>JAHYIQ010000035.1:1494129-2172730 GCA_030673865.1 Melipona bicolor | reverse complement strand
AAATTTTATACTCTGAAGCAACTCTTTTGTAATTTTCAGAAATTTTATACTCTGAAGCAACTCTTTTGTAATTTTCAGAAATTTTATACTCTGAAGCAACTCTTTTGTAATTTTCAGAAATTTTATACTCTGAAGCAACTCTTTTGTAATTTTCAGAAATTTTATACTCTGAAGCAACTCTTTTGTAATTTTCAGAAATTTTATACTCTGAAGCAACTCTTTTGTAATTTTCAGAAATTTTATACTCTGAAGCAACTCTTTTGTAATTTTCAGAAATTTTATACTCTGAAATAACACAATCGTAATAATTTCTTTGGTTACAATGAAACAGAATTTTGTAACTGCAAATGACATTGCGTACACTGTGGTTCAATTTCAGTTCGTGTTGTCATAGTGTCATTCAACTTCAATCGATTCGTATTATCAAACTCTATTTTTTAACCAATATTCGGAGTATAGAAGATTAAAGTTGAAAGTTCCAACTAGATTCTACAATTTTATGAAATCTCAAAAAAAAAAAATTGAAGTATTTGTATTATTGCGATGAATTACTGTTTGGTTCTTCATGGATTATCCTAGATATTCCATGTTCTTTCAAATTTTATACAGATATTTTACACAGATATTCTTTTTGTGTATTTTATGTTTGTTTGGTTCTTCGTGGATTATCCTAGATATTCTCTGTTCTTTCAAATTTTATATAGATATTTTACACAGATATTCTTTGTGTGTATTTTGTTTGTTTGGTTCTTCGTGGATTATCCTAGATATTCTATGGTCTTTCAAATTTGATATAGATATTTTACACAGATATTCTTTGTGTGTATTTTATACGAGTCTTCCAATTAACAAGTGACACGTGTGAGTCATTTTTTGATATTACGAACAATGGATCTGTACTTTTTGACAAATTAAAAACAGAATGTACCTTTATTGTGAGAAATCAAGTGAAAGAATAGTAATTATGGTAACGTAACTATTCTTTCAGTAGTAAATTAATGATAAAATAATGAACAGTCAAGTGACATTATTTACTCACCATGTAAAAATTTATTTATTCTCTCATTTTTCATTAATTAACGAGACAGAATGTACGCAAACGAAATTGATAAATGGAATAAGGATAATTAGTACTTGTTGTTTCTATAACAAACACATTTTTCACTCGTCAATCGAGAAATTTTTTTTATATCTCGTATAATTTTCCACTGGTAAATTGATTTCTTCTTTCGATTTCTTATTTTACACCATCCCTTTCGCAACGTCTGCGCGAGGTTTAATTATAATTAGCGACGTTTAATTATAAATTATGGAAATTCGAATTTTCTCGAAAGCTTGACTCGCCTCTAATTGGAATTCAAGATTGTTCCATCTATAATTGAGCGGTGTGACGAATTTATACAGCTCCAAGCGAACGTCTACTTACTTTACTTACGTTACGGGGCTGTGTAAGATAATGAAACAGTGTTTGTGTCGTAAGCCTAGTTTCGCGAAGCCCGTTCTTCCGCGCAACGCGACGTCTCGAAAGTCGACTGCAAACACAAATCTGACTCAGCCTTGTTTCGGAAACAGAAACGTTCGAGACGAAATTTGCTCAGTTGCTACGAACGCTTCCCACTTGGAATTTAGATCGAATAATTTATTATGAATCGAATTGCGTTACAACGTCGACTGTGTGTCGATCTGCTGTTATCTTCCATTGTTCTTTTGTATTAACAAAGATATTAGTGAAACACTAATTTGTGGAGATTTATTTCGTCTGCTGATAATTTATTATAATTTATTGCATGATGAATTGCGTGACAAAGAAAAATTACTCAACCTCGAAAATACAATAAACACTAATTTGTGGAGAAACCCAGATTTATTTTGTTCCTACCAAATATTTTAACGAGCACATACTGCACTTTGTATGTGCTACGTTTAAATTTCCCTTCTTTCGATAACACAAAACCAAATGTACAATCTCGCTTTCGAAAGAATATCGATATATAGAAAATTAGACGTCGTCAGGGACGAAAAATAATCGATATCTAGGAAAATTAGACGTCGTTCAGGGAGAAAGAAATACCCCTCAAACGACGTCCAATCGACAAAGACCAATCAACGAAAAGAAAGAAAGAAGCCGTGGAAAATCGCAACCGGGAACTTAATTGAAACGAAAGTAGAAACGGCGTTACGGACAAATAAGAATTCCTTCGGTGACCGAATTCGTCGACCGGTCATGGAACACACGCGCTGGAACCGTCTGATCGTCCGATCGTCGCTTATGCATTCCGCGAATTTCCCGCGTTCGAGGTGCGTTTAACCTTGGAAATTTCGCGCGGCGGGAAAAATTTGACGAGGCGCTGATCGATACTCGCGAATTCATTCTGGCCAGTGTCGAAACTCGGAAAATTTTTCCGAAGCTCGTGACTAGTCTGACCGAACTGTGGAAGGTGCTCGAATCGCTTTAAATATGATTTGATTACAACTTGGAAAAAAATCTTGAAAGTCTTGGTTTTAGTCTCGATTTTTGAAAAATTTTAAAGTCTTGATAAACGATAGATAGACTGCGGATTTTTGTGTAAAATATTTTTATGTATTTTATATTACGCATGTGTTTTTATTATCACTGAAAGTGATTTTTAACGGGGGTAGCCCAGATGCAACGCTAATGCAACGAAAATTAGCGATTGGTTGATTTGGGTCACGTGATTCGCGAGGGGCGTGGGGTAGACCTCGAGTAGGTGTGGCGTTGTCTAGTATTGAACGATCGCGCCTCTATTTTGTTTTGTGTCGATTCAGATGTTTGTATATCGACAAAATTCTAAAGGTCGTCTCATTTCCTAGTTAGAACAGTTGCTTCTGGGCCTTTCAGTGAGACGAATCGTACTGGGGTACAAATCGTGCAGTTCTTGTGTTTTATATGTATCGTGTACCATTTTATATATTTTTTTACGTATTATGTGTATTGTGTATTGTCTGACGTTTTATGTGCTTTTTTTACGTATTATGTATGATTTGATAATTTTACATGTTTTTATGTATGTTATTTCGTATTTTATGTACGATATTACATTAATATTTACATGTATTTATATATATTTTTACAGTTAAAATAGAACCCTTACAGGGTGATTCATTTTACCTTTCAAAATTATAACGAGTATGCATATTTTGGTGTCTTTAAATAAAAATTGTCAGCCTGATAGAGAATATTTATAACGGTGAATATTTCACAATCGGTTTCAATGTTTCATTCAAACACAGAAAAGTTTTACCTTCGTGGTGAGAGGAGTACATTTTTTTACTTGAAATCCAAGATCAGAGTCATTTCGTAGCAGGTTATTTTCATGAAGTCCGAAGGTTCTGTAGAATTTTATCTACGATAGCCGCGATCAAACTTTTCTTTCCACCCTGTACACCGAGTTCGATCGAACTCGACTCGAATTCGAGTTCGACAGCGTCGATCGCGCGGCGCAACAACGTAGCCGTGATTCCACAGCAAGAAAAAAAAGAAAAAAACTGAACAGGTTGTTCGCCCGTGTACAGTTGAATCGCGATCTTGCATCCGTGTTTTCCGATTTTTCTTTTGTCTGTCCATGCTTGTTTCTTCGTTGCAATTTCTTTTTTTTTTTTTTTTTTTTTTTTTTTTTTTTTTTTTTTTTTTTTTTTTTTTTTTTTTTTTTTTTTTTTTTCCTTTTTTTTTTTTTTTTTTTTTTGTTTGCCTTTTGCTTTTGCCGAAATTGGACAGAGGTTTGTTTTTAACGATGCTCGCTTGTTTTCCCGACAACCGAAATGGTACGTGAATTAGTTTAACCCCGTTAACGTTCTATCGACCGCGCGGGCAGTCAGTTCATCGAGTTTTTTTTCTCCTTGATTTTCCCAGCCCTTTGTTGCAGAGGAATTTTTCGATCGATGGATTTCCGCGTTGTTTCGATGCTTTGGTTGCTCGTTGCTTCTTTCTTTCTTTTTTTTTTTTCTCCTCGTTCGGTTTCAACGAGTGGAAAATCGGTTCGGCGAAATGAGCGATTCCACGTTGTATTTTTTCACGCGATTTTTATCTTTTCGCGAGAAGAAAATAGGCTTAAACAAAAAATTTAGAATCTTTTACGCGAGTTTATAGAACCTTTCCGATATCATTAATCATCTCAGTTTCTGGAGAATCGCAAACAAGCAAGAGAAATGCGAGGAATTTTCACAGTTGTAAAAAAGGAATTTATTTCCAATTGAACTTTTCGTTTTACTTTATCCCACTGCTGCGCGTAAATATTTCGAAAAGAAATTTTATAATTCGTATCCTGTTAATGACAGGAGCTCGCGGCTATCAGCTTTAGAGTTAACCCCTTTGAAGCGGCACTCGGTTTCCAACAAGCGAAGAACCCACCAACTGTGAAAATTAATACATTATTCCATCATTTCCCAACGATAACGAAAGCGGTGAAATGAATTAATTCAGAGCTCGTTCGATCTCGTATCAAAGAACCAATAACAATTCTAATCGAGAACTGTCTGAAAAGATACGACGAAGAAGATTGGAAAAAAGAAATTCTGTAGAACCAATCTAAAGAATGAATCAAAAATTTCGATTCCAAAACCAACCGAAACAACGAATTAAAAGCAATCGTGATTTCAGAAAATGTTGTCCTTTGTGTTTGCTCAAGAATTATTCCAATTCTTCAAATCATGAATCAGAAATTATCATGAATCGACTCCAAGAAACTTCATCAAAAATCCAATCGAAACAAAAACTCTAAAGAAAAAACCAAGAACTATTCTAATCTTAGAATCAATAATTTCTCTGAAATTAATTTAAATAACCAATCAGAAATTATCTCGATTCCGAAGAATCCCTCCAAAACCAATCGAAACAACGAATCAGAAATAACTGTGGTTCCAGAAAATTTCTCTGAACGATCAATCTCACCAAAAAACCAAAAACTATAATAATAAATAATCGACTATCGCGATTCCAGAAAATTTCTTTACAATCTAAAATTTGAATAATTTGAATTTGAATCAAAAATCATCTCGATTTCGAAGAATTTCTGCAAAACCAAGCGAAACAACGAAATCAAAAAACGATCGTGATCCCAGAGAATTTAAATCTAAAGTCAACCTGAAACGAAACAAAAAAAGAACAAAAACTGTTCCACTGCTGAAATATCTCTCTGAAATCAACTCCGAAATGACGAAAACGAGAAGCTGCTCTCGATTTTCCCCAAAATACCTCCAGAACCAGCGTCTCTCTGACGATTATCTCGTCGTAGCCGAACCCCGGCGATGGTGTTCTTCGCTGCTAAGCACGTCAAAAACCGACACCAGTCTAAAGCAGCCCCAACGTCTAGGCGAATTACCGTCATCCACGGTATCGCGTCTCGCTCGTTAACGTAACTCGTCAACGGGATAATTTTATCGGGGCCACGGCGAGGCGTGGATGGCAACGACACGGTGACACGCGTCGCGAGACAATATCGCTAAGCAAGTGGAATCTGGAGACGCAGTAGTTCGCGACGGAGTTCAACCACGGTCAAACCGGTTCGCACAGCCTCGTGAGCGGTTAACATGCGATGTACACGGTGGTCACGGTGTTTCGCAGAAACGGAACGAGACTCTCTGGTCAGAGGTTGGACAAAGACCAAAAAATGAAAGGAGCTCCAGTCAAGCTTTGGAAGCTTTGGTTCCAGAGAGGACGGAATTTAAAAAGTTGCAGAGTCTTTATAAAAAAAGGTTGTAGTTTTCCAAATTCTCAGTCATTACTGCGGTTTAAAAAACAGAAATATTTTAAAATAAAAATGTATTTTTTTTTTTTTTTGTTTGCAAATTTGAACGAATGTGGTCTTTGAACTTTTTCCTTCCTTTTGATTTTAAAAATTTGGTGTTTTTTTGCTGGGACCTTTCAATTAAATATAATTTTCCTGCCGTGTTCCTCGAGTCTATAGAACGACGTGAATTAAAATATGCATGTATAGTTCTTCGATATTACTACTTTTTCATAAATAAAGAAATTTACAAGAAAAACGAAAAATGTCTGAATCGAACAAATTAATAAATTGCTAAAATGAGTAACTGAGTTGGGAAGATTTATCCTTGAGAGGATTAATACGAAAGATTAACCCTGCTATTCTTCTCGAGTCTCTACAAACCCGAGATAAATTTTATAATTTATAATATTATTAAAATATACATGGTTTTCAAATATTAGTTTGAAACATCCCCTGTAATTTTACGCTCTTTTTTTTATACGTTCCACGCATTGCAAGAAAAGGAAGATGTCTGAAGATGGCTGAACGTGATGAACAACCGGAGTTAAGAATAAATAAATTGAATTTTTAGGAGGATTCCAGCGTGGAAATTTGCACCAAAGTAAATTCGAAACACTTTATTAGAAATAAGGAAATCGAAATTTACACCGTACCAAAATAAGACGGAGACAATTTAGGACAATTAAGTCGAGTTGGAAGCTTCGTTCTTCAATTCGGTCAAATTTGCAAAAAGGAACGAGAATATAACGAAATCCCGAATTGACTCGAAACAAATCGAATTCGCAGCGAACGACAACGAACTGAACCAATTAAGTCGTTGCGCTTGACAATTATTATCAGAGTCGAAGCGTCGAGTGAGGAACAAAAGAGCCAAGAGTAAGTTCATCGTCTATCAGTTACCAACGCGCAATATTTCATCTCATCTTCGCCTACGAGTATGTATATAGAACGGCCCGACACATCCAAGCTCCATTTTCCCCTCAACTTCGAACCAAACTTTAAACGTTGTAAAATTAATAAATAAATTAGGCAAATCCTCGAATACCTGCCACAACTTTTCAAAACTCAATTTCCCCGAGAATGAAACCTTCAACGCCCTCAATTTCGTTGCTCCTCAGTTGCTCGTTGTTCTATCTCATTCTGAATTTCCCTGGCCCACCCTTCTTACGTACGGAACACCCTGTATATACACGTGCGTGTACACGTGTGCACGAGCGTGCCACGCACGTGGAAGGGCGTCTGGCGTCCGCGACAATGCCAGGGATGTATATCAGGCTGCGGCTGTCATCGGCGTATCTACCTTGGCCAATATCACCGTGGCATTAACCCTGGCAATAGCTAGCTGTCTGATAAAATTATCCCCGCCTGGCCTCCAACGTGTCCTAATTAACCCGGCGATTAATCTCGGTCTTAGAGGCTTCTTCGTTAGCATAGGACTCAATGCAGGTGATACGACACGGCCGCGAAGTCAGCGAAAAACGAAAGTCTCTGTCTAAGCACACAGAATCTCTCTAGCTTTTCGAATTTTCCTTCTTTCGAAATTATGCATCTTTTTTATAGTAATAAAGTATATTATATACTATCTAAAATCAATTTTGTATCTTTAGAATAAATTTGGGTTCGTACCTATCTTTGCGAGCCAAGAGAGAGGAGAAAGCCCCCTCCATAGTTACTCAATGAGAAAGAAAAGAGACACACGTGGAGAATCTCTTTAGCTTTTCGAATTTTCCTTCTTTCGTGTCTGAAGAATAAATTTTGTATCTTTTTTATAGTGATAAAATATATTATACACTGTATAAAATCAATTTTGTATGTTTAGAATAAATTGATATAAATCAGGCCTGTTGGAGTTCGTACCTCTTTTTGCGAGCCAAAGGAAAGAGAAAAGCCCCATCCATAGCTACTTTACTGCTATTTAATGAGAAACAAAAGAAACACACGTGGAGAATTTCCTTAGTTTTTTTTCAAGGTATTGGAAAGGTTAGGTTAGGTTTAGGTTAGGTTTAGGTTAGGTTTAGGTTAAGTTTAGGTTAGGTTTAGGAAGTTTTTCTCAGGTTTAGAAAGGTTAGGTTAGTCTTAGGTTAGGTTTAGGAAGTTTTTCTCAAAACAAATTTACACTGCATATAATTTCAAGACACGTTGAAGCTCCCTTGAAGCTTCCACGATTTGTGTTTTTTCTTTTTTCTTATCTTCAAAGTAAATTTGTATCATACTATTAGGAAATAATTACTGATAATGAATGTTTGAAATTAAACGAAGAGAGATAACACGATCAAACTTCGATTTTCCTCCGTTTAATAATTTAACTATTTAACAATTAATTAAAGTTGAAATTAATTATTGTGGAAAAGGAGACATTTACGAGACCGAGTTGAAGAGAGAGAGAGAGGCTGAGGGTTGTAGGATTCAAGGGTTCTAGAGAGTTCTTTGAAGTCCAGAGCTCTTCTTTAAGGTCAGACAAGGGAAAGATTTTTCTTTAAGCTTTTAAGCGAGGAAAGAGGATCTATCTAGCGAGATAAGTCGATTGTATGGTGGTTCGAGCAAATCCGTCTGCTGCCATTGAACGCTAAATGTTTCAACGTTCGATTCAAACATTTATATGTACATTACGCACACGCGCTTGTCCTCCATCGTGTTTTCGATCAGGAAGAGAAATCGCTGTTGTTTGAATTAAAAAATATTCTAAGATCATCGTAATATCGATAAACGAAGATTCTCTCTTAAGAAATTGACAACCGATTTACTGTATAATAATAAGAATTCAATATAAAGAATGTTGGTATTGCTTGATAATATGAAAATTATTGATTATAAGAAAATAAAACTTGTCGTTATCAGGTCCATCAATTAATCAATTGATCAAGAGACATTGAAATTTAATATCATTGAAAATTTCATATCTAACATTAGGAGTATCCATAAGTTTCATTTTATTTAAATTATCTTTTTTTTACATTATTGTCACTAGATGTGAATGTTTATTAAACTCTACATTACTTATGGGTGCATTAGAATTACACGAGAGCAAAAGATTTTTATTAAAGCATTGCAAATATCAAGTACATAAAAAATATTTTTCTTTTTAATTTTTTCCTGTGGTGAATGGTCATTTAATAAAATGTTCATTTTACTCTGATATATCGCTATATCTAAGTATAATACATACAAATGTTTAAATCGAACTGCTAAACACAAACGATGGTAGATGTTTTTGCAAGAACCTCCAGAACCTCTTGAGAGAAAAAAAGTTGCTAAAAGTGGGCGAAAATCTGCTTCGATCGTAATAAAAGTCCGCTAAGATTTGGAAGGCTGTCTAATTTTCCCAAACTCCTCCGCCAAATATTTATATAATCGCGACGAGAAGTTCGCGAGAGGGGTTTATCAATTTTTTGCAGGCCGCCCATTGGCAAGCTGGACGTTGGCAAAAATTTCAATTAGCGAGGAAATTACCTTAGGCAGCGGCTTGCGACCCTCGCTCGCCTCTGTATCGCGATAAGCGCGACGCAATTAGGAAAAAGTTGCTTGGACAAGCCTGGAAGTCGATCTCGTTCGACGCTGTACACCGAGACTAGAAGGGTGGCGCAAAAAAAAAAGGAGAGAATTTTCGAAAGAAAAAAGAACAACCTAATTGGGTTTAGTTGGGAACGGGTGGAGAAGATTTCTCTCCGCGCGAGGAAAGTGTTAAGTCATTTACATTAGGGAATTATCAGGAGCTAATTCTTTTGTATTTTCTTTGTACGGCGTCCATTAATTGTATCGTATGACTTTGGGAAGTGGATGCGACAGTGTAGAACTTTGTTCTAAATCGTTAGTCAAAACCTGATTAAATCAACTCTTGTTGATTGAAACTGAACTTTTGTTGTGTGAGCCACGGATCGAGAAAGTTGAGGAACTTTTAGATTGTATTTGAAACATGGATGGTAGAACTTTTGCGAAGAATGTTCTTACGTTGCAAACAACCGATGAGAACCGATGAGATAAACGAATGTTCTTAGAAATAAAAGTTTCAGACAGAATAGAATAATACTTGTATAATAAAAATTGCACGATTTGTACCCAGTAGGCCCAGAAGCAACTGTTCTGACTAGGAAACGAAGACGACTTTTTTGCCATAAAATTTTATTGATACGCAAACGTTTGAATCGATAGAAAACAAATTACAGGCGCGATCGCTCAGTACCAGACAACGCCACTCCTACTCGAAGTCTACCCCACACCCTCTCGCGAATCACGTGACCCAAATCAACCAATCGCTAATTTTCGTTGCATCAGCGTTGCATCTGGGTTACCCCCGTTAAAATCACTTTCAGTGATAGAATTAAGAATTATCTGACAAACAGTTAAAAAAAGAAATTTCTTAAAAACAAATATTCAAGATTAATTAATTAATATTTAAGAAACAAGATTAGTTCAAAAAACCAAAATCTACAGATCACACTAAGAATCATCATCTAGAACAATTAAAAAGAAAAACTTTTCAAGGACAAATACGGAATAACAATAGTGACAGAAATAAACAACTAATTAATATTAATTTAAGAAACAAGATGGCATTAATTCAAGAAACCAAGGTCCACAGTTCACGCGAGGAATTGCTATCCAAAACAATTGGAGCGAGAAAGCCTGCAAGAACAAATACGGAGAGTAACAGCGACAGAAGTAAGTCATTACCCTCTCGAGATCAACTGATCAATATTAATCTGAAGACAGAAACAAGACGGCATTAATTCGAGGAGCCAAAGGAACCGAGGAAAGCAGCTCGGCGCTAATTGTAAGAATTATTATCCGGAACAATTAAAAAGGGGGACCTCCGCGGTAACGAAGGTAACGTTAATTCGAGAAACAAGGTGGCATTAATCCAAGGAAATCGGGAGACACATTCCACGCTAATTACCCGACACACCCAGCTTTTCGAATTACCAAAAGGCCACTTAACACAGCCCTCTGGCCCGCGCGTCCTATTTCACTCGGCGAACAATTCGAACCGAAAACCATCAAACGGCACTTCATCAGAAGCGCGACAGCGGAAGCAGTCGATCGTTTAAACTGCACCGGCGAAAAAGCTGGGAAACAATACTGGCGATCGTTAATTGTGAAAGTTCATCGTTCACCCGCGACGTCTCTCTCTCTCTCTCTCTCTCGAAAATTTGTTAGCTGCGCGTGGCGATCGCAACTGTCCCGTCCCGGCTGTTAAATTGTTACGTTATAATCGACTTCCGGCAGCGGGGCCAAACCAACTGGCTCGGACCAACCGAGCCGCGGAAATTTAAACGGGGGAGAGATCCTCCGCGGCCATATTTGACCGTGACACGCAGGAATCGCTTGCGTGTAGAGAGACAATGGTCGCGATTGACCTAACTTAAATCACGAGAGTGATGGAAGATTCTTCTGAAAAAATGGAAAAGACGAGATGTCTACGGTCACGATGTTTGGGTCTCGCGTTCCAGAGAAGAGAGTCGTGGCAGCGATAAATACCTTGCAGCGACCTAGTTCCGCGGATATAAATATGAATGGAGGAACGAGGTGGATCGAGTGATCGTGAGTACATCAATTCGAAATGAGTCTACAAGTATGTACTTCCGATGATATTTCCAAGCATAACCGAGCATATCTGAGTGGGATTGTTTCTCGAATGTTTCGTTTGGTAGAAAACAATGCTTCCAAAATAGATCGCACGCTAGTCGATAGAGATTGAGTCGAGCTTCGAATCTTCCAACAATGCGCACCGATTCGACGAAACTGTCTTTTTCTGTATATGCGATTTTCAAATTTTTCGTCAGCGTGTTGCACCGATTCCTTCGAATTTCGAACCTTCAGAATAGAACTGATATTAAACGAATACTTCGTGTTGCAATCCGATCGGAAATCCGTTTTAAAGTAATTTGAAAAATGATGGAATTCGAGGTTTGTCTCTCTCGTACAACAAGAAAAATCTTTGAATTTATCGACTCTTTTCTGAAGCAAAACGAAACGAAAAAAGTATTTTCCATTAGTCTGAAATGAATCAGTCTGAACCAAACAGTGGCTGAAGAAGAAATTTCGTTCGAATTCTTCGTCGTTAAATTCTCCCATTAATTCTTTACCTCGCGTCGATGAAATACCTCGAATTGATGTTCGCCTTAAACAAATACGAATACTCCGCGTTACACGTAATTTGAAAAAATAATTTGAAATTATGCAATGTAAAAACAAAGTATTTTCCAGTCTGAAATAAGTTCTTTGAACCAAACAGTGGCTGAAGAAGAAATTTCGTACGAATTCTTCGTCGTTAAATTTTCCCATTAATTCTTTACCTCGATGAAATACCTCGAATTGATGTTCGCCTTAAAGAAATACGAATACTCCGCGTTACGCGTAATTTGAAAAAATAATTTGAAATTATGCAATGTAGAAACAAAGTATTTTCCATCAGTCTGAAATGAATTGTCCGAACCAAAAACCGGCCAAAGAAGAAATTTCGTAATTCGTCGGTAAATTCTCCCGTTAATTCTTTACCTCGCGTCGATGGTGCCTGTCCGTGAAGAAACGACGCAAGAAGTTTATCTTGCTCGCAGACACCCAGCGCAATAATGTATTTGAGAAGTGTACGAAGGGAGGCAGTAAGAACGGAGCGACAGGCCGTTAAAGAACGGCTACTAATACCACCCCGTAATATTTCATCGTTTTACCGCTAAGCCGGGTGCGCGATGGTTCGGCTAAGAACCAGCGAGGCCTATCGGCTCCTTCGAACGCCCTCCGGTAATATTCTTCGGCCTTTTGTGCGCCGAGCTGTGTGTACCGGTTACGCTCGACCGTGTGCAACGATCGTGGCAAGAGTATTAGCCCGCGAGTTGAGAAACGTAATGCGTCTTTACCGTATTGATCGGTCGCGTAATTCCGGATATCACTGAGACGATGCGATAATACGTGATCATAGCTAAGTTAATGTCGGTGAACCTGCTAATGTGGTGGTACGTTGTTTGCTCGATAATCGATTTCACGTTGATTGTAGCAACTTGTTTGATTTACAGACCGAATATGTTGCGGATATGGATTTGGACGGGGCGTATCGTATCGCTACGACGTGTAACCACGTTCTTTTGGAGTTTTACGTTTGTTTTATCGAACGATTTACTTTTGCAAGGAGAGGGAGTTTGAAGATAAATTTTGAAAAATCCTGTTTTCAGCGTCATCTTCTATTGAACATATTTACAGAATCTCAATTGAAACCACGAGTGGCACAGTGAGATGGAACTAAAATTAGAATGTGAACGTTTCGCGAGATCCTATTTAATATAGGATCCTAGAATTTTGAGCGAATTATTTATTAATTAATTATCCATTTCGTACTAGGAAAATCAAGTGATGCTGCGTAATTAGTATAATCAGATAAAAATCACGAGATGAATATACATGTGAAATTAACAGATTACGTGCAGATCAAATTAATGAGACAAGGTAAATAGATGAAATAAATAGACGTGTAAACAAGAGACATAAACGTGTGTATGTCCCTTATTAAGGAAAAGTCAACTCAAGTGCGAAGCTACCACGAAGCACTTGCCAGTAACCAGATGTTATTCCAGGTTAAGTCTCACTCGTAGCTCTCCAAGTGCGTGGTGTTCAAAGCTGGTGTCTAACGTCGCAACTACCCCTTGGTCACTTTCTCTAAAATTATTATTCTTAGAACAACTGTTATTATTTGAGTGACTCGCACGTCATTCGAGTTGTTATCGCCGAATTTCTCACAAAATCAAAATCTCGACGACGACTTTCGTCACCGTGGACGTTCCCAGAATTTCATTCCCCGTTTTTAGATGCTCAGTTACTCTCGTGAAACAGCGTCAATTTCGAATTTACATCACGTTTGCCAGTTTGCTCCAACGAGATGCTTCTCCGACGTTGCGATGGAAAAATTTCCACGCGCAGGGAAAGCAATCTTCCCGCGAGAGGAAGAGACTCTGAGAGAAATCCCATCGAAAGATTGTGCAAAGAAAAAAGAACGCAGTGTAACAACGAAACGACAGGCTGCTGCGAAAGACAGTCAAGGCAAGAATTCTAATAATTAAAAAAGAAAACGCGTATTTAAAAAAAGAAGCTAATGCAACTGAAGAGCGATCTCAGACGTTTCCACGTGCGTCGAACACGACTAACAAAAGAAGAATCGTAAACATTTTTACAGAGGAATGAAACTGCACGCGAACGAATTGGCGACGAAACGAAATAAAAGAAGAAACTGGGCAGCCAGAAAATAAAGTCCTCGAGCGGACGAACAAGACGCTCGCTCGCTCGCTCGCTCGGCTCACTCGGGGAAAATGTACTCTACGATGTAATCAAAAGTGATGAGCAAACTGTAGGTAAAATATGCGTGCGATACATTCCGGCGACTGAAATTAAAAAATTACTGTGTTCCCAGGGGGGAGAAGAGGTGGAAACGGGACAAGATAAATTCCACGGTGCACGGTCGACTTTGTCGTCCAAGCGTGCTACACAGAGAGAAAGAGAGAGAGAGAGAGAGAGAATATCGCTGGAATTCCGCCGATGCCCTCGGCGATACACCCTCTTGTTAGGGGAAAATTGAGTTTAACTACGAGTGCTTATTCCCTCGCTCGCTCGCTCCTTCCTCGTCCCACTCGTCCTCGTCCTCATCCTTCTTCTTCTTCTTCCCCCGTTGTTTTATCGCGCCCAAGTCACATCGTACGTGTCGTATCGGAAACAACTTATCTCGGTGCTAACAGACGATAGCAACAATTATGGCAACATAGGATACGCGATTCATTCATCGTGATAATTCGTTGCAGTTCGGTGATTGCAATGTAAATAGGCTGCGAATATTTTTGCGAGCGGACAGCTGGAGAAATTTGAATGTCACAGGTTCGTTTCACATCTCGTTGAATTTCACAACGAGTATTTAATCTTTAAAGTTAAACTTTTTTCTTTTTTTTTTTTTTTATAAAATGGACAAATATTCGGAGGCTAGTTACGAGAAAAGAGAGCTTTCTGGAAAAAGGGTGCTTTGTTGTGAAAAGCTAACTAGAATAAAAAAGTAGAGTTCCATTGTAGATATTCGTTTTTTTTTTTCTTTTTTCATTGCAGTTATAAAAAATTGATTTATTAGGAATATAAATCTGTTGTTAGCCGTGGAAGCGGAAAAACATTATACACGCAAATCTTACTGCGATCAGTCAGTTTTCTATCCTACTCGCACATTTTCTCATTTTTCAGTTAGTTGCTGGAAGTTTTCTAAAAAAGAACACATAGAAATCAAGTTAGAATAACTCTACAACAACTTGACAAAGAAGGACAATCCAATTGCCACTCCGACAAAGTAAAAAAAACCGTACCGCGTTAAAGAAGAGAAACAGAAAAAAAAGACACGAAAAGAGGAATGCTACAAAATTCCATCCAACAAAATAAACGACCGATCGAACAACACGTTTTCATTTGTCGTGCATTCAGTTCTGACAATAATCGATTCTAATTGAAACGAAAACCCGAGACAAAACGTAGTCGGAGAGCAATTGCTATAGATTGTTTTTCTTTTTTTCTTTATTTTTTTTTCTTTTTTTTCTTTATTTCTAAGACCACCTAACCACAATAGACCACCGGAGTAGTCCTTAATTACGAAAATAAAAATAAACGAGGCGGCGTTCTTTGTTCGGAAGCCGCATTCACTCGACGCGTGAAGGACAGAAGCGGCGCGGTTTTCAAAAGAACGCGCCATCCGCTTTTCGCTCTTTCGCCTCCCTTTTCAGTCGTTCGAGGGTCGTCGGTGACCATTTGGCTCTTCCAGCCCGCGAATAGCAAACCCGCGCGGGCAAACTAGCGTCACACGCTCCGTCTAGAAACTGGTTCCCTTTATTCTCGGCCGTACGCACAGTTTCATACCGCCCGAGTCAGCAAATATTTGATTATTCGTCTTTTAAGATTTCGACGCGCGAATATAGTGTTATAATTATAATTCTTCTTTAACGAAACTAAAGCTAATCGGCATTGGATTCAACGACGCTGAACTTTAGTAGCGAATGTACGAAGGAGAAGAAAAATATTTTTTCTCGACGGGAAGATTAGTTTTGTCATTTGATAATGAAACTTGTCAGCGTTTTGAGAGACGAAAGAAAAATCATTCTAGTACATCGTGTAAATTGTTAAATATCGTCGCTTTTAACGCGAGTTTTTTTTTTTCTGTTGTTCTACGTTATATTATTATAACAGTATAACAGTATCGTATATATAGCGTTACAAATTATAGAACAAATAAATTGTATTAAATTTCTTTCTCTGTTCGTCTTACTGGATTAAAACTTGAACGGTTACGTTTGACGAAAAATAAAATAAGTGTACGTCTCATTAATGGAAAGTTGGCTGAGAAGAGAAATTCTTTTAATTTACTATTACTTGATAATAAAAAGATGATAAAAAAGAAACGAAGATTAACCTTTGAGAAGCATCGCTTTAACGTTACGCGTTATAGAGGAGGATCGAGAAGGGGGATTGAAAGATTCACAGGCTACGTGGGACTAGTAAAAAATATATTTCTATAATAGATCGGTACGTGTGGTGTCGTAACATAAGCTGCACAGTCTCCAAACAGATGCATCTCTGAAAAACAGGCGAGGCCAAACGATAACGAAACGATACAATCTATAATAGACATCGAGTTTCGAGGACACATCGTAAGATCAAGAACGGAAATTCAATCTAATGTAGCAACAGTTAGTTAGTTCTTTTAAATCTATTCACAGAAAGAGAGAGACACTCCAATAGATTAGTAATCCCAAAAACCGACACAGAGAGAGAGATATATATATATACATATAAGACATCGTCGATTATCAACCTTTCCAACCCAATTATTATATTATCATCAGCTGTGCTCATCACCGATTCACAAATTCTCAATCGTTTCGTCCGTTAATTAATTGCCACTACGGGAGCCATCGTCGTCTTAAAAATTAACAATCGTTTGTACAAATGCAACAATTTGTCCTTTTCCGGCGTGACAAAATTGAAGAGAAAAAAAAAAAAAAAAAAGAAAGAGAAAAGAAAGAGAAGGAGGAACAGAAAAGTAAAGCACTTGGTACTTAGTAAAGCCAGGTCGGAACGGTTAAGAACGGCGACGCACAACGACCGAATCGTTCGATTCCAACGCGGATTCCCGCCGGCGCTACGAGGAGTAATACGGATAATGAAACACCGGGTACATAATAGGAACCGGCACGTACTCCACCATGCAGAAGTTGCTTCTCGGTATAAACTCTCTGGCCAACGGGTTCAGCGGTGCGATCAACGGAAGCTCCGGTACCAGGCTCAGATGGTGCTTCAGCGTTTCCCTGTCTATCCCGTGTAAATCAGAGATCTCCAGGTATCTCTGCCAGAGCTTCCTGCAGGAGCCGATGGTGAACAGAGCGACAGGATCGCCCACCACCGCCACCAGGCACTTGGCACGCGTCATGGCCGTGTTCAGAAGCCTGGGGTTGGTCAGGAAACCATAGTCCTTCACGTTCCTCTCCGCCGAGTATCGACAGCAGTGCCTGGTGCGCACCGTGCTGATGAACACGGCGGTGAACTGTTTCCCCTGCACGTTTAGCACTCTCTCCACAGACACGTCCATCATCCTGCGCTCCCTCAGCTCCGCCCGGATCCTCTGCACCTGCTCCGCGTAATAGACGAGCACGCCGATCGACTTCTCGCCATAAATGCCCCAACGGTCGGTCGGCCAATTGTTTCGCAACTCCTGCACGCGGTTCACCAGCTCGTACACCTCGCTCATGTTCGCGTAGCCTGTCGAATGGATGTCCTGATGAAATCAAAGAAAAAAGAAACAGAGTTACGTCGGAGCGGAAGGTTGATTTCCCTCGAATTGTGAATTCTTGGTAGGATGGCGAGAGCTTGATAGGTGATACGATTCTAGAATAGTGTTTTGTGTTATATTATCGTGCTGGCCGAGGGTGTGTTAAAACAAGCAACAGTGGGTGTGTCCAGTGTGTACAGCGGTGAAGATGAAGCAACAGGTATTTGCGGTTGGATCAGGAAATATACAATCTGTTATGCGGATCTTGCGTGTTAAGTTGGAAACGCTGGAAATGTGGTACGTGATGGCGGTGGAGTTTAACGTGTTTAAAGGGTCTTCTGACGGAGTTGATGCAACGCAGACATTAATTACAAGCATTCGTGAATTGTCACATTCGTTCCAACTATTACGATCCTCGAGATCTTCTTAATAACGTACCTGTATTTCCACGCCTTGAACGGCGTAAAAGGTCAAGGGCTTTAATATGGGATGCTGTACCAACGTTTTGTTAGCAGGCTTCACGATTCCATCGTAGAACATCTCCGAAATGAACTTGATGATGTCCTCGTGAGCACGGTAATTCTGGTGCAGGTGAATCCTGCACGGATGGGCTTGCGGGTACATCCCGTAGATCCTTTCCAGTAAACTTATACCCAGGCCCCGTTCGTTGGCCAGATCGCTATATATTTCTGGCGCAAGTTGCATCTGATCACCGGCGAGGACCAAACGAGTTTGCGGAGTAGCCAGTGCCAGAGGTATCAGGACCTCGCATTCCAACGCCTGAGCGGCTTCGTCGATCACTATGTGCGTGAACGAGACGTTCAAACTGGTGAGAGAGCTAGACGTGGCCAAGGTGGTCACGATCAGAGCGCAATCCCTCAGGTCTTCCTCCGTCGGATTGCGAAACGTACCGTTCTCTTTCATTAGACTGTACTCCTGAACCACTGGGTGTACCTGAAATAGCGGAATGAGAGCAGAAGGAACTCTTCGATCGAGCGTTCGTTATTTCTTTCTTCCTAGGCAGACGTACCGTGTTCCTGGCTCTACCTTTGTAATAAATTCTGACTGGCTTCAGTCGCGGATTCTTTTCAGATTTATACCAAATGTCGAAGAATTCCTTCACATAGAGGTCTGCCGCGCTGTTGCTGTGCGTGCACAGTAGGATCTTATAGTCCGAGTTTTTTGTCAACAAGAACCGTAAAGCCTGCGCAATGGTGAACGTTTTCCCTGTTCCAAAGGGCCCTAGTAACAAGATCGGTGGCATGGAGATCTTGGTGGATACCGTTATTACCGCCAGTGCTCTTTTCTGTTCCGCGTTCAACAAAGAAAATCTGAAATTGATGGCGTTTCTGCTTAACAGATCTATGAAGCTGCTCTCCTTCATATCCAAATGAACTTTGTTTAGAAATACTAGGCCAATATCGGGCAAGCTATCCACTGTTTTGTGCCATTCGCAAAAGGGCAAGCGGTTCAATAAAAATTGCACTTGCACGTGCAGATCCATGTTGGCCACCAAGTTCAATTTGTGCACACACTCTTTCGACAGTCTGACGTACACCGTCTGCGTGCACTTGTCCTCTATGTGTGCCTCGAATATTATTTTCGAGGATGGCGATAAACACTTGAAGAGCACTTTATTGCAACCTCTCAGGAACAGCCTGCCGCTTTTCGTATCCTCTGAGATACTGCGGCTTAGCGGCAGCTGTAGTAAAAATTTATCAGTTTTTATACATGTATGTCTTACAAATTTTTTCTTTTGTTTTTTAGATACAGACTCAAAAAGCGCGGTACAAGTATATTAGAAAGAAACAACGCGAGCTTATGTGTATGCTTATATTGTATTATTAGATTATACTATGTTGTACTAGAACTAATTGGAGAGCATTGTCTAAAAGTGACAGGAAAACGTATAGAGAAAAAGAGAGAGAAAAGTATAATTGCTAAAATGAACCGCACCTGAGCAAAGAGCTCACCAGGTGGCGCATATTTGGCAATGGTTGATCCATCACCAGCAGAAGTCAAAACGTAGTGAGTAAGAAGACGCATGTACGAAGTCTCGTTATATCTGGCTATCTGTTCATGTCTAGCCAGCTCTTCCACAGTGATCAATTCATGAAGACGGCCTCTGTAATTCTCTGGCGTTAGACGATCATCCGTGAGAGATTCTTGAGTCAAGAAAAAGTTACTTCTATCTGGGTACGGATAAATCATGGACAGTTTGTCTGCCTTTGGATCCTTCGCAGCCACAAAAGGCGATTCAAACCAGCAAATTTGCGTCGTTTCGTTATTCCATGTCTTTGGATTCTGTGAGAACTGATAATTGGTCGCTTCGTGAATCCTGGTGAAGTCTTTGGTTGGCAAACAATCCATACAGATCCTTTGGAGTATTACTGGATAGTCTCCAAAGTAAAAAATGACATTCTGTCTGTACGTGCCATATCTATTGGCAACAAAGCAAATTTTGACAAAGTAGTGCATCTCTTTTATCACACTGTCGTTTCCATTTGTCTTCTTCAATTCTGAATTGTACCATTCCTGGCCGTTGGTGATCCCGATACTTGTGGTATTATGCATAACAGATCTTAATGAGAAATTCCTTCGGTTCTGGTCCAGCGTTAATACTATTCTTTGTAACTGTTTACCTAAATGAGCGCAACAAACCTTTTGACAAACTACTACACCTGTATCTGATTTCATAAATCTATCAATGTAACTACCAATGTTAGTTAGTACTCCGTAACGGTGTTTGATAATCCTTTTGACAATTGCCCATAATATTACCATAATATTACTAATCATTTTATCATCAAGTATCTAATTGCAACAACGAGTTAACCAATGGCGACCAATTTTTAGAAAAATATGGATGCAAAACATTGTTAGAAAGCGAGACTTACCGCACGCCAGGATCTGAAAGTCCCAACTGAAAACTACATTGTTACTGGTCGAACGGCAATAGAGACTCTTATTCGTGAAGATCAACACATCGTTCGTTTGTTTGCACGTCACAATCGTCTCCGGATTCTCCGATTTCACCCAGTCGTGATGCACCTTCTCGGCGAAGCCGGAGGAAAACGAGTTCTTAACCTCTCCGTTCATTCGGTACGGGTGATCGACCATGTTCGCGGACAGAAATTCCGCATAATTTCGACCAAACGCCGATATCTGTGACTACATAGTATCACGGTGCACGATTATTCGCGTTCTCGATGCAACAGATACACCGATTTTACCACGCATCACCGTGATAACTCTGCTCGTACAACACACAACGCTTTTTCACTACTGATGGATCGTTTGCGCGCATTGCGCAAGCGCGAACCGAGCGATGTCGGGACGCAGTCGTTGCCATCTTGCGACTATCGACGTACTCGCGCACCGACAGACGGGAGTGATTTTATCGACGACTGGGGCAAGGAGCTCATTAATCTCAATAAAAGATTATCCATTATATTTATAGCTGTTGTTCGCGTTTCTCGCGAACGCACACATTTCCGATGACGATTTATTATCGAGATCAATTATAGAAAGGAAAATTATAATAAAATAAAGAATAGAAATTTTATATATATAAATGTGAAAAAAAAATTATTATACATATATTATTATATATATATAATTATTATATATATATACAGGGTGTTTCATAATTCTTGGTCCCATGCAATTTCGTTATTTTTGATTTTCATAGAATCTACCTGACCCAATTTTGTACTATAAATAATAAAACACCCTGTATATATAAATTTCGATTACTATACGTGAAAAGAAAATTATTGTACATATATTATTATAAAATTATATATATATATATATATTGTTATACATGTAAAAAGAAATATTTCTTCAGCTCAGTCTCTATCTCAAACTTCCTTGAAAACTTGCTTGAAGCAATTATTCGAAAATTAAGACTAGGAAAAGAATAACTTCAACTTTCGTTAGATCGTTGCCAGTTGGGCTCACACGGAGCCCGCAATGAATGACGACCGCAAGATCGGATTAGAAACTCGCGAAAATCACAGTGGCAACGGCCAATCGAGGCAAATAACCCGAGGAGGAACGATCAGCCTCCAATCGAGGGAAACAGCCTGTCTCTCCCTCTCAGCGGTCCGCGCAATCTCGGTGGTGGAAATTCCAGAGAAGATTTTCATGTAAATCGCGCAACGCTATCGAACCGCCGGAAGTGGCTAAATGACGATCGCTATTATCCTGCGGCCTTGCCGAAGGGTTTCGAGAGATAGAGAGCCAACAAAGGAGGGAGACAAATATACACGGAACGACCGAGAGAACGAGAGAGAGACAATGTGAAAGAGAGAAAGAGAAAGAAAGAGAGAGAGGGAGAGAGAGAGAGAGAGTGAGGAAGGGAGCAATGGGGTGGCTGAAGAGTCTCCGCAAGAGGAGTGAAACGCCAGAACCGGAGGAGTGGGATCGTGGTTAGCCCCGACTAGCTTGAAAGCTTTCGAATCGTCGACCATTTCGTGCGTTGCTCCAGATATTCCCCTTGATACCAGGCTATTCCATTTACCTCGACGCTTGAATCGACGCGGCGGATCGGTTAGGGGGTGGATGAAAAAAATGCCATTGGAATCTGGCAGTCGCGGCAGCGCTGACCAGTTTCCAACGCGAGATAAACTATTTGTCTGTTTTCGAACTCTCCCCAGGGGGAATTTAATGCGATGTTCGATGGTACCTGCGTGCTATAGACAGACGATTTGCACGAGCGTGGATACCGGGAACGACCGTTTTTAATGGCGTCCAAACGGCACGCGTGAAACGACGGCCCCCCAGGGTTGTTTTTTTTTCCCCCTCCACGAGAATATACGGATATACGGGATGGTTCTTGTTAAGGGGGATCTGTCGTCGACATTTCGAGCCTCAAGAATGTCGAATGGGCCCTTTGAACCGCTATCGTGCGATGGGTTATTGTTATTGGTTTACCCTGGCCGAGTGTGGTTTGATAAGGTTTGTCGCGGTAACGAGTTCATCGCAAAGAAGACGAACGTGATGTTCAACGGAGAAACATTTCTGCGGTTGTTGTTAATTTAATAAAAATAATTTATAGCTCTTTGTTCGTTACCTTTTTCGTTCTTTTATCCGAATAATAATTGCCTGAACAGGTGGATAATGGACTTTTCTGTCGGCGAGACTTTAAATATTTCGCGAAAGATTGAAATTGTCTGTGAGTAAAAAACGAGACGAATTTACGTTGGACACAGTTCGATATTATCCCGTTTAGGGCGATCGAATTTAATCCTGCTTCTTGCAACGTAACATTTAAGCGTTAATACATTGTGATGTTCCAAGCTTCGTCAGTCCCTGCAATTAGCCCGAGGCAATAAATGCCACGGGCAAGAAGCGTGTTACTTGTCGCGCTTCTTGCTCTCTAAAATCCATTAAAGTGAAAGGGACAGCCAAAGAAATTAATTCACGGTGTAAATTGCGCGACGATGAAACCTATTTACGTTTCCGCTAATGAAACTCTCGTTAACCAAGGGCATCTTTAAGTTAAGAAAAGAAGAAGAAAAAACCTTCGTTCGGCTGTAACGAGGCATCCTCGGCCGAAAGAAATTTCCGACGGCGAAAGGAAGAGTGAGTGAAAAGAGGGAACATTTACAGGGACTTCAGTTCATCAGGAAATATTTTCATTCGCCGCGTTTCCGTTAACGAAGCTGAACATTATTAAGCCCGACGCGGCCCTCAAACGCTGCGGGACAAAAGCGCTTAAAGCTTGTGTCGCTTTCATCAGCTACCTTCCGTTCCAGTAGTCATAATACAAAAAAAAAGAAGAAGAAGAAGAAGAAGAAGAAGAAGAGATAGAAAACAGAGATGGAAATAGAAAATAACCACTGAAAGATGCCTCTTCAAGCTTTTTTTTTTCAGAAGTCAGATCAAAAGAAAAAGAAGAAGGACGAAGCATGGATAAAAAGGAGGTGGAATGATATAACGAGTCCAATTTCACGAAAGTTGGTGGCAAGTCGAGGTAGCAGAGACCGCCGGGTATTTGGAATGGAAACAAAAAAAAAAAGGGAAACTCCTTATCTGAAGAATTTCGCGTTTGCCGGAATCGCCGCGATGTTGGTAAAAGAAGACGATAAGGAGCTTTGAAAAAAGGGAGAGACGAAAAGAGTTGAATTCGTTCGCGATTAAAATGACGAACGCGACGAGATAAAGGGGAAGACCTCGATAAAAAAAAAAAAAGAAAGGAACTAAGAGTCATCGCGTCGCGGAGTCGAAACGAACAAATGAAATAGAGAGGGAGGGAGGAAAACACATTCGAGCAAGAACGAAATGTCGAGAAAGGATGGGTTCGTTGTAACAGGGTAGAAAACAAGACGAGACTTATCGAGGGGGTGAGAGAGGAGAGCGGCTGAAGTTCGATCGCATATATCGCTAATTAAAATCTGTCGCCTAGCGCATGATCGTTCGAGGGTGAAGAGAAATAAAGAGAAAAAAAGAGCAAGGAACGGATATGGGGGGCTGTAGCAGAGTAGAGTCCAGCATCATTGGAAACGGGAGAATGGCGGATGCGCAAGGTACGAGGGAGGGAGGTCGAAATCGTGCTAACGAGAGGATTCGTTATATCGGACGGAGGCGGAATATAAAGAACTGTCGTTATCGCACCTCCGACGTGTCCCTCGAGCACGATGCAAACGAATATGCGCTCGCTGGGCACGGTCAGTTTTTTAATCGAGTTTCTGCACTCGTTTCCGGCTTACCTCGAGAAACGCGAACACCCAGGTATCACTCGATTATTAGAGAGCGTCTCTTCTTTTTTTTTTTTTTTTTGCCCTTTCGCCTGACGCGTATGAGGAAAAATGAACGGCTGCTGATGTTTGGCGTTGTTCCGCGAGGAAATTCAATTTCGCGGATCGCGGGAGGGAACAGGGTTTACCGCAAAAAAAATTCAACGCTAATCCACTGTATTAATCCTCTTGGATCAATCTTCTCGAATTACTTTATAATTGCCGTGTAAAAATCTCGGTGAAATGTGAATATTATTCCTCGGTGGAAACACTTTCTATAGAGAAACTCGTGTTATAAAAATATAAGTCGTCAAAGGGAAAAAGTATCGGCTCTTCTCGTTTCTCTTCTGTCCAAAAGGAGAAAAAAAAAAAAATAATAAATGAAACGCTGACGCGGAATGTTCGTACGCGACGAGTCTAATCCGCGCGCACAGCTGTATGATGGCACCGATGTCGAAGTCGACTGGAGAGGAACGAGAAGGACGGAAACGTGGCAGGTAGCAATCGCGAAAGCTCATTAGGATCCATCGTTGGGGCGACGCAACGACAGTCGAACGACGCTCAGGAATTGTCCAGATCCAATTGGTTTCTCTCTGTCTGGGTCCACCAGAGTGGACCAATCGCCGGTTGCAGGATGCTGGCCTGTCACAGCTGCGGATGTCAGGTGAACGGTGTCGCGCGAACGGCCAAAGTCAAGCACACCTGGCTCGTTTATTCCGGTAATTTATACGACACCTCGTCACTTACGCCGGCTAACACTGGTTCGCCGGTGAAATCGATACATCCTTTCGACCCCATACGGTTTGACCCCTAGTATCGACTGCTCGATACACCACCTGCTCCCCCTCCCCCTCCTCCCACTCCCACCATTCCGAAGAGAGTTCCAATTGAGCATTAACGAACGAAGACGTCGTGCAGGGTTGTTTGGGAAAATTTAAGAAACGTTTGACGATGGCGTTTGTTTCAATTCGTCAGACTGACTATGCATCCTTTCGTTGAATAGGTTTTTAGGATTTTGTTGAATTTGCAGAATGTCCAACTTTTTGGAATTAAAACGATGTTTTAAATCAGGATAGGCGAATAATTAGTTTGTTTGCAAACTCGTAATTTTGAGAATGCGATGAAGAAGAAAATAGGACCTCGGTAAAAAATTATATTACTGCTGTACTTTGGGTATTTCATATATATATTTTTTACGTATTATAGGTATCACACTTGAAAATTTAGTAAAAAGTCTAGTAATGATACTGCGAAATTAAATTTTGTCTTTCGGGTCACAAAGCAAATACCTGAACGCTCGAATACTTCTACGCTTTTTGAGATTTGGAAATAAACGTTTTCAACACATATCAGATTCAGATTTGGCAAGGAACTGAACAGGGCGTTTGGATGTAAAACAACGAAAGTTGGAACGCCATTAATCAAATTCCAGCGTTAAGTTGTTGAACGCGAATGAACAACTCGATTAAAATTTGATTCGAGTTCGGTATCTGTTGTTGGAGTTTGTTTGCGCCTCGGAAATTCATTTCGCTCGATCGGGTCGATCGACTGTTTCGAAACCTGTTGAGCAAACTCTGCAAAATTATGCTTCTGAGTCTGATCTATATAAAATTTCCTCGGGAGAGAGAGAATATCTGAGAAGAATTGCAAGAACCTAAATTCTGGCTGCGATCGATGTATCGTTAACTCAAGGGGACGCGAGATTTCAGACAGCGGTTGAAATTGCAGGCTGGTCCCCTAAATTAGGAACGTGTTTAACAACCCCACGTTACAGCCCCGCATTCCCTACGCTCGCAAATCGCGCTCTCAACCTGCAGAAAATTTAGGGAGGCCTCTCGCTGCTATCCCCAAATCTACATTCCAACGTGTCATTTACTTCTAATCCCGGAATAAATCTTAAGCGCCAAAACTTGAACCTCTTGGTTTTTTAAATTAAATTTCTTAAATGCTTCGTCTAATAGCAATACACATTACCAATATTTTATTTGTTACAAATACTTAGTATCAATCAAGTTTTGAATCTTTATAGAAAACAATGTATTTTCTCAAGAGATATTCGAAACATTCCAATTTTTCTGTCGATTTATCCTAATTTTGTCGTCACACTTTATTTATATTAGACTGTTACAAATAAAATATTAGTTTAACTATTACCAATCATGTTTTTCTTGTCCGAATCATTACATAAAACGTATGTGTCTTCTCAAGAAATATTCGAACGTAAAACATCCCAATTTGTCTCAACTTTTCCGTCGACTTATCCCAATTTTGTCGTCGGACATTCGAATCGTAAATTTCCAGAAAAAAAAAAAATTCACCGAAAACTTTCGCGCTTGCCAACTGCTCGAACTTCTCCCCCAGTTCTCCGGTCGACAGAAAACTAACGCAACTTTTCAACTGGTGGAAGAGGGAGGGGGGCTGCTTCCGTCATTATCCGACTCGACAAGCAACGCAGAGATACATTTGGTAACTGGAAATAGTGGACGTTGTCTGGCCTGACAAAAGGGTGAAATCGACGTCGAAGTGGGGGAGAAAGTCGCGAGGGAGGATTGCCGCGACGCGACGCGAGATAACGGAGCGCGAAAGACGTCCGCGTCGGCGGCCATTGTGTCGCGTCGGGGACAATAGCGTCGGGGATGTCCCTATCTTCCGCTTTCCGAGTTGATATCGCGATTGGATCGCAGGTTCCCAATTGTAATTGGATACCCCGAGCCAGACACTCGACCTCCTCTCTCTCTCTCTCTCTCGCTCTTTGTAAAACAAAAAGAAATCGCCAACTGTGAAAATCGTGACTTTCACCGCCGACTTATCGATTCCAATTTTCCCCCGGGGATAATTGAGACCTCGTTCCGTTTCCGTGTTCGACAAACTATCTGTGCGCTTCCTCTTACGATAGTATCGAGAAATTTGGTAGAATATTAATTGGACGATCGCGATTTTTGGACACACGTGTGCTGAAACGAAACACCTGTTTTCATTTAGCAATTAGGGATTCGCGTGCACTAACCTGTAATTATACAAACAAATCAAATTTGTCAATCATCCAATCACGTTCAAATTTACGCAACGCGTAAAATGAGGCAACGTTGCGTTTGAGATTCAAGCAAATTTGTTTTTTGTTGCACAAGTTGCACAAACGTTTGTTATTTCTTTGGAATTATTGATTTAGATTTTTGAAGTAGAAAAACCACCTGTTTTGTGAAATGAGTTGATTTTGTTAAAAATCAATCGTCGTCACAGTTAGAAATTAATCGTCATTGATTGATTTGATATCGATCAAAATAGCCAGTCTTATTTGGACACTATGGCATACATGTATTATATTCCTTTAATATAGTTTTTTCTAAACTCAGGGAATTCTTAAATTGTTACAGATGAACTATTTTCACAATTAGTCTAACAGAGATTTTATGAATTATCACTGAAAGTGATTTTAGCAGGGGTAACCCAGAAAGTCGGGCCTCAGGTGCAACGCTAATGCAACGAAAATTAGCGATTGGTTGATTTGGGTCACGTGATTCGCGAGGGGGCGTAGATCTCGAGTAGGAATGGTGTTGTCTGGTACTGAGCGATCGCGCCTGTAATTTGTTTCGTATCGATTCAAATGTTTGCATATCAGTAAAATTTTATGGCAAAAAAGTCGCTCCGACTCGCATGTCGCAATGTATTAATATGATTATAATGATCATTGATGGAATTCTACGTACGAATCAGATATTAATTAATGATGATCGACTGACAATGATTGGTAATTTCTTGGTTTCTAAATTCGTTTCTGACAGCAAATTTCCTTCTTCGTTGCAAATTTTATGTTATCGAAATTATTCCCGGAATTAAAATGATTTTTTTCCGTGCTCTTTTCGAAGATTTTGAATTCTTCTTGGAGACGAGAGATGGTCTTTCGTTCTTGAGACCACCGAGCTGACGTTTATTTTTCTAGGATGGCAGCAGTTATCGAAACACGTGTCAGAGGGCTTTAAAAACACCGTCCGCGATCGAACGAAAACATTCGACGTCTTCGAATTCGGGATCTTAAACAAACCTCGTGGTATTACACCAACAGCGAATCGGTTCCAGTTCTAACATCGAGAAACGAGGAAACGATTAGATTGGACCCTGTACGACTTTCAAGTTGCTTGTTTTTATAATAAATAAAAGAAAAACGTCGGATCACAAATTAAAATCACGTCCACTTCGAACGAGATGCAAACAATTAATTATTAATCGTTGCATCTCGATTATTTGTTACCCTTCGCTATGGTCGCCATCCAATTAACACGTTCAGCGCCACGTGAGTCTCTCGAGATTCACGTTGAATAGAATGGAATTCGTTTCATCCAATATGCAGCCTCTTGTTAAACAATCGGGAATCGTTTCAACCGATATTGGCGTGTGTGTAGACGCCACGATCGAATATTTATACGTATGAACTGTTTACATGCGTTGTAATTTTCTTAATAGAATGTTAATTTTATCTTTACAATGATATCAATTAATTAATTAACGTACAAACTGTTTGTTTGTGTCATAATTCTCTTAATATTTGAATATTCTCAAAATTCTGATTTTATCTTTATAGTAATATTGTAATAAAGATATTTGTATGCACAACTGCACAAAAATAAAATATTGACAAACTTGATAATTTTAATGATGATGTTAAAATGTCAGGTGTGTGTAACGAACGATTAAATGATCTCGTTTTGGTAGACATGATCGAATACTCGTACACAGTAATAATTCACTTAATAAAAATTAATGTTAATTTTATTAAAAATATTCTCACTAATTGGAGAAAAGAAATATTAATGGACTTGATAATTCTGGCGATAATGTTAAAACATCAGGCGTACGACCAGCGATTAAAATCTATCCTTTTTTGGCAGACACCGTGAGCGGACCGCAGAGCCGACGAAAGCGCGTAGTCGTCAAAATTCATCCCCCGGAAACCGCGTGGAAAAACGGCTGACGCTCGTTTCGGGTCTTGTCCCTCCCTCTTTACTCAGTCAATTATTCCGTGACACACTCGTAAGTACGGCTGATTAACAAGCAACTCGGAGGGAGAGGATAGGTGTCACGGGGCGGGGAAAATCGCGAATCAAGATTTAATCTAATAACTCTGTTGGGATCTAATGGCGAGGAATAATTTATCGGGGCGGACTGAGCCCCGGTAGCTTTCGTGGATTATTGAGCCACCGTCCCTCCGCTTCCGTCCTGCAAACGCTCGCGACAATGCCAATTTTGCTAGAGGATCGAACATCGTCGGCGCTACTTAGCTGCATGATACTGTTCGCCATCCATCGACACGGATCATCGATGATTTATCGTAATTCCGCTAATACAACGGGTGGATCGTCGTATCATTGCATTCCAAATGTCACTAATCTCTCGACACAGGATCGATAATTGTTCGTTTAAGCGGCATTTGGTGATTATGGGTGAAAAATTATATAATTGTTGAAAGTGATATACGAAGATTGTACAGAATGCACGTAAATCTACAAAATACAGGCTGGCCACTAAAAAACTGAAGAGTTTGAAAAAGTCATAACTTGTTTATTTTCAATCTTTGTTATCACTGAAAGTGATTTTAGCGGGGGTAACCCAGAAAATCGGGCTTCTTCAGGTGCAACGCTAATGCAACGAAAATTAGCGATTGGTTGATTGGGGTCACGTGATTCGCGAGGGGGTGTGCGAGCATTCGACCAACGGATGGATCGTTGACCTAGAGTCTGGAATGCCAGGATGTAACAGATAATAATACTTTGGAACTTTCGACTATTTTGGAACAGAGCCAAGACAAACAGACAGAGAGCGCGTACTTAAACGATATTTAGCTTGAATTTCGGTACTTTGGTGCGAGACGGGAACAAATATCCGAATATTTTGCATGGTCGTTGCATTTCGTTTCTTTCTGAGGACGCTGGTTGCGCCGGTGCCAAGATAATGGAGGTACAAATGAGATACTTAGGCTCCAAGAGAGAGGAGGAGCCGAGCGGAAAGTTTCACGGGGCAATACCCTAAGACGCTAAATACAACCGCGACCGCGTACTTAATCACCTTCTCCGCAATTTTATTCGCGATACGGGTGAACAACTCGCTCGACTCGTCTCCTGGCCTCGCGTCGTTATCCTGGCCCTCTTCGTGCTCCAACGAACACGAAGGCGTCTAATTTCAATCTTACCTGAAACAAGAAAGTACGAATTCTGTAAATTGTATTGTAATGAATTGTTAATCAGATCTCCATATAATATAAATATAAATATAAATAAATCTGTAACGCAATGTTAATTCGCTTCTGAAAATTTTAAAGTCTGAAAGTCTGTCCACGACGAACAATACAAAAATAATAACAATACAAAAATTTGTACAAATTATAAAATATAAAGTTATGAAAAAATATTAAATTAAAGAGTATTACTTATATAAATTATATTTATCCATCATTGTCTCTTCAGTGTAAAAAGAATTTAATTGTTTTCACTAGCGAATTACAAAGAGCTATGAAGTTACACTTTATTGATAATGTTTATCTTGAAACAGTTAGGATCTTGGCAAGGAATCTGTATCGCGTCGTTTAAACCGACATCTCGTGTGCCTTATGATCTGACTAATACGTCGAGAGAACGATGCAGTACGAATTTCTGAATTATAATACGTTCCCAGCCTGTAATCGAGGAGCACGAACGCGACTTAAACACGCGATGAGTGGGCCGTTTGGGACGTTGGAAAAATACCATATTTCAAACTTAATTGCGGGACAGTTGAAAAAAAAAGGTCGCCTAAATTCGTGGCTGGGTGGGAACGTGGTTTCTCCTTGTGTCGATCTATCGCTCGTGAAAAAAGACACTCTCTTAACACACGGTGACTCACATAGTCTACTACTTTGGCGCAACTATGCGCAAAATCACGTTCATTTATCAACTTTAAGAGCGTCGAGTTTTCGTTTCTGGAGCTACTCCACCCAAAATGTCCATGAAAAATGCGACTGTACACGCGACGTGTCTGGAACTGCGATTCCAGGGAAAATTAAAGGCACCGCGTCGTTAGTTGTGGGTCATTTTTCAACTCGATTACGTTAACAATCCACGACGATTACGATTACATTAATAACCCAGGGTTTACTTTTTTGACTGGCATTTTCTTTTTAATTTTCTCCGTCATTTTGAAATAAGTGATATTTTCAACTGTAACGATCGAAGTTGATTTTTCATGGAAATTTGTAAGTGTTTTAAAAGAAACTCCTACTCGAGGTCTACCCCACGCCTCCTTACGAACCACGTGACCCAAATCAACCAATCGCTAATTTTCGTTGCATCAGCGTTGCATCTGAAGCGGCCCGATTTTCTGAGTTACCCCCGCTGAAATCACTTTCAGTGATAAAACGAATTTGGAAGTTTTAGAACCCCTCGGCACACACAAAATTTTGCCTTCCTCAGAACCATAAAACTTTTGTATTAAAATTGAATTTTTCATCAGACGCATAATTTGAAAGTTACTTCAGCACTGCAAGTTTACGAATCTTTCGCTTTAATTTCTTCGCTATGAAATTACATACTTTAATCGTTAGTTGCTTGGTCAAAGAAATAACATTGATTTTCTGTGAAGCATTTCCTTCTATAAAAAATTCTAAACAAAAATTCATGTTTTCAATAAAAAAGAAAAGAAAAAGAAACACGCGTGGAGGTGTCTGACGCGCAAGGAACTCCGGTGAAACGATGAGAAACAAAAGATTCCGGTTCGATTACATCGGCGAAAGCACGAGTTCGCGTTGCGGCGCGCCGGGTAGTCGAAAGACTCGCCATTATTTTAATTGCTTCCATCAAGGCGAACGAACCACGGGACAACTCCATGGAGACGTTCCACGACACCTCGTAGGGACCTGTCGCGTCGGTCGACGGCTCTTTCCGTCGTAGTTTCTCACGCTTTCACGTCACCCCTGCCGCGATTTCTTCGGGAGGAAACGACCGGAAGTACCGTCTTAATTAGAATCGTAACCGGTGTCAAGTTTATCCCTTAGCGACCACGTTTCTCGCCATTTTTGTTTCCCCGCGTTTCCTTTTGCTAATGTAATTGCTTTCTTAAAGTTACCAACGCGAATCAGCGTTGGAGACCGATTCTTCTTGCGTTTCGTATTTTTATTCTTTAACCATTTTCTTTTAATGTTTTAACGTTATATATTGGTCCTTTCTTTCGATCGTATCGACGGAGTTTAAAGCGATTGCAATTTATTCTGCAACAGTTTGACAAAATAGATCTGTTTAGATTCTAAGTTTTAACTTTTTAAAATTTCTGTCGAATTGTAACGTGACTATTGTTCTAAAAATAGTGAAGTTTCTCCTCAATACAAATTTATTTCGCAATAAAAATTTGGCAAAATATATCTTTTCAAATTGTAAATTTTAATTTTTTTAAATATCTGTCGAATTATAACGCGACTATTGTTCTAAGAATGGTGAAGCTCCTCCTCAATACAAATTTATTTCGCAATAAAAATTTGGCAAAATATATCTTTTCAAATTGTAAATTTTAATTTTTTAAAATTTCCGAACTGTAACACGTCTGTGGTGAAACTTCTCAATGGAAATTTATTCTGCAACAAACATTTGGCAAAATATACCTATTCAAATTCCAAGTTTTAATTTTTAAAATTTCCATATCACGTCGAATAACACGTTTGTTATTTCAGTTATTTAATAGCAATGAATATTCCTGATAGCAAAATATACCTGATCAAATTTTAAATTTTAATTCTTTTAAGGATTCCATTGAATCGCAACAAGTCTGTTGTTTTAAAAATGACGAAGCTCGCACTCAATAAAGATACATTAACCCTGTAATTATTTGGCAAAATATGCATATCTGTTCAAATTTGAAGTTCTAATTTTCGCGTTGTAACGCGTCTGTCGTTTTAAGAACGACGGCTCCGCCTTCCCGGATTCAATTTTCCATCTTAACTTGATTAACGTGTATAAAACAGGTTCGTCAGGCAACGAAGGGAGCTTCCGTTCCCACGAAATATTTTCTTAGGAACTAATCGCAAGTTCCCTGCGAAACCCCTTCTTCCCTCGAAGAAGAGAATTCTAACGAGCGGTATTTTAATGTTTGACACGCTCCATTTGCATCGTGCGCGCCGGCTGATGGAATTATTCATTGGTCTTAACGCGTCTTCGGGCGATTGAAAATTTCGCCGGGAATTTTAATGGCGGATTGTTACTACGAAAGCTCGGCCGAGTATAATTATTTTGTGAAACAAAAAATTCCCCTTGAGAGAAAAACAGGTTAAACAAAGATAAATAAAAATAAATTCAAATCTAAAAATCTAAAAGAAAAAGAAAAATTTGGATAATAATTGGAATAATGGGTCTATTTTGCTACGTCTGGTAGGAAAGGAAGAGTTCTCAGAAATATTCTGTATTTAAATTCTGTATTTTGCATTAAGAACTTAACCGGATTGTACATTTATATGTAAATTAATCGAAAATTCAAGACCATGGTGAATCTGTTTGCTGAAAAATCTTTTTCACGTTCTTCGCTTTCCTACCCGACTGTGTGATGTAAAGTCATCCTTGAAAAAAGAATTCAGAATCGTCGAAATAGAGATTTTACACTTTAAAATGAGATCGTTATACGAAATTAACTAAAAATTCGAAAATCTCGTTCCACTTTGAACCTTTAAGGAAAAGATAGCGAATCTCAAAATTTCTTTTATAGGTAATTGTCAATTTAACATAGAAAAACAATGTACAAAATAACTTTTAGATAACGAGGATCAAAAAAATCATACATTTTCACACAAATTTTTTGAACGAAAAGCAATTGAACAAAAAAGAATAGTAACGAATGCAGAATTTTACCAGATAAAATTTTGAATTTTAGATAAAATTTAAAATAGAATTTTACCAGGTAAAATTTTGAGTTTTAGAATAGAATTACTTAGTAATTTAGTATCAGATGTTGGTATCAGACGTTCAATGTTAAGACGGAGAAAAGAAGAACGATAAGGTTAGGATGGATGACAAGGTTAGGACAATTTCATTCCGAGAGAGAAAGAGAGAGAGGCGGACAAAATGTATTCCCCGGATCGGAGATCCCTGCCGGCGATGGTGGTGCATGCGTTTTCTTTCGGCTCTCGGTTTTATCCGGTCGTTCAACCGGCCGAGATTGAGAACGACGCCCAGGAACGACGGGGAAAAGCCATTTGCGTGATCGGTTCGGCCGAGATAACGAGGGGAGGGACGCTCGAATGCAAATGCGATCGAAATGGAAACTCGGCCGAAACAGCGCTGCTTTATCGCGACTTTAATTCGACGTAATTCGTACACGATTCGCGCGCCTCGATCATCGTTACACCTACTCTCTCTCGATTGATCGAGTTGGAACGCGGGTGCAACCCTCGACGTTTGCCGGTTACCGAGTTGTCCGGAGGATTCTTGACATTGCTACGGATCATCGGACCGGGGAAGATCGATCGGCAGGTCTCGCGTTCCAACGTTCATTTTCAGATTTTTCAATATTTTACAATATGTATTTTCGTGCATTTTTTCAAACTCTCGTCAACATAATTAAAGAAACAGAACCTAAATAGAAATTTGTTCCATCTACTAAACGTTGTAGTAAATACTCGACTTTGCGTATTTTATGTATTTTTTGAATGTTGCACGCGCTTTTGCTAAAATACATAAAAATCTACAGTCTATGTGTGTTGTCGTGAAATTAAAAGTATATACAAGGTGATTTAACTTGCACATCTGAAATAACTTTTAAATTACGCCAATCCAATGAAAAATTATTTAGTATAAAAATTGTTTTAAAGAAGACAAAATATGGCGTATCAATATTTCGCGTGTCGAGGGGTTTCGAAATTTCCAAGTTCCAATCCATCATAAAAATCGAGAGAATATTAAATTCCAAGTAAAAAAGGTATTAAACCACATTGGTTCTAAATCTAATAATTAGAGAGGTATTTTACGATAATTTGTCTCGAGGATGAAAACTACGTAGTATCGTCAGAGGATTCGACAATGTTTATAAACGTCAGTGTTATTATCTTGGGATTACATTGGGGTTTAGAGTTAATCCTATTCGGGAAATTCGTTCTATCACTTTGTCTCGTGTTATTCTAAAGATTTAAATATTACAGCAGTCCTCACTCGAGTGTCAACAGTTGGGACCGAAAACAAACGCTCAAGTGGGAAGATTTATTCTACGAATAAATTGACAAAATATCGGTATCACTCGCTTCGTAAAATGTCGAAGAAATATACGAGAAACTGGCAGCTTTAACATTATTAAACGTCGCCGTACCAGAGATAGTATCAATGAAGAAAATGCTGTCGCGTTGTCTTAAAAACTGTAGAATACAATCCACACGTTATTATAATACACGACAGATTTCTCGAAGCAGTGGAGAGATCGATGCAGGGGAGGGGATAGCGCTAGCGATCAGGAAAGTGGGGGCAAGAGCCGCCAGCAGCCACCTCTACTTTACAGTTTACAAACAGATATGGCAGGTGTGACTTTCGAACGGATATGTAGCACCGTAGGTTTAAGCAACAACTTTCAACTGTGGTTTAATTGTAAATACGACTCAACGAAGATAAGACCTATAAAATTTTAAGGGTCGTGAAAAGCGAGCATTCTATTCATTCTCAAGTCAAATATATAATTTTTATAGAAATAACTTTAGGGTCGTGATAAATGTCCATCGTAGAAGAAGATTCAGAGGAGAAAGTATTCAAGATCGTAGAAGGGAAATTAGCAAATTTCTATAAAAGATATAACTCAGATTTCTAATTTCATTCATTCTTCTTCGTCTCTGAGAAACCCCTCTCCTTCGCTAAAACAATTTAATCTGAAAACTCTCGAACCCGATCGAACAAACTTGACCAGTCACTCCCAGGGGAGGGAACAAAACGAACGAGCGACTCTGCGACGAAGCAAAAAGGGAAGAGGATGGAGGGAAAGGAAACAATCGCGGCGAGGATTAATCGAGATCCGTGGATTCTGCACGCTTCAGCCACGTTTCAGTCCCCCGACGACGCGTCGTGTTATTACGTCGGGGTAGGGACAGCCCCAGTTTCCCCGCTGGGGTTCTCCGCGCTGCAGGACGATCTTCGCGAATTACCTACCCCTGTCCACGGGTGGAAGGGTGGAAGGCACAGGGTGAAGTTCAGTCGTTATCTACGGTAGGCAGTCACGGGCTATTGCGCGCTGCCCGGCAAAATACAGAACGCCGCTGAATAATTCCCTCGTCATCTTGCCGAGTCCTTTGTATCTCTCTCTTTAAACCATCCCCCGGAAACCAGAGGGGGATGGACGGACGAGAACGAAGGGTCGCGCCGCGCTTTGTTGGAGAACGCGATCCGCGAGCACCGGTAGAAAATGGGAAGCGGCAGCGGGAATTGTTTCATCGCCAAATTGTTTCCGCCGTCTGTGTTGCCGCGTGCAATCGACGAGCGAGGTGTTTCAGATTGCTGGTTTGACTTAGCCGTTGGTTGGTTTTAGATGCTAAAATTGTGGCTCTTGGTGGTGCTTGCTCCTTGGCTTTTGAACGCGGGAAGTTTGGAACGCGGTCGAGGAAGAGGGGACAAACGTTGAACGTTTTCGTGGGAGATGTTGCTTGACTGGAGCGGCAGTTTCGTTTGAATAAATGCTGGAATCGCTGAATGTAAAGGAGGTCTCGTTGAAGCAGGTGGCGGGAGCGATTTTAAATTCTTGGTAGAAGGAAAGTGTACGGTATAAGGAATCGTGGAATCGGGTTTTGAATCTTTGATCGGGGGGATCTGAAGTTTCAGGCTAGGCCTTGGATCTCTGGAGCTTGAAGTTTCCCCGAGTCTGTAGTTTACGTCAATCCTCCACGTTTCAAGGTTTCAGGTTCTATCTAGGATTTGTACTAATTTCCAGAACTTCTTGCTAACTTCGATTCATTTGTTTTATCGTTTATTATTTCGATGTACACTCGTCACGATGACTTTTTTCTTCGTTTGATGACGAGTGTACTCGTCGTATAGCAAAAAATATTTGCATTTGCTGTTACAGTAAACGAAGAACATATTCGTAATTTATTTGAAAACATATTCGTAAGTTTGCCAAAGTTAGAATACTTTAGGGCAAAAAGGAATTGTTCAATTTGTCAATTGTAATTATACGAAGTAACACAATTTTATGATAAAACATGATTTTTAAAAGCACAAGCAGAAAATTTTGCCCTTTTATTTCAATTTTAGAGCGAATACACTTGCTCTGCTTTCGTCGCAGTTTAAAACTGATTAAGCACACAAGTGCACGTTCTCGAAATGAAACGAAACACTTATAATTTCTACCAAAACTCAATTCCAACTTTTCTATCGCGATTTAAATATAAAAATCTTAAAACTTTCTGTGCGTGACGAGATATGCATTTAAATTTCCTCATTTTATAACACGTATGCCCGGTGAAAAAACAAAAAAGGCTCGAGACGACTCATTCGCCGCGGGACAAAACATCGAAAGCATTTTTATGACTAAAACTATGCGTCCTGATCACATTTCGCAGTCGATTGCAGTTCGGAAAAGTTCTATATATTCTTTAACCGCAAACTTCCTTGGTGAATGGCCGAGGAGGAAAAGTTATCATTGCTTTCGAGGATTCCGCAACGCGAGAACTTTCCCGTGGCTCAAGTTTGGAAGTTAAATTACTGGAAAAGCTAGAAGTCTGTCTTCTTAACAATGCCCGCCTGTACGACACCAGCAACCACGTCGAATGCCGCTGTTTCAGCTGTTTTAGCTGTTTAAGTTTCGACCGCCGCGCTGTCTCGGTGGCGGGAAATTTTCACACGTTATTACATAGCACGACTCTGAACAGAATGTGACAGCTTTTCATTGCTAATTTTCTACGTCACGTTCTTAACTTGTTATTTTCATTAAACGCAATTGTTTCTTATTTATATTTCACTCTATCTGTATTATCACTGAAAGTGATTTTAGCGGGGGTAATCCAGAAAAACGAGCCTCTACAGGTGCAACGCTAGTGCAACGAAAATTAGCGATTGGTTGATTTGGGTCACGTGATTCGTGAGGGGGCGTGGTGTAGACCTCAAGTAGGAGTGGCGTTGTCTGGTACTGAGCGATTGCGCCTGTAATTTGTTTTCTATCGATTCAAATGTTTGCATATCAACAAAATTTTATGGCAAAAGAGTCGTCTTCATTTCTATTTTTTATCTTTTTCTATTTGCACGCTGTCCAAAATAATTACACATAATTACACTCTCTGTATCACTTTGATCTTCGTATTCCATCTATCAGTAACAGATTTCCGTTTGTATTAGTTTGCCCATAAGTAAAAATTTTATTTCATTCAAGAGTTAATCTATAATATAATTTAACAGTAAGCACACTAAATTTCAATATATTTAATTAGAACATGGGTCATGTTATAATGAGTTAAATTATTGTCACTAGATGGCAATGTTTATTAAATTTGAAAAAAAAACGACGTTTACTTATGTCGTTACCCCTAATGTTAAAGATGTCTTTCATTTCTCAATCTGTAAGATTTCTACAATCTATTTCTAATCTAACAATCTAACGATCTGTTGCTTGCTGCAACAGATTTCATTCGTGATACTTTCTAAATTGTTTCAATCTAAAAAAATCAACTTTGAACAAAGTTCCAACAGAGGACCCTTGACGCGCTATTGTTTCCCCATCACGCGACCAATTAAAAGATCCCTTGAAACATTCCCATCCGTTGGCGCGCGATTAAATCGCCAAATCGTTGTTCGAGCACTTTGCGTTCAAGGAAAGGGAAAGGAGAGGAAAGAAAATGAGAACGAGCTTCGGGCCATCCCTCGACTCGCGAGAAACATCTGCTGAATCACCGTAAAACCGCCTCTGGTCTTTGCCTACGAGCAAACCCCTTTGCCGCGAGAGATCAAATTAAAAAGCGTCCGGCGGATTCCTTGCGGTGCAGATTGAATTTCCGAAATTTATTAAAGGGCAATCAACCGGGAAACCGGCAAAGATCAGCGTTTCCCTCGCGTTCGTGCACGGTCGCGCGTCGCATTATTAATTAAGCATCGCCGTCGACTTAATTATTGTTGTCAATTGCCTTTTAAAAAGAAAAAGGAAACACAGCGAAACACTCGTGTATATTTCGAGTATTCGCTGAACGAAACGAAGCTGCACCCTGTGAAAACTAAATGAAATTTGATCGTTTAGCGTGACTTCTCGGTATCGTGTTCAATTAATTGAAACGTGGGAAAACGATTCGATCGTTCGTGGAATTAATTCGACGTATGGCTTCTCGGTTTGGATCGTGTGTCCAGTATTTCCGTTGTTTAGAGCCAGACAAAACTCTCGAAATGTGAGAGAATGTAACGTTGAAATGTAAATGAATCATCACATATCCACTGTGCAGTTGTTGATTTTTCTACACTAGACAATTCTCCTATATTTTTCAAAATTCCTCGTACAAAACGTCTTCGCACGTCTCTCCATTATTTATAACTCTCAGAAAATCTCTACACGCGCAGAGTGACTTCCGCAGAATCGAGTCGATCTTCGCGCGAATCTGCCGATACGCTATCTTCCCAAAAAAGGAAAAGAAAAAGAGAAGAAGCAAAGAAACAAACCCCAGGATCCCTAACTAAATCGAAGAAACTCCGCAAGACTAGAAGCAACTCGTTACAAAGCCTTGTATTACGCGGAAACTTCCAGCAACCGTGAATTTATTCGCGCTCCGGGACTTTCCCTCCTCGTCCTTACCCGAGAACCCGGCAGAGTTCGACCGAAGATACGAAAAACGCGTCGTGTACCGGCGACCAGTGGAAAATCAATTCCGTATTCGTTCGTTGTTGCAGAAACGTGGAAGATTACGCGAGGGAGCACGAGGAGGCCTCGAGGAACATACAGCAGTACCTGTCCAATCCGATCAACGCTTATCTGTTGGTGAAAAGGCTGACCACCGATTGGAAACGGGTCGAGGAGCTGATCACCCAGGACGTGGGCAAGTCGTTCGTCGCGAATATCACCAATTCCAGGAGCGACCTTAAATTCCCAACTGACGAGGACCTTAACGGCGCGGCCGTCGCTTTGATAAGGCTGCAGGACACGTACAAACTCGAGACTGCACAGGTCGCCAGGGGCGTGTTGAACGGGGTTCAGTACAGCACCGGATTAAGCGGTTCGTACGCATCTGCCTTTTTTTCCCCCGCCCTTCCCCTCTTTCCTCCCCTTCGTCCGTTTATTTTCGTCCCACCTCTTGATGAAAATTTACTCTCTCTCTCTCTGCTTTTTCCTTTGCGATGACGAGCTTTTTTCTGTTTTCGTATAATTTGGAGCCTCTTCGCTCGGATTAGCTTTGACACGAAGATTCTCCGTTCTTGATTAGTTTTAATTTTCAATTCTGTTTTCCCGTTTTTCTTCGTCTCTTTTTTTCTTTTTTTGCTCGTTTGTTCGACGAGAAGCTTTTCCTTGACGAAAATTTATAAAAGCTTTACGGTTTTGCCCTCGTTTTCTCGTCCTCCGATCATCGGAGATTTGATTTTTAATTTAAATCTCTGCGAACTTTTCTTGGCGATATAATAAGGGATGAAGTCACGTGTGTATTTCGTGAATGTGTGTTCTGCAATTTTGTGTATTTTTACGTTCCTGCTTGTAGCTTTCTGGCTTCTTCTCAAAAGAGGAGCGAAGATAAACATAATCACCGGCCCTAATTTCACCAGCGTGGGCTAGCATCCCGAAAAACGAGACTTTAATGAATAACCCAGAACTCCCGACTTCCTTCTTTCTTTCTTTCTTTCTTTCTTTTTCACATCGCAGAATTTAGGTCCGCGCTTCGGAACGAGCCGAGTTCTCGCGACGACGACGCCGGCGCTTTTATTGCCCCGCGGAACTTCGCGTTCGCGAGAAACGAAGATCCCGGCTAAAACGTTCCCTCGTTTATTTCGAATCGCCCCCGTAAGCAACCGCTTTTTCAAAAAACTTTTCCTATCTTCCGCGCGGGAGCGAGAGGAACTTCGACCGATCTTCTTCCTCCCGAACGGTTTGGCGGACGCAAATGCTCTCCATCGCTGAGTTTGGATTTCTCGAACAATAACGTACGGTTTCGCGGGCGGAGAACCGGCGAGCGATAATAAGGGAAGCAGAAAGAAAAAAGAAAGAGATAGAGAAACGAAGCATCGAGGCGAAAACTACTTCGAGGCGCGGGGCCCGATAACGTCAAACTTGAGGCATTCGGTATTTTCGGAGGAAAGAGAATCTTTTCTGAGATATCGCGAGAGGGGAAACCTCTGGTCGTTTATCCAGAGATGAACGTACAGAGGGATGAGCATGCAGATAGGAACATTTCAGAACTCGCGTGAGATACGTGTGATTTATTTCTGAATCGGTGTCACTGGCGCCACGAATTACGATATATTCCCCGAAATAATATATCCGAGAACGACTTCAATTAAATTTTCAAAGGTGTTTGCGCAACGTTGCATCAACCTGACGTTTCTATTTTTCTATTCTGTTCTGCTTTATTATTTCGGTTCTATTTTTCATCATTCTAGCCATAGAAGGTTATTTTGGCGATATTTTACTTTTAGAACTCACGTAAAATACGTGTGGTTTACTTCTGAATTGATGTCACTGTGCTACAAATTACGATATTCCCAAAAATATATCCAAGAACGATTTCAATTAAATTTTCAAAGATATCTGCATCTCGTCGATGCAAAGAAAAATACAGAGGAGAATCGCTTCGTTGGAAATTATTTATCTCTTCGGTTAACCCGTTCGGAACCAACGTTGCAACATTTCATTTGCAATTTTCTTCCGATTAATTTACCTCAACCAATTCTTAATGAAAAGAGATTTCGATAGGAATCGAAAGATACTGAAGAAGATGCTGAAGAATTTCTAACCGATATCCTTAAGGGGTTAAACACAAATTGACGATCGGTTTTATACCTTTGCCTGCGCAGATCAAAAAGAAAAATCTCCACCTCACTTCCGACAATAAAACGCACGAAAGATTCGGCATTACGGGGTAAATGATTCATTACGAGGCATCCGCGACTCGTTACCGCATTAGGCTGGCTGCCCGGTCGGGCAAAAAGGGTACGAAGCGAGAGAAGAAAGACGCGACTCGGGAGAAAGACACGGTCCCTTCTTTGCGCCGTGAATTATTTATTCAGACCCGTACAAGACGAGGGTGAAACGTTGCGAATCGGCGAGAATATTGGCTGCCGATGTTACCTGTACTTAACGATCCTCGACATGAATAATTTACGCGACTTCCTCCGTCAGCGTCGTCGGTGTCCTTTTTTTTTTTTTTCTTTTCACCACTTCTACGATTTCGTCCCGATAATTCGCAACTTCTGGTTGTCGTCGCCGTTTTCTTCATCCTTTTCTGTTTTCTTTTCATCACTGAAAGTGATTTTAACGGGGGTAACCCAGAAAATTGGGACTCTTCAGGTGCAACGCTGATGCAACGAAAATTAGCGATTGGTTGATTTGGGTCGCGTGATTCGCGAGGGGGCGTGGCGTAGACCTCGAGTAGGAGTGGCGTTGTCTGCTACTGAGCGATCGCGCCTATAATTTGTTTTGTGTCGATTCAAACGTTTGTATATCAATAAAATTTTATGGCAGAAAGGTCGTCTTCATTTCCTAGTCGGAACAGTTGCTTCTGGGCCTTTCAGTGAGACGAATCGTACTGGGATACAAGTCGTGCTGTTTTTTTTCTCCTTCTCTTCTGGTCGAAGATACCGCTTTTTAGCACAACAAGAAAGTGATTTTTTCGTCGATACGAGCCACCGAGCGTTTCCCTGCATCATTTAAAGGCCACCGTCGGGGAGTTCGATGAATATTGAATGGCTAATGGGGAATGATCTACTCCCCTCAGATTCGTTCTTCTTTTTTTTTTCTCTCTTTCCTTTTAGCTTCCTTCGTCGGCGAGCTTCCCATTTTTTTTTCTTTTTTTTCTTTAAGGGATGCAGAGCGAAGAGGACTCGAGAGGAAACGAAAATTGCTTCGTGCGGGGAGAAAATGACTTTGGCTGGAGGAATTAAGAATTTCCTTTAGGAAATGTTGCCCCTCCTCGTAAAGAATTTAAAGCAAGGAAACGTAAACACGAATTTATAAACTTGTAACTTACGAACAGTAAACTTAACCCTTCGAGTTAGATAATACCTTGTTAACTCTTGTTAAAGTACGATATCGATCGCGAAAGAGCTAATATACCTTGTTAGCTCTTCGTCGAAGAGTTTCTTAAGCTCGAGATGATGTGAGAAAATCGTTTCAACTTTCTGTTAAAATCGAGTCTGTCAGAATCGAAAGAATTAAATCTAAAACCGTGATTGAAACGTTGAAAAGTTCGAGAACCAACATCCACGCCGTCGTGCGTCAATATTGACGTTACAAATTCCCGTTCAGTGTCGCGTGTTATGCGCACAGAAACCCGCGAGCGAAGATGAACTTCGACCCGAAAATATTCGTTAACCGAGACGAAGGCTGAGAAGCCGCGTTATGAAACCGCGAGGAATTAACGAAAATTACGAAACACTTTGGCGGTATTATCGCAAGGTTGTTAAATCGAATCAGGTGTCGCGCGCGTGGTACCGAGGCTCCCTTCACCTTTCGCAGCTAATTTACATTCGATTCGATTAGCCGTGGCGCGTGGATTAAACGAAATTAAGATGAATTTAACCCGAGTTGCTCGACGAAAAGCCGCGGAGGCCGTGAAAACGACGCGAGATCCCCGAAAGCGTCGCGTTTTAGCCCCCGATCGTCTCTAGCTTCTGATTAAATTATAAAACGAGTAATCTTCGTCAAGCGAACGATCCGCGCGTAAACGATCCCGGAGAAAAGGAAATAACAAAAGGTGGGACCGCGTTTCGCGATTCACCGCCGTTTCGAACCGCGTTACAGTAAAATTCCGCGTAAAACTTCGCGAATTTTCCTCCGTTCTTTTCTCGTCGCGGGAATATACCGTCTTATTTACCGATCCGCTGCAATCTCCCTCGCGGATGAATCCGCGATATAACCGCGAGAGACTTTGCAATCTGCGCCGACCTCTGGAGAAAATAATTAACGAAGCAAGTTTTTCGCGGAGACGATGGCGAAGGAACAAGAGAGGAACAGAGAGAGAGAGACAGAGGTCGAAGTTTGACGCCTGTTAGGAATGAAGAAAGTTTGTTGGAACGTTCGATTCGAAAAATGTCAGATGCGAAGGGAAGATTCGTCTTCTACTTTTTTCCTTTTTTCTTTTTTCTTTTTTCTCTTTTTTTTTGGGGGTTCCTCCTCAGCTTTAACTTTCAGATTTTTTCGTAGCCATCGCGCGTTGTTATTACGAATGTAATTATGATAATAGAGTCATGAATTATACAAGGCTGGGCTCGGAGTCTCCGAGACAATCAAGAAACGGAATGACTCCGCGTCCGCGGCAGAAATAAGTCGAAATCGTGGGAATAAATTTCCTTTCCTTCCGTTCATCGCAGTGTTGTTTTTTTTTCTATTTTTTTCCTCCCCCCCTTTTCTTTTTTCGGAATAATGCCACTTGGAAATTCTCATCGGGCTCTCGCGAGTTTTCTGCGACGGCGAGATTGAGAAAGGTTGATGAACGCGCGCGTTCCTGATTGTACGCCAGCGTGGTGTTTTCGTGTGAAATTTGATGGTCAGCGAAATAAAGAGCGAACATTGAAATATCGTGTAAAATGGAGGCTTTGTTAGAAAAAAACAAACCTTGCATCAAATATACAAAATGGATCGGTGCAAATTTTATACAGGTGCAATATGAATTTCATTCTGAGTCAAAGTTTGTAATTAATTGATATACACACCGAAACCAACCAATTTTTTTTTTGGCAAAATATTTTATATTTTTGTTGCAATTTTTTCAATAAAATAGAATTCGTGCGTTTTTATCGGCAAATTATCGCTACGAAGTGGCAAAGTTTTTCACAGAAAAATCTGAGACACTTTGCGAAGAAAGTTTTATTTCTCCTCGACGATTGTGCTTTATCTTTTATCTCTTATCGCTGAAAGAAAAGTATTTCCAAACTGTTTTGTAGACTGGCAAAGATTTGTCTGTTTCTTCGGCAGTAATTTTTTAATCGCCTGAAATAGACGGGAGAAATAAAAGCTTTGTTTCGAGATCCTCTCGAGGAGTTTTCAGAAGAAAGGATCCGAGGATCGAGGAAAAATACAAGGGAAGTTTAATTAATTCTAATCCATTCTCCTTCTTGCAGCCAGCGATTGTTTCGAACTTGGCAGACAATCTTATCACAATCGTGATTACTATCACACCGTCCTTTGGATGCAAGAAGCCATGGATCGTCTTCAGGAGGAACAAAACGCCACCACTACCTCGAAGCCAGACATATTGGAATATTTGGCGTTCTCAACTTACATGCAAGGTACACACCCTCGCGAAAACCGTTTCATTACTACTCCTGATCAACGCTAGACTCGCCGACAACTAAACTGAACAACTTGTGCCAAAGAGATCGTAACAAATCGATCAAACATAAAAAAAAAGTGCACGATGAAAATGATAAATGATAAATTCTAAATGAGCCAAAAAAAAAAAAGTTTCTTTGAGAAATAAATAGATCTAAATACATGTATCTTCCAAGAAGAATGATTAAAAAAATATTCATTGTAAAATCTCTGGAAATTTGGTCATTTCGACTATTTTCTGATACTCTTGCTGTTAAACTTCAGCAAAAAAAAAAGAAATGTACCAGAGAAATTAACTTTTTTAATCTCAGTAATAAAATTACTATGACGTAACGAAGGGGAACGTTACACAGTCGGTTTGAAACGAAAATTTGAGGGATAAGCGTGGCCGTTTAACGTTAACAATCGCGCGCGGTTTTCAGCCGGGGCGTGACGAAAGATTTGCGAGCAGGGAACCGGGAGAAAAATTGTTGCGAGCTCGTAAAAGTCGCGCGTCGTAAATTAGGAACTAAATTACACGTGTATCCGCCACGTTATTCCAGTTGCAAACTTCGCGAACCGGCCGCCCGTTTTGTTCCTGTAATTTTGCACCGCTTCCCTCGAATCGCGTCTCGATGTTTAAAACTCGACAAATAAGAAGCACAGCGTGGTAGTTAGTAATGACGAAAAGGAGATTAAACGTAGTTATAGTTTCTGTCTATTATAATTTTTTTATTTACTCTACTACTCGTTCAAATTTATTAAGTTAATCCAACCCTTGGACTTTGTCGCAACTACTACTAATTTAATATTAATTTAATATTAATCTCTGCTTTTTGTGTTTAATTTCATTTACTTTGATTTCGTGCATCTGACTTTCGATTTTCTGAACCGAAGAACTTTGATCCCGCGCGATCAATTGAGATCAAAGTATTCGTGAAAAATAATAAATATGTTTGATTAAAAATCGTGAGATTTACATGGTCATCGAGTAACAAGAATTGAGTGTTCGTTTGTGGAAAGTGGAAAATTCCGGGATGGAGTTAAACGAATCGTAGAATCATCGCGATTGCTCGAAATATGGGGGAAAGATCGGTAACGAGCGAACGAGGAGGGGCAGTAAGCCCTCGTGTCAATAAGCGTGCTCGTTTTCGTTCCAAGTTCGCCGGAGGGCGGGTTTAATGCCCGTGAAATCAATGTCAAACAGCGGCCGCGGGAAAAGGCATTGGAAAGAAGCCGGGAAGAGAATTTAATTGACGTTAAAATTCCCCGTCGCCCGAATGGCCAACTTCCAGCCGGCTAGTTTGTTTAAAGCTTCGTTAAAACTTCGCCCGGATGTATTATGCCGTGGGTATTTGAAATTTCCCGGGCCTTTCTACCGTGAAATCGCCGAATTAACCGGGTAACGACGGTTCGTTAAATTATGCGAGACCTGACGCCGACTTTACAGAAGAATTTAACGCTCAATTGGCTCGTAGATGATCTTTGAGCAGGATAGATAGAGACCGTAACAGCTGTACCCGATGTCCAAGTAACGCTCAATTTTAATCTGTGCTTTTACGTACGTGTACTTCGTCGCGTAATAATCTTTATCGTGTTTCAACCTCGTTGATCAAAAAATGAAACTTTTACGTCTTTTTCCTGTTCGTTGGTCTATTGGGTCGTAACGTAGATTCTTTTTTTCTTTTTTCTTTTTTTTTGGTTGTGTGTTCTTCGTTTTATAAACGAGAGAAAACGGAACGAGTGTGCGTTGCAACCTAGTGTAGTAGAATGATTCGAAATTCACAAAACGTTAAAAAAAGTTAAGAACAATTCAGAATTTTCTGTTGACAGTAAACTGAGTATCTGATGTTATATTTTTTGTAAAAATAGTCACAACGCTGATCTGTTATAAAATTCGTAATTTTAAATCCTTTTAATTGTTAGCCAAATACACGCGAGCTCAACTAATTTTCAAAGACATTTTTTCCCTTGACCCCATTTGTACCATGAATTTCGAAATAGTTTGAAATGATTTAAATCAAATTGTAGTGTAATTTATCGAAAAACTACAATTTATCACGCAATGTCTGTAACATGCTATGCAAGCATCTGTAATATTTGTTGTTATATTTATGAATTGTTATTACTATAAATTCATCGTCCGTAGGGAATGTGGCGCGAGCTTTAAGTATGACGAACGAGCTTCTGGAGCTGGTACCGACCCACGAACGTGCCCTGGGCAATCGAGCTTATTATCAAAAGGAAATCCAGAGCAAAGCTAGCCAGTCGAAAAAGAAACGCGGCGAGGATGGCGACGACGCCGCCGTACCTGCTCAAGTAAGATAACGAGAAATCGCAATGAGAATAACAACAGAATTATTTGCTCCGTAACGAACTTCAAATTACGCGCCTGTTACAAATTTGATTTTAGCGATTCAACGTTGTTCGTCCTTATTTTCCAGCATTTCACCGTCGCGGAGGAGAAAGTGAAAACCTGGGAGGAAATGACGGAGAGGGAACGCTACGAAATGCTGTGCCGCGGAGAGGTATCGATTCCCCTGGAAGTGCAGAAGAACCTCAAGTGCCGTTACGTCGATCGTGGAATTCCATTTCTGAAAATTGCGCCATTCAAGGAAGAGGAGGCCTATCTGGACCCGAGAATAGTCGTTTATCATAACGTGATATACGACGAGGAGATCGAGACGATCAAAAGAATGGCACAGCCTAGGGTAACGTGCAGTTTGGATCAATTTTTATTTATTTTTACGTAAAATAGTAACAATAGCATCGATTAATTCTTCTTCTTCTTCTTTTTTAATATTACAGTTCAAACGTGCCACGGTGCAGAACTACAAAACTGGTGCCTTAGAGATAGCGAATTATAGGATTAGTAAGAGCGCGTGGCTTCAGGAACACGAGCACAGACACGTGGCGGCTGTGAGCAGGCGTGTCGAGCACATGACGAGTATGACCGTCGATACGGCCGAAGAATTACAAGTAGTTAATTATGGTATCGGCGGTCATTACGAGCCACATTTTGATTTCGCGCGGGTGAGATTTCGCAATTTTGAGCTAACTTAATTTGTTCGATAAATCAAGTGATTAATACGTTTGATCGCCCGTATCTAGAAAGAGGAGACAAACGCGTTCAAAAGTCTGGGAACAGGAAATCGCATTGCCACAGTTTTATATTATGTACGTATCTAGTTTTATACTACACTATAATTTAAATGTAATAGAGTAACATTATATATTATAAATATATATCATATATAAAAGTAACATATAAGTATAGTTCATATTGTATAGTAATGCTAATATGTAATGATATACCATTTATATTGCTGATAATTATTTAGTAATATTATCAACTATTAACTATTTCAGATGAGCGACGTGGAACAAGGTGGTGGCACAGTTTTCACAGCAATCAACATTTCGCTATGGCCGAAGAAAGGCAGCGCTGCCTTCTGGTATAATCTCAAACCAAACGGCGAGGGAGATTTCAAAACCAGACACGCGGCTTGCCCTGTTCTTACCGGTTCCAAATGGGGTATGCCAACCATCAACTCTAATTTATTAGCCAAATATAACAAAGACGGATAAATTAATTCCCAAAAATACATGTAACATGCGATGCAATATTTCTAGTGGCAAACAAGTGGCTTCACGAAAGAGGACAAGAATTTCTAAGGCCGTGCACCCTCGAGAATCAAACAGCCGACGAAGCTGATGTCAGGCACTGAGTCGTCAATCTAACTCCGGATCACTGCTAGTGAAAATGAACGAAAACAGAAAGAAAACAAAAAAAAAGAAAAAAAAAGACACGTGTCTAAATTTCCAATCGACCGTTCAAACGCGACAAATCTACATTACATCTGCGCTGTTATAAACAGTGTGTTTCGTATCGAATAAGAAACAGAAGACATTATTCTATTCGTCGCGAGATATAAACGACGATTTTTTTACAAGTCGAACGACCTCTTTCGAGACAAAACGCGATTTTAATCTCGACGAGAAAATTGCCAACGTTTAACAGTAGGACAACCAGTTTTTAGTATGCATCGAAATGTTCTACATATAAATCATTATAATTTATGTAGAATAATTTATTTAAATCATTGTAATTAATATAAATAGATTTGTACAATTATGTTTCTGTTTAAACATAAATCAATACTTATTACTTTTGATCTGTATCTTTCAAGTAGCTGTAAAGAAAGAAAATCTAAAATCTGTCATATTGATAGATTTGGTTGTTCTAGTGTTAATTACGTGCATTTGAAGATTTAATTAAAAAAAGATATCTCGATTTCTGATCAGTTTTATTATAAATATTAAGAAAATTGTACAGATTAAAGTAACGAGGCAGTTTTTTTTTCCCCCCAAAAAAAAGAGATTCGTTACAGCCTGGGATTGATATATTATCTCTAGATCCTAGGATTTTTACATACAGCATTTAGGCGGTAGGGTACATTAGAATATCAAGCAATAACAAGTTGCACGTTTGAGCCAATTATTAGGTTTTTCCTTAAAAAGAAATAAGAAAAAAAAAGTGAAGGAATTAGAGCTCTTGTGATCTTGTACGTATGGAAAGAAAATATATTATGTGTATAGAGCACAAGACTCTGAAACATTCTCGTCGCATTTATTAAACGTAATTAACGTGTAAGAATGTAAAATGTGGAATCGAGCATTCCTGTGTTCATCAGAGTATTCTAATGAAATCTTTAATCGCATCGTTCCTTCTCCTAAGACACGTTTTATCCTCTTAACCGGGTCTTTTTTGTAAATAGTAGTAATACAATTGAGAAACACGTCGACAATTTCTTAGATCCATTCGTCTTGTATACGAATCGCTTGTAAAAAAAAAAAAAAAAGGAAAAAGAAAAGAAAAAAGAAAATGGAAAGAGAATATTAGAGTATATCGACGGAGAAACATGTCTGTTCATACCGTGATATTGATCTTAGCATTTAAGACGTTATTCTGCGAACTTCGATGTTCGTTATTGTCGAACGAAAAAAAAATTTTCCAAAATTATTATAATAGAAATGATAATCGAACAGTGAGTCTTACCTTGAATGCGTCCGTCATTTGTTTTTACACTTTCCCTGTCGCCTGCGATCGTAATCCTTGATTGTGTAAAGTCCCAAAGCACGTTCCTCAATTTGACACTAGTTTTGAATTTTTATACATGCGCGCGCACGCGAATCGTTAAAATATTCCGCGTGTAAATTTATATACATACACGGAATTTACGAAATTCACGATTTATACGAACGAAACCTCGATATAACCGAATTTATGCGCGTTTTCTTTTCTTACATTTATATATTTCGACGTTCAATTAGCTCTGGGCGAAGGAAAATTTTGAAATCGAAGTGTGCGTATGAAAGACGCCATGATCACCAATGAACATTCGCTTTATGGAAATTTAGCAAATGTTTGAAAAGAAAAAACTGTTTATTCCTAACACAGAATCACTATGAGTATTAAATACGAACACTGAGCATGAGAGTAACGGATTACGGACAAAAATTTTCACTAATTTTTTAATTTCACGCGGCGCGAAAATTTGCACGTAACGCGGCGAAAGTTCGAACTACACTAGTCGTGTAGAAGAACGTCAAACAACATGGCTGACAAAAGACGCACGCTGATTGGTCCATTGGTTACCGCAATGGCTGCGAGCCAATCAGATTAATAGGATCGCTGAAACTAGACGCGCAATTGGTTCAACGTTTAAAATAATTCAAAGTGATTCAAACAACGGATCTCGGCACAGTGTGAAAATTATTGTCGCGAGAGATTATTATTGTATGTGATGACATTGTCACAATTATCTAATTACCAACGATTATTGCATTAAGAAATTACGAAGTGAAAAGACAAAGTGTGTGATTCGATGTAACTACGCCAAATTCATCACTGGAAGGAAAGAGATACCGACGTGAATTATGAATACGTGAGTCTCATATAATACCATGTAAATAATTTGTGTAAAAATTCGATTATATGAATTGTTTCGATTTGTCGTCGATTTTTGGACCGAAATGACACCGTCAATCTGCGTTTGGATCAAGCGAGGTTGTTACGATTCATTGTTATCGCACTTGAGGGATATTGTTAGATCGAACGAAACAGCCCGCTTTCATAACGACTACATACAGTGTCACGGAAAATCACTGTATTTCCTAAGTAACGTAGTTTGTAAGTTCGTTTATAACGTTCGTTACTTCATTCTATTGGTAAACCATAAAATGACGTCACGCAATAAACATTTGCAAATCCCGAGCTTACGATGATTAACCTTAATAATAGCTAATCTCGAAAAACGAATGAGACATATCTTTTTTATTGATAACCTATCTTATTTTAATTAATGATTCTTATTTCGCAAATAGACACTCGACAAATTCTTTCGTTTATTGAAAGGTGATTATGTTTTCAATTTTTTATTTTAAATACGATATAATACAACAGTTTAATTTTTTTTTTTTTTTTTTTTAAATCGAACAATATACTCTATTGGATTGGTATATGTAAAATATCGTTCACACAGTAACGTGACAATTCTTCCAGATTAACTTTCACTCCTATTCCACCTCGTTTTCGAGCATGACGAATAAAACCTTGTTATCCAGCGCGTCGCTCGTCAACCGGAAACGCTCGTTCCGAGGTCGAACGCGAGAGTGCTCTTGCCCATTCAGTCGTTCGGTGTTTGGTTGATCGGCAAATTTACCACGTGAACTCTGACATTCACTATTCGGTGGCACGATCACGGCCGATTGTCCGCGAAATTGATGCCACTTTCCAAAGGAAATGACGAGATAAATGGCGTTCCTAATCGGCGATCTCCGTCATCCCTTGCACACCATCCGCCATAGTATTTTAATTCATGCACAGATTGGAATTTTCTATCGAATATTCGCTATGCGAATAAATACCTCGATATCTGATACAATTTAATCAAAGTTTAATATTTTTGTTACATTTTTGGCATTACGATGGAAAAACGTTGCTATTAATGTTCTATATATTTCAGTGTATCTCTGTTAAATCTACATCTCTGAAGTTCCATGTTTATGTAGTGAGTTTCCATATTTCTTCAACACTTAACAAAACACACGTAATTCAGATGTATCTAGGCCAATTTTCATTCACCTTCAGTAACTATTATTTTTATTAATATCTAATAACTTGAGATAGAGAGATACACCCAAGTGTAAAAATTAGATTAATATGGTTCGTTTGAAAAGTATTTTATATATTTAAATTAATTCGGAACTGAATTCGAAATATTTGCGGACGGTAGTGTTCCTCTCTTATCTGCTGGACCAAACCCATCAGTCAGAGAGAGAGAGAGAGAAAGAGAGAGAGAGGGAACTCGATATCCATGGAACAGTTCTCCGGATCGATCCGGCGTATACGTGTCTCTCTCGCTCCATTGATCTCTAACTTCGTCGTTCTCGAGCAATCTATATTTTCTTGCCCTCCTACACTGCCCTCTCTTTATCTTTGTCGCTCCTCGCTTTATCGGACCAACCTCCGTGCTTTCCTGTCCCAATGCTTCTTGCTCCTCGTAGCCTTTGCCCCGTATCGGCTCTTATCCATCTTTTCATCCTGCCATCGGGGTTTCGATCGAGGTTCTTCTTCTGATCAGTCCGTAGCGAAATGAAAAAAAGATGGTCACGTCTATAAGAAACCACGCTCGGAGGAATTGAAAGAAATTCATTTTTTTATTAGTAAAAATAAGACATTGATATTTTATTGTGTAAGTTGTGGTATTTGATAGTAATTTCCAGTTGAGATAAGTATTATATCTTTATTTATTTCTCTTTTTAATTAAGATAAAATTTACAGGTACCATTGTATAGGATGTACAAGGTGTTTAATGAAAATTAAGTTAAAGTTAATCTAGATCTACAAAATGAGGGGAAAACTAATTTTGTTAAAAAAAAAAGACCATAGATTGCAATTGAATCATTCCATATTTTTCCCAACTTTTTGTTTCTCTTATAACCAAAGAAAAATTGTTCTCTCTTTTATTTTACGGTAAGTGAACGCGTCTTTGAAAGATGCATCTCTGTGCCGCATGCGATTAAATTTCTTATATTCACTTTTTTTTAATGCGATTTGCATCCACCAACCCATTTCTTCGCCACCGTTTTCCCTCTCTACTTCGTTTTACGCGAGGTGAAATTTCTTCGCAGCACACATTCGAGCCAGCTCGATCAAGAGCCCCGGATGAAAACTTCAATAACGTAGTCGCTTCTTTTCATGAAAACTTTACGCCGAAAGTGCTTATCCTCGCCATTACAAACGTCTCTGGTTCGTGGAAAGATCGGAACGAAGGTTTTATCTCGATGAAAAATTGAATTATTATTACAAACGTACGGTATTAAACGTCGACGCAAGGTCCATTGCGTAACAGATTACGCAACAAATGTTGCACGAAGCATTCCCAGCTTATTCGATGTCAAACATACATGTTAATTCTCGGTATAACCGGCGTAGAATTAAGCTCAATTTCTGGAACTAACTAGGTTTCGTAACATGTAACCGGGATTTCGAACACTGAACTCTGGTTACGTTTGAAATATCCTTAATAACACAAAGAGAACTGATTCGACGAATATTGTTTCTACAAATTCTTAATAAGAGATTTACGCGTGATCAAAGAAACTTCAATTGAATTAAATACTGTTATGCATATCTACGTTTGAAGAATTTTGTATTTTTCTCAAATTGATAATACATTGATTCTTGAACATTTACGTTTCAATCTTACTCTCAATCTTAGTGAACGACTAATAATATTCTGAGAAGGTTTCTAGCTCAGAGTCGATATGGAAATTTGTCCATGTTTAGCTTGAACTTGAGATATGTTTTAACGTTAGCTGAAGTTACATTGGATTAGACCTTTCAATCTTACATATTTGTATCTCTCAAGTGGTCGTACTTCGGCCCACTAAAACTTGAAGTCTCGGTGCTCGAACTTGTTGAAAATTACATTCGCAACAACGTCGTTCTATGGTAATTCTGTTCTGAAGATTTAAGCGCCTTTAGTTAGCAATGCATAGAGTTCGTCGGAGTAAATACAGACAGGGTGGCAGATATATTGTAAACGGGGTCGGATGCAACCCAGAAGTTCCTTATTAAATTTTTAACCAGCCGTTTGCAATTGCATAACTTCCTCTAATGTTATCACAGGGACTAAGTTTCTTGTTGCCTTTGAAAACCAGCTGCCTTTTGAGTTTTTCCATCAGTCGTTTCGAATCTACCTAATAATTACAAATCTTTTTATAAAATGCATGAATTGCTCTCCGAGTGTTAAATCATTCATATTTATCAGTGTACATGGATTTACACTTGTTAAATATGATTTCATTTCACCTCACAGACAAATGATCGATGCAACAACAGACAAACGAAGTAATAGTCACATGTAATAAAAAAAAAAAAGTTATTCGCACATTTCTTGCGATAAAGGAACATTAATTTTATAACTAGAAAATCATAATTCGTTGAGTAATATATTTGAAGCTTGCAGTAGAAAAATCGATAGGATACATTTAAAATTCATTATAAATCATTCTTACGTAATCAAAAGTGTCCTCTTATTTTGAAAACATGTACTTATTCTTTTCTCCATTTTCAATCATCTCACGTTCAAAAATCTTCACCCAAAGTTATCCAATCTTAATCTGCTCCATCTTAAATCGAAATTAAAAGGTTCAGAAAAAATCAAACTCACTACACATTCGTCAAATCTACAACGTATTAACGATTTTCAAGACGACCCTGGTCCATTTCAAATTTGAAGTAGAACCATTTTAATCACTCTTCGGTCACCGATAAACCCCGGCGCGTAGCGAGCAACGCGATGATCGATTGGTCGATGCAAGCTGATGCCGAATTTGATCCGGTAGGTCAAAGTTTAAAGCCAGGTTCCAACGATTGTGAATCTCGTGTTATCTGGCGAGTGCAGGCCAAAGCTCGCCGTGTAGTATTAAGCGGTCGAGCTGAGGTGAGTGCATCGGTGATAATGGCTGCCTGAAGGGCCTCCGCCTCCTCCAATTGCGTCGTGGCGTACCGTCGAAAACGTTGCTCGACGTTTCGGGTTAACGGAACAGCGATCCGTTCATTGTTTCAGCTATCATTTAACGAGAGAATAGACAAAGTGGAAACAACAATATGGAAAATGCGTTAATACGGTTTCTCGCGTTCTCTATCTATAACGAGAGGCTGTAAAATGCGATTTCATGAAACGAGAGAATTCCAGATGTATCTGATCGTTATTTGCGAAGGAAATGTTGTGCAAAAAATGAGCAAATTAGTGAAATTTATACATTCGAGTCTGTTACTTAAATTGCAGGTGCAAAGAAATTTTTTGAAGCTAGAAATCCTTTGGTTTGACTTGATTTGAATCTTCATGACTATTCCAACTTTTTCAAACTTCGTAAGGTTGTAGCATTTAAATATAATTTTCTGGAATTCTCTTTAACAATTGTTCAGTAATGTAAATGTGCTAAAGAAGATATATTGCAGATAGAAAATTACATAAATGAAATAAGTTAAAATCTGAATTATCTTCATAGGAACGTCTGACTGATTGATTTAATGGTTCAGCTCGTATCTAAGATATACAATTATGTCTTTTTTAAATTACCCAGCACCGCTTTACTTTATTCGAGTTTCACATAAATCTGACGTTCTCCAAAGTTACACTCACGCATAGAGATACGATTCCTTAATTGAATGGGACGTCGTGAAGTTTCACAAAACAACAATACGCAAAACAACAATCACGGACTGCCAAGTTTCTATGGAGGACTGATTATAGCTCACTCTTCATTCTCAAAGGAAATACAACCTATAAAACTTGTTTGAAACAGACGCTGCTAGAGACAAATCCAGAAAAACAAAGTATTTGCGTGCGCTGGAACAAGAACCAACATTTTTCAAACTCCCTTAGTTTTTCTCAAAAAAGAAAAAAAACAACAGAACAATTTTTTGAAAACCTACAATCAGAATCACGATCTGTCCTTACGTAATGGTCATTTTATTTTGTTTCTATTAAAAAAAACGACTTGATAGGTAAATTTAATTTCCTAAAATTAAAAATTCCATTAACTGGTATTACATTTCCAACTTTTCAACTATTCAAATGAAATTTCGTTAGTAGAATATTTACAAGTGTAATTAAAAGGCTGGAGAATTATTTTATTTATTAAAGAATATACCTTTTGAATATCTTTCACATTATCTGCATTCTCTGCTTTATTTAAAATTCTACAGAGAAATAGAACGCGCAATGTGCAATTTTAATATACTAAACAAATTGTCAATACGCGATTGTTTAATTTACCACTATTTATTTTATATATATATTACTATTGTATATACTATTTTGTATATATTTATATATATATTATATTAGATATTTCTTGAGCCTACCGTGCAACGAACGATTCCTCTGAAAATAACGAAAGTAACGAAGTCGTATCGATCGAAAGCTGGTCGAGCCTGGAGGGTGAAAACGAGGCTTTAGGGAGGGAAGAAAGTTCTTTGCTAATTGTTATTTTATTCCGTGAACCATGTCCCCATTGGATTCGACGCGTTTTAGCTTCCGCTTAGAGCTTACGACGACAGAATTTTGTTTCCCCAATAGAGAATGTTGTCCAACCGGTTGATGATTGCGAACTGGAGCGAGACATTCGTTTCGCGCTTCAAGGAATTCCCAGCAATTTCGATCGTTTATCTGACGAGTGCTTGCTGTTTGCGGATCCTTTTGTGTCCGCGGAGATAGTTCACACGCGAATAAAACGTACGTATAGGGAAATGTGTCACGTGCCCGTGAACGCGAATTCATAATTAGATCGGTTTTAATAAGTGTCTTTCGTCGATCGTCTCTGTCGTTCGGTTGACTGACTGAATTAGAAATCGGGGAATTCGGGAAATTTTGGGAATCTACGGAGTCCTGGTTTCGTAGAAACTTTGCCAACTTCGAGAATGCCATTAATCTGGAGAATTCTGGGAAATTTTGTTAATCTGAGAAATTCTTGGAGAGCTCTTTTGACTCTTAAAAATTTTCAAAGTTTAATGGCTTTAGTTAACGTGATAGAATAGAATTCTTTAGAATTCTCGCATTCTGTGAAATTATTATTATTATATTGCTATACCTTGAAATTTATAAAATTTGAGATATCTCAAAATGCTATTATGAATTTTTGAAATATCCAAACTTAATTAACCAGTCTCGATACTATACACAAAAGAACGCAGAAAATAATTCGTATCTGAGTTGATTGCGATGTTGTAGCAAACTATGTTATCATTTATTAAACTTCTCCCAGATCCAATTACACTTGGTAACGCTGCATCAAATTTTGAACCTTCTTACTGAATGATCGGTCAATTCCTAATAATTCGCTGCTCGTACATATGTTCGTAAAAGCTTAATGCCTCTTCGACGTATCGTCACAGACAATATTTTGCAATTCGAAATATTCACGAGTGACACGGTAAAGGAGAATTAGAGTTATTCGATTAACATCACCCACATCCCATTCAATCGAAGTCCACCCCCATTTCACTTGGACTTATCATTACACCCACGCGCCTTTAGCCCTGCGATACTACATCCATACGCTAACAATCCTGTTAATACGTAGAATGTATATTCATATTATGCGAAATTGATCTCACATAATTGTAGCAGTGTTATTGGTAAAATTATTATTAGTAAAAGAGGAGAGACGTTGAAACGTTATTTTTGGTATAAAATTATAAAAGAGAGATTAGCTGTGTGCTTTCAAATTGGTAACAAAATCAATTATTGTGATGTATCATTGTTGGTAACCAGAGATTTGTCCTATTCCTTCGAGATAATTATAACAAACGAACGTTTATTCACTGTACTACGGTCAGTTTACTCATAACATTTATTGTAAAACTCTAACTCTTATTTAACGTTACTCTGATATAACATTATTTATGATATTTATTATATTAAAAAATAATAATTAAAAAATAAAGGCAAGGAGAAATATTTAATTTCTCTCAAAGGACATGAGCAAGTATCCTATTATTTGTTGCCTTTGATCAACACATAACATTCAAAAATCAAACGAAATATCAAACTCAGAAAGTAGTTCACTCATTCTTCCAACACGATGTCCCTCTTTCTTTTTTCACCCTCGCCTCAATGTCGTCTGATTAAAACGCGGCGACGAGTTTTCTATCAGAGCTGGACAAAAGAGCTAATGTTAATTGTCCACAGAAGCGAGTTTACGCGGCCGTTTCCATTCGAGTTCACCGGTGAAAAGAGGCGACACGAGTGAATGAAAGGTGCCTCTGTATCCAATCGTCTGCGTTGGATAACGCGGAATGAATGCTCGTTCGACGAACAAACGACATTAAGTTTCACGTGGCTGTGAATTAGGCCATGATTTTCACACGCGTTCTCTCTCTCTCTCTCTCTTCTGTCCATGTCTATTTGTCTCTGCGTAGGTAGCTCGTTGTGTACAAAGGCGTTCGTGAACGTACCCCAAGAGATAGGGAAAGTTTTCTATCGCGGTGACAAAGGATCGCGACGGTCCATTGTTCCTCTCGTTACACACAGCTAATTCAATTCCAGTTTTTCCGAACGATCGCAACGATCGATTTTTCCACTCGATTCTCTGCCAATGCCCGATCGAATGCAGCTTTCTGTTAACTTTCCGATTCCGAAAATTTCGAAAAATTATTTCTCGAGAACTCCTTGAAAAGTTTCTGAGAATAAAATTTTTTATAAATCTCTACAAAACAAAGATCGATTTCTGCAAAATAAAGTTTGAATTTTTATGAAAATAAAATTTTTCGTTACCTTTGAAAATATTATTCGCACTCTCCTGTCGCTGGCTTTGCGATTTCGAAAGGTATTTCTGACCTGTTGGAATTCGAGAACCTCCGAAGAGTTTTCGAAGGCGAAATTTCTGTAAAATTCTTGGACTCTTTCTTTCAAAGATTCTCCCCGAAGTCTTCAAATTCTTGCTCTTCTCGTTGAAGAATTTCGTTGGTATGGTGATTTTGTTGGACCTTGTTTGAATTTGAAAAAGCAGGAATTCATTGGGAAATTAGACTTGATTGTGCGTTTCGTACAACTGAAAAGGGAATTTATTTGTTATCGACTAGTGACAACTGGAGGGAGCGTTGAATTGGAACAAACGGTGTTTCTAATTCGACGCGAATAGCAGAAATCAAAGGGAAACGCTCGATGTTGTTTTTTAACAGAAGAAAATATTGTTCCTCGAGCGTTGATGAAAAGCAATCAAAAATTACTCGATTACCGGCGAGAAGTTGTACGTTTTAATTTCGTTCCTATCAACGTGGATTTTACATCTGAAAATGATCTGAGAGAACGTTTCATAAATTGAAATTAGAAATTCATCAAAGTGGAAATTTCCGCCAAAGAGGTTTGATTTCAACTCTCTCTCTCTCTCTCTCTCTCTGGCATCGTGTAAATCGAAAATTTAATTAAATCCCATATAAATAAAATATTCTCCACTTTGATACATTGAAATTTATAAACTGAGAGTTTTCATATTGCTGGTTAACGAACGTACAAGGCAAACTGTTCTTAATTAAACACATTTATTGAACCTTTAATCGCATAGATACATATCGTCGCGACGTCCAGCGCGAGACGATTACAATATATTTATATATCTTATATATTATATGTATGTATATATATCTATATATACATATATATATTTGTACATATATATATTTATACGCACATAACAGAGACTCACGCGTATACGAGGGGAGAGAAGAAACCATCGTTGTCAAATATACCACAGCAGTATAATTTTCGTAGAAAAACGTGCAATCAATTTAATAAATCGTAAGAATGTTTCCATGAGATATTAAAAAAAATAGAGAAAAAATGAGTTGAAGGATAAAGTGGATTGAAAAATACTTCGTTAAGCTTTTTTTGCTTAAAACGTAATAAATGGAATTAAAAAAAAAATAATAATAATAAAAAAAACAAGCGTTCTTTATCGAATATTCCGCAAAAAACTGTAGCAACGTTTAACACGAAAAAAAATGTTCCCGGTATCCAAGCGTTCACGGTATCTCTTTGTTTTTTCTTTTCATCGAACGACGAGGTTTCTCCCAGACCTCGGCCGGATGCACGATATCATCGATAGGTCGATCGCGCGTAAATAATAAATATAGATAGAAGGTACAATGTTCCACGAAGTGGAATTCGCGGAGACGCGTCTAGAAAAATATATATAGATGTGGGAACAACACACACATACGGAATATTTTCGAAAGACTCTTTCATCGTTCCTTTCTTTTCATATATTTCTTTTTTTTTCTTCTTCTTCTTCTTCTACTTTTTGTTCCTTCTTCTCTCATACGCTGAAGACAGATGCACGGGTAGTGTGATGAGATCTCGAGGATCGATCTCTCGTTCTCGACTTTCGACGATCCCGTTTCATTTAAAAAGAAGGGAAAATAGCGACTTTGAAATTACTATTGTGTTTTATCTTACGAGTAAAGTATAATAATTGCGCGATTCGTCATCGAAGAAACTCGAGAACGAGGCCGAATCCGACCTTTGAAAACGCGTGCACGCGCCACCGATTACCTCTCGTTTCACAAAACAGATCGTCCTTCCATCCCTTGCTTCTCATTTCTTTTTTACCACTGAAAGTGATTTTAGCGGGGATAACCCAGAAAATCGAGCTTCTTCAGGTGCAACGCTGATGCAACGAAAATTAGCGATTGGTTGATTTGGGTCACGTGATTCGTGAGTGGGCGTGGGGTAAACCTCGAGTAGGAGTGGCGTTGTCTGGTATTTGTTTTGTATCGATTCAAAGGTTTGCATATCAACAAAATTTTATGGCAAAAAGTCGTCTTCATTTTCTAATCGGAACAGTTCCTTTCAGTAAAACGAACCGTATTAAGGTACGAATCGTGCAGTTTTTTCTATTTTCCCGCCTGGTGATCGATGACGCATGGCGCCTCGAGTACTCTCGACAACGGTACGTTCGCTACGCTTCCGGTATGTTTCATTCGCAGAATTCTCGCAGCGTTGCCACACGCGTTGGTCGCGTCTCCATTCTCTCGATCCCTTCGCGGGTTTGTCCCGCCGATTTTTCACCGATTTGCGCCCCGAATGCCCGCGACTCAAAGCTTGCGCTCGAACTCGAGCATCCGCACGAAACGAACAGACCGATTCCATCGAAGATTCGAGTGGTTCGTAGCGAGACGAAACGTAAAGGTAAACGGTAAAATAGACGAGACGCGAAAGATATGTCGAATTGTTATAAAAATAGTCGCGGGCGAAGAATAAATTCGGAGGATCGTTTTAAGCCGTTACCTCGGAGCCTTACGAACTATATACCCGAAAGGTCACATCGATACATAACGAGTCGGCACACTGCTGCTATTTTCGGCCACCGATCATTAGCTTCTACTGCTACGTGACTTAATTACGCGGGGGAACGCGAGAACGACGTTCGGGGTGCGTTAGAAAAAATTCCTCGCCGAGACTAGCTATTCCATATTCATGTTCCATAGCGATGGACAACGAAGAAATCGTTAGAATCGTGATCTATGATCGCGTAAGACTGATTGGTCGCGGAGAGAGAACGAATGACGTAGCTCGCTGCCAGTGTTGCGGCACTGAATGACAATTACACTGCTCGCAAAAATTGCCAGGTAAAAAAAAAAGAAGCGTTTGATTTTCTTTTGTTAAACGAAAAGATCAGAAAAGCAAACGACGAGTCGAAGAAAGTTGTTCTTGTTTAATAAAAAAAAAAAATTAAATGCTTCTTTTTCTCGTCGCTTCGTTCATTCATTTTGATATATCCCCCAATTTTTGCGAGCAGTGTAGAATTGTGAATTCTCACGAAGATGAGATCTTAGATAGTACGTTAATTCGTTCGAGGTATACATTTGTATATTATCATCTCTTGTATATTTTATCGTATGCGTGCAAGAACATTATATTCAGACATAACAGACAAATTTTCAACTTGACATCGTTAGATTTAATTAGAAGAATCGTATCTCGGAATTGACGCGAGTCTAAGATTACGGAAGTTTAAAAATAAACAGCATCTGTCGGTTGATATCACAATTATGGTCTTGCAAGTCGGAGAACTCTACGTTGATAATCGATGGATCTATCTTTCTCCCGCGGATTTCGATTTCTCGCGAATGCGTAAACATCCGCCGGTCTAACGATAACGATAATCAAAAAGTGTCGAGAGTCAATCCTTTCGCTGGATGAATCGTAAAATCGCGCGAGGACGTACGAATGCAATATTTCGGGGCGGAAAAAAAACGGGTTGTCGACTGTTTCTGGGAATTTTCCGAGGGTGAAATTGATAAATCGAAGCTCCATCGAGCTTCCAGTTTCATCGAGCACGAATATTCGGATTGTTCGTCGCAAAGTTGATCCGTCATACGTTTGGTACGTTTTGTTCCCGTTTTCAGTCTGCGTCGATGCGTGGATTAATCGAAAGCAAAGAGTAATATTCGACGATCGGCTTTTTCCCTCCGGTATTGCGATTAAAAACTCCGGGCTGCGATTTAAAAATCTATAATCTCGAAAAACATTTCATCCAGGCAGAGAAAAGAGCGAGACCATTACAAACTAGAAATTCACGGACTCTGTCAAACAATTGGCAATCGTGTTACGAAGATGAAAGGTTGGTAAATTAGAAATCTGCGATATCGAGATTAGATTTTGCGGGAAATTCCCAGCGTTCGTAAATTACGATACAGATCGGGTTCGATCGAAGGGTAGATCCCCTTCCAGCGAAAGGAATTGGCCGAAACACGGAAGAAGGTGATTCGCGCGAGATTTATGAGATCTCGCCGGAGGTTTTCGAACATTCAATTGTGGTCGAGAAGAAACGACATATACTTTGCGTTTGACACAGGTACAAGTGCGCCGTCATCGATTTGCTCAACAATGAAACAGCTATTTGCTCGACCAGTTTAGTCGACCGATCAAAATCGATCAAAAGTGAACGACGTTTCGCGAAGCAAGTGCTCGAAAATATACCTCGACAGTCATACGCACGAAACGTTCCAGACGTTGATTCGACGTCTAAACTGTTCGAGCGTTCTAGTGATGAATACTCAATGTAGAAACAACGAGTTACTCTTTTTTTTTCTTTTTCTTCTTTTTCTAGTCACTCGACGATCGATGGACTTATTTGGTGCAGATCACCACGTACGTCCCTTGTTAATCGAACGTTAATCGAATTAATTCCATTCGCAATCTGAAGTCATTTGAACGTTTCTACGTTCCTCGTCGTTGATTTTCCTTGAAAATTTCTTAAAAATCAGTAGACATAATATTACCAGGATTTTAACGTTAGAATCACCAAACCTATCATTCAGATTTCTTTTTAATTTACAATTGCAGAAAAAATCAATACTGATCTGGATCTCTCTTTTGAGAAAAGAAACGTATTTATTTTAATAATCATCGTCGCAGTTTACACGTAAGAGAATATTTTGTTAATCATTAGTTCCAACTTTTAGATAAATGATGTGATCGAATTTTTGATATTTATAATTAAGATCGAAACTAAGATCGCCTATCGTTAATCAAATCCGAAAGCAGAAAAATATGCTATCAAACATTTTCATCGTTTCTGGTTGTAAATGAAATAAAGATAATCACTCGATAAAATTCGCACACGTTAATTCCTTGCTATTTTCAAGAATGGAACACGCGCAGACAAAACTGGACCACTTGGGTAAATTCCATCGCGAGCAACGTTACAGTAGAAACAACTAGTTATTCTCTTACGTTTGAATCCCTTTGTGGGATCGTGGATTTTAACTCCTCTCTTGACACGACATTGAAAAGCACTGTCCAACCGATCCTTCGGTTTTATTTGCCTCGATTTTCGCTCTCTCTTTCTCTCTTTCTCTCAACGATCTTCCCTTTCTCGTCATTCTCCTTTGTACCGTCCGAATGAAACGTCAAGGAACATTGGAAATAAGAAAAGTGCGCGAGAAACCTCGAGAGCATCCTCCGTTCTATCGTCTCGAACTTTAAACGAGCTTTCTGGTTTTTCTTCCCTTTTGTCCTCTCCCCGTGAAGAAAGAGCTCTCCAGAAGCGGCACCGACTTTGCGAATCGTCAGACCGTGTCGCTGACATTTGCTATTTAATTTATTTCCGTTCATTTCGCTCGAATTCCGTTGTTCCGAGCGTTGATAATTTCAAAAGCCAACATCTCGAAAGTTCGTTCGACATCGCTCGACGTTCCTCGGCATCGACGAAAATTAATAACCGAGGGTTCTCCTTTTCATTTTTGCCAAGTGCCCGGCGAAATTCCCGGCAAAACAAATATTCGCTTCGAGATTAATATTGCAAATTGCCGTTTGCCCGGGGAAAATAAGATTTCCTCGGCGAGTTTCTTTCGTGCCAATGCGAATTCCACTTCGAATTCTCAGGACCCTCGCGTATATATAGACGCCGAGCTTGCCTTTCATCCCGGGGCACGCAATTTTATTCCATGTTCCGTCGACGCGGCGCTATTTATTTTATATTCGCAAAGAGGACTATCGACTTCGACAGAGGCTCCTCCGTGGATAATCCGCTTGGGTACTTAACGAACGAAAACTCGTGCCGGTATCGTCAAATATTTTCTTTCCGAGCGCTTGCAAATCCGCAAATCTCGAATCGAATTGAACGATAAAATGCACTCCTCTTTCTCGATGACAATAAAAATCACGACAAACGCAAAAAGAGAAATAACGTTCGAATATTAAAAAGAAAAAATTCCATTCAAACGTCCTCTCTTCCGATTCTCTCTCAGTTGGACGATGACGAGAGATAAATTCACAACGAGACGAGATGTTTGTCGTAAATTCGTAACGTTGTCGTGCTTCGTCCCCGTTTATTTCCTTTTCTCTTTTTTTTTTTTCCACCCCGGAGAATTTTCGATATACTTAGCCAGAAAAGAAAAAAAAACAGCGAGCGATCATTGGTCGATCAAGGGACGATCCGAAAATTAGAGGAGGGCTTGACCGCTCGTTTTAGATCTCGTAGTTGCGGAACTTGTTCACCACTTCGCTGGGCGCCTCCGAGTCCCAGCCAAGGTCACGGCGAGCCCCGTAGTAAATGTTTGCGCCACCCTCCGAGGCTCTTCTGTGAGCGTTCGTCGGCTGCGCCTTGCCCAGGGTGTGGCCAGGGGAGCCAGCAGCCTCGCCGGGCGCGTCCTGCAGCATGCGATCCTTCGTCTTCGGTGTGCTCCAGTGCATCGACTACGGCGCATTCGAGTCCTCTTTCTTTGTTTCTTTTCTCTCTTATTTTTCTTTTTTTTTTTTTTAGTTTGCTCTAGTTGTGGGATCAGAGACAGGCGAGCAGGATGGGTCACTCGCGAGAATCGTTAGCGCAGACTGACGCGGATTTTTGTCCAAATTCTAATATTTTTGCGATCACACCGAGATTTGACTTGTTAAATGTATGTACGATTATGTATGTTTATTTTAAATTTTGTGCAACAAGCTACTGATTGTCAAATTAATAGTGGAAATTGTGGATTTTGAATCAACGTTTGGCCCACGTTTTCCTTTAAGAATTTAATTTATGAATACAAAGAGTCTTCACTATCCAAAGAGTTTTGCTGATTTATCGACGAATGTATTTTATCAAAAAGAAAATTTAGTAGACGTGATATTAAACTATCTGCGATCACATTGGCACAACTTCTTCGATAATCCTAAATGTTCTCTACGTTCGCAAGTGACCCAGTCTGCTTGTGGAACTGTGTTAAGTCGAGCTTAGAGGGGTAGGATAAGTGGAAAATTAGAAGAGGTTGTTGGAATATTTCAACGTTATTAGGAAGTTTGCTTAATCGCATCGTGCGAGAAATTCCCAGCAGAATCGAAATTGCTTCCATACAATAAGAAGAGTAACAGACTCGTTAAAAAAATTACGTACGTTGAATTTTTCAGATTTCAAATCAAAATCTTCCCACGAAGTTTCCCAAAATTAAGTTAAAAAGAAAAACAACAAATTTACCGACCAGTAAACCTGTAAACTTCAATTTGTACTTCAAAATCGAATATCAGTTCTTCCTCTCGTACCCCAAGTACCAGTTTTCTATCTACGAAAGTTGTACGTTGTACAAAGTAGTGTCGTAATCTCGTCGAAGAAAGTTTCTTCCTTCGGCTGAAAACGCGAAATTTCTCGCACGATTTCCCGCAAGCTGTCCACCGCTGGGTAAGAAAAATTTCACCGAAAAATTCTCATCAACGAGGATTTTTCTTACCTGATGCACGTGGTCCTTCATTCCAAGCCACTGCTTGTAGCTGATGGCGATCCCGCTACGCCTCCATTTGTCGTAGTTGCTCCTCTGCTCGGGATCGCAAAGAACCTCCTTTGCGTGCTGTGACAAAGAGAAATCGCGTTGCCTTCGTTACGATCAGACGCGCGCGAAAGTACAATCGATTTAAACATAAATGTAACAATATGCCATATCGACACGTTCGTATCCGCGAACGTGGATCCACGTCATTTCAAATTTAGGTTCTCGTTATCGTTAACGTGTTAATTAACATCGTTTCAGTTGAATTTTCTGGCAAAGTGAAAGAGGAAATTGAGGTAATTTAATGATCCTAATTTTATAAAATGGAAAAATACCGAGCGTGTTGATACGATATTAATTATTAAATTATGAATGTTCGAGCACATTCATACTTATAGAGAAATGGAACGATACTAAATTTTGTAAATGATATAAGGAACGTTAGAAATAATTATAAATAATTAGTATTAGAAATTTCTCTACACTATTTTTTTATAAACATTAAAATTTCCCATAAACAGGCACCCACGTGAAAATTCCCAATTGTACTTCTCACTAAATTGCAAAACAAAAATTGAACTGACCAAGTTATAAAAAATGCAACTTTTTAATATCATGTAGTATAACCGTAACATTTTATAGATTTCACCAACTATACAATCGTACCAATTATATACTGATTAGATCGTATCGTCGAGACGAGGTAAATTAACGCGAATGAAGCAATCGTGCAACAATTTCCCGAGTGAGTCACGTTGCCCGTTCGACCATACGCGAATGAAGAAACGGAGGAAACGAACCTTCAGCTGCTGAAACTTTCGTTCAGCTTCCTTGTCGCCTTCGTTTTTATCCGGATGATATTGAAGAGCCAGCACCTTGTACTCTGCCGTGATTTGCTCCACCTGGAACACAGTTCCGTAAGGAGGAAAATTGAAAAATCGATGCAAATTTCGGAGATTTGCAAAGTCTTTAAATTTATAAAATATTCGTTACAATTTTGAATATTCGAGACAAATCTCAGGTACAAAATATAAAACATGAAAATATATATATATCACCCTTCCTTTCAATATAGCACTCTGGGGATCTTTTTTTCCATCCAACAGAATAACTCTCGTTACATCCTCTCTTTTCACTTCTCTTTCAACAAAATTTCCCTAAAAAATATTTATTAAAATCATGTTCAATTGTGAGATCGTGAAAGAACAAAACGCTAACTAAATGTCCAAATTTCACAACATTGTTGCAAATGATATCAGCGAATATTTCCAGAGAATTTGCCCCGACTTTAGACGATAATCAAAAGGGACACTCCTGCGCTCGTCGATTTCCCGGCTAATGGAGACGATTGATATTTGCCAGGCAATTTAACGAATTTGCCTGTATAATGGGCGTGGAGTTTTCTTAATGGATTCGACTGACCGTCGGCAAACACGATCGCTCTCGTTAAACTCTTTGGGTGTGTTATTTAAAGCGGCGCGTCGTTTATTTTTAGCGGGTCGCGAACAATTGAGGGGTGAAAACAAGCGCTGAACACCGGCGTAATTCTTTTAGGGAAGGGTGAACGATGACTTTTACGCCGATATATCCACCGTGTTGAGCTTCCACGTTGAGAAGCTCGATCGACTATCCGCGACGTGGAAATATGTAGCTTTGTTTACTCGGACAACTTACTCTGGAAATTATAATCGAATCGAGCTCTCGAACGATTAGTCCAACGACACTCCAACGACGCGAAAAGATCATCTTTCGTCATTGGATTTCTCCTTTCTGTCTCTCGAACAGGTTTTCGTTCGTTAAAAACCTTTTAAGAAATCTTTTTAGAAAGGAGATTTATCGGAGATTATCGAAGATAATCGTTTCAGAAAACTTGCACACATAGTTAATCACGAAAGATCTGTCGAGTTTCAAATTATTTATTCAAGAATTTGGATTTTAACCCCTTGCGCTGGCAACTGGTTCGCGGACCATAACGAGCGACCAAACCGTATACAATAATTCGTCGCTTTCTTTTTCTTTTGAACTCGTCGGTATGATATCACTGGATAGAAATTATTAAGAAGTAATAAACTTGTCATTTGTTTTGTCTGGGTTGCATTTAAATATACTTGAAACTGAGAAAATGTTGCAATTTGGGACAAAAAAATCTCGACGTACGTGGCACGTCATACTAGCGCAAGAGGTTAAAGAGAGAAAGGATTCGAAATATTTTACAAACAGTGATCTGAACATTTAATTTAATTTAATTTATTTAATTAAAGTTATACGCGATGAAATGAGGAAATAATAAAGTTTTAACGTTGAAATTTGTTTACTGGAGAACATAAATAAAGTTACGAAATCTAAATTCTTCTCGTTATATTAAGTAATTATTATCAGAATGTAAGTTTTATTTTTTTTAAATGCATGAAACGTCAGCTAAGAAATTAAATTAAAATTTAAATTAAAACTTACTTTTCTACTATAAATATTCAGAATTTGACAAATGCATGTACTCATGCTTTCGTCACTAACTGTACGAAAACATTTTGATTAATATTATAATTAACATTAATATTATATTATTATTAAAATTAATATTAATATTATAATTAACATCACGACATGAAACGAGATGTATTACAGATATACATTTAGTAAAAGATTATTTTACAATAGAAATCTAAAGCATACAATAATCTAAATGTATAAAGAAACAGCAACAAAGAAAATATGAAGCGATTCGTTGAAATTTCTTCCTCGTAGCCGCTTCGGATTTCAAAGAAAGAGCTCGATGATTCAATTTAATTTAGTTGAAAGAGAAATACAAATTCTGTCTCCAATCGAAAACATCGAGAACGTTTCATTTTCACCGTGAATTTCACGAACAGTGACGATAGAGTTATCAGTCGCGAGACGGATTGAATGGTAATCGCATTGTCGAGTTCCATCGAGAGCCACGCTTCGACGTATTTTTGTCAAATGAACTGGCAATCGCCGGACGATCGATACTAATCGAGAAGTTTCGCCCAAAGCGCTAATTAAAGTTGTGCCTGACGCTGATGCATTTATCCGCCCGGTGACGCGTTGCTGACGGCCAAATTAATTCGGGACAACTTCCAAAAGTATATTAAATACGCGTGTTAGGCATCACGTCGAACGATTCCAGGAATCTGAAGCTTTAAGACTTTAAGCTCGAGAAGTAACTCGCGTTGGAAATTGTTCAATTGTCGAGAGACCAGACTCTTTGTGTCACTTTTCAATCGTATCGTGTCTTATATTACATTTTAATAAAATTAATAAAATTAAAATATATATCTCCTTAATTAGGTTTAAGACCAATGTGGCTTAATACTTTCCTTACTTTTAATATTCTTTCGACTTGCGATGAAAAAAATTTCGATACCCACCAAACAATTGATACGCCATATTTTGCCTCCGATACAACTTTTGTGTTAAACAAGTTTTCATTAGACGCGTGATTAAAAAGTTGGTTGTAGTGTGCAATCACTCTGTATATATAGGGTGAGTCACTTGAGAGTAGAAGCCAAACGATTAATTAAATTCAAAAATGTTTTAGACAAAATTTAAATGGTTTCGAGAGAAGCATTTACTCGTACAATTATTATTTTTTAATGTTGATGCGTAAAAAGCTTTTTAAGATTAAATTAATTTTTTTAAATAAAATCGTATGTTTTTTTTATTCATTATTCGATTCAGCTCTATAAAAAAGTATTAAATCATTTATATACCGAAAAGTCAGGAAATATTTTACCTCAAATATATATTATTATCAATATAAATTATTATTATAAAAATATATACATATATATATATTTTTATAATAATAATTTATAAATGTATTATGTTTCATATTAAATTATATTTTTTCCTACGTACTCTTTATAATTGAGTCAACGTGCGCTCTGTAATTAATCCTCGTCCATCCTTCGTTTCAATTTCACACATTTTTCTTGTCTTATTTACAGCTTAAAGGTGAGATTCTATGACATTCATCTTTCTGACATGCACTATATATTTTTGACATTTTTTATCGCAACAAAATTGTTAGAAATTGGTTTCCAAATCCCTTTGTTAGACAATAGTTCACTCTGTAGTTATTGTACGACATTTATGTTATTCAATGCGCCACTTCTTCGAAGATGCAACAATTATAGTTTCGTACATAATTATAACAAATGAAAATCCACGAACAAATGGTCGTAACATTAGTCAAAACTAGAAAAGATTGTGATGTGAAATTAAATGTCTACGTGACATATATTTAATAGGAATTTACTCTATTATTAATAAAAGAATTTGCAAATTTAATGATTTATCTTTTCACGAATAATAACTTTTTACCATTAGTATCAATTTGACATCAAGGGGAAAAAGATTAAATTGAAAAAAATGAGGGACGGATTAGAATTAAGTAAATGATTAATGATCTACATAGAAATCAGTGTATAAACAGGATTTCGTTTCGAATATTTTTATTTTAGAAATCAAAGAGATTGTTCAAACAAGGAATTTAAATTACATGAAATGCGACACGATAGGAATTTAAATGCTTTGTAGAAGAGAGAATCTCGCTTTTATATCACCGTTAATTAAAAATTGTCGCGAATGAGATAATTCAAAAGTTCAAGAGTCAATCTCCAAAAACACTGGAAAAGCTCCAATTTTAAATATTTTTCTAGCGGAATCATTAAGAACAACTCTGTTTGGCGAGAAAGAAATCGAGAAAAAGGAACTGAAATGAATATTAAAAATTCTTAAAAATTAACTCTTCGTAAAGAAATCCACGAGACTTTGATCACTGTCGCGGAAAGAAAGAAACATAGAAACCCTTCTGAGGAGGGTTTCAGAGAATTTCAGTTTCAATTTTTGAACCACAAATAACCATGTGTTTCGTCAGTAATAATCGAAAGAGACAAAGAAAACCATTGGTAAAAAAAGAAGCCCGCAGAATTCGTCTTACCGTCGCTCGAAAGAAAGACGCGGCGATCTTTCTCTTCTTGAAGAATTTCCATCTCAATCCCTCCAAAAAGAAAGCACCATAAACAACTCTGTCACTATAATGATAATGATTAAAAATAATAAAAAAAGAAAAACTAAGGAGACGAGTTTCTCTCTAAAGTTTCTCTCATCCCTGGTGAGAAGTTTCACCGTCGCAAGAGTAACGCTGCTCTCCTCTAAAAATTTCAACCTCAATTTTTCGCTGTAAACCACCCTGTTATCGGTCACGATCGAAAGAAACCCACCCAAAAAAAGAGAAACACGCTGGAAAAAAACAAATCCGAATGGAAAGTACAGGCAGAGAATTTGTCTTACCGTCGCGGACTCGTCGCACGAGAGCAGAGCGTAGTAATCCTCCTCCTCGCTGGGTTTGTAGTTGATGACGTCCTCGACGCTCATTTTCCCTCCCGTTTCCTCCTTCGTGGCTCTCCTCTTCTCCTCGATTCTTCCAATTCGAACGATCCGGCCAACGATACTCACTCAGTATTCCAAGTTCCTCGAGACAGGAATCTCGGAATCTCGACAATTTCTCGACAGAGAAATTTCCCTCGCGCGTGACGCGTGTGGCGTAGCGCGGTGACACTTTGCGACGGGGGTTTTCGGTGCAGGTCTGAGAGATGCTGGGCGATCGGCTTCCGGTCGTCACCTGTTGCCGTGTCGCGCGTCGGACGCTCGAGTGAACCGAACGAAGAGAGAACCGTGTCTCGGAGACCCGGAAAGACCCGATTCCCGGGAAATTCCGCGCGTGTGCGCAATTCAGCCGTGGCTGACGAGGCTCCCCTGTCGATGGTCGGCCGCCCCCTCTCCGCAGGAAGCTCCTGCGCACTCTGACCTTCGTCCTCTCTGTCGTCGATGATCTTCGTGTGCTCGCGATTTCTCGTTTACCGGCTGAGGCTACCACCTGCACCAGACTGGCTTTCGGTAGAGATGAGATCGAGACGAGCGAGTTTCGCCAGTGAGTTTCGAACCTTCGATCGTTGGATTCGAATCCTCTGTGATCCTCGAATATCTATAACGTGATCAATTTTGAATGTTTTGTGCAGACTCGAATATCCGTTTAGAATCGAGCACGTCGCAAGTAGGTTCGTCGAATCCTTTGAGGCACGTTTTTAGTTTCGAGCTTGATTCGTGTAAAATGTAATTTCATATAATTTTATACTTATATGTGTACATTTATATATTTGTATATTTATTATTTGTGTATTATATACGTCAAACTTGGGCCACAGTAAATGAAATCAAACGATAAAAGTCGATGAAACTGAACTATCATAAAATATATAAAGTTGATTTGTATAAAATGTATACATCAAACTCAATGAAATGTACACATATAAGTGGCTTGAGAGAAAAATTAATTTATCAACGATGATTCTTTCGTTCGAATCTGAGAAATTTTAATAATACGTAGACTGAGAATGTCTTTCGGTGAAAATTTAAATTTCCGTCAATGAAGAAATCGAGTTCGAAGATTAATGGCATTTAATGTCACGTGGCTATTGCAAAATTATCATATTTAAGTCAAATATAGATAAACACAAACGAGGAAATCTTGCAGGCTTGAACGATAACTAATTGTAAGCTAAAGATTGAGAAAACCTAAAGAAATAAAAAAAGACCATGAATTTTCTGATTGTTTTGAACGTAACTTGAATTAAAAATGATAAGAAAATAACACGACAGACAATGATCTTCGCTGAATTCAAAGTCACTATTATCCGCAGTGAAACGAATCTGAAATTAACAAGAAATCCTAGTCTCTCCTCACTACTTGTTGATCCATCGACGAAGTTGATTAATTAACCCGTTCGTACGCAATAACAGTGATTCCCCTTGAACGAGTAACGCGAACAATATCGCGTTTAATTAATATTCCCGAGTGAAATTCGATAATCCGTGTTACGTTTTCATCGCGACACGTTGCGTCACATTCCACTGCGCGAAATCGAGAATTTGATTGCACGAATACGCAAACAAATCTGCCGGAATTATTAACGATTTGTTGAACTCACTCTTGCAATCTGCCTGTAGTAGACAATTCTATCGACGTTCACGGAATCTTGAACTGCGCAGAAAAATACTTCTACGGACACTTGACGATTTTATGGAACTTTTTACACATGTACGTTGCACGAAGTTAATTTCATTTGTCTCTTTCTTTCTTTTGGTTTGCTTTTTAGTTTGTACTTTGTACGTATCCTTTGGATTTCTTTGTACACGAATTTGTAAGATGATCACGCGAAACGTTCATGATCAAAATCGACGTACATACTAGGCCTTGATTACTAGAGATTCCAGAGACTTGTGGCTTTCACTCGCGGCTACGTGACCTCGAACCTACGTGTCTCGCGACGTTATCGACCGAGTGATCCAGATCTCGATTCCAGTCGGAATGAGAAAGATTGGAAGATTTACTATTTAAATTCGAAGAGATTTTTTTATAGAGATTTAAAAAATTTTTAATAATTGGAGGAGAGAATTTCTAATTAAAATTAAAATTAATTATTTCTTTCCATAGGTTTATATATATATATATAGGCTCTTAAATAAATTATTGCATCGTGGAATGTATGTTATTAAATTGTTGATAAATATTCTCTTAATGGACAGAATTCTCTTAAAAAACAACAAAGAGGCAAACGTAAAAAGATTCTCTCAAGTGAAAGAATTTCAAGTATAAAATCAAATGGAAATAAAAAGTTAACGCTTTCATATTTAATCCTAGAATTCTATTAGGGAGAACGAGAATTCTCTTAGACTTTCTAAGAGATCAAATTAACATTTTCAGTAATACGAAATCTCCACGCCAAAAAAAACCTGAAATCCCTCGCGGTATTCACTCCAACGGTAAAAAGTTAATTTTTCTCTTTTAATATCCCTGCGCCATCCATTTTTCCGCGTAGGAACGTTTCAAAACGGCGAAGCTCCACCGAGGATTTCGGAATCGCGGCGTAAGTACGCACGCAATAAAAAAAGGAAGAAGAAAAAAAAGGCGGAAAGCCAAACACCAGTCGGCGAATTTGAATTTTCGCGTTTGAAAACAGCGATCGTGCGTTTCTCGACAAAGTAAATTTTCCCTAATTTCTCAACGAAACTGAAATAAACTCGGGCGGAGAAAAAAAAATTCCCTCGCATGAAACGAAAGCCTGTTTATCCTTCCGCTTGGCGAATATGCAAATACCCGCGGATTTTGAAATTCCAGGAATTTTGCAAACTGTTATTGAAATTATATTTTATATTGAAACGATCTTGTAACAATTTTTTTTTTTTTTTTGTTCCATTGTACGAATTATACGAATTGTTCACATTGTATATTTAAATGTATACCCTCGCTCAAACACTTTAGGACGAGAATTATATTTGTTACGAAATTGGAAATATTAAGAATGTGTACAAAGTGTTTGTGCATTAACAGTTGTTGAGTCATAAAATACAACTTAGAAGCTTGAAATTTTGAGTATCTACAGTAAATGTTGGATATTAAAAATAAAAGTATTACGACTTTTGTGTAGAAGGAAGGTATGTGTATAGCCGATGAACGTGAGGTTTCCTGTCCTATAAACGTCAGATATAAACGTGTTTGTACCGATATAACGAAGAATAAAACGTAAACGTAAATAAATTCGAAAATTACACGAATAAAGAGATCTGTAAAATTTCTGTCACATTAAAAATTATTTGTGACATTCGAGGAATTCCTAAACTAATGATCAATGATAAATATACGTTTTAACCCTCTATAACACCATATAATTTGAAAGTTACACTTCTTCATCGATCACATCAAATTTGTAACGATTAATAATCGTCAAATTTCTAATTAAATAACTACAACTAATCTTCTTTAATCTGAATTTTATTTACTCGTAGAAGAAGAAGATCATCAATTAATCGTAGCTATCTATTGATAAGAAGAAATCTCTTACGTTAAAAATTATCTTTAAAAATTCCCTAAATTGAAAAAAGCGTATACTAAAAAGAGACGTGTGCTGGTGAACTCATCGACAAACATGAATTTTAATACACATTCACGATCACACCGTGATCGAGGAAAACCGAGAAAATCGACCGACTCGACGTTCAAACATCACGGCACACTTTCGCGTGAAGCGGGTTGCCTGCTGTCGAGAGACCAATCCGCGTATTTTTCATCCTCGAGCCTCCCCGTTCAGCGTTCAACTTTTTCAACATTTCCACGTCCACCCTTTTTGCTCACACACGGCCGTATACCTTATAGCTCGGATCTGTCACTTGAAAATTCATTTTCCGCGTTGCGCGCTGATCCTCGCGGTCCGTGGTGAAACGACTCTTTTATTGCGCATCGCTCAGCCGCTTTAATTGCATGTCAATGTTTCAAAAGGTGAATCTATTATAAGGTTTTTAGCGCACGTGACCCGCATTACACGGCCCATTTACAGCGCGGTAGTGTTTCATTCGATTAGCTGAAACGACGTGTAGGTGTAAATATTGTTATGCACGCACGCGCATCTGTAGCAGGCGTGTTGATGATCAGGATGAAAGGTGAATATTTGTTTTTCTATTGGAATTTTATGTCGGAGGCGTGATAATAAAATGTCAGATTTATTTCGCGTTGTAATGATTATTTTGTATAATACACGTGTACAGTTACTGGCCAAGAGATCACAATTTTAATCTCCGTGAATTTTACGAGAAACGTAAAAGTTCGTAAAAATGTAAAGATATGAAAGATGTAAAGAACGAAACTTGGGACGAAAGAGACGATACGTGAGACGTAAATTCAAATGTAGCGGTGGTAATTCTGAAAATCGGGCCTCTTCAGGTGCAACGCTAATGCAACGAAAATTAGCGATTGATTGATTTGGATCACGTGATTCGTGAGGGGGCGTGGGATAGACCTCGAGTAGAAGTGGCGTTGTCTGGTACTGAACGATCGCGCCTGTAATTTGTTTTGTATCGATTCAAATGTTTGCGTATCAATAAAATTTTATGGCAAAAAGGTCGTCTTCATTTCCTAGTCAGAACAGTTGCTTCTGGGCCTTTCAGTGAGACGAATCGTACTGGGGTACAAGTCATGCAGTTTTTTTCATGTTTCTACCATCGTCTTACAAGTAAAGCTACATTTTCGCAGGGTGATGGTTTTTTATTTTTTCATAATAAACTACTGCTTCTAACCTATCAAGTATAATCATATGCTAATCGTTGACAGCATCTTTGAAAGATTAGTTAAGTTTGGATTATACCTTTTTGTTTTAATCTTGCTGCTAAAATCAGCGACGAAAAGGGCGCTTTTGCTCGAAATATACCCAATGTTATGTACGTAAATATTTCGAAACGAGAGGGCGAAAGAATGAAATAAAGGTGACGAAGGTTTAAAGCAGATAACTATGATTGAAATGGATAGAACGCTGTTCGCACGAGTGCCGACTCGTGACTGCCGGAATTCGGTGCTCCCCCTCATACTAATTCGCATACTCGAAGCAAGTATAGATAATTTTATCCTCGATTGAAGATTCGTTCCTCTGCCGATGGCACTCGATCGATGTCCCTGCTTCTTTTAATTTAGGGCACGCTACAGGCATGCCACTATATTTAAACTGGACAATAGAGATCTCCTTCATAATTAAACGGAACTCGTGGTTCTGACTAAGAGGAGTTCCATTGAAGAAATTCATTTTGTCGTTTGTGTAATAGATTTGAAATGAAAGAACAGATATGCTAACATTATAATTACTTGCAAATTTTGAACATTCCTCCACTCTTATTCTCTGAAACAAAGAGTCGATGAAAAACCAATTAAATTTAGAGAAAACATTGTATTTACATTCTTTTCTAAATTTCTTTTAATATTTAAACTCAAATATATATTGTAGTGTGCATTATTATATAATATATATTAAATTATCGACCATTTCTCTTCACTGTAAACGAACGACTCCTATATAAACACGAGAATTGATCCAGTCTCCAAAAAATAGTGTCAAACAATTTGACAATTTCCCAGAATAATTCATACTCTCTCCTGAAAGAAAATCAAAAAAAAAAAAAGTTCAATTTCATTCGTTCCACTTTCACTTCAAAGGCAAGCATTTCCAAAGAGATCAATGTACGAAACAAATATACGAAACATCTCGTCCTTATGAGAGAATATTCACCTTTATCCCAGTTTAATTCGTCGGCAGGACGAAACCATACGCGTCTCGCAGAAGCGAAGAAGGCTTCGCTCGTTCGCGAGTAATCCTCTCCCATGCTCGTACGTCATTAGAAATTCAAATTCCCTTAGTTGGATGACGGTATGGGTGAGTGAAAGAAGCAGAAGCAGAAGCAGAAGCAGAAGAAGAAGAAGAAGAAGAAGAAGAAGAGGAGGTGGGGGGACACGAGAACGTGACTGAATGCGTGAGCTTATTATGCATTCGTCTTGCTTTCGCCGAAGACGCCGCTGATTATCGGTACCTTCTGCTCACAGCTGTTAAGACCATTGTCTTCGGAAGCTTTCAACGTCGAAAGCTCGAGAACAGCTTCCCCGCTCGGCCTTCCTACGACCTCGCCCCCGGCGCTTTGTTTTTTCGTCCCCCCCGATGAGTGACTTTCTCCTCTCGTGATGGCCTTCGTCGATTTCTATGAAAATTAGGACGAAGAACGAGAAAATAACATAGAAAACTAAATTACGAACGAAAGGTCGAAAAAGAATACTAGAAAATGGCAAAATCGTGGATTTTAAAGATGAGACTTTCATCTTTTCTGTGTGAGAACGAGACAAACGAAATGGAAAGTATACGAAATTTCCATGGCACTCTTTGGGACAGAAAATTTGGGAAAAAGGGAGGGTACAAAATTCCGAAATCAAACTCTGAAGTTTAGTAACGTTTTCCACTAATTAACAACTACGTTGATAATTGGAATAAAATGTACGAGATTCTCGCTTCGAGATGGAAATGTGAAATCGAAGTTTGCAACGGAAAATAATACTACAAAATTCTCGGATTAAATTTTCCCATCGAATTTCCAGAGCAAACTTGTCCAATAATTGGACACCCTAAAATATACGAGAAAAAGTGAAGATAATAAAATAACGTGAAAATAGAAGAATACAACAGTGACGAAGAAAATAGCGGGTTTAGGGATGCAAAGAGCGAACAAGAAATACGGGCAACACGTGTCAGCCAAATGTCAACTTTTCTCTTCCTTTCTTTCTGCCCTGGCAAATGGACCAACTGAGTGAAAAGCGGCTAGATCTTTCAACGTTCGAGCGTGTGGCACGAGGCGTAACACGAGCCATCTGAGGCCAGGCTAAGTCGTTTCTTCGAAATTTGGAAGGTCAACCAGCTGTTTTCGCCAGTCTCACTGTTTCACCCTCCAGAGAGAAGGGACGATGTCAGGCAAAAAGTCGAAAAATCTCGCGCAATTAGTGGACAATTAGTGAGTCGTTGCTCTGAGTTGAGTTATTATAATTCTAACTTCTTTCTCAGAGTAATTTTCAAAATAATTTTAATGACTCTGTTCACGATATGAATATTTCAGAAGATACTAAATTTGTTGGTTTCTTTGCTTCTCTCAACAGCTGAGTAATTATATGGGTATTATTATACTTTCGTTTTGGTAAGTTGGTAAATTTTATCGTGAAAAAAGCAGAATTAATTGTATGTTTATTACACGTTAATTATACATACAATTAGGTACATGGCGAATTTTCGCATGTTGCGATGCTTGGATGTTCGCTAGAGTGAATTATAACGAGCTCGTGGATAAATACTTTGAACGAGTTGAGAACTGCTTATGGCGAGTGTTTTGCGAATGTAAATAACTATCGCTACCGGATACAACAATCTGAAGAGTATGATGTTGAGTATAACAAGTCAATTTCGATACTGTTCCATGTATACGAATTTGGTTAGCAGCCTTGAACATTTGTCTCGAGCAATCTAGGGGGCAGTGACCGGAGCTTGCCTTCAAACAATATGAGAAACGGACGCCGGTCGATCAAACGAGCGAGTTAACTTCGAAACAATAGGCAAAATAACAGTCGAAGCTAAACTTGGCAGGTTAATAACCGGAAGCCAAAATATCTAACGCTTCAGAAGCAATAAATCTGAACGTTTTCTTCGAATGTTTTAAATAGGTTAGAATTTCTTCCAAATGTATAGAATGTTTTAAATAGGTTAGAATTTCTTCCAAATGTATGGAATGTTTTAAATAGGTTAGAATTTCTTCCAAATCTATAGAATGTTTTAAATAAGTTAGAATTTCTTCCAAATGTACAGAATGTTTTAAATAGGTTAGAATTTCTTCCAAATGTATAGAATGTTTTAAATAGGTTAGAATTGTTTCCAAATGTATATATATATATATTCTTATATATAGCACTATTTATATATATTTATATATATAGGGAGATACACTGTATATATATATATACTTCATCGATAGTACAAGCGAAGAGGAAGTGATTTTACACGAAAAAATAAGTCAAAAGGTAAAGAATAAAATATCTTCGCTCGAGGCTTTGTTTTCGATCGAGTCGGTTTTGAATATTCCCCAAGTATATATGAAATTATTTTCGTGCAAATAACAATAATAATACATTCTGACCCAATTTCGAATACAAGATGGAGAAACGTCAAGTTAGCCATCAGTTATCGAAATGTTACTTTCCACGCGTCGACAGAGATAAAATTATTTTCGAAGGTTTCACGCGTTTCCTGTATCGTACGATGGAGCTTCTAAGCGGCAGGTAACAACCTAATCCGTAGTTCGACATCCCTACGGCATCGAGGAGTGCGCCGAGCCCATAAATAATTCAAGCAACAGTTACCACGGCAAACAATCTAATTCTCCGTTAAAGCTTCGAGCACCGTTCCCTCTCGCATTAAACGTAGCTCCTCCGTTTTCCTCGGTTCTCGCTATTTACGCCATTCCTGTTCTATTCTGGTTTTTCTGCAGAGTGTATCGCACTTCGCTTTGGCTTCGCAGATTGTTCTTAATTTTGAAGAATTTGTTTTTTTAATTGGACACTAAGGTTGAACGACGAAAATTCAGGAAATCCCATAACCTTAGTGTCACACGAAGTTCAGTAAAACGTTCGTTAAAAAATTTTTTTCGCGTCTAGGTCTTGAGAGCTGTTTCATTTTCATTTAAACTTGAATATTGACGGCGTTAGACGTCAATAAAATGATCGCGTGGAAAGTTTTCAGGAATTGTTGCGAAAAAGGAAACTCGAAGACGCACGTGGAAAAAATTTTTCAACGCTCGCTTTGCCATTCGCTATTCGAAAAAAAATGAACTCGGAACTCTGTCGAAATAAACGCTTTGTGTCTCGAAACGGGGCCAAGCTATTACGCGTTTCTTCTTTTTTTTTTACAAACTCGTAACAGTTTAAAATTGACAATTTTTCATCGTTATGTTCCAGAATTAAAATTGCTCGACTTTGCTCCCCAGTAATTTCAGTGATCAACAACAGAAAAGTTGTTTCAAAAAAAAAAAAGAAATAAATAAATTTATGTACTGTACAGGCTGATAAACTTTCACTCGAAAAGCTAATTACTCTTTACACCGCAAATTGCTTCCAATGAAACGAAGAGCGTGTAAGGAGAATCGAGCTGCAAGATCGTCAGCAATTTTCTCTCGTTTCTCCTCGACGATTTCTTGCGCGTCATCTTGTGTATCTACCGTTTCCCTGGCTTTCGCGAGACTCGGGCAAAATTACTTATACTTGCGGTGCAGCAGCCCGGCGGATGATCAGCCGGCGATAAACGGGTTCTTCGCCGGTGTGCAACCTTCTCGCGTTGTGCGTTATTAAGGATCTCGATTATTTCGAGAGGATCGTTTCGCCGATTACCGTGCAACACCCTGAGGTGCAAGGGGATTGGAGGAGAATATGTATCGCGTTGTAAAGGGGTCAGAGCAACGTAGATCGAAAGGAAACGCAGGAGCTGTGCCGGCACCGCAGGAGGAAGCACGCGGCTCCGCTCTGTTTCCGTACGCACATGCGTGACAGACACGCTAGCGTGCACGCGCGCGGCACTAACCTTTCCCCAGCTGTGATTCTTCGTGGTCGCCCGTGCCCTTTCTTCGAGAAATTTCCTTCTCGTTCAGAAAGAGGGAAACCTTTGTCTGGCAAATTTTCTGTTAAATTCTATCGAATTACAATAATTGGACGATTTTATTCAAATAAAATAGAATTTCTATTGAAACATAATTTAGTAAAATTTGTAATTCCAAGTACGAATTCTAAGCTCGAGGAAATTTACTACGTAAATGTGTAATTTTTGTTTGATTTTCTGCCTAATTGGAATTCTGTTACGCAGACTCGCGAAAGTAATCGGACATTTGGTATAATTTTTAAGAACGTCGTATTCCAGGCTTTTAAGAATGTACTACGTTGCGTGGGATTTCATTTCGTAAGATTTAGAGAAGATTTGTAGAAATTACATGATACACAAGGGCAACTTGAGTTTGATATACAACACGAATAGCCATTTTGATTATGTCGTAAACATTGAATTTGTTATAACAGAACGGTTAATATAATTGTTCAAAGAAGCTTTGTGTCTTTTTATACTTTTCGCATTCTCTTTCGTATTTTCGACAGCGTGTTTCTCTTCTTCTCTCAATCGTTTCTATTTTCGTAGTAACGGAAAAGTTCTTGATATTACCACGGAGAATACGGATTTAGATTTCCATTTTGCTACGATTAGAATATTCCCAGAGTTTTCAAACAGTTTTGATTATGAAATATCGAGGAAACGCTTCACATTTTCTGAATTCCAATCCTATATATATTTACATGGATTATTGTATGTCTAAACTTTTCTATATTTTACTCTATACTTTGAAAGAGGGAGAACCTTGTAAGAATTTTATAAACTGCATTAATTGTACGTTTATAATATAAATTTTTATATAACAATCATTTTATTAATTTTTTATTGCATTTCTAATGTTTCTATGACTTCTTCTATATTTTACTCGATTCTATACTTTGAAACAGGGTGAATCTCTTTTATCATTAAATTCTATAAACTGCACCAACTATACGTTATTGATACAAATTCTTGTATAACAATCATTTTATCATTAATTTTAAGTTTTAATTTAGCAATTTCAAATCTGGACTATTATATATCTAACATATTTGTGATTTCTTCTATATTTTACTTGAGTCTACACTTCGACTCAAAAGTGAACAGTTACCAATGAATTTTAATGAAATGCATCAACTACAATAAATTTTAATAGGAACTTTCAATCATTTCATCAGAGAGTACCTTCCCTATCTACTCCGAATATTTCCAAAAATCCTTTCTTACATAATATAATCGTCTCTTCGTCATCTTCCGATTTTCTCCAAACGTATTCCTAGATTCTGCTGATCTTCTTGCCATCGATCCATCGGCAAGAAGATCAATCACCTCGTGGTTCTCCTTAGAGCTTGCTCAGCATGTCACCCCGACTCGCGCGGGCGAGTATATATTTAGTCGAGACGCGTACGTACCTCTCGCCTTTCGAGGGATACACCCTCGGTTTCCCTTTTACGCTGCTCGCAAGGGGGACCACAAACGGGAAAAGTGTAAACGAGTGCACCGATTTCACTTGGTCGGCCATCCTCCTTGTTTATCTCGAAATAACGTTCCTTGGCGGCACATGGGCGTTTCTTCTGGCCGCTGCCAGATGCGTGGGTGGTGGCAGTGAAGAGAAGAGAGAAGGAGAGCACGAATGACGGTCACATGGCATCGTCGCGGACTCCTCTTCTGCCCTGACTTACTGTCAGTATTCCGTGAAGTGTTGTGCCGTAACTTGCGTGCGGCCCTCTTTCTCGGTCCGCAACCCCACGCAAATCGTCGATTCCAAATCGTTTCTTCTCTTTCTTCTTCTTTTTTTTTTTTACACCATTTTCCAATCCTCGCCTGTTTCCAAAGAAGCGTGACCAAGCTCTGGATAAAAGGTATTTTTTTAAAAAAAGAAGAAATCAGATTTAAGAAGAATCGACGAAGAGTTGAGGAGTTTGAGGGAGTTTGAGGAAGTTTGAAAATCGCTTTTTTGAGATTGAAACGAAATTAAAATCGAAATTCTCAAGATGATAAAGGATCGTTGAAGAGGATGACAGAGCAGTGTCTCGAGAAGCCATGTTTGAGGCAGGAGGTCCTTGTTTGAAGAAGACACGCTTGGCATAGATAGCTCGGAACGCAGACCTCAACGTAGAAGGATCTTGAAGGGCGGATTAAAATTGGATTTCTCCCGATAACGTCGCGCGACGAGGATTTCCAGATACCTCGACGCGTGTCTCTTCGACGACTTCCGGCTCTGAGGGAACGTATTCTCGATGAAAATCAAACGAAACTCCCAACACAAACGTGAAACTTCTCCTCGCAAACAGAGGATGTCTCTCCGAAGATTTTCACATTTGAGAAGATTCTAAATGGGAGATTTATCCCGGTGTCTCTCGCGATTCGACGCATCCGATTGTGAGAATGAAACATCGAAGCTCGACTCGAAGGTTAAAAATCGACTCGAAGATCTCTCGAGTTCTCTGCTTGAAGAAGAAAGCGAGCGTTTCAGTGGAAAATCTCCTCTCGAGATTCTCTTCAACTCGAGCACGAGTATTTCGGTTTGATTCGATTTGGGGGAGTTTGGAGGTCGGTTCGTCTAAAGATAGGAGGTTCGAAGGTCTTTGCGAGGAATTTGCGAACCGTTTCAGGAAGTTGGACGAAGTTTGAAGAACTGAAAAACAGACGAAACCGCGAAACGAACAAGTCACGAGGAAATGAAGAAGATCAAACTCACAATAAATACAAGAAGATAGAAAAATCTATAAACATCGGATCCAACCATATAATGATCCGTTCATGATGAATTTAATCGTGTGTGTCTGGTTAGTTTAATTTAATTTGAAAGATCGGCAGAGACGGTGATAAACGAAGTGTGTAAAGGGCAGTGCCAGAGGAAATGCAAAGTAGAAACGAGGAAATGCAAAGGAGGGAAACGTTGAAAGGAATATTCTAATTGGCGTTGGCCACTTTTGGAGAAGTGCGTCGAAGTGGAACGCGAGGAAAAAGCCGGGCCGCGCGAAGGCATCGTTCAACGTTGCCTGAAGTGCGCCTACTTTGATGCGTTGCGTCGAGGGCCCCGGTATAAAAAGGAAGTTATCGAAACGTTTCGAAGGGTCTCGTTACCAACGAATAACGCCACCTTTTATGCACCGTCCGCAAGCAAGAAATCACGTAGCCTCGAGTGACCTTTTCTTCGAAACAGTTGATCGATGGACGATCTCACCCCTCGAAATTGAAAATCGAATCGTGGAAAGTACTAATAAGAGGCACGCTTGAAAATGTTCAAGACGATTTTAAGCGAATAATAAAAAAAGAAAAAGGAATGGACTTTCTCAGAAGCAACTTTAAACGATCATCTGGGAGATATTAAAAGTAAGATGATTGTCATTTTTATTATTTCCTCGCGCTTTTTATTACGTCTCAATCTTTTTATCCGTTTCGGAGATACTTGAACCTCTCGGAAGTGAAATTAATCAACTTTATCGTTTTCTTTTTTTTTTCTTTTTATTAATTTTTTAACATATCAGACAAATGAAAAAATTGCTTTCGCAAATTGACGTGAAAATGACGCGAGTGATGATAGATTCTAAGATGAGATAGATTTCGAAAATAATGTAATGTTTGTAACGACACTGCATCAAGGCGAGTTTATTTTCAAAAATAATTCTCTCCAATCGTGGAAGATTATTATTCCCGTAACGCCGGAGCACGTGAACGATCAGCTGATCGAGCCGTCCACGTGTCACTTTCTAAACTTCGCTAAAACTTTCTTCCTCAACTTCGTTCAACTCTCTAATCCATTTCTGACGCGAACTAACGTAAATGTCCTTTCCTCGGATATTCTCAAATGACGTTTGAGATAAACAAAGACGCGATCTCTTAATATCTTTATTAACGAAATGAAATTTATTTCTTTTCCTACTAAAGGAAAATCTTATCGAGTCTCCTCTTTTCTTTTTTTCTCTGCAATTTATCGTTGCTGAAGCATTTGAACGAACGAGAAATAAGTTATGGATCGAGCGTGCTTCAGCGGCGAATACTTTTAAGGCGTCCACGTCGAGAAATCTGTACGAATATTCCATTAGGAATTAGGCAGGCAGCTCGCAGTGTATATTAATAGATCGAACCTGACAGCCGAACCTAACCAGACGCTCGAACGTTACACGCGAATTCATTTCTGTGGTATCGAACCGACCTCGATGTAAGTTGTATTTTTTTATATTTATGTGTGTAATTCTCTCTTTGTTTATGTACATTCTTTTTTTGTTTTTACGTACATTTCAAATGGTATGAGAATCAGGAAGAGACGTGCATACGTACAGTCGCTCGAAATTTTAGAAAGTGATCGAACATTTAGAAAATGATTTAAACTGTTGTAATTTCGTAAAAAAAATTGATTTTCATTTTAAATCCTTTACTTTCAAAATGTGTTGTTTGTCTTATTCTAAATAAAATGTTTTTACACTATGTAGCGAGTAGAAAAGAAGGACACTGTAAATTGGCATAGTATGTATAAGCGTTGAACAATTTTTTCCACGACTTCGATGCCTCCTCTTTAAATTAAATTGATTTTATTAAACTTCAACGGCGAAGGTATTACGATTTCTTAAATTTTCGTCGTCTAAATCTATCGTATCGTAAAAATAAAAATCGTAATTACAATTCATGCTCAAAAGTTTCCTCAAGCAAATAAACATCTTGTTTACAATATTACTCTCCTATAATATTTTTATTTCTCGAAATGAGATACACGTATAAAATATGCAATTTTATTTTACAATACCAGTCAGTATAGATGCGATTCAACCGATGATAAAAATAGTTTGGAATTTCCTCCTGTCTATATACTTCTCGATATCTTAATTAGATACGTTCTACTCACTTGTTTCTCAACTGTGAACTGTAAAACAACTGTACAATCGTTCGTCGACGTTTCACGAGATAGAGACTCGAGAACATAGAAACACGCGATCAGTACGTATCAAAAGTTTCCTATTACAAATGGTAATAATCGCGATAGTGGAAATTTTCTACGAAATTGTTAACTAGCCATCGTTAGTAAAGTAGAAGGTTTAAATTAATTACGTTGAATTAATTTCTTGTCTCGTCTATCATTATTAATGAATTCAAGTGTCGCTTGAAGAGAAAGTATAGGGGATCCAAAAAAGGGGGGACCAAAGCGTGCTCGAGTCAAATTCGATCGTGAGACCTTGATCCATGAGAAGCACGACGTGGACTATCGGGGGTTGGATCGCGCGTGTTGCGTCGCGTTGACACCAAGATGGTGTCATAAGCGCGGCGTGTTGTGCAATCAGCGAACGATCAGCGTGAAGATGCGTCTCACGTACGAGAGTTCGAACGAGAATTTTCATCGAACGAAGGGACTTTGGGAACTTTGGACAATTCAGCTTTAAAAACTTTGTCAACTTCAATAATCAAAAAGCCACGCGAAATGGAGATGGAAGTGAGAACAGAGAAACGAAAAGAACAAATAAATAAAGAGGATATATTTACTCACTTGTGGAAAAATTGGAACGTGCAAAAATGCAGTTAATAATAAGCAGAGCTGTGAAAGATATTGGAATTGTGAAAAGTAAGGAATTCGTTGAAAGAGAATGGTGTAGGATAATAGGAAAATTCTAGAAATACAAGATTTATAACACACGCTATAAATTTGTGAAATTACAAATGTTTCACTCGCGAAATTTTTGAAATTATTACTTTGATGAAAGTAAAAGTTGCAAAGTTTGATTAAGTTGCATGTAACAAAGTTAAGAATACACTCATTTTTAAATATATATACTTTTGCTTTATTTATTTAATATACAGTAATATGCTGTTTGAAGTTCTATACAAATAAACCTATTCTTTCATTATTAATCGATCATTATATATAATATTGTAATAATATATTGATATTATTGATTGTAAGATTTCTGACTCAAGAAAGAGGTTATTGATTGATTTATTATAAATAATATTAAAATATATGTAATAATACATTGATATTATTGATTGTAAGACTCAAAAGGTCAAAGAGATGAACAAAATTCTCATTTTCGTTCCAAAGGAAGCCAGGGCAGATCAAAATCTAGACTTGGCCGCTATTTTTGCCTCAAGGTGAGAAAGAAGTTCGTCGATCGCTGCCCTTCGTCAAGCTGAACTGCATCTAATTTGTTGTTGTACACAACACGTAGCAACACGGTGCAACACGGTGCAACACGGTGCAACACCTGCCAACGACGGAGTAAAAAGCAGCGCATCCAAAGCAACGATGCACGTGCGCGCATTAACTTTTACACGAGGCCGTTCCTTTACACGTGACGCGTCGTTAATTAACACGGGTAAATTACGTCGATCCGTAAATCACCGAGCTGTATCATGTTTTGCACGTTGCCGCTTCAGGGATGAAGGGCAGCCGATGTGTGCTCTTTTGTTCAACACACGTTGCCCGTTGTCTCGGATCGTGGGTTCGCGTTGTGGATTATTTTTTAGGACACACGTAGCAGATCTTTGCAACTTGTTCTCTTTAAGATTCATAGATTCATAGTGTTCGGGAATTTTCGGATTCGTTGATTTAGGTTCATCAATCGATGAGTATGAATGCGTCACGCTTAGACTCCAGGGATCTTGGGATTCATTGATTCGTGAATTTGCGAATTTCAACACGTCAGAATGAATCTTAGAATTCAATCAAATAATCTTTAATCTAATTCTATGATTCATCGTAGGATTTACAGATTTAGAGTAGTATTCAGAGATTTTGGAATCATTGATTCAAGTTTGATGGACTTGTAAAATTTGTCGACTCTGAACTTCAGGGATCTTAGGATTCATTGATTCATGAATTTGCGAATTTTATGGTGTCAGAATGAATTTTAGAATTTATGATATTTAAGACTCTCTATCAGATGATTTACTGCAGAATCCACAGATTCTAGTATTCAGGAACATTTGGTTGATTTAGTACTTTAGACTTGGTTAGGTTTAGGTGTCAGAATGAATTTTGCAATTTCAGGCCTTTCGAGTTCAACGTTTCTACGATTTGTTCTATGATTCGAGAATTGTAGGATTCATCCTTGATTACTTACATTTCTGAATTCATCGTCTCTTTCGAAATGTTAAAGTTGCTTGCGTCTCTGCCTCAAAGATTCTGAAATTCGTCGATTCTAGAATATCAAAATAGACCTATGCATTGCAAAACCCAATAGATTTCCTGAATTTACTGCTTCTAAAATTCTATCACTCGCTGAATTTTTGCGAAGCCGTCACTTTGTTTTTTTTTGAGGAACATCTCTCACGCAAATTTGAAGAACTAAGTCTGTTATAGAGTCGATAGCATTCTCAGAAGCATTCTCCAAATTCTTTAGTCTCTAGATTTTTGCTAAGTTGAAAGAACTGAAATTCTCTGGCACCGTGTTTCTAGAACAGAAGCTAGAAGAAGATTCGCAAAATGGTTTCGCGGAATAGCGAAAGAACGTTCAAAAATTCTCGAAGCGCAACGAATCTTTTGGCAGTTTTTCATTCGTGAAACTCGCGGCAATTAATGACTTACTTCCAAAGTAAATGTTTCCAAATTTAATTAATTGATTAATTTTCAGAGAGAAAATTTGCAATTATATCCTCGTTTGTTGTTTTTTCTTTTCGGAGCACCCTGTACAACGGTAGAAAAATTACGACAGAAGTGCAGCGATACACGAACGATATGTGTAGAACCAGGGAGGTGAATTAAATGAAACAACTAGTTACACAGTTAGTAGGGACGATTCAAAGATAACTACGCGCATGTATCGCGAAAAATGGCTGCAATCCAAACAACGTGATGACATAACGAGGGCAATAAAAGCATCGAAGTTATTACGAAACAAAATAACAATATACAAGAAGGGAAAACTTTCGCTGAGACATTTGTTCTAACACGAGCCAGAGCTTTTGTAATCAAGGATGCGTAATAGCAACAAATGAATTACTTCGTGCGACACGAATGTTTGTTCAAAAAGATAATAAAAGGCACGATATTGACGATAATGGTGAATAACAAAAAAAAAAGAAAAAAAAGTAACGAGAAATAATAAAAAGGAAAATTAACGATAAATAAGTAATAAGCACGGCAGCTTGAAAAAAAAAAGGAGAAAAGTTAAAAAAAAACCCATCGCCATCCCAACATCGTCGTCATTATGTTCCCTCGTGCTTTTTGTACTTTTAAAGAGGAACGAATAAAAAATTGAAAAACCAACGATAATAACAAACGATTCAAAACGATCATCGACCAAAAAATCGAGACGAATATAAAGACAGACCAGATGGTGTTTCGCCAACGAGATACCAGCTGATCGTCGCGTTTCTAAAGGAACGTGGATGAAAACGTGCAACAGAACGCATGGGCAAGTTTATGCAGCGAGAGAGGACCACGGTGCGGTGATTCGTTCCATCAGCTGATCCATTTGGACAGGAGAGTAAATCAGAGCTGTGGCTCTCGAGCTTTCATGGGAACGATAACCCTAGTCTCTCTCTATCTCTCTCTCTCTTTCTCTCTTCGCTGGCACGCTCACCAACGTTTCTCTTCTCTCCTCTTTCTCTCTCTTTCGTTTCATTTGCCCGTCGACGGAAGCCGCACGAAAATAGTTCGCCGCGAGTCCGCTCGCTTCGAGAACTACGGGACAACGTCGGCTCTCGGTTTCTCGGACGTGTTTCTCACCCGAGTCCCCCCGAAGAAGTGTGAATTTCCATGAATCTCGACGTGTGAGAAGTATGCCCGCGAATTCGCGTAAATTTTGCGCGAAATTGAGGGACAGAGCGTAATTAGAACGTGGTTAGAGAGACTTGTGTAGAATCGTGCAGGGGATGATTGTAGGGCAAAAGAAACGTGGACGTTGCTTGAAACTCTCCGTGAGAGTTTCAACCTGGATTTTTAAGTGGAACATTTTGGATTTACGTACCGAAACAGTCCTTTGGATCGTAGATCCAAATTAATTGTCGTGGGTCGTGTACTCTTGTAGCAGAGATATTTTATCATAAATTTAATTATATAACATATATAATATTATATATGTTATCTATAATTAATATTTATAATATATATGATATATTATAATTATTATATAATTAATATAAATTATATTATATTAATTATATTATTATATATTATAAATATTATTACATAATTAATATTTATAATATATATGATATATTATAATTCTAAATATAAGTTATATTATATTAATTATATTATAATTATTACATAATTAATATTTATAATAGTTAATTATTAATAAGTACAACAGAATCTGAAGGGGTAGATATGCGACTGTGGCTTTATGTGTGTGAATGTAAGTATAGTCTATAGTGTGTATGTGTCATGTCTGGTGTGTTGTGTTTTTGTTTTGAACTGTGCCCGGAGGAATCAGTCGTCGAGGAGATATCGTAGTGTGATGATATATAGAGAGAGTGAAAGAGCGAGAAATAGTATCACCGTTGTAAACTAACTTGTAACTGATCAAATATATATATTTTATCCTTACTTCTTCCTAGAATCCATTAACAAGATATTTATTAGCTTCCCCTATAATCTATTTTTGTTTAAGAAACTAGATACTAGATAAGAGTTGATCAATTACAAGTTCGTATATTTAAAATTCAGCATTAATTGGCTCGAAATGCTATTATAATATAGATATATGCAAATAAGTTTCTATCTCGTCTTGGAAATAACAGAAGAAAAGATCTTACGTAGATAGAAATGAATGTCTGAATTCTTCATATTCTTTCATATTCTTAATGATTAATTTCTCTTAAAGAAATGAATATTTCTGTTTCCCAAAAATTAATTTCTCGAAAATTCTATAACCATATATATATATATATATATATATATATATATATATATATTTTTTTTTTTTTTTTTCATTGTTTCTTATAATCAATTTTCTACTTTTTTAATGCTCTACTTACTAACGTTATTTATTTCACGCAACAACGTTGTTTGCACTTCTAAAAAATTCCAATACGTAATACATAAAAATAAAAATACATAAAAGTATATATATATAATACACAATATATAAAGATTATTGCGTCTAAATTACACACAATAACATCTCAGTCGATAAAATCAGTCTCCTTATCATTTACTCAATACGACAGTTTGATTATTAATCGGTAATTACTAGTTTCCTCGGAACATTAACAATCCGACTACGACAGTTCGATCGAAGTGGGTTAAGTAACGCGAGTCGACTTCGACCCGAGTTACCACCGAAATTTCGCGCAGCTTGAAGCTAAAGTTACTCGCTCCAACTTCAAAGGGGAACGTGTTCTTCGCGGATAAAGTTTACGTGCACGGGTTCGCGTTCACGTACCGGAGCAGTGACTATTAAGCTGTTCCACCTCGCTGTAGTAATTAATGTTCGCCGGTTGTTTGACAGCTCCTCAATCTGACAGAGCGAAGAGGTAAATCAAGCCAATTAAACAGTCGTTCGTTTAGAGTCGGTGTCTGCCTCGAGCTTCAGCCACGGATAATAAAGAAGAGAAAAATATGTTTCACCCGTATGTGTTCACGCGATCGATCGAAATATCGCTTTATGGATGCAAACGAGGTGGATGGATGCGCGTTTGCGCAAGAATTTAATAAAAGCACGCGTGAGAACTATCGTTGCGTTTCGTGATTACACTTTGTGTAACAGCTTGAGCTAATGTTACAAAGTCTGAGACGAGGCCGTTAAAGCCACCGTTAGAGAAATCGCGGGAATTCTAATCGAGCCCGCAAAAAATGAGACAACAAAAATGTTTCTTCCCATCTGTTTTTTTTCTTTTTTAAATTAAACACCAAAATATAAAAAGAAACTAATTTTATTAGTTTTAAATGAAATTTAAAATTACGAATTTATTTTGGTAGGAAGTGATTTTTGGCTCACCCTGTATATCTTAGAAGTTGCCCGTTGAAACGTCTTTCTTAAAGATATAAGAAGAAACTAATTTTATCAGTTTTGAATTAAATTTGAAATTACACATTTTTTCGCTACATTTTGGTAGCAATGGGCTAAAAACCACCAATTTATTTTGGTGATTTTTGGCCCACCCTGTATATTTTACAAGTTGCCCGACAAAATTTCTTTCCTAACTTTAGTTCGTCCGTTGAAATTTGAAATACTCGCGAATTTCGAGGCGAGTTATTGACGAGACGAGGGAATTAAAGTCTCGATCCCCGCGTGCTTCACGTTCGAGCTTCGTGGATTATCCGCGGCCTTAATCCTCGGAGAGGTAACGCGATTAATTAGCTCGCTGCGGATGCTGCGCAGAAATGCACAGCGTCTCTTCACCTCCAAACGAGCCGCTTATCTATTCTGCGTATCTATTTATAGCGAAACGAAGTTACATGCCATTTGCATAAGTGCAGCCACTTCAAATTGAATTTGAAATTCGTTGAACTGAAAGAAGAGAGAGAAAGACTCTTCAACTTCTTCTTTTGTCCGTTCGTAGTTCTCAATTTTTTTGCCTGTCCAAATCCAAATTGTGTTTCATCTCTCGTCCAGCGAATATTACAATAGAAGGATTTCGATCGTCAAAATCATTTCAATCTCTTCAGCAGTTAACGAACTGTCACTTGAAAAGGAAAGAAACATTTTTGTAAAAAGAGAGAGGAAACGAAACAAAGAACGTTCGCGGCAAATTATCAATTTTTAATATCGACATAACAGCGTCACAACGAGACGATTAAAACGAGAAAAAACACGGGAGAAATTTTCTCCCCAGCTACCCAAGGAAGGAGGATCTTGATCTTTCGTCGTGTTTCATAGGTGTTTCGATTCAGAAGTTGTATGTCGTTTCATTCATTGCCGAAAATACTCGGGAATATTATATTTAGCGCGGTCGCGGGGGGGAGAGAAGTTCGCGGAGAACTACGACAGGTTTATGGTGGTACGAACGGGGTGGAGCAGGAGGAAACAGGAACCAAGCCACGAACTGTTCCATTCACGCTTTACCTAAGCGACAGTAGTTTGCGCGATCTTGAAACTCGCTCCATTTTCCTCTCCTCTCCCTTTCTTCTACGCCATCACCAACTGTTAAAGTGGAAAATTTGCGTGAAAGTAACGAAAATGAAAAGTACGTGAAAAAGAACGAACATATAAATTCATAAAAATATGTGTCCTTTTAAATCTAGGAAGCCTGTATTATTTTTAATTTTTATTTTTAATTATTTTTAATTTTAACGTCAAGTAGCAATGGAAATATTTTATTATTATATAACGGATTTTTAAAAAAGAAAAGATAATTAAAAAATTGAAATGTAGGACATTAATTTATCTATTGAATATTGCTTTAAATATTTTGTACATTTTGCCATACTATTTGCATTGTGCGCGTCTATTTGTTATAATATTTCATACTTACAACTGTAAATTTATAAATCCAGATTAATTCTGAAAATGTAAAAATGAATTGTAAAGAATAATATATACTTCAAATATTTCATACGCTTCTCCATGTTATTTGCATTGTGTGCTTCGTCAAATAATTCACAAGCGCATTCTATTTACACGCATAAGTTTAATTCCACAAAAAATCAGTGAAAAATTACTGAAAAATTTTCACTATTCTAATAATTATTTTAGTACCAAGTGAAAATACCAATTTTCACTACTCTAATAATTCTGGTGCCAAATATAACAAAAGTACCAGTCGACAATTTTCGCGCGCGGGAATTTCAAATTTCTTCTCACTCTTTTCTTCTTTTTCAACGATCGAAATTCAGCGTGTTGCTTTTGTTGCAGAAGACTGGAGCGGCGAAGATTGTTGGTGGCAAGAGGTCAGCATGGCAGTCGGTAAGCATCAGCGATTGTTGGACCAATCTGCGGTCACGTACATCTCTCTCGAGGACGCTTTCGCAGCCTGGTCACGCGTTTCACGCATAATCACGCGCGGCTACGCATCACGCACGCCTCCGACTGCTCGCGAGATGCATTTCTTTCTCTTCTTTCCCTTTCTCGTTTCTCGTTTCGTTGCGTCGTCGACGATAATGTCGAAATCGTCGATCGGTCGATTCAAATCGACTACGTATTACCTGAAACCCCGACGGGAACGTTATTTCAGACAGCCGCCAAGAATTTCTAATTCGTCTTTATTTATAGCCCTCTCCATCGTTTTCCAGGCTGTCACGTTGCCTTTTCCCATTCTTTGTCCCATGACTCGTTCCCTTTTCTTTCTTCTTAAATTTCTAATCTCGATTTTAGAATTTTTAGAATTAGGAATTAGAAGTTACTCTTTACTTGTCCTTTGACTTTGAAAAATTACTGAAGATATTCTTTATATTTCTTTTATGATTAGTTTCTCCTTCGTTCAAGAATTAAATTCTGGGAAATTGAGACTAGTTTTTTCGCTACTTCAGGTTCTTTTAAGTTCTTTCTTTGAATTCAATTTTATTTTATTCATGAAAGATTGTTGAAAATTTTCTTTACATTTATTCTCTTCCCTTCTTTCAAACTTTCTCGTCTTCTTCGTTGAAAATTTAAATTCTGAAAATTTTACTAGCGTCCTTACACACACGTTTCTTTCGAATTTGTTTCATTCGTTGTTAATATTAATTATTAAAAATTTTCTTTATATTTATTTTATCCTTCGTCTCATTCCCCTCTTCATCGTCTTCTTCGTTGGAAGCTTAAATCCTGGAAACTTCGTTAATTTTGTATTTCTTTTGAATTTTTTTAATTCAATTTCCTTTCGTTGATGAAACATCTCTTTAAAATTTCTCTCGCTCTTAGGACTTTCGGAAAATTTGAAATTTTCTCCGTATCCCCTTCGATCAATATTCTTCGAAACTCCTTCGTTTCTCAGAATTGCACGTTTGAGAAATTTCACGATTAAGCTTGATGAGAACTTCAATTACTTTACATAAATGATTACGTTCACGCACAAAGGTTCTGTTATTTCTGTTATTCATGAAAACGTAGAGGAAATGTAATATAAAAGAGGGAGACGATTGAATTTTGCATTTGAAACGGAATAAATATCAGACCCCTCAACGAACATCACGAGCATCGGATTTTCGATGTGACGTTTAAAATTTTTCGACCACCTTTGAAAAGTGCATGGGGAGAAGTGGGAATCTGGTGAAAGATTTCGATCAGTGAATTCGTAGGCGACAAACGTATTTGAAAACCGTTCTTCTCTTCAATTCTCCTCTCACGTAGTATCCACCGAATTCCAAAAATCGACTTTAATTTTCCATTTTTTTTACTAAAAAAAAAAAGCAACAAAATTTACTCACTTGCTATTGAACATTATTTTCAAATATTTAGAGAAACTTGTTATTGAATACCTAACTTTGGAAAGCAGTGAGTGCGAGAATGTTTGGAAAAAAAATAGAAGAGATCGAATTATAAAGTGGAAAAGAAAAAGTTAATTGAAAAAACGAAGTTAGGAAAGTTTACTAATTATATGGAAGCTCGAAGGAATTCGAATTATTTAACTAGACTATTTAATTATAGCAAGCTGAAACTTCTTAAGAATACAAAATATCGTTATCTCGTTATTTTCGCCGTATTTTCACAGGAAACACAGGAGCCTTCGAATATGCAATATAACCAACAACGTGAAATAATTAATCTGAACTTTAATGAAATGTAAAACTACTGAAATTTTGTAATGAATACAATTTTAACGTTTTCAATATATGTAGCTCTAAATTTAGAAAAAGAAAATTAAAGAAGCATTAGCGAGATCAGTGTCGTCCCTAATATTTTTACGCGCCCACGATCGAAGAAATTGAAAAAAATCTAAAAAGATCTAAAAATTGAAAGAGAACGACAAATCCTTTCTAAATTTCAGAAATCATTCTAAATCATCCAAAAAAGACAATCGTGCAACTATCTGATGAGAGCTGTCCTATACTAACAAAAATCTAAGGAGCCTAAATTTCAGAGCATTTCAGATCATTTAAATACGAAGATAATTCAGAATAATTTTACAATAATTACTAAATGATAAATAATAATAATAAAAGGTCCAAATAATTCTAAATAAAATATTCTAAATTCTATCTAATCTAATAATATTCTATTCTATTCTAACAATTCTAAATATAATATTACTAAATAAAATATTACTAAAATATTGCTAAATAATAAAAAGATCTGAAGATCCTGAATTTAGAAAAAAAAAAAAGAAAACACATTGATCTCAAAATGCTCCAGCGAGACGGTTCAGATCCGAAAATCGTTCCAAAAATGTTTTCACAAACCTGAGAGAACCGACTCGTTCTCGCAGGGAACTCCCTCTCGCGTTTCACTTGCTCTTCTTTTCTTTCGCCAGAGTGCAAGGTCAAGTGATCTTCGGAGAGTAATAACGCGCGAATCGTTGGGGACGCCGCGCCACGGTGGACTTCCGGTGCCGCGTACGGCTGCCTCGTTCCTCGCCTTCTGGTTTACAGGGTGGGGGACAGTACCACGTCCGGTCCATCCCCCCACTTTCAAGTACCATTCGAATCGTTCATGGCGTCCTATAGGCATGGTGTATCTCTGCGGAACCGAACAGTCTCAGGTGGACCTCGTGTTCGTCTAGTCGCCAATATCTTTTCACTTTCTTTTTTCCTATCTCACACGCGTTCTCCGATTTACGCATATACTCTCGCAGAAAGTGTGACAGTCAATCGTGAATCGTTAATCGACACTAATCAACTCTTACGACATTGAGATTCTCGGTGAACGTTCAAAACGAGTCGACAAATCAATCACTAGATGATACATCTGTCAATCGTATATATTGCCAATTGAAAAAGTGAATTCGAAGGAAATATTTATCCTCTCACCAACCCTCGTGATCGATGAAAAAAACGTGCACGATCAACGAATGGATCATTCACCTCTGTGAATCGACAAAAAGAACAAAACGTCGCAAGCCCAAAGGGACCATTATCAACAAAGAAAATGTCGTTCTTCGAATCAATTCCATTCAGCTCTAATTAATTCTTCAAATCGACCGATTTAACTCGCTACGAGCGTCAGATCTTTCATCTCTGCGTCGTCACGAGTGCATCTGCGTAGTTGTAGCTTGAACGTCAAACGAAAAATGGGAATGACCGCGAGGAGAGGCTAGACCAAGCCACGAGCCACAAAAGCACGCGAGGGGTTTCCCAGGGGGTTCACGGAGCTGATTCTATGACTTTGGATCCGCATGTTCACAGACAATCCCTCGTATTTCTCGCTGTCGAGCGGGACGGTGACGACGTCGCCGTCGACGACGCCTACGTCGACAACGAGCGTCGCGTTCTCGCCACCGTCGAAAGGGTCGACGGGGTTGACCGCCCTGTTCCGCCGGCGTCCGTGCAAAATGGGCACCACCTCGTCGGCCAGCGTGCTCTCCACCTCCACCACGAGCACCCTGATCCCCCACGAGAACAACAGGAGCAGCACCTCGGGCGCATCCACACCCACGGAGGAGAAGATGCCGATGTTGTCGAGAAACGGGACCGGCCACCTCGGCAACAGCCCTCACGCTGGCTCTGTCAACCAGAGGAGGAGCTTCAGAAATCTGTTCAGATCCGTCAGCGCGAACGCCGACAACGAAAGGACGCAGCAGTTCTTGAAGGGAGACCCGCGACCTTCGGACGTTGCGCCACCCTCGCCGTATCTGCCTCGGTTGGTAACTCTCTCTCCAGTTTTCCTTTCTTTTTCGTTTTTAATCTCTTGGCAGAAGGCGAACAATTCTTGAAAACTCATTGAAAAATTTCAACTATCAAGAGAAGCAAAACTTAAGTTGGTTTTTCGCAATTTTTTATTAATTCGTTATAATTAAATCTTCTAAATGTAATCTAAATGTAACTTTTAGGTAGTGTGATTTTTGGTAGTTTGAACTTTCGTCGTTGAAATTTCTTGTGTTTTTAATATTAAACAGTACTTCCAAGTTTTTTTTAACGTGTTTTCTAGGATCTGAATATTGATCGAATGATATAAATAGTAGAATAATTTTATAGGATATAAACAATAATAATAATTATATATAATGGAAAATTTCTAATACTCTTTCTTCACAATACAGTATGAAAAGATTGAAATTTTGTGAATTATTGTTAAAGAAAATCTTCATTAAACTTTGAGTATAGAAGTGTAAAAGCACGAAATACATGACTTATTGTTTTCCACAGATCGCACTCGCATTCTGAAAACGACAAAAGGCATCCAGGGCGAAGTAGAGCCGTGCTGAAGTCCGCCAGCGAACTTCTGTCCAATGACATGGTGTATTGCGGACTGGCCAGAGATAATCACGATCGTCACGACGATGACGGCGATGACGACGATCGAGATTCGAACGAAGTCTTCGTTGGCGTCGACGATGCTAGGTTGGTAATGAAATCAAGCGAGAATAATGCAAACGCAACAATAAAAATTCAGTCTATTAAATCTAATGCTAGGTCAGTAATAAAATCAAGAGAGAAAAATATAAATTTAACGTCGATGATGCTAGGTTGGTAATAAAATCGAACGAGAGTAATGCAAACGTAACATTAATCGTTTACCAATCTATTAAATCTAATACTAGGCCAATAATGAAATCATATAAATATCCACAGTTTATTAATTAATGTCAGTGTAACCGTCACTAATTTCTTTAATATATTTCAGGTACTACAATCTGTCGTCCACGTTGCCAGCAGCAGGATCAGCAACAGCAGGTCGAAGAAGACACTCGATCAGCACCTTCATAGGCAAAGATCGAGGTCCCTCGAGCAAAGACATCTCCAAAAGACAACCGCAAAGTCCGACAGTTCTCGTCGAGCCTAATACAATGGCTCCGCCAACACCTGTAGATACCGTAGATGGTGTCCAAGCGGAAGACCGGAAACCGAGGTCTTGCAGCAGATCCAGACGTAGAAGGCATCGCAGTTCTTCGAGCAGGGGTGAGTAGACAATCGAGGAACTTTCTGAGAAGAGGACTCGTGAAACGAAATTTTATTAATTGATAAAAATTGAGAAAAAGTTGTTAATTAACGGAATCAGGTTTCTTTGACATTTAATAAGTCATTAATACTAAAGGAAGTATTTTCATAATGGACGTTGTCGTTTGCTATTTAGGAAATTTGTATTTATATGCAGTGCCATATTCACCATGGAAGTACAGGTTTTTTTTTCAGAAAACTCCTCAATTCTGAGATGGACCTTTTGAAAATTATACATGAAATACATGTTTTGACAATTAAGATTTTGTCTAGAAGGCTATGAAGATGTAGCCAAATTACGTGTAGCTTTAAAAGCGATTTGTCAATTGCAAATCAGATGAAATGAAAATCTCCAATGTAACTCGAAACCATGAAGGATTAACGTATCGGGCAAGACGAATTAATTCAAAGAATTTTCAATTACTCCACCAAAGAACCTGAGAAGTTATCACAATGATAAACAATTTAACTGATTTTAAAAATTACTCTCCTCTCGAATCTTTAGATATTAAGATAATATTGCCATCACTCATGCTACGAGCAGAGTCTTTTATCCCTCAACAATAGCCATCGATCGAAGAGAAATCCAATAGAATATTATCTCATCTCAAAGATCTCTTCAACTTATTACCATTTCGATTTGACCGAAACCACATTGATGTATTAATGAACGAGTCAACGAGACTTAATTGGCTAATTAAGAAAGCATAGAATCACATGAACGGATCGAAACGGAGGGATGAACTCTCTCTCTTTTGAATCTCACGAGCGAATATTCGGCGATTCCTTTCTTTCTTGCCGATCAATCGCGACGTGGCGATTATGGTCGGCACTCGAACCAAGGAGACCCGTGGCTCGTTCCCACGGGACAAATTTCGCTTTGTACGCGCCCGCATGCTCGTTCGAATCACGTACAAAAGCCTCGTTATGAATTCGAACCGATGAGATGCGAGTGTTCGACTACGACATTCCCTGTCGAATTCGATTTTAATCGTCGTGTTTACCATTAAAAAAATCTGAATCTCGTACAAACTATTAAATACCATTAAATCTAAATCTCGTGTAGCTTTCTGAAACTGTATTTTTGGAAAAAATGGATTAGATTTGGAATGAACGAGTATAGATTCGGATAGAACTTGATTATTGTATTAAAAAAGAGTTTTATCTGAGACAGTCTGAGAGGTAATTAGATACTTACGTAGTAGGAAGAATGTCGATACAATTTTCTGAGAAGAAAAGTAAGATAGGTTTGGAACAATGAATGAAGAAATTGAAAATTGATTACTGTATTAAAGAAGCTTTGGTACTCAAGTGATCAATAGTTGTTTATCTAACGATAACAAGATTCTCAATAATTCTTAATAATAAAGTTAATTCTTATGGAATAATTTAACTCTTAGTTAATTCTTAATAATTAAGTACTTAATACTTGAGTACACAAGTACTCAAGCAGTATGTAAATAGGAATAGATGACATTGAAAATCATAAAAATTTCAATTTTACATTGTTTAACTTTGGAATTTTTACTTTGATTTGATTGCCAAAGGAAATATAAAATACAAAGTAGAATATCTTAAACTCTTGTAATAAATAAACACACAAGTACTTTACACTGAAAATTTCAAGAATCGCTAAACACTGCATTTATTCCATTCCCACAATCGCACACATTCATTTTTGTATATTTATTTTCAACGTCATTTAAAACCACCCCCAAAAATTGCCAGATTCCTCGTGGAATCCCAATTAGAAATCGCGGCTCTAAAGAATATCCAGTGATCTTTGATCGGCTCGGAGAGATAATCTTCGTCTCTGGACGGGCGTGCTTGGTCTCCGGAAGCCTAATACTCTTAGTATTCTTCGAACGAACCCCGTTTTCCGATCTGTGGCCCGATCGAGCCATCCGAAACGCAGCAGACGAATTGTAAAATTTACGGCTATACGTGATCCATCGATCGCGGAACGATTCCACGTGATCGAACCGCAACTCTCAGAACTTATGTCGTCCACGTGTCTCACGTGTTCCATTGTTGCTACTCAATTAGCCACCGGACCTTCCGGCTCGGTCGACAGACACGAATTCGAAGCGTGTACGAGCTTCAAACGGAATGTTAAACATTGGATTGCGAGTTTTAATAATTTCAAAAATAGAGCTTAGATAGGTAATTATTTTATATATACATATATTTTTTGTTTATATTGTATTCTGTGCAAATTTGCACTTTAGGAGTGTAATTAATACTCCTAAAGAGTTTCTTTCACTACAGTTGCTTAAAAGATATCGAATTATTATTGATTTCTGTTTAGACAGAAACATAATTGTATAAATCTATTTATTTTAATTATGACGATTTACATATATGTGTTAAAGCTCTGTTAACACATTGACCGCGATTGTCACTTCTATTTGTGATCGTCGTTTCTAGAAATATTTTAGAATAATCAAAATGAGATGAATTTCAAATGACACAAGTGATCAGATTTATTTTATTATAATATAATATCTTATTGAAATCAAGTGCTTTGTCTCATAAACGAGACGTGAGAGTTTCGCATGATAGACAACCCAGAAAGAAGAAAATTGTTTTACGGTTCATAGAAATTATACTTTGGATATTTCCTACAAATGGACAAAAATCCTCAGTCTACAGATTACAGATATCTGTTTCAAGGTAGAGGTTGACAGAAAATGCGATTGTAATTTCACCGTTGTAACAGAAATATCGAAATTCACTGAGAGTTTGAATAAGAAACTGCGGAGAAAGATTCGAGAAGAATCCGCAGAAGGGGACTCGCGAACCCTCCTCCGCTTCTGTTTTCAATTAAAGCCGGAAATGAAGCGTGAATATCCACGCGGGCCAGACTTCGAGAATCCTCGATTTCGCCAGCTACGTTTACGCCATCGCAGAAATGCCGAAAAAAATATTTAAAGATTTAGATTCAAAGCCCGCAGATTATTCTCTTATTTTCAACGTTGTAACTAGAAACTTTCAAACTTACTAATTAAAATGGCGTCGAGTCAAATTTATTATTTTTGCATTTCTCAAATCTTTTCACAAACACGTCAAAATCCGTAGTCTAACAGTGAAAATTGACCTGAGAATAATAGTTAAAAAAAAAAAAACAGAAAACAAAAAGATATAAAACATTTCAAATAAAAATCGAAGCAATAAAGAGAACAATTTCTTAACTCTTTCAACAAGTTTATACTTACACGTCTGTTTTACGATACAAAATTTTTATATTTTTATTTTATATTATGTTTGTGATGTTTCATATTATATTTAAAATATTTTATATTAATAACTTTTCTATTTTTTTCAAAGAGAATATCATATCTTATTCGATGAATAAGTTTCTGATATCTCTAACGAATAATTGGTAGCAAAGCAATCCCCCCCAAACAGCGGATCGACGAATCAAATCTCGGACGGACGAACAATCAGAGGAGCAACATCTCTGTTTAACATGGACAGTAACGAGATTGTCGTTCTCCCCGGGCGAACCGGAAGTTTTCGTTCACTTGTTGAGACTGTCACGTCGTTGGAGCGCCTGCGTGTGTATGCACGAGCCAGTGTCGAAAGGATACACTCCACTTTATGCCAGACTTTTTCACGACGCGGCACGCTACGTACATAGCTGGCAGGATAAACTGTGTGTGCACGGGCACGACGAAAGAACCGGTGCATCCGGCTCTGCGGAACCACGCCACGTTGCATCCGGACGAGACGTTGTCGTGACACCCTGTGTCCCCGGGTGTCGTTAAAACAAACCGTGTCGGCCCAAGCCAACGCTGATTCGTATTCCAGCTTTACAACGCGACCTGTCGCGCTTCCGTTTCGACATCCACATCTTTCCACAGTGATAAATTACCAACCGCCGAGAACATGTGTACGCTGCACGTATCGACGTCGATATCGGGGCGTTGCTTCACCACGTCGCGGCTTGTAGACGATATTTTCGTTTCGTTTTGTTGGCACATGTACTGCTCACAAAAATTAGGGGATATTTCAAAATGAATATGAAAGCGATTGATGACGAGCAAACTTTTGTTAAGCGAGCAAACGACGTAATATTTTCTGATATTCTTGTTTAACGAAAAGAAGTCAAACGCTTCTTTTTTTTATCGCTTCATATTCGTGTAATGTAGAAAATGTCTCTCGAAGGTTTCAGAGTGATTGGAAGTTTTGCTTCATTCGTTGAAAAAGAAAAAAATGTTACGGTTAACGTTACACATAGTTGAGAATGATGAAAAATATCTTTGTTAAAAGTCTTGAAAAATAAAAAAGAAAATATTGCGGTTGACTCAAGATCTCGATTGCACTGGTGGAAAACGTGAGAGTACAAAAATACATAGGAAATATATAAAGTATCCAAAATACAGTACAGATCTTCAGATCTAATCTTTTCACTCCAGTCTTTTCACAAAAATATAAATTCTTCAATCTTCTGACAAAAACAGTGAAGGTGTTAATGCATATACTTCTTACTTACTTTCAATATTTTTGTGCCTTTTCGCATCTTCAAATTGTCCACAAGATTTATAAAAACCCATCAACTATCAACAACTATTCCAAGCAAACGTTATTGACAAAACCAAACATGCATAACTTTAAAATCGAACACGATTCATAAAGAATTAATCATTCTTTCTTTCCGCCTCTCGCAAACAAATTTTCAGTTCTTTTCATAATTCGTTTCTCAATATCGTTTGTCAGACACCAGAAAATACGTGGTTAGCTGTTCTGTCCGACGCGAAGATGCAGAATAATAATTAACGATTCCGTTTCGCGTAACGAGGCTCGTTCGATGGCATGTTAGGCAGACAATAGTCGCGATAGATCTGTCTGCAAGATGCCGGTCAATAACCGTGAAATTAAGCATTCCACCGGCACATGCCTCTCTCCATCCGCGTATATATTTACCGGTTATACTTCCTGGTGTCGGCCGTGCACGATTTCCGGTCCCACCCTTGCTCGAACTTCGTTTCCGGACGAACGCGCCCGCTCGATTTCCTTCTCCCTTTGATCGCCCCTGTTCGATCTTCATTCGACAACCGCCGTTCGCGTGTTACACGTGTTGTTATTGTTCGAAACTGATACACAGCGTGATACGCCTGTTAATTTCTTTTCTCCTCTGATTTCATTTCTCAAGCAGCTGACAACCTTTCCTCGTCTCTCTAAAGTTGATGTTTTGGAAAGCGTAAATTGTGGACAAAAGGAGTTTGATCAATTCTGTATATATATATATATATATATATTGCGTTGAAGCAATTGTACGAAATTGTAGGAGAGACTGGGAGTGTAAATTTTGAAGTGTGTGAAACAAAAGATATTGGAATTGTTGGAGATTTAGAGTACGAATTTGGAAATATAAATATATAGTTGAAAGATCGAAATGAAAAATTGAGAATGTCGAATATCGGAATTCGAAAATATAAAAAATAAACAGCGTAGAAAGTTAGAAATGAAAGAGAATTAAATTACAAGAAACGTAAGAAGGCTGATATTGAAGAATATTCCACTGAAGATGAAAATTCCAACAAACGTCAGAAATAAATACTACCCTGAATTATTATCAACTCAATAACATCAGTGTACTGTAAAGGTATTTTTTGCCTCACGATACACATCACCAGGGACGAGAAAAGAATTCATGTTCTCTCTGATAGAAAAACCAATTGGAGCTAAGTGTATTAATTCATTATTGTTTGATCGTTAATATCAGCTACACCGGACAGACTGAAAATTAAAGGAAGTGATCTTCCGTCTTTTTGCATCGTCCCGTCCTAGAAAAAAAAAGAAAGGAAACGAAAAAAGAGGGAAAGGTAGAATTCTTCCTTTCGAACGTAATTATTCTTAATTATCCGCCGGTCGTTCTTCGACATCATTAATCGCGCTAATTTGACCGGTTAACGAGCCCAACCACTTGATTCGCCGAGGCAAAATTGCAAATTACGCTCGTCTCCGTAGTTCGACCCGTTTCCCCGAGTTACTTCCATCTGATTTGTTTCTCTAACAAAGGAAATTTATCGATATACAGCCGGATACTGGCCAAACATCCGGAACGCAAGCAACGTGGATCCTCCTTATCGAGTGATCGGACCCAGTTTCGATACACTTTTCGAAAATATACAATGAAGAGCGTAATTGGACCAAGAACGGTGAGAAATGACGATTCGATAATTTAAACTGACACAAGTTTGTAAAAGAAAGTCATATAACGATCCAGTGTGATCTTATTTTAAAGTGTAAAGCTTCTATCAGTTCTGTATTAATTTGTTTTAACTTTAAAAAAAAAAGAACTCAAGTTTGTCAAAGTAGAAACTTTACGCTTCAAAATAAGATCAATATATTGATCTTCTGATCAATAGATCTTTTACAAAGTTATGTCAGTATCTTTTACAAAGTTATTATTGATACAACTATGCCCTTCATTGTAAGTTTTATATCACAAATTGACACTGAAATTTTAAATTTATGAATGACAAAGAAATTAGAGTTTGTTGAAATTTCCTTTTTGGGAAGGAATTTGTTTCTGAAGTCTCATAATTAGTTCTTAGAACTTACAATTAACTAAAGAGAAAAATGGAAGGAGGAAGAGAAAGAGAAAAGAAAAGAAGGAATAATGAAGAAGAAGAAAAGAGAAATGAATGAATGGAAGAATAAAAAAGAAAAAAAAAAGAAATGAATGACGTTGTATATATTTCTCATGTGACATTAAAGTTGTGATCTTTCTATTAAATACAATAAAACACATGAAATTTCAATAAAATAATAACGACAAACAACGGGAATAACGAAGAACGATAAATTGCTTTGAATTCGAATTAAAAATATTTTACAATTTTACAAAAAGAAAAAAATATATTTTTACTATAAAAAAATAGATCGCTCGCGAATTCAGGTATAGATTCAACGTACACTCTTTTGGATCTCATTCTACGAGAAAGCATCGACTTCGATCATCATATTACACGAACGAAAATTATCTCGGGGAAACTGGAGTTCTCGTTCAACAATCGGAAAATCTCCGGGATTTCAGCGTCACTTGGTCCCTTTCACTCGAACAATTGGAGCACGAACCTTTCAAGAACATTCCTCCTCCTCCTCCTCCTCCAACGGACAATGAAGAAAGAACCTCTCTTTGTAATTTATCCTCTGAAAGCGAGAACGCGAATAAAAAAATAAAATTCGAACGTCGTGGGGCCCCTCTGATAGGCGTTTCGCGGTAATTATTTTCGTCAGTCGCCGCATATCGAATTATGAAATCCCTACTGCGCCCTTAATAGAGGCGCACGAACCTTTCAAACGAGGGTTAATTAAACCGGGGAAAGAAGTGGAGAAAGGAAAGAACGACAGGACAGGAGGAAACGATTTCGAAGCCCGATTTTGATTCGCGTCGTGAATGATCATCAAGTACCTAAACGAACTCTGATTGGTCAATACGCGATGTCCGGCAAACTGCGATTTATTCGGCGAACCGGAAGTTCCACTGTTGCTCCTCTGTCGATAACTCTCGTACGAATGTCACGTAGGCGCGCGGTTGCGCGCGAATCGTTTGCATGACGTTCCGAACAACGCTCGGCTATCAAAGAGGATCGTGTCAAAGAGGCGATTAAATTGTACGAAATAAAGACAAAGGGACGTAACGCAAGGGAGAGTGACTTCATTTTACGGCCAGATCGAATAAATTATTTTCTATTTCAATCGAACACGCAAGAGTGAAATCATCGAGTGACTTGAATTTTAACTTTCAACCCGGAGAAGTTAGCAAAAGTTTTCGATAAAATTACTTGGTTTTGTAATTTTTAATTCGATCGGACTTTATTTTGTTAATTATTAATTGTTTGTAATATTATTATTATTAATTGTTGGTAATAGTAATCTAACGTAAGTTACTATAAAGTAAGTGTCTATTTGTAAGCTTCAACGTTAAAATAAATTACACAAAGGAGCTTATAAAAATAAGAAGTACGTATTTTTTATTAACAAAGTTACTTCAAAAATCCTCTGTTTCGTTTTTACAAGTCCTTTTGTAATTCATTTTAATATTGCAACACGCGCAAATAGGAACAGACTCATTGATAACCCCAGTCACCTATTACTTACTATTACTTAAAAATTAAACATTGTATTCTACATAAAATCAAATTACGAACTACCCTGTAGTGAACTGTTTTACAACTTGACAAACTTGTTATCAACGAAACTGCAAATTACAAAGGAACGCATCAGTAAGAGGGAAATGTCGACGAATCGACGGGAATGAACTACGGAACGGAAGTCGGCGAAACTTGTTTCCGTGACGGTGCAGAGCGATTTAGCGACAATCGCCGGTAAATGTCGCTGGCTGAAACAACCAGTCGACCCCTTGGTCCAACGGCGTTAAGTCCCGTTTCTATTTCTGTTTTTACAGCCGCCCTTCTATTATTTTTATCCGGCCGGCGGCCGCTTATTTTCGTGTTTCATATGCATTTTCCACGGTGCATCGACATTCACCACTCGTTCTACACCCATAGCGCGGCGAGTGTTGCGGTTCTTCTCTATTTTTACGTCATCCGTGGAGAAAAAAAAAAAAAAAAGGGAAATTGTCCGACGAAACGGTGCCGTGAATTTTACACCAATCTAGTCGTCCCTTAGAAGTTCCGTGCTTTGAAGTTTCGCGAAATTATATTTCCCAGGCTTAATGATCTCGCTTTAACTTTACTGCTACATTCGCTACGGCGTCGAATAACTGAAAATGAGAAGTCTTCAATTTTAATTTCTTCGACACTCTAGGAAAATTGGTAGCGATTGCGTGGAAATATTAAAATTAATCTCTCGTTTCAATTTTATTAACGTCGATTATGAACGACTGACGAAAATGAGAAGTTTCTTCAGTTTTAATTTCTTCGACACTCTAGGAAAATTGATAGTGAGTTTATTGACGTTTGGATGGAAATATTAAAATTAATCTCTCGTTTCAATTTTATTCATAGATTCATCGATGTTTATTACTGAACAAAGAGTTTCTTTTAGTTTTGTGACTAAACTTCATGATTTTATGGATGTAATTCGTGTAAAATTGCAAGATTATAGTAAGGTGTTAATCATTATTTTTATTTATTTTAATTAACTATTGATTTTATTTATTATAATTGATTAATATTATTATACAAAAGAACACGAATAATCTTGTTCGTACTTGGAAATATTACAATATATTTCCTACAAGACTATGTTCAATTGATTTCATAATTTTTTTAAATGATTTGTTAATCAATGATTTGTTAATTTTTATCAATATTATTGAATTTTTTAAGGTTCAAATTTCCGTTTCCAAAACATTGTAACATTATACCATTGAGATTTACAAAATTTTAATACCAAATAGTATCGTAAAATCACAGGATCAACTTACTTTGCATTTCTAACAGCACGTTTCTCTCTGTCGAATGCTTCACGAAGGGTTTCCAAAGGCTCGAATTTGAGATTGAAATTAGTATCCGGTGATTCAGTGAATTTCCAATGAATTTATTAGACTTCCCAAACTACCTTGAAGCGATTCTGTCGAAGTGGAGGAAGATCTCACCTTCAGATATGGTAAATCCGTACCATCTTGTTTGCTCTTTCAGGCCCAGAAAAAGATATGGGTCTGCCGCGATAGGAAAAGGCTATTTATTTTGAGGGACGTTCTCGTATATCTTCTGATGTATCTCTTACCCCTGCACACTTCATCCTCCTCCATAGTGTTTCGTGTATCAGACAGAAAAAACTGATATTACAACCCAATGAAATTTTACTTCTCTCATATTCTCTTTATTTTTGAATTCTTTCGTACTTTATTTTATCTTTGATTTTATTTAAATTCTACATTTCCTTCTCCAGAATAAAAAAGAAATAGAATTTCCCTGTATTTATTTATTAAATAAATTTTTACTTGAAGTAAAATAGAATTTCTTACATTCTATACATTATTCTACGTCTCTGTTTTTCTTAAAATTATTCTGCAATAAAATAAGGGTAGATACCTATATTATGTTTTCTTTCGAAATACGATCCTTTCTTTTTCTTCTCTTTCGGTTAGATCACCAGTGTCAGTGAAATAATATTCTTTCTACGTGAGAGGAAAGATAAAAGTGGAGGAGAAATTCAGATAAGTTTGGACGAATTCAACTCGACAGAGCGTCGAGCTGGAACGAGGATTTGCATGTTTAACGAATCGACATAATCGAATGATCCCAGGCTGTCCCTTTGTCTCCGTAATGAGTGGACCGCCTACGAGGATCATGACTCGGGAAGCTCGTTAAGCTGTCCTGTCTTGAACCAGGCACACCTCTTCGATTTCGTTAGCCTCGATGAATTTATGCCACAATTTTCCGCCAGTCTGTTCCCTCGCGTAGAAAAGTATATTTGAGCTCTGGAATAATAAATCGCGAACGATGATGGGGAAGTCTACACCGCGGAATAATTATAGCCTCTCGCGGAATCGCTATCAAATTACTTGTTAGTTTGTACGAATTAGAAACGACGAACGTGTTATTGGATATTGTTAACGTTTCGTGCTTATAATTTTCTGTTATATCTTAATGATCTCTTCTTGGAATTATTAATGGAATAATAATAATCTAGTATTTCTAATAATAACCCAGTAATTATTGAATCGTTAAATTGCAGAATTACGAGGTTACTGTTAGCTATTTTATTTTACAATCCTTGCTTTTCATATGTATGTAGAATTGATTTAAAATCGGCGAATCGAGACAAAGAAATATAACAGGAACAGATGTCGTCGGGAACGAACAGATAATTATTGATTGATCGCTGCCAGTTAAATCAATCAGAGAGTACTATTTATTCCCGTCACTCTAGATCTATCAGAGGCAGAAATAAATTTCATACAATCGCAGAGCTCGCGTTGAACAGAGAATGTGCCTGAAACACTTCCAACTTTTGTTTCTCATTCGAGTTAATATTTAATTTCATCTTATGAAATTTTCTTTTATTTCCAAGAATAGCACAGTTTTCAATAGTTATTTTAGACAATGGAAAATATCGGGAAGAAGAAATTGAAACAAAAAAACGCCGTAAGAAGCAAAGCATCTGTACAGCAATGTCGCAGGGCTGCCTATATTCAGGAGCGAGCCCAAGCTTGTAACTCGATATCCTTGTGCTCGAAACCGTCCATTAAAAGAACCACTTTCTAGATCCATAAAAATTTCTGCCGTATTTTCTCCGTTAAATCAATCTCTCGGTCGCAGTTTCCTATTTTCAAAGATACGAGAAGTTCAAAAAAAAAAAAGAATACAGAACGAGAAGAGAAAACTCGAACACGTAAACGTAGAACGAGTAAATCTACGAACAGAATTTATAATTAAAAAAAAAAAAGGATGAATCCATTATAAATTTGTATGTATTTTCTTTAATATACCACCTAAATTTAAATTGAATGAAACTTCAAGCTTCGTATACCGACGAAATTCAACTATTTATCATTGTGAGTTATTAAGTTAAATTACAGTAATTTCCCGAAGAAATAACAAGTATTTGTCATTACCCTCGAAATTTATTATTTCGAGCGAGAATTATTACCTATAATATTAGTCGCGTGTTTTAACGCGTCGCAAGTGTACACGAGTTATGTCATTCGATAATGCCACGTGCAAGGGTCAAAATATCGGTAGGAAAAACTCCGGTGAAGGATTGGTCTCTCTACTATCACCATAGAGATTTATGAGTGTCGTAGATAAATTATATCTCTAAGAGCTGCCTGGCGTCCTGCGTACGAGATAGTTGTAACAAATAAGGGCCACGGTGATTTTTTGGTTCAATCAGTGCCAGCCAGATAATCCTAATTTACATGTCACCCGCTGGCCCGTTTATCCTCGGTTTCCTCTCGTTTCTCCATACCAAGAATCGTATCGTGAGAATCTTGAAAGTTTGTAATATCTTCCGAGAAAATGTTCGAAAGGGGAACGAATTTTTTTCCTGGCGAGAACAAGTTTTATTATATTTATATACGGAGAAATTGAAGTCTCTCCCGATATTTATTTTATACTAAACATCAAATATTCTGTCATGTTTATATCTGAAAGAGTTTTATGTTATAAAGCCGATCTGTTTGAAATTAATCTCTCTTGATGTTAATGAATATATCAATTTATTATTATTTACAAATTTATTAATATTTACAAATTACATTTATATGTTTTGAATTTAATATTTACAATTTATCGATATTTATAATTTCCCTGCGGATTTTTACTCGTTTATACAGAACGTGAAAATATAATACAAAAATATGCAGAATATCCCAAGTGAAGCTTTAGGAGACGAAACAAATATTTAATTGCATTCGCAAAAATTCGCAATCTGTTCGTAACTGTGTAGTATTCTTCGAGATAAGTTCCTTAGGAACGTGAAAATACAAGAATATAATACAAAAATATGTGGAATATCCCAAGTGAAGCTTTGGGAGACGAAACAAATATTTAATTGCATTCGTAAAAATTTGCGCAAACATTCACAATCTGTTCGTAACTGTGTAGTATTCTTCGAGATAAGTTCCTTAGGATTTCTTATTCAAACGAGAATTCTTATATAAATGTTTTAATAAAATTTATTAAAAACGTTGCTACGTGCTGCATTCCGTTCATTCGCGCCTTGTTCTCGCCTAACCTTCTAAGATTTCTATCTCTCGACGCTGCTAAACATGATTAATTACAGTACTTCCAGTGGCGTTTACCAGCACGTCACCAGCTCTCTTTGTACTTTGCAACTGGCCAACCTTTTTCTTTGATCGCCATCAGGTGACAAGGTCCAGATGTTTTTTTTCATTTTGCTAAATTTCGCTAGTTTACTTCTGAATTTCTTTTCCGACTGTTGTTCAAGCTGTGAATGGTTGTTACATACTCGCTTCGTGATATTATTACGCATTGTGATTTAGAAGTTCTGCCGCAGAGCAATTGAGATTTCCTTATCTGGAACTTTGTCAAAGTCCAATGCATTCAGTGGTTCAGTTCCAGTACATATGTATGTATGTACATCTATTAGAATTCTATGGAAACGCTTGTCGAAGAACATGAATTTAGATTGGTACCTTTGTGTCATGCGAAAATGGTATTTCTAATTGTGAATAGTGAATCTTTGATTATTAATTAAATATTCGCCAAATTATACTGGATAATTATCATAAGCGAATCTTGGATAATAACTTATCAGTTGACAATATCAACATTGTACAATGTTGCATAATACATAAATTGACCTTTTTTTTTTTGGTGAAAATTCATAATTTATAAAACTTATAACTGGTAATATTGTGCAAAACGAAGAAGAGAACGACGGTTTTCGAGGAATTTAGTCGACAGATGGAAACTGAGAAAGACTCGCGAGTTTCTCCGATTTCTCGGAAACTTTTACGCAGAAATATACGAACGTATAATGACAGATAAATTTTCACGTCACGCAGCTCGTCTCTGTCCGTCTCGCCTCGTTTCGCGAGACTCGCGATTAATGAACCGTTTCGGGTGAGCGATTAATTATCGGGAGAAAGTGGAAGAATGAGACGAGTAGTCGCTAATTTCGTATCCGTTGCGATACCACGTACAGTCGTGTTATTACACGAGACTGATAATGTATTGGATGTTTTTAACATCCAAGTTTTCTCAGCGATGATAATGACCGCGCGAAAGCATGAATTTCTGTCACCGCTGATTGGTGGTTGACTAAAGATATAGAGGTGGGAGAGATTGGCATGAAACTGAAATGAATGGTTGATTTCATATGTTGAAAAAGAATTTGTAGCATAGCGCAAAACATGTAGTGTTAAATATGATTCTATAGGACTATAGAAATGTAGAATTATACAAAAAGACAGTATTATATATAAATCTATACTTGGCTGTACACGTTGTTGTTATCATTTGTTCTGTATGTCAAAAAAGAATTCTAGTATATGTTTTGTAGAAATATAGTGTAGCACAAAACATATAGTGTGAAATAGGACTATAGAAATGTAGAATTATGCAGATACATAGTACTATGTACAAATTTATACATGTTGTTGGTTTTGCATGTCAAAAAAGAATTCTAGTAAAATTTCTATGCTGCAGGAGTAAAATATTATAGTCCAGTAGTAGGATCCTAATGTAAAATGTACAAAACTAAAGAAATATGTATAGAATTGAGCAAACGTAAGAGTACTATATAAATGTATACTTACACAAGAGTGATACAATGCAAACGTAATCATTGTTGCACAACATTGTTTGTAACAATTAATGTTACTACGTGTCATAGAGATCTCCAAAAACATTTTATTATTTTTATACAAACGTACAGTTATAAAAACATAATTCTGTACAAGCCTGTACCTTACCCTCGCGTTATTTTTCTTTTCCCCTCGCCTAAATTCAATTCGCTCGATACGATACCGTCTAATCCAATGCGCTATCTACTCGCTGAACAAATTATCCTTGCCATAAACATCCGACACTTTCTACCAACGCTGCTATCAATCTCAACCCGAAGCCTGTTAACTCTCCACCTCGACGCCGCGACGAAACGTATACTCGCCTCGATGTACTCGTAACGTAGCGTAGTACAGCTTGTTATGCGCGACACGCGCAACAAGACGCCGCGAAGCCGTGCTCCGGGACGCTCAAGACTCGTATCCTCGGCTCGAACGGCCCGCACGTTCTCTCTTCCCGACTGTTTCCTTAATTGGAGAGGCCCAATTTCTCAGTTAGGGGGTTACGCGAGGGTCAAGCGGCGGCCGTAAACGGATTACTATCGCGTTTAGTCTGTCAAATAAAATATTCGTCCGGGCAGCCGTCGTTGTTCGACGCGCATTAAATGCCCGTCAAATTATAATCGAGCCCGAGAAAGGGGGGGCGCGCTTATCTAAGTTCAAGGTAACAAGCGAAGGCTTGTCCTAGATGTTTCTTGCGTCGAGGGGGAAAAAGAAAAAAAAACCGGGCGACTCTGAGGAAGCTCCACGCTCTCTCGAGAGGGGCTGACTTCTTGTGTTACATCAAACAGTTATAGATAGATTAGATCAGAGAGATTGGAGTAATTCTCATTTGCACATGATTTCTTCTTAGCGATGGAGGCAAAGATGAATTTGTTTTCTGAAGGATTTAACTACAAAAATGTTTTTAACAGAATTTTACAAGTTACGAGATGGAAGTTATAATTTGATAATAAAACAGGTGTAATTTTGTTTAAATTACAATTCGATTGTAAATTGTAAAAATCTTATCGATTTTTTTTTTCAATATTACGAATGAATCGACAAAATTGAAGAAAATTGATTTTCTGCTGTTTGTAGATTTTAGATTAGACTTGAAAAAATACATATATTGTGAAATATTTAGTTATATTATATTAAATTAGTTACAATGTCCAAAACTATTGGTTGCACAGATAAATCGTATTTTTAATTGACAGAGATAAATCGTTTTTTAAAGAGGTAGCCACCGCGATAATACCTGGAACCAATGATTTCCCCGTTCCTTGTTATTCCGTGGACACACATCAGGCGACCTCTTCGCTCGTTTTCTATGGGAGGAAACGCTTTCCAACGGAAGCGATATACTGTAATTAATGTCTTTAAAAACCTGTCGGATTTCTTCTAAAACGAAACCCTTATCTTTATGACGATTTCATTACGTCTTCCTTTGTAGCTCTCTCTCTCTCTCTTTCGAAACGATCCTTTATTACTACTTCCTGCCGAAACTAAACGTTTCCAAATTGAACGAACTTTACTTTAAAATTTACCACAAAGATTTTTCCAGTTATTTCTCTCGTCTCTTTAAAAATTTCTCTTTCTTTCTCCCAAAAACAATTTTCACTCGAAATTTATCGGAGCAATAGATTGCACGGCGAGGAGATTAACTATTGCGTCAATGGAGAACAGCCAACTCGTGGCGAAACTCTTCCGCGCGAAGAAAAAACGCAGCAGCGCGTCGTGGAACCTCCTAGCAGACGGTTGCGCAGCGGCAACGGAAATAGGAGCGTGTAAAAGGGAGCCGCCTAAACGCAACTTGCTGGAATTTCGATTTCTCTGTGAATGGACGCCCTGTTCAAGGTTTTTCGTCGAGAAAATCGCTGGCGATCGTGGCTCAACTCTTCACATGTACGGGCTCTTTGTGTCTCGGTGTCAAGTGCTCCGTGGAGAACTTAATTTGAGGGAAAAGAAGGAAATTGGAGAGGGAGAAGCGAGGGAAGAGAGTACCGGTACTTAAGCGATATTGTTAAAAGTGGCGTTCAACGATAAAGGTGACTCAGCGATAAAGGAATTTTTTTATGAATTTTCGTAGAATTTTTTGCTCCTTGACAACAAAGTTATTTCGTGAAAGATATATTCGGGTAAACGAAATATAGACAACACATAGACAAGATCATAATGATACAGACAAGGTGATTAATTAGACCCATATGTATGAATATTTCATATATCTCCCAATTTACATAATTTTGCACTTAACATTTATTATACAAAACGAATTCTCGTGAAAATCTAGCAATGATTTAGAAGAATGTTCACGTCGCGATTATCGCTCTTCTGCCTTCTTCCGTTACAACATATTTACTTAGGACTAGGGAGTTTGCGCGTCTTCTCTTATCTCAAGTCTCGAACGATAGCGAAAACGCATCGATGTGCAACAATTGCCTACTTTAAATAGCACGCGAGTTTCGTTCGAGTCGCCTTGCTAAAAGACGTCCAGGAATGCTCGCGCGATTCTTCCTTAATTAACTCAATTAGCGTTTGATTCAACCACCCCGAAGTCGACACAGCGCGATCGCTATCCGGCTCTCATTTCCGAGACGAAGCGTCGATCTTTCTTCTCGTCTAATAACTACTCGCTGTTCGTAACTTTGACTAATTACGCGATAACGATCGCTCTTAAAAGAAGAAGAAGAAGAACAAAAACATCGCGTTCAGTGGCAAATGTGTAATCCCGCCCGCTGAAAGATAAGTTAGGAAATTGACTATTATTCTCCTGTTATCGCGTATCATGTATCGTGCTCGTTTAACTTTAATAAGAAATGATTCGTTTTACACTTGCGCGAAATGTAAATCGTACCGTACGTCTGGAGTTACTTCGTGGTTCTCATAAAATTGACGAAATTATTTTGACGAAGTTTTCTATATATATTATTATATTATATATTAATTACAAAACATTAATAAAAGTATATTGATGTTTCGAAATTCAGCGTCGATTCTTACGCGAGACGACCACCGTGTTTCTTTTTCTCTTTTTATTTTTCTTCACGAACGTGTCTATTTTGCTCTTGCAAAATATTTACATTTTTTCTTTTTAATAGAATATAGAATAATAGTGGTCGATCTTTGGGGATTTCGATACGATTATCGACAATCGGGACGACCACGTGTAATCACGAAATATTTGAAACGCGGCGTCTGCGCAGATCCATGCGCAGCGTGCGGCGCATGCGCGGGACCGCGCAGTTCCCCGAATCAACGCGTCTCTGGAATCAACCCTCGAGATGATATTCAGTGACGAGGCGCGCCGCGCTCCAGCCGGACGTTGTTTTTTCTTCCGTTATTGTTTTTTCGTCCGTTTCGCCGACATCTCCGTCCTCCCCCTTTCTTCTTCGATTTTTATTACATTTCCCCGTATCGAAAGCCATTGGTATTCCGCGTCGAGCGATCTCCTCGCGGTGACGTGCGGAAATTCGTGCAACCACGAAGCCGGCGTATTCGCGGCGGGGTGCAAAATGACCGGCGCCGTGTGTTCGCGTTGAAAATTCCTAGCCACGACGAGATCGACAATCGCGAGAGACGCACTACGTTGGAAAAATGAAGATCAAGGAGGAGAACCATTACGCGAAACGAAGCATGGAGTATTTTGGTAACGTTGCTTTTATTGTTTCATATCTCTTCGATTGTTCATTGTTTTGTTTTCTATATATATAATTATGTTATAAAACATTAATAAAAGTATATTCATGTTTCGAAATTTCGTTTCGAGGAAAATTCCTCGCAACCATAACCGATCCATTCCATTGTTTACAAATGTGCTCCAGTGTTCCATATATCGTTTAAGGGCGCGTTTAAAAGCGTCGAAAAATCATCATGCGCAACAATGGCCCGATTAAAAATTATAATGAACCGTCGTGACGTTGTCGTCGTGTCAATGCGACGATGAAGAATGTACGGACGGTATCGATCGCTAATCGATCTCATCATTGATCGAAAGAACGCGTACAAGGTGTTCTGAAAGGTTTGAGTCAAGTTTTGGGCGCACAAAATGTATTTTTACTTTGCAATATTACTTGATAAATTAAAATACTAGTTTTGGTAATTCATTGATTTATTTATTTATTTATTGGTAATTTATTTATCACTTGTCAGAGCACCTTAACGTTAATTACCAAAGATTTCGAGCAATCTTACAGATTTTTTAAGGAGATTACACACGAAACAAGACACTCGTGGAACGAAAAAAAATAGTTTCTTCGGTAGATGAAGAAACGAACAAGAAACGAACGGGGGATGAAATCTGAGAATCCGATGGAGATTATTTATAACGCGTCCTTCGAGAATTCCTCGACGAAGATAATTTCGTGCATTCGAAAGCATGTTGTCCTCCTGATGCACCCGATGCGCAGGATACGCAGTATATGCTAATCGTATGCGGGGACCGGTGCACTGCGCCGAATACAAATGGCAGCCAACTGCCACCATCTTTGCGCCGCTCTACCCTCTTCTTCTTCTATACCGTACCGTCGTTTCTACTGTTGTGCCGTTTGACAGGCTTCAACGAGGGTCTCTCTGATTAAATTATCAACGATAAATTTCGTTATAAATATTATTTTCATATTTCTCCCCGCTGTTCGTGGTCGTGGAATTTCTCTATTTCCAATTTCACTCTTCTTTCGTTTAACGAAAAGTTACAATACTCAATTGATGTCAAATTAATACGAAATAAACGCATTTCATAAAATAAGTACAAATATATAATAATAAATAAATAATATATTAATATTAAATATATTAATTTTATAGTATATTTAAATATATTAATATTATAATTAAAATAATATTTTATAATTTTACAAAATAAACGTAAACCGTTCATTTTGTGAAACGATATATTATATATATAATATTATATAATAATTTTCTTATATAATAATATACCTACAAGTACATATACATCGGGACACATAACAATTCTTATTTATTCAATTATTATCCTTTTTTTTTTTAACGAAAGGAATTTTCTCACCGAGAGGTACATTTAATATTCCTATAAAAAAAAAAAGGAAAGGAAAAGACACGTTCTTCGTGACAGAATTTTGTCTCAATTCGGCCGAATCCAAAACAAACGAAGACACAGGGCACATCTACTTAATATTCCACTCTCGCCTGTCATAATTATAGCCATCATCTGATTTCTGAGTCCGTACGTGAAAACAATGACGCGAGCGTCGATCATTGGTGGGGGAAACAGTTCGAATTCGACGGTGGTCATTCCACGTATCGGAATCCGAATCCTCTCGAACCGGTCAGTCGTCAACGATAAATCGAACGTGTTCGTTCGATCCGATCCTTCGTGTCTCTCCGGGCGTAATTCTTCTCTCTTCTGTTTCTCCTTCGCTTATTCCGTCATCGACGATGAAAGTGAACGCGAATCGGTGGTAGATCGGCGCGAACAATAACTCGTCGGTGAATATTATATTCAGCGGTGGTGAGGCGACACGCGCGCGAGAAAAGGAAACTCACCGAGTGAAAGAAGAAATGGCCGAGAAGTTTGTCCTGCAGAAAAATATGGCGAACACGTGCGAAACGCCACGATCGCGGCGACGAAACCGGCCGACTTTCTTAGATTTGTCCAACATCACGCGTGAGTCGTCTCGTTTTCCCCGCAATTTATTACGCACGTTATATCCCGGCCTGTCTCTCTCTCTTCTTGTGCCCCGAAGCAAAGAAAGTTCCGTGATTTAGATAGTACAGAATCGCAGAGAAAATTTCTTCTCTTTAGAAGGTTTCGATACTGTTTACTCCTAATAACATAAACGATGGATCTCAGTTTTTCAAAAAAAAATTCGTACAAAATTATAATTAATATACACTTGTATATATAATTATAATTAGTATACTCGTAACAGTTACTTGCTATAGAAAATTGTGTTTGACGGGAGAAATGTTCAATATCTCTGTCTCGCAATCAGTTCCGAGAAATAGGATTAAATAGGAACGAAGCGTATCGTAGGCTGAAGTAAAAATTAAACGTAGGCGGATGGGGTAGATCCGAGATCTCGAGGAACGAGAATAGTCTTCTGTCCGTTTGGGCAGAAGTATATTTAAGAGGTGCATTAAGGGGTCCGATAAAGTTTCTTTTTCCGTTTGATGTGCTTCGCCGTGCATCAACTTGCCACACAGTTATAATAATCAACAGGTCGATGTCTTAAGTTCTGTCTCTTAATACAAATTCCTAATGAACCACCCTTTTTATTCGCACGATTGAAATGTTACGAAATAATTATGTATTGTTATATTTATAAAATATTTTAAATTAATTAAATTAATTATAATAAATATAATAATATATAATATAATTATTTAATAAATATATAAATAATATAGTATATATATATGTAATTATATATACTATAATAAACATAATTAATTAATTTAATTTAATTAATATTTTATAAAATAATGGATAATATAGAATGACAAGGCAGAGAAAACAAATTTGCATCACTGTGAAAACGAACAGTAAGACGCATATATGTGGAAAGAAAAATTTGAAAATAGAGCTTTAAAATTTTGTTGATTTGTAGAGAGGAATAGAAAGAAGAATTTATTGGACATCGATTCGAGAGCTCGATGATATTACAGCGGCATTATATTTTCCGAAAACATCCGTTATAACGCTTCCTGTCGTGTAGGCCAGGATCGTGTTACGAAGAGCGCATAACGGCCCGCGACTTTAATCGTTTGCGACTATTAATTCGGTGGAAGACCGGATACACCGAAAACGGAAGCCACGCGCGTCACGTAGCAAACGCAACAGCCGCCAACATGGCGATCACGAAACCCAAGAAGGGGAAGGAAAATTTTCCAATCCCCCCCGATGTTTTCATAACTTCAAAAAACCATGCTCTTCGTCCGCTTCTATTATTATAAAAAAAAAAAAAAAAACTAACATCTTAATATGTTAGTTACGTAAAACGAAATAAAAAAGCTACATAAAATTTATCTTAATTTAGCGATAACTATCGAAAAGCCTGTAAATTTTAACAATATCTGCTGAAGAGACAGCCGAAGAGAAAATTCTCAAGAACATTCTTCTTTTTCTTTCGAAAGCGCGGTTCAGTCCGTGAAGAAAATTGATGTTCACTTGTACTTTTATAAAAAGATAAATTGACGTGTTGGAGGAAAAAATACATAGCTCACGAGAATAATTATCCAAATACTCATCTATTCTATAAATTCTATAAATTTCAACATCTACAAAGAAAATTCTCAGAAACAGAAGAAATAGTAAATCTCATTTCCATCAAAGTCTTTTTTTCTTTTTTTTTCTCTCTTTCAACGGAAGAGTAAAGCACGGACCGGTTCGACACGACGAAGAAGGTTGACGCTCGCGCGTCACATTATGCGTTCAGGATGGAAACCACGTGTTACGAACACGGAAACGAACCCTTTGCGCCAGCTATGGTGTTCTTCTATTCTTAACGGCGCGTTTATTTGTCCGCGGTTTTCAGGGAAAACGGTGCGCGCACAGAGGAACGGGGAGAAAATGGAAGTTTACCCCGTGTCCGGTTATTTTCAGAGTCGCCGTGCCCTAGCGAGGCTACGAACCTTCCTATTCACCCATGACTCTACCATCGTTCGTGCATCTTTATTATTTATGCTTCGAAAATACCCGATGTTCAAACTAATTTTATTTTCAGTATCCTCGAAAGACTATCCGTTCCGTTGATCGAAAACTCTGGGAATTAATGAAGCGAACACCTTCTTCCTTTGCAATGAATAGAACAAGATTTTATCGGACACGGAAAAGTTTCGCCTGCGATATAATCGTAACTTGCGACTATTATTCTATCATACGGATAGTATAAATGTTCAAAATTTCACAGAAAAAGAAAACTAACGTCGCAAGTATTATATTTATCTAAAAATCTATAATCTCGCTATATTTTACTATATTTAAAAACTAATTATGCAAAAACGTCAATTATTGAAATTTGATTTAATTCAGTTATTTAAAAAATAAATCACGTCAGTTGACAAACACCGATACCCACAGCGTCCAAATTATCACAAAAATAAAAATCGTTCAAATAAATCCAGTCTCAACGCCTAACAATCGACAATACACACAGATAGAGTATTATAATCGAAAGAGATGAAAAAAGAAGAAGAAGAAAAAGAGAAAGAGAGAGAGAGAGAGAGAAAAGAAATGCAACTCTTTTTAGTTATTTTGGGACACAGGGATCGTGAGCCTCGTCGCGTTTCTCCAGTCGGTTTCTGCCAGATACCGATATCAACCGGCACAAAAGAGCCCGTTGTACAAGAAATGATCACGGTTATGGAAAATGTACGACCCCCCATTAATTATACCATTGTACGCTCGATAAACGTTCACGAGCTGCTGCCGCGCTGCTGGCTGCGTCGAAACGAATATTTCAGATAAGCCCTCTCGATCTCGGTTTCGCGCGTTCACTCCGCTCCGCGACAATATTTCAAGGTTGCCGAATTGCACGCTGCAAATTGTCCACCGCGTTTCCTCCTTCCTGGCTTGTTGATTTTTGTAGTTTGCAGCTCGTTTGTTGAGACAGAAGAGAATACAAACTTGCGTGAAGATCGAATTGTGCACGATTTCTGAAAAATTAAAATACTTCATAGCTTTGTATATAAATTTCACCAAAATCAACAATCCAATTCTCGACGTTCCCGCTTGGACAGTAAGAGAGTAAAGAATCAAACATTGATTATTAAAATTTTAAAATTGATTATTAATCAGAGAATTACCAGGAAACCTTAATGGTTTGTAAAATTGATAATCTTCACGTTCTTGCGTATGCGTGCACGTATTGTATTATGATTAATGATACGATTTTCTGAAAATGGAAAAGGATGAACGAAAAGGATGTTCGTTTCAACTTTTGTAACGAAAGTGAAGTAAAGTTATTTTATTATTTTATCACGATGCTAAATTAGGGGGATTTTCGCGTGTCGGCGTTCGCCCGCGTTGATCAGACATCTTCGTGATGTCGTTTTCTCGAATAACGCGGAACAAACGCATTAGGAGGGGTATTATTTCATTAGCGTCGCGTGTCTCGAGCCGCATTAAGCGAAATTGAGCGCACGACTCGGGCCAGGGAGAAAACTAAAGTAAGGTGTGTCCTCCCGCTAACGCGCTAACAGCTTGCACAAATTAACCCGGTCGTTAATTAAGATCAAATCTAGATAGGAAGGGCTGTCAATTTAATTCAGCATTTTTCCTCTTTTTTTTTTGTATAATTACTCCACGAAACTCTTTTCTCTCTTTTTTTCTTGAGAGTTGAACAAATTCTAAGGAAAATTCTTTTCCAATCTAGACGAAGTGTACAAATACAACTAATGCAACGATAATTATTACAGACAAAGACGTGACAAACGTTTGAAATAAATCGAAGTAAATTCTTGCAGGATCCCGTTCAGCGACCGGGCTGTCGAAGATCGACTCACACCCCGAGGATGATGTGCTGTTCGTGTCGAGCAAGGACAGCGAAATCTCGGGCCTGTGGGTCAACTATCTCACTGCGTGTTTCGAACAGATCAGCAGGCAACAGGGCCGGCCGCCGTTCAAGTAAGCAACTCGCAATATTTCAATTTGAATCTTCAAATTTCTTGAATCAACAATTTCTGAAACATTTACCGTCGTATTTTGCCGTTCGTAACGATTATTAATTCCAACTAAACACTTCGAGAAGTGTACAAGTAACAACGATCTGTCTCTAACTCTTCTCAAATCGAATCTGATATTACAGAGTTCGTCACGTAACAATCGAAGAACCGATGCTACCTGGCGCCGAAGAGAGGATTCGATCGGCTCGCTTGCAGATCGTCGTCGTGTGCCCGATATTGTTGGAACGAGCGCAAAGTCGACCGGAACAGGCGACCAACCTCTCCAGACAGCTGATCGCCGACAAGGTGCTCGCGATGATGCTGGGCGTCCACGACAGCCACATCAGCGACGTGCACAAGTCGATCCTGGTTTCGTACAACCAGTGGCGAAAGTTTTTCGTGAAGGACCAGGACGAAACTTTCGTCGGCGAGCTGCTGGGCGCCGCGGTTGGAATCCTCGGCACAACGCCGCCGCCTGCGTTGAGGTGCGACAAAACCGCGTTCTCCGTGCACCCGAAGAAAGTAAAACTGGTGAGCAGGCCTAATCTAAACCTGACCGAACCGACAAACGATTTTGTTAAATTAAGGATAAAAGAAGTTGAATTTTATTAACTAGAAACGAAAATGGCTTCTTTAATTGACACTAGAACTACCAAAGTGGTAAAAATGACCAATTTATAGAAATGACCAATGACCAATTATTGAAATTATAGAAATATAGAAATTATAATCTTACTATAATTATAATTACAGAAATTATAGAAATTATAATCTTAATTATAGAAATAACCAATGACCAATTTATAATTATAGACGTAAGGTAATGCATTTTTGAAAATTTGAATGGTCTTTCGAAAAATGTGTAAATAAAAGCTTCTGATGGAAATTTTTGTACTTTGGTAATTCTAGTGTTAAAAAAGAATAACTTTTAATACTATAACGGCAGGCTGTGTTCGCGAGTATTTTTCCATCAGAAAGCTTTTGTCAAAAATTTACAAGATGCTGAAAATTACATGACCTCAGAGTCAATATATCTTTTCATGAGGAATTCACTTCTTGTGCGCTTGTATAATATAACACTTTAAACCTTATGTACAATTATTGTATTTTAATTTGCATTTGAACAAGCTTCATTGCGGAAATTTATTTATTAAATTGAATGATACAAAGAGAAAAAATACTTCCAGGGTCACAATAGGATAATCGCGCTGTTGAACGACCCGCTACGACCCGAGGACAACGTGTCGGTGATCGTGGATCGTTGCGGCGAAGCGATCGATATTGCTCACGTGAAACGAAGAAATCCCTACGCGTTGCAATTCTGCATTCCCGACAGATGCTTAGAGGTGTCGATGTTGGTCGGTGTTCGTATATCGAAAAACGGTTGTCCACTTGGCGTGAGGCAAGTGAAATGCGAGAGCAGGCTCAGGGAACTCGATCAGATCCTCAGAGCACACGACAATCCCCTAGAATTCATGTGCCAGGTAAAAATCAAAATCGCAATGGAAGTTTGACGAAGAAAAGAAGCTAGGAATTAAGCTTTGTTAAAAGAGTTTTTACAATCGCGAGAAGATTGATCAAATTTGAATTTTATTCGTAGACTTTTGGCTTCAATCCGGGTGACCGAGAGAAACTGGATAACTGGATGGTCCACGCGTTCCAACGAAACGTTCCACCGCACTTTAATCTTCTGTCCACGCCCAGTGGCGTAGTGTCTACTCAGAAAATTCACTCGAGTGAGTATTCCCTGATCAGAGCTGCTTTTATCATTGACAAACTGTGAAATTAATCGTTGCTCGTTTTGCTTGCTGGACCGGCAGGAAGGCTGGTTGGTAAGAACTCAGACTGAATCTTCCCTTGCAAATTTTCTGCAAAGCAGAATTCGAATTTATTATTCGAAACACTAGAGTTAAATCCGCAAATTACAATTTCTAGATTTATAAGTTATCTGAATTTAAATTATGTATAAATTTAATATAATCCGGATATTTCTATTTTACCATTTACTATAATTATTCAAAATATGTTTATTTAATTATTAACTTTAGAAATTTCAATGTCAGTTATTCAAGCATACGTTTTTTCAATTTTATTAACATTATATTTTATGAATCAAATTAATTATTATATATTTATATAATTTATAGTTAAATTAAGACCATATTATTATATAATTTAATTTGATAAACTTATTAATTAGAATTATTTTATGAATTAATTTTAAAAGTATATTTTTATTACTAATTATATTTTTCAATTTAATTATAATTAAAATTGTATGATTTCGAGATATTATTCGTGGAAAAACATTTATAGGTAATCGTACATTTTATATTAAAATAATATTAAAATTTAGAATAATTATATTTATTATTTTTTTTCTTTTAACATTTTTCATAGATCAATAATTCTATAATTATAAAATGATGTAAAATTGTTAAATTTAATTAGGTCCCGAGGAGAATCCGACACTGTTACATTTCGCCGCGCGTTTCGGCCTGGAGAGATTAGCCTGGCAGCTGCTGGAGTGTCCAGGCGGTGACATAGCGTGCGACCTGAGGAACGTGTCGGAACTCACACCTGCGGATCTTGCGGAGCAGGCGGGACACGCGAGATTAGCGCATCAGCTTCGTGGCTACATGGTACAAAAACATCGCCTTTAAAGCGACGTCACAATTAGTCCAATGGAACCGGTACTTCCGCGATATTTCTCTATTCCTAATTGCAACCGTCGCAATGGACGATCCATCGTCTACTTTCCTCCGAAATAGTCGTCCCGTAGACGCTTTCAATTGAAAGCATGAATCAGCTAGAATCAGCCAAAGTTAATTCACATCAGTTGGAATTAGCCGGAATCGGTTAAAGTTAATTATGATTTATTAAATAATTAATTCTATTGAATTCAGTTAAGATCAATTGGGATTAACTCGAGGGTTCTAAATTCTCTCTCGGAGGGTTTTAATTATAATTAGAAAGGTTAATATTTCCATTATGGCATATCGTCCATTTTGCTAAAATCCTAGGGTTCATTTATAGAATTTCCTTTTGAAGAATTTTCTTTCGTGTACGTTTCGGTGAATTAACTGGCATTTTGCTTTTGAATTGCATGATTCGGGCGTTCCTTTGAATCCTCATGCGCGGCGCCGCAGCAAATGAACGAGTTCACCAACATGTACAGCTACTTGAAAGTGATTAGCGAGACCACCACAGATCAAGCGGCAAGTGAGTATTACATTCCCTGTTAAAAATTTTGTATTATGTTTTTTTCTTTTTTTAAACTAACATTTCAGTTTTGACATTCTCGAGCAGTTGGAAGAACGGTCCAATAACGAGATTGAAATGTTCTTTAGGTGCGGACCCATCGACGACTAACACGCTAAACGACACCAATAACGACAAGGAGGATTACTGTCGTCCACGACCTTTGAGCGAAGCTTACTCGGTGCCACCGGCTGCAAGGCCAATAACTTCCTTGATCCTACCAGGACAATTTCCAGTAACCCCCAGCCCAACCACCACTAATCCCATTGAGGCAAATTATTCGATCGTACCAGCACCGACTCCCGTCATCGTCAGTCCATCGACACCAACGTCTGCAACGACTATTTCGAACGGCCTTGAGCTCCCTCTTCAAGGCTACATGAAAATGCATCCAGCTGGTAGGTAGTTCTGCATATATATATAAGTAAAATTGGGTCTTCGAATCTTGGAATTTTGAAATTTTAGATCTTTGAATCTCCGACTCTTTGAATCTGCGAATTCTTGAATTATAACATTCACATTCGAATTTTCGGGATATTCTAATCTGCAATTTTTCCAAATTTCAAGGACCAAGAACACCAACATCGAACGTAGTAAACCAGCAGCCATCCCGAACAGCGACGCCCACGCAAAGTCGTTCAGATTCACATCCTATGCTTGCTCGAGAAGAGAACAGTCAGTCTTCGTGCTCCTATGGCAGAGCAACTTCCAATTCTGGCAGTACAAAATCGAGGGAACCGTCTGGGCCTCAGGACGAGTTGCTGGAAATCATAAACGATTTCAAGAACAACGTGTTCACGATAACAGAAGTCGAGAGACTAGTCGAGAACTGGAGGAATCGCAACGACGTCCAGCAGAGCTTTAAAGACAAACAGAGGCAACTCACCGCCATGAGAGAAGAGTACGAAAGGATACAGAAGAGAATGAAAGAGGAAATGAAGACCCCTACCCCTTTTGATAGAATCAAAAAGTTCTTCTCTAAAGGAAAGAAAGGTTCGTTAAAGCGAAATATAAAAAAGATCTCATATAAAAAAGAAACTTACTTTTGTAAAGTTTGAATTATCCTTGCTTCTTAATTTTGTAGATACGAAGGATTCTACGAATGGAAGTGACGATTCTTCTTCGACCAGCAAGGCGGAGAATGTTAATGGCGCACTGGCCGATCGTAGACCAGTTAGCAGTCTGAGTCTTCGTAGTGTTTCAAGTACGTGTTTGCAAAAATTACGTAATTTAAATCATGAAACAATACGATTCAAGTTTATTTTCTTCTAAAGAAAATATTCTAATTAATTTCGATTTTCTTAGGCTCATCTTCGTCCGGTAGAATGAGCACTGCCAGCGGATGCAGCGGGACCAGTTTAGGCGACAGTGGAACTCACTCTGACACTGAGGATCGACGAGTTAGTATTTTAAAAAGACTACGACTGATATCTCAGTGAAAAAAAAAATATAAAAACCTTTTTACAAATGAAAATATTTTTATTTCGTTGACTTCAAAAATTAAAATTTCCGCGTGAAAAACTGTTTCAGTTGCAAAATGCCAGAGAGGACAAATCGGGCGTAATGTCGTACGAAATACCGCCGGCTCCAAAACCATTCACAGGAAGGTATTCCCCGGCGCTTAGGTATTCCCCATCTCCTCGTTCCTCGACTGGAAACGATCCAGACTTGAGACCATCTCAGCCGTCATTAAAAGGCGAGGACACTGAATATTACATCGCCTTTCCACCTTCGGGATTACCCATTCACTGTGAGTAACCATCGTCTGGTATTTTCAAAACAAAGAATAAAATTGTGAAGATGATCTTAAAATATTAAAAAATTAACAGTTCTAATTTCAAATAATTCTAATCGATATTCCAATCATTTGCAAATTATGAATCGCAATTTTATTCCGAAACGAAAAATTCTAAATATGTAATTTTCAATAACGATCAACAGCTTTCAAGACAGAGGCCTCTTTAAAAGAACCAAAAACTCCAAGCTCCCCGTGCGATCATCCAAAGTACCTGGACATGATTCAAAATTCGTTGCCAGTGACCACCTCGGAATCAGACTCTTCCAGACGTCCTGGCAACAGTTACGCAAACATCGACCCGTCTGTGCTAAACCCAGCGCCAGTACCGCCGGCTGGCATGTGCATTCCAACAAATTACGTGAACGTAATTCCAGCGTGCGTCACCTCGTTTCAAGAAGTTATTCAACGTCAGCAGACCGAGCAGCGGCATTCACTTGACTTAAGCCATACGTCTGAGGCCTCGAAGAACTCGACGAAGGTCGAGACTGCCAATCAAACAGGAGAAAGCAAGGTCGCTGATAACGTACAGGGTCAAGGTCATGTCGTGAATGAAGCACAAAGTCCAAATAACGAGGAATACGTGGAAACGGACCTGATGAATGATTCAGAAGGCGTGGACGTGCCAGATATTGGTAAACTACCAGAATACATGAACGTCGATATTCCTCAGGAACAAAAAACTGGCGCCACGAAGAAGATGCCTGCACCTCCTGTTCCACCAAGAGGTAAAATGATTCTTTTCTTCTTCTTTCTTAATTAACTATATTTCGTTATAAACTGCATTTCTCAATTATTATTATGTAACATTTTTCAAGTAAATCTCTCTGTTTGAAGCTCTTTCAAATTATACTTTCTTTGACAGTTTCATGACTTAACTTTCGACATATATCACTAGAAAATGACTAAATATAGCAATAATATTTAACAGTTCTTCAGTTTCTTTTAAAAAATGAAATATTTTCTGTACATGTTGAAAAATTTCATCAAATTTCATTCTGACTCGTTCATCATATACTAGAACGTTCATCATATGCTTAGAAATAGTTCAGAAACAGCTCTTTAAGAAGTTTAAATTACATCCACAACCAAATGAATCAAAAACGACTGCCCGTGCAAATTCCTTACCAGTTTAATCACTGACCGTTCTCTCTTACTTGACAGTAAAATGACTAACGAAGATTGTTACCTAAGTGAACTTTCATCATCGTTAGCTACTTTGAACGTTATGTCACACATATCACTTTGATCTTATGAAAACCAATTCGTAAGAATTCTTTTTCCTATTTTCTGTTGCAGTCGTTACAAAGAAGTAGAAGAAGAACGATCATTACAAATGGGATGGAAAAGAAGTTGTTTCTCTTCTTAGAAATTTTAACAAGTGGATCATTCGAAAATAATGCTCTCAACGAACGTTTTTCATTCGAACATAATATCAAGTACTCGACGTCAGTGTTCTTCGTAATCGTTAGTATTAATAGCGTATTTAAATGTACATTGTTCGTTTCAAAACAGCCTTTACGGCCCATGTGTTTTCTGTGTACATTACCTCCGTTCTTTTATCTGTTTTCCTTTATTCGAATACTCGATGAGACGTAACTTAATCTGCTAATTCTTAAGCTATTGTACTATTGTTTAAGTGCGTTATTATTCTAAAACTGCCTCGCAAGTGCGTCGCGAGAATAAAACAAACAAATGTATAATTAATTGTTAATTGTAATTTGACATTTCCATAAATTTATGAGATTAGTGAAAAATTTAGGAATCTCGAGATTTCATTAAAATTGTTCTTAAGTTTCCCGAGTTGGAGCCACTGAGAGAATTATTTTATCATTTTTTCTTTTTCTTTTTCCAATTTCGAATTTTATGACTTAATTAATAAGTATTCGAGGCTTTTTAATTATGCCACTAAGTTGTATATTAATTAATTAACCGATACTCGGATCTCGATCCATCGATGAATACAATGCTAGCGAGCGCCAAATCAAATTTTCATCTTTTGGCAGAAAGCCAAAATCATAATTTGTACATACTGTCTTCTGTTCTAATATTCTATTATTATTATTATTATTATTATTATTATTATTATTATTGTAATCAGTTATCTATATCAATCGTTAAGATTAAGTTAAATCAATTTAATGCGGCAATTGTTAAGAAGAAATGTGAATGACGCCAAAGACTGCGTTAAGAAAATTACGGCGTCGCCTAATTATTTTCTCATGCACCGGACATTGTAATCATTCTCTAACGTAAACGACACTCTGTACAGGCGTCGAAATCCCCAACATCTTTATAAAAGCGACGACAAAATGCGTTTTCAAGTACCAAGGATGCATTTATCGTTCTAATTGTAATTAGCCTAGAGCAACAATATTTTACAAAGTGACTTTTTTTTATTTTTACCAGTAGAGACGCTGCTATGATCTTTTTTTATATTTATGTTTACACCAATAAAGCTGAAAGTAATAGAAACTGCAAAATTATTTCAAAATAATGTTCGTGTTGCTTAGATCATCACTTAATATTAATTACGTAAGATAGCAAAGCATGGAGCAATAACAATTAAGCGTAATTTATACACAATCTGAAGTCATAATTTTTGTCAGATCTGCGCTACAAGAATTGTCGCGTCTGTTTGCAAGAAAACCGGTTATCCTCAGAAATCATACGTTCAAAAGTCAGTTGCGCAACTTGCCGCCTTTGTTTGTACAAACTTCATGAATAGCAGGCTTCTTAATATAAGTTCCAAAATTTTCATATCATTTTCCAGGAGAACAATTCCTCTGCTTTTACTCCTCATATTGAACACTGTATGATGCGACGAGGTACAAAAGCTGACCTTGGATTTTGCGGTACGTTCTTTTTTTAACAGATCTCTGCTCAGTGTAGAATCGTTTATTAAAGCTATTATTTTTGCTTTTTTAAACATTCTGCACGAGTGATGTCACGTTCGTGTATTTCTGAATAAAACATGCGATTGCATATGCATCGACAGTAGCGAACAACTTGTTGTAGTGTCAACATCACGGCCAGGAATTACCGAACGTTTTCGAATTCTCGAAAATACATTCAGTACATGACGAATCGAACGACTCCTCCATCCTTTCACGAAGAGCGATTACTTTTTTTAAACATAAAGGTATTTCTATTTTTCGATGAAAAAGACGCGCGAAATTTGAGATAATTTGACTTTCTCATCACTATGTTTACAACGAATCTAAATTTTACAAATTCTATGTCAAAGCATGTCAGAATATCATAATGACATTCCCTCAAATCTATAATTAACTCTTAAAAACTATTATGAATGAAATTTCACCTTATGCGAATTTTCCTTTAATTTTATTTTCATTAACAATAACTCTTTCCATTTCACATACAATATATTAACAATAATATAATATTTGATTTCTGAAATAAGAAGAGAGCGAAATTTCATTCATAAGAAGATTTAAATAAAGGAGGGAGTAAAGAAGAGACTATAAATTTACATTACAGAAGAAGAAAAGTTGTTTTCCTCGGCTCAACGACCAGGAAATCGTCCAGACGGCCATTCATTTATTTCTGGAGATCGCAGGAACCACTATCTTTCTTCCGCTCGATTTAGATTTATTCGTTAATTGGATTTGCCCAGCTAATTGCGGTTCAACATCCGAGGTAGGACCAACGATCCTCGATTTCTGTTACGGAGTAACCACGTGCTCCGTACGATTATCATTAAGTGGGGATCAATCTTATATAGGAGAGAAATTACTCTCTTCGGCAAAAGCCTCGATCACTTGGCTCTTCGTCTGTCGATTCGCGACGGTTTCACAAGCCATCGGCTTTCAATTCTGAAAGCATTAACACGAAATAATTAATATATTTACGAGACTTTTTAAACTTTCAGAGTATAGTGATTGTTATTCGCCAAAGAGAATAGTGTTACCGCGAGGAAATAAATGAAATGTGTCGCTAAAGCTGTGAAATAAATATTCTTCAAGTGCAAATTTTACGAAAAACAAAAGTTTGAAGTAATAAAAATTTTTACACATGTATTCTTTGTTTGTAGTAATTCAACGTGAATAAATAATCGAAAAAATGAAATTGCTGTTGAGGGTGTTGGTGTTGATGGTATCGTTGGCCACCACGCTTGGTCAATTCAGGTTTGTTTAGTTAATTAACTGTTTCCGATTAATAGACCGCTGATTTTTGTGCATTTGTAGAAGATTTACAAGTACAATAATATCTGAAAATACGTAAAATATTTGAGATATAGTAAGTTTGAAACATCTCTTTTGTATAATATAATATCTACAGTCTACTAGAGAGGCTTTTTCATAAAGTCGGAATAACAATGTCTTCAGATATGGTTTCGAGAAACCAGGCTCTTGTCCACCACCTTTGCCAATACAGATTTGTAGTCAATCCTGTTTCTTTGACGCACAATGCTCAGACATTGGCAAATGTTGCCCCACCAATTGCGGAGGTTTTACTTGCACAAGACTTGTGACCAAAGTGGAAGCAGTTCCTAGAGGTAAAGTGACAATATTTAATAATTAGCAAAAACTATGTAAAATTATTTTAATTCTCTAATATAAAATATTTAAAAAAATAGAAAACTATTTAACTTGAAATTCATTGAAGAAAAAATTTGACTTAATCTGTATATTTAGAGAAACCAGGCTCCTGTCCACCACCTTTGCCAGTACAGATTTGCAGCCAATCCTGTTTCTCTGACGCACAATGCTCAGACATTGGCAAATGTTGCCCCACCAATTGCGGAGGTTTTACTTGCACAAGACCTGTGACTAAAGTGGAAGCAGTTCCTACAGGTAAAGTGACAACATTTAATAATTAGCAAAAACTATGTAAGATTATTTTAATTCTCTAACATAAAATATTTAAAAAAAAGAAAACTATTTAACTTGAAATTCATTGAAGAAAAAATTTGACTTAATCTGTATATTTAGAGAAACCAGGTTCGTGTCCAGCTGAACCAAAAGGAAGATGGGTGTGTTCATCAACCTGCGGCGTTGACAATCATTGTAGAGGAACGTTGAAATGTTGCAAGAACCGTTGTGGAGCATTGGCATGCCAGAAACCAGATGTTGAGGTGATTGAATCTCTAGACATTCCACTTGTTCCAGTGGATGATTCTTACAACAATGCCAGGAATCCTTACAGCAATCCCAGAGATCCAAATAATTATGCATATTATTCCTATAATTAGAATAATTGTAGATCACGTTAAAATATTACCAAGAAAATGTGAATATTCTACTATATTCAGTTTATTAATGATTGTCATATTGTAACAAAATGTATTCCTGTGCCATATCTTGTACTTATTGAAAAACTTGTGAACTAAGCTCTTACTTACATATATTATTGCGTATCTACTAAATTTTGTTGATATCTTTTTGTGAATTTTCAAAAAGTAAATAACAATATTATGACATATTTTCGTTCGTACATTTCAATTTGTCGTTGACTAACAAATTTTAATTCTTCATTCAACTGTATTTAATAAATATTTTCACAAAGAAGAAAAGAAGAAAATTTTATTTTCTGTGCCACAGCAGAGTTTAAATTTTACATTCGCCTTCGCAATTGAAACACGACGTTCTACGTTGAATTTTTAAATTTCTTAAATGATTTCTCGGAAACAAATTCATTGTTAAACGACCTTACGCAATTAATAAATCACCTACCTTATTAATCTATTGACCTGAATTTGCGTAGAGCCTTAAAGAGTATACTAAGGAAATCGAGTTTATGTTTTTAAAATCTTTTTCAAAAAGATAATCGTTAGTAGTAATCAAAGTATTATCAAATTATTCTGTTATCAGAGAAGAAGGTAAGAAAATATAAAAAGAAAATAAATACACTGCGTGAATAAGATAAAGGAAGAAATGACATATCTTCTCAGTAGATAAAAGAAGAAGCATTTGAGAAAAATGCTATAGACTATATAAAATGTACTTTAATTAAATCAAGAGAAAATGGTAAAATACTTCAAGAACTTTATTCCAATTAAAAAAAAATTTTTTTTAATTTGGAAACTTGAAAAAAGTCGGCAAAATATGTTCGAACATATTATTTTACACTCTTAATTCTTCTGAAATTACTTGCAAGCCATACTTTCGTACCATTCATTGCTTATTCCACAGACGATCTTTTCATAAGGACAATTTGCGTCAATAATGGAGTAACACGCACATACACGTACGAAACTGAACTCTGCGTTATGAGTCACGTAAATCCACAATTGAAATACCAAACTGTATTATTTGTTGAATCACAACATAAAGACATATCGATAATGATCATAAATGAGTTTATAAACTGTCGGGGAATATCAAGATGTTGAATCAGCCCGTTTCCGTTTCACGACATGTTTCCTCTCACTGACCGTAAAGTAGAGGTGGAATCGAACGAGATAATAACACAGAGATAGCTAGGTAGATAAAAGAAGAAGGAAACTGGCGAAGAAAGATTTAAGAAGCTGGGCTCTTATCACGCGCCAATTAGACGTTGTTCGTCTTCCAACCGAATAAATCTAAGTAATTTCAGAGGAAAAGGAAAATCGTCATCGAGGAGGATTTTCAACCGAGAGCAATGTATAGTACGTACACTTTGTGAAAATTCTGTTTCTTTCTTTCTGTATACAAGGTGTTTCAAGTTAATAAAAAGTTGAAGTGAGTCGAAGAAAAAAGTTACTGTGAAACTTGATGGTTCCTGAGAATAAAAGAGCATGCAAAAAGAATGAATTCTTCTACTTTTTGTTTATATTGAGACATCTTACGCAATTGTACATATTATTTTGTCTTTTAAATTATTAGATAATGATTTGTACGTTGTTTTAGGGAAGGAAACAATTCTGGTACTGGCTGTATGCTTATTAATTGCTGTGGCAGACGCTCAGCTATCTTGTAAGTTAAATAATCATTCATATGTAATTACTTCAAAGGATGTAACAATTTCGTATGAAGTTAATAGAGTTTTTTTTCTTGTTGTTGAATTATTTGTTACGAATGAATATAATAATGTCATAAATACAGTTTTATTATCTGTAACTATTGACTTTGAGCGATTAAATGATTTCACATCTCTCAATTTACATATGTATTACATATGTATCTCGAATTTTGTTAAAAAACTATAATTAAAATTTTATTGTGAGAAACATATACATTCGTACATAATCATCCTACAAAAGAAATTATAGATACGATTTTATAGATGTTTTGATCTATCTTAAATTTTACCTGTGATTGCATGTTCAAGACATATGTAGGAAAAGTGATACTGCATAACTATCATCATGCGAATTATGTACTTTTTCAGTACAGTTTACTTAACAAGTGTTCATTAATCTGTTTGACACGATGCAATTTATTTGATACTATAATTAATCAAAATGAGAGTTTCTTGACATTCAAATTACTGTCACGTAAATGTACTTGTAATTGATCAATCTTTCAGATAAAGAGGGGCATTGCCCGTTGAGAAACAACATTTCAAAATGCATTCCCAGATGCGTTTCGGATTTTCAATGCTCTTTTAACGAGAAATGCTGCCCGAATAAATGCGGAAGTAATTCGTGTGCTCCAGCGAGCGCTGTCAGCACCGGCAATGGATACAAAGGATCATCAAATGGTAAAAAAGATTGTGATTCAATTTCTTAGGGCTTTCATCTTTTTAAGATGAATGAAATTTATCTTCTATGCTTAACGAAATTTATTTTCTAGACAACGTTTACTGTGCTGGAATCAAATGCCGCCCGTATGAAAAATGTCAATTCGATCGTAGAACGAAGCGCGAAAAATGTACTCGCACGTGATCAAATGTTTACAAAATAAACGAACATTTGTTAGTCTTGATTATTCTGCTTCTGCCTCTTAATCCTTTCGTGAACATAATTCAATTTTTCTAAAAATTCGAACGAATGAAAATGCTGATAAAACTTATTTCGAATCGTTCAAGAAAAGAAAATTCAAATTCAAATTGCAAAAAGGTCGAGGTAATTTCGATTAATTATGATGGCAACCTGTTGAAAGCGAATCGACTATCGACGCCATGGATTTCAATCGATTTTTCTCGATAACCGTTTTATGAGCGGTTATGTGCCGGACGAACAGTTAATGTTTCAACAGCATTCAAAAAGCATGTTTAAAGTGACACGACGCTAAAATATCACTTCGTTCGAAATATTTCTCAGCAAAATGGCATTTGATCAGTCTTGATTCTTTGTAACAAAGGCACGTACGGGTTTTTTTTGTCACTGTGAAAGAGGTTAGATCTATGCCGACATTACGATGGCAGTAGAATTTTTAATAAATCGACTGAAAGCCCTCATGGTAGTTCTTCTGGGAATATTTAGACGAGCAATGTGCTGTCTCCGACGTCGAAGAAGATCGTCCTGTGATTCAATCCCTCTGTCCACGGTTGGCGTAGTACCAAATACCGTAAACAACACAGCACAACCAGTGAGTTTCAAGCATTATTGTCCATCTCTTTTTTTTTAGTTCATCTCTTTTGTAACGATTCAAAGATCATGTAAATCCTGTTGTACCATTGACTGTGATAATAGTAATTACTGAAGATACTTGCTCAAGGAATTAGAGCACTGGGATCAATGGGAGGAAAATCCTGTCGTGGTCGTGCCAGATAGGCCAGTTAATGCGATACAAGCAAAGATTGAACAATACAGGCAGCAAGTATCGAAACCAGCAGAATCTGCAGAAGAGCAGCAACCAAATTTCTTTGAGGTAATTGTTTCTATTGCTTTGGCAACAACAGGGAAATTTGTGTGTATCTAATTTGTACATGTTGCAGAACATGACGCCAAAGATTACTACGCAGACAAAAATTTTAGTGAAGGACAAGAATTCAGAAAATGTATCCTGGAACGCATCAAAATTTGCCGTAGTCAATGATCCAGTGCCATCCGTACGTTGATATTTCTCGAGTAACTGCTTTTAATCAGAGGATACTATATAATTTCTAAAACTGTGCTCCCGTAGAATGAACTAGGAGACTGGGAGGACAATGCTGTTGGTTGGGAGGAAGAAACAACAAAGGAATTTGGTGATCCCACAAAGACATTGAGAGAACAGAAGCGAAGGGAAAGAGAACAACGGCTGTTCGAGCAGCAACAGAAGAGAATCGAACGCAATTCAAGACCTCAGCCATTAGGAGCAAAATTAAACTCTTGATGAGGAAGAACATAGTCATAAAGATTTATATCAAAAATAATAATTTTTCATTCAGTGATATATTCGTGCAATGTGATCTTTTTGCAACTACATGAAACGTTAATTAAAATTAAGAAGAATCAAAGGTTATTATTTATATTATGAATTACATATATGTAAAATTGATCGAATCTTATATTATATTATCTAAGAAAACATATCACGACGATATTTTGTTTAAATCGTCCAAATTTGAATTTGAACGTATTTACTAATTAATTGTTATACCACATGTAATGCATTTAATTTTTTGTTGAAAGTTCCTCAAAAATCGTTGGATGGTACTTAATACCATCGAACTTAACAGAAATCAAAAGAACTGATTTATTACAGAAACTACGAATGTACTTTCACACTGTAAACGAATGGTAATTACTATTATTGTTTAAATATATTGTTTTAGTTTTAGAATGTTTATAACGTCCAGGCACATTCCATGTAAATAATCTCGTAACACCATGTAGAAGCTGATTTTTTACAATGAAATCGGACTACTTTTCAAAGTCTGACTGTAACAAAATTTTATAACTAATCTCTTCGCAAGTATTAATTCATCTGTATGATTATTCTCTTAATCATACCGATGTAGAATCGAGATTGAATTTGTAGCAGTATGAAATAAATCACACTACTAAACATAGTATTATTAAAAAAAAAAAACTTTATGAAAAACCTTGAACGAACACAAACAAACATTTTGTGATGTATTATAAGTATGACTAACGAGCGTTTGATATTTACATTGCTTTTAAGATGCTATTTATACGAAATTGTAATAGGAAGCAATTATTATAAGGGACAGAGGAAACAATAAATGAATATATTTGATTGGCATACATAAAATATTGGCACGTCAATCGTGTCGATAAAATATATGTGATCAAACAAACTTTCCCTTGTGTACAGTCGAAGATAAGGTTGGACGCGAAAAAGATAAGGACGCGAAAACCGCAGGATAAAATATCATTCCCTTGTACATACGCGCTTTACACGCTCTCACATTTAAACTATCGTCAAATATTTGTAAGTCATTTTTCACAGAACGTTGGACATAACAGTTATAATCCATTAAAGTGATTTGGTAAGTATATAAAACAATATCTGTACTAAAAGTGCTTACAATACGTAGTTTCTCCATTCGAAGTGAGCTCTGACCAAAAAATACACCGCAAAAGTTGCACGACTATTTATACTCCTGTGGAAAATTAACAAATGAAAATTCAAATTACCAATTTACCGCGGCATTGTTTGAAAACCAAGAACGCGATCTTTTCAAATTGCAGTGACATATTTACCTTGTTAACTGACCGCAGGTCAAAATCAAATCTGTCCGATTAAAAAGAGAAAATATGTGGCAAAAATTTTAGATGAATAAAGAGATAATTAAATAGTTATACGGGAGGCTATGAAAGAAAACTCGGGAGTTCCACTTCGCAGACACCGTCGAGGAAACGTAGGGATGACGACGGCCAATTTGTGAAACAGAATCCCAGCCAATTTAGCCGAACTACTGTTATACCGTGAACGTTTCACGTCACGCGGGCTACAATCTTGTTTGTTACGTGGCCAAAGACTTACACAAATGAAAGAAAAAAAAAAGAATGCAATAAGCGACATCGATGCACACGATGACGTGCGCTTGAAACTGTGTGTTTCGCCTTGTATGGTCCAGCCACGACCAACTTCAGACAGTCCGTGTCGTACGAAATGATGGCAAAACTCGTTTGACGAAAGCGTCATTATCACGGAAATTGCGGCGGTGATCCGTTCTCAGGATTATCGAGCGATCCCGCGACTCCTATCGTTTCCCGTGATTTCTCCTCCGATATCCATCTCTTCACGGTCGCGTTCGTGATCGATGCTTTTTCACCTTCACCCTTAACGACATATGCAAATTCGAAATGTCAACATCAGGAGGTGAGGTGTTCGTTCGAGGCTTATCTACGCGCGATACGATGGTCATTATTAATTTTTGAAACTCGTTTACGTAAACAGTATCTCGTTAACCTCAAATCGACGTTCGACGTTCGTTTCCTCTGGTCGTCCCTCCGAAATATTTTTAAGCAACTCGCACGCGGAACGGGCATCGAGACGGACAGCCGTGAACGTATAAACACAAAAAAGCGCGGAGCTATATTTGGTCGTTGTTTAAGTTCTTTTTTTTTTCTTCAACGTACGAAATTCTTTCGATAATATCGTAATATCGTAATAAGAGCGTATAGATTTCTCGGGATGATAAGAAACAAATGTCGTTTTTCCCAAAATGGTATAGCATTTGTCGATCGTATGGCAAGATTAACACAATTATGTACTTCTAGCAGTGCAGATAAAGCTATTTGTCTTGAACGAAGCAGCGACGAATCGTTGAACCATTCGCCGATATATGAACGTTATTTTTATCGGTACCAGTGCAAACGAGATTGAGAAACGCGCGAACAAGTTGCGATCAAGGTATTCGCAAGAGATTTCACAGAGTGAATTTCTTTTTCAGACCGAGGGGCATCTCTTTATCTAAACACAATGTACTGCATGATAAGAGCTATGATTGCTTCGTATGAATCATTTGTGATACCGATTAGTGCTGGAATAATGTAAAAAAGGATCAAGTATATGTGATACATAGTCATCTATTTTTATTGTAAAGTTACAATAAAACATCAATAACGATGGGTTCTATAGCCTTGGAAGAATTTGAACTCATGAAAGACTCTAAATATAGAGTGTAAGTAAAATATTTCACATCTGACATATATGTTATATTCTAGTCTATTAATAAAACTGCACAAAGAAAAAGAACATTGAATCTTAATCTTTCATACGAGTTAAAGTATGTTGTATGTTCATACAGCTATGTGTCTGCCGTCGACAAAGCTCTAAAGAGCTTTGAATACACCAGCGAATGGGCAGACTTAATCTCTGCACTTGGAAAACTAAACAAGGTGTTATTAAGTCACATGAAGTTCCCAGTTATCCCTAGAAGAATTAAGATATCTAAAAGATTAGCACAATGTATGCATCCTGCTTTGCCATCCGGTGTTCATTTAAAAGCTTTGGAAACCTATGACATTATTTTCAAGTGTATGGGCACTAATAGACTGAGTCATGAACTGTTTATATATAGTGCTGGTAAGATTAATTTTTGAGTTGTATAATTTAAATTTGTTTATTAGCTTATGTTCATATTATGAACTTCTTTTCTGTAGGTCTATTTCCATTATTGGGTCATGCTGCTATGAATGTAAGACCATCTTTATTGACAGTATATGAAACTCATTTTGTACCTCTTGGAGAGAGATTAAGGCCTGGATTGAGTGGATTTTTAAGTGGGGTTTTACTTGGTTTGGAGGATGGTTCTGATCACTTTGATAGGTATCACTATGTTAATAACAATAGAAACAATATATGGATCATAAGACAAAAGTTCAAATATTTTCTTAAATTTTGTAAATTTGTTTTTTTTTTTTTAGAACTAATTCCTTATTAGAGAAAGTATGTGAAGGAGTAGGTCCAGAACACTTTTATGCATGTTTATGGGATTGTTTAGCTTCAAATTCTGGAATACGATTACCTGCTATATCTTTTGTATTAGCACATTTCAACAAGAAACTGCCAATGGAAGAACAAAAATACATCATGGGGACAGACACTAATATTATGGTAAAAATAAAAATTGTTACGAAACACCTAATATCATGCGTTACGTTTCATTGATTGATTGTGATTTATAAATCAGGTTACTGCTCTCTGTGCTGGAGTACAAGACAGTTCTGTGTTAGTACAAAGGAGTGCTTTGGATTTGCTGTTAGTTGGTTTTCCTGTACATAATAGTCAATTAACATATGAGCACATGGTATCACTAGTCACAGCTGCTCTTATTACCATATTGAGAAGAGATATGAGTTTGAATAGGTAAAATGCAGAAATAAAAAATATACATAAAAAATAGCGAATTTGATATATTAGAAATATATAATTTGTATCTATAATATAGGCGATTATTTGCTTGGCTTTTGGGAACTGAAGTAAGCACATCTATTTTAAAAAGAAAAATGGATACTAAAGTTTCAGAAAGCACGGAAAATACACCTACTTATTTTGATATGTACTCGAAGGAAATGTTAATTGAAGCAATAAAGTCATTGTTAAAAATGATTTGCGAGGAAAGTCCACAAGATTTAAAGCCATACAGAATATTAGTTTCTTTGTTAGAAAAGGCAGACATTGGTCCAGTAATTTTGGATGATATTTTATTTGAAGTCTTTAGGTAAAACAATATATTCAAAACTACTGCGGCAAAATAATCTTCAATAGTATAGAAATGTTCATCTTTTATTCCCAGAACTTTTTATAATGCCTGCGGTCAATCAAATAGAGTACCAAAAACGAACGAAGTAGTAAAATCAGCAAATTTATTATTTTCAACATTGGAACCATCTTATGTATGGATACATTGTGGATATTTGTTCGGACAGGCTTGTCAAGCTGGAACAAAAAATAAACAAGAAACAGAAGACGTAATCGTGAGACCTGTAGGTAGCGGAATGCCGAATTTCATGGAAATATGTATATTGACTGAATTTCTGCTCGAAACGGTGTCGTTGGATGCATTTATAGACACTCCTTCCGAGCATCTACCCGGTTTGTTCTACGAGATCATTAGTAAACTTTTATACCATATCGATCTTTTATCTCCTATGGAGATTTCGAGAAGTCTTCGATTATGCGCAAAGATTCTAACAAAAGTACAACCGACAGTAGTTTCGAATCATACGGAGAAAAACGAATTGGAAATGAAATTGGATATAACCAGTACTACTACAACAATTAATGATAATTCCTTAACCGCGATTCCTTTGGAGAAGAGTCAATCCGATAGTAAATTGAATAAACCGGACACAGCTACCAGTTCATTTTCCGAGAAGAGCCCTAGTCCTAGAAGAAGAGCAAACTCGGGAGGTGCTACCAAACGATCCGACAAAAAGTCCAAAAAAAAATCTAGTAAAAGTACCTCGAAATTAAGCGAGTCTCTACCGGAACCAAGTACCAACATTTCAGTAATAGTGAATACAGAATCCAAAGGTTTGCCAAGAAATAAAAGCATGGATAATATAAAGACCGAGTACATTGAAAGTATCATTAATTCTCCATCGAAGGATCAATTGTCTACGTTGAAACAGTCAAGCAAAAGTAGTCCTATGGGTTCCACAGGATCCTTGGGTAGAGGACCGTCTCCTGCGTTTCAAGCGCAACATTCGATGTTAGAAAAGTGTTTAAGACAGTATGAGACTTTTTATGTTAAATTAGTTAGTAATAGAGTATTGAGTAAAGACAAAACAGTTCAAAGTATGTTCGATAATTTGATGATACCATGTCCAAGGGAGAGTTTCGATGAGAGAATGCGGTATTTAGAACTTTTATTGAACTCCAGATTAAATATGGAGGATTCTGGTTTCTTCAGCCAAGACAGTTCTGTGACAGAAGATACCAAACAATTAGACATTCTTCATCTGTATATCGATTCTGTTTCACAAGCAGAATGGGATGAAGCTGTGAAAATTGCCTCCAGCTTGTTTGTTGAACTGTCTACATTTCCGAAGTATTTTCTCCCTGGTGATGGACTGCTTGTTGAAGAAGAACCAAAGGGAAATATTGTTCTTCCAGATTGGTTGAAAGTTTTAGTAGTTTGTGCTTGCTGGTTGGGAAAACAACCTGCTTTACAATTAACCAGTATTGCTACATTGCTGGATTTAGTAGCTTTATTGAAAGCTCATAATGACATTGAAACCCACCCAAAAAGCGGAGAGGGAGTAACGGCTGTAATTATGGTGCCATTATTGAAACAATGGCATATAACTTACTTGTTACAATATACTAATATATTTCAGGTATTCATAATATATTCATACATTATGAGCTTGCTTAAACTTTTAATAAAGACTTCTTGAGATCTATAATAAGCACATTTTTTTTAAAGATACTAGCGCATTCCTTGTGGCACCATCTTGGCGAATTACCTGCTCATAAGTACAGAATGCGATGCGTTGAATTATTACACGAATTGCACCACGCTTTACATAATTCCTGTAATGCAGTGGAGGATGTGATAGGACTGGCACTCACGTCAGAAAATATAGAAAAAAGAATAGAAGCGTTCAATAGGTTCGCCACATTATGGCATCTTGGGCGTGAAATTGAAACAAACCCTAGATTGCGAGGCTGTATGAAATCTTTCGATCAGTACGTCATATTACTTTTTAATATACTTTTTTAATAATGTTTTGTCTCACTTGTTATTAATATAAATTATTCTGTAGGTCATTGTTAAAAATACTGGATAATCTACAGCTAGCAGATAACTCTCCTCTGAAGCTTCACGCTCAATCATGGCTTTTGCACTCTTTAATGCGAGGTGACATTTCACGTATAGTGGATCCGTTATTGATAATACTCCTGGATCCATCTACCTGTCGTATGAGCGTGCTACATGTCAGTATACAACATAGCAATACTGTCTTGACGAAAAATGATTCCGTAGAAGAAAAGTCTGAAATACAAGACGATACAGAGGGTGCAGCAAAAATTTACGCGATCAGTTCAGTAGATGGAAATGTAATATACCACGTTAGTGATAACATGGATGAAGATAAGAAATGGCGAAAGGGTAAAAAGAAGAAGAAAGCTATAAATCCTGTAAAAGTGAAAAGAATATTCGCTGTAACAACGTTGGCCGCTGGTGATAATTGTAATCAATATGTAACCGAAAAAAATCAATTTATGAAAGAGCTCGAAGTACCTCCCAGTATATCGGGCAATAGAAAAATTTCTGTTTTCGTGAATCCTTTGTCGCTTAACTGCAATGAAAATTCTAATGACTCATTGACGGAAGATGATTTGTTACCCAGTGTGAAGAAGACAAACTTGACAACAGAGTTGTTAAAGAATGCAACAAGATTTAAGAAGATGGATTTTGACAAAGGTTCGACTGCTAGCTTAGACGAAAGTCTCTACGAATCGGCAAATTCCAGCTTAAAGGCGAAAGAAAAAAGTGGATTTAAAAAGCTAAACGGAGAAGTAGGCTCGTCCTTGGATTCAATTACCAATAGTTTCGACTCCAGTAGTCCTGAAATTACCAATAAGCAAACGAAACAAAAGAAAGAGCCTATAGTAATGCCAGGTAGTTCCAGAGAAGTTGCGGGTACTATCATTAAGGGCAAATATCATAGCACAAATGAATTCGCAACGAATTACGATGTCCATGATGTTGGAAGTTTCGAAGCAAGTGTCGAAGTACCTAGTTGGACAATGGATGATGAAGAAGCAGACCTGGATGTTAGTACAACTGCAGAAGAATATTTTAGTAACTCTAGTGGGAATAGTATAGTCGAAGAAATTTTAAACGAAGTACTTGATAAAGTAATGCAAATTTGCGACGTTGTTGAACCATCTAAAAATGTAAGTGATCCTTCATATTATATTCACTAATTGAATTACTTCAGCTTTGTATTATTTCAATATTATATTTACAGACTGATGAGACTCAAAACTCAAAAACGAATCGCAATTTTGGAATCGGAGTACACAACCTTCATTCACATATGTTGCTTTACTGCGGAGTTTACGATTCGAACAGAACACTTTATGCATTGCGTACACTTCGGAACGAATTATTGACCAATACTAGAATGTTTCTATGTTGTGCTGCAACAACTAGCGTAACTAATACGACAAAAAATACAACATTGTTAAACTTACTAGCTAGACACAGGAAAAGTGTATTTGGAAGAAACTTTCATGGAGAGATAGCAAATACAGAGTTCATAGCAGCTTATAGAAGTAGCATGTATTTGGAAGTTTTAATTAGTGTGTGCCTTTATTTTGCTAGAAGTTACTATCCTAATTTAGGACAGATGAGACTTACACATGAAGAAATTTCGGGGAATCGACAGGTGATAACAATAAAAATTTTGTTTATGTGTAAATAAATTTGTGTGAATATTAATTAAAATTGGTTTGTTATCAGGTGCAACTTGCAAGCGCAGAACTGTTGACACTTATATTCTCCGAATTAATTCCTATCGTTTGTGATTCAGGAAAAGGTTTTAGTTGTTATATAATCGATCTACTTACTAAGTGTAAAGTACAAAAAGTTGCACTACATTGTCTTGTATCTAGTGTGATGAATATGAAAAATGCTCATAAGGAAAATGAAGAAATATTTACATTTACGGAAGAAATCATTTTATTCAATGATCCGGTCACAGACAATGATACAAGTAAATGCAAATATCGTGCAAGCGATCATACAGAGGCTTTCCAAATACAACTGTTAAGGTAAATATTTAAAAGACAAAGAATCATACGTTTTACAGTATGTTAATAAATATTTTTTGTTATTCAAGATTATTGTTGGCTTTAATCATGCTGGAACATCAATGTGGTAATCAAAAAGGCGAAGAAATATGTCCACCAACTATACCAACACCAAGTACTCCAATAAAGACCATTCCTAACATTACGGGAAATAGTTTGAAGTATTTGCCTGGTGTACCAATTCCGCAACAGCCAATGTTCCTTGCCAGCATATTAAGTGCTTTACAATTGGTAAGAGTGAACTTTTAGTAATCTCGCAACGATTTTTTCTTTGCTTTTGGTTTATAATTTGGTTGTTTGTAGGATCACATGAGACATTTACATCAACATTGGACAACTCTCGTTACGTCGAGTCTTCCATTTATGGGACCTTCGTTAACATCTACAGTTACGTCAGTTATCCACCAATTATGCTGCAACATCGAACACTTAGCATCGTATTACATTAACGAAGAAACTACAACGGCAACGAAATTGCAAGATATAAGTACAGTCGAGTGTTGTCTTCCTGCGGATTACACAGTCACACATCTAGAAGCTTTAACATTTTTACTTCACTATTGTTTATTGGATACATCGCAACAAATAGGTTTCTCGTTTAATCAACCCTTGAGTGGCACAGTTCAGACTGGAATACCTGGAGCAAATCCAGGCCAAATATTTAATAATCTTATCCACGTATTTATGCCAAGCCCACTCTCTTCAGTAAGAATATAAAAAATATTTCCAAATAATGTTTTTCCAAATATTGTAATATAAAATATATACATGTATATTCTTTTTTGTAGGAGCTTACATCATCAAAAGATAAAAATGGGGCCAATGAACTACAACAGCATGCTCGAAGAACCGCTTTAAGTCACTTACCACGAATAATCGCATCTCTTTCCACTCTCTGGCAAGCAGTGTTAGCAACCAAAGACAAGTTTGTCTTATTCTCAACTTTTTTTTTTTATTTTTTTTTTATTTTTATTTTTTTTACTTGAAATGATTAAAAGTATATATTGCACTAATAAATCTTTTTCAAATCAAAATATAGTGATCAGGCCAGTTGCGTAGTAGGTAGTCCAAGGATAGTGAAACATCAACTTCTAGAACTATTGTCTCCTATATCTTTCCACCATGGTGTGAACTTCTTGGCCGCTATTGCTGTTGCCTGGCATGAGAGGCGGCAGCCTTCTAGTAATTCTAAAAAGGTAATCATATCAAAAATCTAGAACAATATAATTTCCCAGATATATGCTACTGCTTATTTTTATTTATTTATTTAGGTGCTTCCAGAAGCTTGTTCAAATCAACAAGTTATGGTTCACTTAGTAAGCGCGATACGTGTGATGCCTATCGATACTCTGGTTCAAACTGTTCATCAGGTCGTAAAAAATCAACCACCAGTTCATGGTGTGAAACAAGATTTCTCGTTGGAAGTTTCTGTGTTGGAATTGCTTTACGTTTATATGCAAAGTAACACGTCCCAATCTCTCATTGAATCTTGGGCATCTTTACTTGGTTTGCTCAAGGACGGTCTATCTTTAACGGCACCTGCTCAATTTCTATTATTGGCTATCTTAAACGAATATGTACAGAAATGTCCTCCTATGCAAGAAAAAAAAGATATTAGAGATCTACAAGATGTGTCAGCAAAGGTACTTACATTTATTTTTAATTAATAAATTTTTTTTCCGTATCTACATTCAACTTAAAAATGTTTCAGTTGATTGAGTCATGTTCGCAAATAGCCGGAGCATGTCTTGAACAAACGACCTGGTTAAGAAGAAATTTAGCAGTAAGAGAAGATGCGTTCGAAGTTGCCGAAGGATCCTCGGAAGGTAAAGAAGGCAAAAGTGGTGCTGGTGCGTAATGTGCTTTTCATTTAGAAAATTCTTATTTTCCATTTTACATTAGCAATTTTTTGTTTATATCGTTACATAAGTTTATTTTTTTCTTTTTCCATATTAGAGCAATGTGCCTTAACATTCTAATCCTAATTCGACAAAGAAACTAACAAAAACATTTTTTGCAGTAACACCTGGCACACCACCTAATGCAGCATATAGTATTCAAGCTCAAGCAGTATTAGCAGAAATAGTAGCACCTTTATTGGATGTTAGTTATGGTTCCCAAGAAAAAGAACGCGTAGTAACGCTGTTAACCAACCTCATGTATAATATTACACCATATCTTAAGAATCATTCGTAAGATTTATTTTTTTAACTTTCGATCAATTTTATTTTAGCATTGTGTTCTACTAATTACTAAACTTTTAGGACAAAAAATATTGCCTCGTTTACGGCTTGTTCCCAGTTACTAAGTTCTTTGTCAGGTTATCAATATACGAGAAAAGCATGGCGCAAAGATGTGCTGGATCTTCTGCTTGATTCCGCTTTCTTTCAAATGACGCCAGCGTGTTTACCATATTGGAGGACTATCATAGATAATTTAATGACACATGACAATACAACTTTCCGAGATTTAATGAGTACTTATCCTTTTGAAAAAAAAGAATATTTATTAATAATTTTATTAATGAATTTATTTTTGATAAATTTATTTTGTTGCAGACCGCGTTTCAATGGCTCAAAGTAGCAGTATCAGTATATTCTCTTCAAAAGAACAAGAATATGAGCAGAAAGCACAACTTTTAAAGAGATTAGCATATGTGATACTTTGTAGCGAAATGGATCAATATCATAAGTATATGCCTGAAATTCAAGGTAACTATCTCTGAAACGTCAATTCATTTTTTGTAATATTGGTTTTATCGTCACTATTTGTTATTTATTATTAGAACGACTGGCGGACAGTTTACGATTACCACAGGTGATTCCATCTATTCAAGCACAAGTATTTCTATGTTTTCGGGTATTACTTCTTAGAATGTCTCCACAACATGCAACTTCTTTATGGCCGGTAATAGTTAGCGAACTTGTTCAAGTCTTCCTATACATTGAACAAGAACTGAATACAGATAGCGAAGAATTCAGGTAAAGTAATATTTTATGCTTTTAAGTATTGGAGTTATTTTGCTTTTGGGATTTTGGTGCTTTTAATGCATGATATTGTTCAAGAATTATCAAAAAAAGAGAAAAATATTTTGGGGATACATTTTATTATTACATTTAAGATATACATTATTTAAGATATCCATATCAATTATTATTTATCAATATCATATTCAATTTTTTTTTAATTAAATGATCTTGAAAATTTCGTATAGTCTTTATATAGTCTTTCATTAAATATATGTAATGTTGTGTCCCAATTGAACTGTTCTCCTCACTAACATTAATAACCTCTAATGTCATCTTGTTTTTGACTCTGTTTCGGTATCCGTGATTTGGTGGAATTTATGATGCCTCCATAAATTGATTGGTGTTGGGACATCAGTCGTCATGGCAGGTAATTTCGAATGCTTCTTGCTAACGTATATGAAATGAAATGTAAATTTTTGAACATTTATGTACATTTTAGATTCATTCTAATTGAAAGAAATGTAATATTGTTAATTTTTATGAAATTTTCATCGAAGATAATATTACATTTCTTCAAGGAATATTTTGTAGTATTGGCAAATAGTGGGAAATGTGTTTGTTTCGTTTTTCTGCTTCTGATTGCAACATGCTAGAGCCAATAAAAAAAATAAATTAAAATTTTATCAATTAAATTAATTTTTTCTAAATACATTATATTTTTTAATTTTGTACAGTTCGCATATAAAACTACTCTCAGCCTTGGATTCATCTTGGGCTGTAAACGCCAGTAATGGACTCCAAGCACACGGTCATCCTCATTGGTTGCAATTGCAACTTGCTGCTGCTAAATTATTAGATTTGGCACTGCTCTTACCTGCACACAGGCTTCCTCAATTTCAAATGTAAGTAAAAAATCCAAACAACATTTATAACGAACAACTCTTGCAAAGGAACTTACATAAAATTTAAAATTTTTTATAGGTATAGATGGGCATTTGTAGGAGATTCGGCGGCAGGATCTATGGAAAACAACAATCTAGCTTCTGATTTCGTACCACACATTACAAGAATAGCAAAATTGATGGATACTAAGGTAAGTTTAAAAAAACAGTTTATATTCAATTGTACAAATCTTCCCGTCACTTTATTCAAATTAATATGAATTCAGTATTCTGTTGTGTTTTAAAAGTATAGTAAACACATTGTATGTTAACTGGTATAAGTTATGTGATGTAAAAATTATCTTCCTTTGGAAAACACTGTTCCGGCAGCAGACATTGTTGCGTTTTTTCGTCAAATACATATTCTTCTTTACATTCGCATCCACTATTACATGGTGTGTAACAATCTACCATATCCGGTTCGGTACAAGTAAACTGACAGAGGCAATGGGTCCAAACAGACCTTTCGTCACATTGTTGAAAGTTTTTAGTGATCATATAATCAAGTTCCTCATAATCATATCCAGGAATTCGATGTTTCGTATATCGGTATACTTTGTCGGGTTTATACCACTCTAATTGTGCAACAGATGACCTTTTTTTGAGAGAATCGTCATTATTTTCAAACGGAATTTGAAGATCATTTTTGTGAGAGTAAACTCTATTTTGTATATTTGCATCCTCGAAATTACTTAAAATGTAAAAATCATCCTGAACCATATCCAAATGATCTTTATCAAAGTTTTCAATGTAATTTACTGGCATATTTTCGTAAAATTGTAAATCTTTATAATCAGAATCATCCGTATATTCTATAAAAAAACAGTATAATCAAAATGCATTATGAGTAAGTATAATATAAAACTTAATTCATTTTTCAGTTATAAGAAATATCAAGTAAGCTTACTGTATGATTTGTGTATCATTTCTATTAATTACAATCAATTAACTTTAACGAAGTCCATTGAAAGCGGAGAAATTATAATGAACCGTTAATTGTATTTTTATTTTCCTGTGTTTATTTAAGTGATTCGAAATAAATAATGTATTAAAAAAATTTTAAGTTTTATTTAAAAAATGACTTTATATATTGGACAAAGTAATAAATTAAGAAGTAATTCTAAAATTATGATGATATATACAATTTATCAAAATCTTTTTAAAGATTTTTTATACAGTAAAATCTTTTTAAAGATTGTATATATTTATAACAAAAATATAATGAAAGAAGTTTATCATTTTAATCAATTAAATATTGCCACAATTTTTATTCATTGTAAAACATATATATATTTATTTTAAATATATTAAAAACACTTACGTGACTGTGTATAACATTTACGAGCATTTATTACTACTATAAGGTAAAAAATAAAACAAGTAATTGTTCTTAGTCCAGTCACTGCCATGGCCACTTTCAAACTGATTGACAGTAAGCCGTGTACAGTCTTTTACTATGAATATACTCAATTAACACTGTATGTAACTTCACTCACATATTTCTCTTAATTGTAAAATTTATTTTAATTGTCACTAAACAAAATAGTGTACATTTATTTTTATATTTAGTAGTTTATAATTTCCTAAACTTACTTGTATTAAACAGAAAAATATCACAAATGCAAATTAATCTTAATAAAAATTATCTTAATTTAAAAAGATTTATTTTTAGTTAGTATTAATATCGTCTCACTTTTTTTTATTATATCTTTATCTTAATATTTTAAACATATAATTTGACTAAATAGAATGCATGCACTATTTTGGTCTACTTTCAATAATTCTGATGAAATACTTATTTTAGTATCATGCAAATCATATATAGATACATACATTTTACTTTTGTAACTATGCCAATCACTCTCCATTTCAATAGTTCAGTGCTTAAATTATACTTAGCATTATATTGCATTCTATTAAATTATATTTTAAGAATTTTATAAGCAATATTATAAACTTCGTATCACTTACATTAGTGATTTTCATTTTTATGTAGTAAAAAGAAAAGTGAGGAATAGAAATCTATGAAAGTATGTAATATACATATCTGACATTATATTCTGCTTTTATTTATAATAATTTTATTTATAATAACACAACAGATTATTGAATGAAAAGAATTTGAAAAGAATTTGATATTATATTTGATATTTTATTCCAGTACAAACAGGAGGTAAGCACCGCGAAAGCTGTACCCGGTGAACTACTCCTAACATCGAATAATATACGTTCGTTGCAAGATCTGCATTATTTTTTTACAACATTGAGTCGCAGATCGAGTGATACACAGGCACCATTGAATATAACACAACTGGAGACAGTGATCGAACAAGATTTTCTTGAAAAGATGCCAGCTGCAAGGTAGTAGGAATATACGCATTGTAATCGAGACAACTTTTTAAAGGAGAAAGATGGAAGAAGCATCTTTATTCTTTGATATTTTTTTAATGCACTAGCGTGAACATTTTGACCTAAACACGATAAATTGAGAGAACATAATTCTATCGAAAGGAGTAATCTAACTCCATAAAATCAATTCTATACAGTTTTATCACTATATGTTGTATACCACGAACTAAATAGAACATGTATTATATAGTGATATTCGAAAGAATATTTGATTTCTATTAGTTAAGCTTCTAACTTGTCTCCTCATTCGGTTGTGAATAGTTATCAAAAGATACGCCAGGCTGCCTAGCTGAATATGTATCAATATATGTAGAAAAATATGTACAGTGTAACATAACATTTTATTGAAGTGTTATTTTTTCTACTGTTTCCAAAAAAGTTATTTGTTCTTTGTTTGTCATACATATTCTTCTATCCTAATATTAATGAAATTTTCGAAGGTGATCAATACAGTGAGATATATGTATATAAGCTAAAATTTCTTATCTTTTTCAAATTGTCAATTTATGAAAGATACGAAATAGCATATTCGATGAAACTTTATTGAGCTGATTTAGCCCACATATTTAACAAGTTCATTTACAAGTTCATATTACTGTCTTCGCATTAATAAACTTTGTTTCTATCATTTTTCGTAATTTGAAAATTGAAAACAAACAACTATAAAGAATTGCAGTGATTTTTAAAGCAAATATTGGGAGATAATGATGATGATATAATTATTATTATTATTATATTCAAAAATCTAATATATATGTGAGCGAGAGAATGGAAACAGGAAATGCGTTTATGCATGTATTATGTGTGTGAATATTATTACCATGTCTTTTTTTTAAGATTTGCTATTGCTACATTGATTATTACTTATTACCTAAGTTTATAATAAAAATCAAAGTTTATTATTACTTTATTTTATTAATGAAATTATAATCTTCACACATATGATTCATTGATTCATATGTAATCGAGAAGAAATCAACAAGGAAACTTGTGTAAAATTATTTTTTATATATAAACACATAAAGATTTCAAGAACATGCAAATTTTTAAACAATCTCTAAAACACAATTTATTTATGACATATATAATTGCCAGTTTGGTTTTATTATATATGTATGTATATAAATACATATATATACATATAAATATATATATATATATATTTGTTATATAATCGCTATCACCGCCTACTTACTTGTTTTACTTCTATTTAGATGCGGAACAAATTAACTGAATAAACATATGCGAAATACTGTACATTATTAATTGAACTAATGATTAAAGATTTAAGTAACAAGAAAAAAATGTATTACACAAGTTAGGATTTTATAATCAATGCTTGTTGTGTGATGCAAAGGCATTTGTTACTTTCTTTGAAAAAGCATGTATAATTTAATTATTTAAATTGTGCGCATAATATAAATTGTATGCCTAATTTAAATGATATGCATTTGTTATTATATAAAATGGAAAAAATAATTTTTCTATTAAAAACATTTCATTCTAATTGTATAAGGAGAAGTATCCATACTTTAATTTTCATGACGTTCATTATTATTATAACTATTTCAAAACATATAAGAAAATTGAAGTACATTTTACAAAAATTTAATGCATTTCTTTCAAACAAAATCTTTTAATTAAGCAGTTATGCAATTAAATTAATATTTGATAGTGTGTGTGTTAATTTCTATACAAAATACAATTTTAATTGTTCAATGGAACAATTTGTTAAACATTATTACATCTTGTAAATATTTTAACATATAATTTTAATTAAACAGTTTTTTAAATTGTGCAATACTTTCATGAAGAAATATATACATATTATCTTTTGCTTTTCAATTCCTCTCTTTATTTCATACTTTTGTTAACAGATCAAGAATTTAATGATGAAAACTTATAAAATATGAAACATTGTAAAATATATTGACAAAGATAAATATAAGTGGTACTCATATATATTTATGTTGAAATATGTAAATTTATACAATAAATTAATGTTCATCAAAATACTACATAATTCATCTGCTCGTTTAATTGTAAATTAATTTTTCGTCCCGTATTCATCAATTACATATGAAATTGAAATTATTGTAATCTGCAGAATATTTAAATAAATTTCACGTATGATCGCGTCTAATTTATTTGCATTGCTAAACGTGAGGTTAACTTTTCCGCGAAATCGTTCAGAACTCAATTCAGATTTTTTTGTTACTATATATACTTATGTTATCTAACATAATTTATGTATATATAAATGCCAATATAAAGGTTTTCTAGAAAATAAAGTAAATTATTATTTCATAATCACGGCAAATCCCAAATGCGTATTTCAAAAGTAGGAACGAACGACAGAAAGCAAATCACGATAGATTTGAATCGACCGCGGTTTTCGTATTACCTGTCTATGATTCTTGTTCGGCGATCAATGATCCTCGCCACGCCATTAAAATCGAACACATTCATCAAATCAACAATTTACCATTTCTATTTATAATTCTACCACGCTCGTTACAGTTTCGGCAATGTTATTTTTCGATCGATCGTGATGAACGCAGATAAAATACATACAATGATCATCAGAGTTGAACTGAATCATACAGTGGAGCGATAACGCTGCTTAAATACCGAGGGATGGTCCGTCGAGCAGTAGTTATCAAAACAGAGTGACTGCACAAGGCTACGTAAGGTGTTGTTGAACGGGGTAAGAGAAATGCCAAAGAACCGGAGGTACTTAGCTGGAAGGTGTATATGATAGACGACGGTGTTAAGCAATATCCATGCACATAAGCGGTTACGTACGAAAACCGGTTCTCCTGAATTGTTACACTTGAAAAGGCTAAGCTCTCCGTACGGCTCGAAACGGCCCAAGGTGAAAGTAGAATGATAAAAGAAAGATCTCAAGTTTTCAAAATGAGGATCACCCGCTGAAACGTCCGAATGGCACGCGTTACGTGACTAAAGGAAAAATGCACGCGTTGTTTAATTGCAATTTTGTGACTGGACTTTTACGTTCGGTATGGGCTGTTGGCTAACCTAATTCGTAGTTGATCGTACCTTGCGATCGTGTACACCGACGTGAACGTAACTACGTCTGACAAACACACACGTATCGCGGTCTGATCATCGTCGCATTAAATCACGATTAAAAGGGACGTTGCGGAAAGACAACGGTACACTACCAAATTTGTTTACAATGGCTGTGCCTAACAAGTGGGAGAATGCTTGTAGATTATGCTCGGAAGAGAAGAACGAGATGCTGTCAATTTTTGGCAATGAAGGTGTACAGCGTAAAGTGGCGCAAAAATTACGTGCCTGCCTGCCGGTCTTAGTGTACAAAACCGATCCACTGCCAAAGCAAATATGTCAGTTCTGTGCCGCCAGACTGGATGACGTTTACGAGTTCAGAGAATATTGTTTAAGTGTTTACAAGAGCATGCATTTGAAGCTGTTAGCTTATAAGAATGTTGAATCTGTTCAAATTTATTTAGAAGCGATGAAAAATTCCCCCGATCCTTGTCAGGTATATCTAACATTTTCTTTTGTATCGTGTAATTGTATATGTATTGTTGGATAAACATCGTGATCTTTAGGCTCAACTATGGAGAGAAAAGGCTAGAGCACCGCCACCTTTAGTACCTTTGCCAGTTTCACTGCCAGTTGAAAGTCCATCAATGCCAATGGATGTTAGCCAGGAGCATCAAAATAATTGCATGGAGTCGTTACCCGAATTACCATGCGAAGTAGAGATTAAAGAAATGGCTACAGAATCAATATTAGGGACAAGTGTTAATGTGTACGAATCGTCACATAAAAATAATGTAGAAAATGAACTGTATAATAAATTAGATATAATAATGGAACAAAATACAAGTTTATTGAAAGAGGAAAGCAATAACTTGAGACAAGGAGTACAGGTAAAGGAGGAAGAAAAGAGGACGAGTATTTTAGAACAAGTGCTAATGGGTAGTTTGACAATGAACGACAGGAAAGACTTAAATTCAAAAACAAAGCTATCCTCTAAGTGGTGGTGTGCTCCTTGCAATAGTTATTACAGGTAAGTTTTTGCTAGTTTCAATTTTGTGCACAGTTTTGTAATTAGTAATTCTTCATTTTAGGACAAAGGAAAGTTTAATGAAACACATGCAATTACATTGTCCAAGAAAGTACAATTGCAGAAAATGTTCTGCTTGCTTTGAGTTGGTAGAAGATTTGGCTAAACATGAAGCTACTAATCACTTAAAAGTAACGTTAGACTTTGATAGAAGTGTTCTAGATTGTGATCAATGTGACAGACAATTTGTTAGTTGGGAAATGCTGAAGAAACATAGATTATGTGATCATTTAACTCAAATAAATGAAATTGGGACCAATACATGGTGCTCCTTGTGCAATAGGTTGTGTATATATTCCATCCATAAATACATTGTTTTTTTTTTATCATAGCAGTTTTGATTTAATTTCTTTACTTCATAGATTTTTTCCAAGTATGGAAAATTATCAAAGTCATATTCAGTTACATGAAATCAGTAATTATACATCAACAAAAGCATTGCAATTAATGAATCAACAGTCAGTAAAGGTTCTCAAAAGTGAAGAAACTTCAAAGGAAGTGAAGAGGGAACACTTTGCAGATGCTTCTAAATCACTTACTTGTCCTACTTGTGGAAAAGTAAATAATTTTATGCATGCCTTACAAAAAGATATTGTCAACATTATATTTGTTCATTAAATTCTTGCTTTTTCTCTACAGATCTGTACTCAACAAAGTGCGTTATCAAATCATATGCGCACTCATGAACCAAAAAGACATAAATGTGATATATGTGGACGATCATTTGGACTTTTTATACGTCTAGCAGCTCACAGAATGAGCGAACACAGCCAGCAACCTACAATGTCGCCTGTAATGGCTAGCGTTGAACAAGAAGAAGCTTTGAACGCTGAAAGAGAAGCTAAAGAAGCAAGAGAAGCCAAAACTCGCGCATCAAAAACTAGAACATATTCAGAGGTTTAATTACATCTATTTATTTATATATTTGAAAAGTTTGGAAATATATGAAAATATAAAAATATAATTATGATATTATAAATTACAGATGATAGAAAGAGAGGATATTCCTAACCATGAAGAACCACCTCCAAAAAGAAATGTTCCATTAAATACCAATGCATTTAAAAATGTGGCAAGATGTGGTATCTGTTTACAATGGTTTAGTGATCACACTACGATGTTAACGCATTTACAGACACATTCGGATAATTACACTTGTAAAAATTTCACCTGCCATATATGTAAAAAATCTTTTAAAGAAAAGTGGCAATTATTTAGACACGAGGTATATATTTATTATTTTTGAATTGTATTTCTTTTAATACTCTCTGTTTTTATTTTAATAATAGGTATCTCATAAACCAACTGATTCTGCAACAATGTACACATGCACAGTATGCAACAAATCGTTTGATAAAAATACGTATAAAATGCATCAGAAAACGCACATTGTTGACAAAACATATCACTGTCCTAAGTGTAATAAGATATTTTTTAAAGAAGTATGTTTGCTAACTCATCAGTGCACAGAAACTGCGTTCGGTAAAAAAGGAGTTTCCTCAAAATCTTCGCAAAAGTCTGCCTCATTGAGTAACAGCAAAAGGTATAAATGTTCCAAATGTAATGCGTCTTTCAGTAGTTTTCAGTCGAAAAATTCTCATATGAGGGTGCACATGGAAAGTTCACATACAACGGTAAGTATTTGTATATTTGATGTAAAATCATTTTTACCGATTTTCAGGTATTCGACGTATTTGAAAATTCGCTTTTTTTATTGTTTGCATAGGTACGAAAGCAGGATTTAAAGGAAGAATCAGAAGAAGAAAAAACTATGCCGAAATTAATTCCTGAGACATCATTGGAGTATTCGGTTTCTACTATCGAACCGAAGATAGAAATAAACGAAGAAAGTACACCACCTCCTGTTAAACGAACTTTAATCAGGACAACCGGCGGGTAAGATTTAAACGTAAAAATTAAAAAGTTTTATGAAATATTAATATCTGTAATATATAAAACAGGTATCGCTGTGGAGTATGTCAATCTCCATTTATTTTACGAGAATTAGCTGTTGCACATTTGAGATCTGCACATCCTTTGATGCCATATCAATGTCCTTACTGTAAAAAAAGGTTCACCACGCAATATACATTCACGCATCATATTAAAGCAGATCATCCTGATGAGCATGAGAATTGAACTGTACAAACGAATATGCCAAATGGTTGTTATACCATAAAATAATGCCTTTAAGAATGGTAACTTTTGTTTATATACGAAAGACGTATAATTATATATAAATATATATATTAACAGTTATCGGTTTTACGCTGAAGCTGTATTATTTGATAATCTGGCATTCTAGTTCCTGAACAAAGTAATTGGCCTTAAATAAAAAATTTTGTAGTTCTGTTTCATGAAAAATAGGAAAGAAAATATATGTGAGTATACACACACACATACACACAAACGCGCGCGCTCGCGCACACACACGCACACACACACCCACACATGTATGTACATATATACATTCATATACGATATATTCATAAATAAATATAGATTGTGTTGATCGAAATATAGTTTTTAATGATAAATAAGTATGATTTATTAATAGGAGACTGGAATAGAACTAGTACTTATACTAATATAACGTGCCTGTTTGAGTATTGTATCATAGTGCTGTATGAATTTTTAGTCAAATTGATTTATGAATGCTGAAAAACTGTATTATCTGTATTAGATATTATATGTGTCATTCATTAGCGATACTTCTATGGAGTTGTATAAATGTGTTGTCTGTTATATCATATATTAGCGTTGACCAGGCATTCCTTCTTTTTTTTTTTTCATAAGGAAATTCTAGGAAACCTAAAAATGCTTTTTTTTATTATTTCGACTAAATAAATCTAAGGAAATTAAGCAACTAAGTAATAAAAATAAACCTAGGAAATAATAATAAGCAAACTTATTATAAATTATTATCATTGTTTTATTTTATATATAGAGTATTTACAATAAAAAATCACTATCAAGAGAAAGCTTTGTACGCTTACTAAATAAATTTTTATTACAAAAAATAATTTGTGTGGTGTTTTTCCGAAAATAGTTTAAAATAAAACTATTTAATTTAAATGAACAATATTTATTAAACTTACATTACACACTGTTTTTTAACGCATTATTGTTATAAATATAAATTTACAAATGTATCTGATGAAAGTAAGTAACACATGATATCGTCGATAGATGGCGAGAGTAACGTTTTACAATTACTCTATATATATGCGTGTATGTTACATAATATATGTGCTGAAATAAGTAATTGAGATTTTTAATGGATCAGTTATCATTTTATGAAAAATTAATAAAAAAAATTTGAAAAAACAAGATACTATACTTATAAACCAGATATGTTTTTTTGTTAAAGTATAAAATATAAAGGTAAATGTGTTGAGTGTTTAGTTATATTGTCCATATACTACTAGAGACTGTATGATTATAAGTGGTCTTTATCATTTTATTACTGTTTGCAATTACCGATTATAAGTAGTCTTTATCACTTCTCTAACTATAATTTGTAGTCATGGATTGACTTTATCAAGTTGTGAGTACATCTTCAAACATAATTTTAAATAAACGATGCAGTCGCAATTGGAATCTGTTTAATTATGTAAACTACATAATTTTAAAGTTTAATAGAAATAACTGAAACATTCATAATTTAAATTACTCACATTCTAAAAAAAAAATCAATAATTCAGAATTCAATGCAGAACGTAAGAAATTAAAATTCACACGGAAAATGAACGACAAATTTTACCCTTATAGTAAGCTCAAATGTGCTTATTTTTTCGAAATAATGATCAATAGATGATCGAATAGATGATCAATTTTATTATATTTCCACACGACTTTCCAACATACTTTCTTGAAGGATAAACGACAACAAACGATACGAAATTTTAATTAATACAAATTCTATGTAAGCTTCAGATAAGGAAGAAGAAATATTTTTCAAAATTGTTGAAAGAATTCGAACGTATTTTAAGAGAAAGCTGTTACCTTGATAAAAAAAATTGGCTCCGGTACTGATGGGGTACGGTGGTGAACGTGGTGGGTGGACGTAAAGCGCATGGAAAAACCAGAGGGGGCAGATCTGCCGCATAGCCGACGGAAACTAGTCTGACCCTCATCAGACGCGACGCGTCCGCGATCACGTACGGTGCACCACACAAGACACCAGAAGATTCGTACACGTTCGTTCAGTCATTTCGGACGTGAGAACGGAGAAAGAGACACTACTTGGGACTTGTCTATCGAACACTGCCATCGTATAAATTCTCTTCATTCGTTCTATTCTTTTGAACACCTTCTCGAGTTCTCGAGGTGGATTTACAATTTGTAAAAAGAAATTTATATAAAAATTGACCGCAACTGTAATCGGGCCTGCTGTGTGCAAACTTTCCATGCAGCGAGAGTGGAGGAAACACGTCCGAAGTGACTGACTACAACGTGACTGGCTGAAACACATGGTCCGGTGATCGTGATCATGATTGCAAATCGTCTCGCGCCAATCGTCACCCTCGTCCTCGTGGTTCTGCTGTCGACTATCCATCACGGTGAGTCCAATTTTTCGCGTCCCTTTCAGTCATCACTGGTCTCATCTCGATGCTCGTTTCGATCCTCAGACGAATTTATCGCCATGTATGATTAATCCGTACACGACATGTAGAAATTCGTATGCACGAAGTGCTACGTTTGTCCAGCTATCACAGGAAAGTATAACGTATAAAATGAAAAATCATTTTAACGACTTTTAGTTTCTGATCCAACCAATAGATTCACAATCAATACGTAATTCTTTGCTTCTTATCATGACTCTCCCTTCGGAATCAGCGCACGCGAGCGTGCATGCTTGAAAACTCATGTTACCTACTTCCATCGATTTCCATGCAACGTAATATTTCGTTAGAATGAAGTCAAGCAATCAGCAATAAAATCAAAGCAGAGATTTTATAACCGCTATAACATTACCTAGAACAGATATGAAAACAAACATCAATAAAAGAAAATTTCTCGTTACGTTACAAGTTGAACGACAATCGAACTTTTAAAGGAGTCACGTATATTGCAGCGCAATGCAGAATAAGCAGCTACGCGATACTAATTTCGATGCACTATTGTTTCTGCATTAAAAATCAGCTGTAATTTCTTCTAGTAAGCAGAAGTTATTCGAGCTACGTAAAAAACAAAAAATGCGATATTGATTTCCATGTTACATAAAAGGCACGATCGAGCTTTCATCAGCCGCAGTCCTTGCAACTTTTCGGTCACGTCTTCCTTATCACCTTGATGATCCTATCCATCTTCCATTCGTAACTATGTAAATTGCCGGAATTTCTCGAAAATTTCGTCCTTCGTGTTATAGTTCGATGGATTATGTCACACGTCGAGGGGCACATACAGCTAATGCAAATGAGGGCAATTAGTATGAAGTAAGATAACGTGCTATAGAGGACATTCCTGTCCTGTAGAGGATTATGGTGTTCCAGATGTTCGTCAGGGAACTCGTACAATAGTAGCACTTGTGGTACTTCCCCAATGCTTGCCTGGAAGTACAGACTGTACTTAATTTTTAAATCGAATCTCATTATAAAAGTATATCACGCGGAAAGGAAACGGGTCGCCGGAAGTCGGAAATACGATTCTATCGCGTGATAAAACGAAAAAACGATAGAGAAGAATTATTAAAATCAAAACAGAAATGTATTGCTGAATGGTCAGAGATAATTATGTCGTCTAAAAAATACAATCTGCCATCATTCTTATCTAGTTTTCACAGTGGTAATAAAAAGATTAGACAAGAATGATTTAGTCAGTAAACTGTGTATATTTCTAGAAGCAAAAGAAATGACTAGCTTGGTGGAGGTCGTTCCATTAAAGAGAGCGACTTTCACAAAGGTTTAAAGCGCTGCGACAATGCGACAGAAATGTATCGACTTTTTGAAAGAAACAACTATTTCTATAGCGTTTAATGCGTAATATTCAACATCTGCAGAATCATTACTATGATACATTTGTGACTACTATGATACACGAGAGTGTAACATTTTAAGAACGACAGCTTTTCGATACAAACGATTTAATGCGGATAGAATATTCGCGATTGGTTTAATGAACAAAAAAACATTTAAAAATTGTAATAAATCTTTGTGAAAGTACAAATCGAGTGCTGAAAATGCGAAATTCTCGTGTGACGTAAGCGATGTATTGTTGCGGGTAATTCGCTTCAATCGTTAGATGGTGACTTTAAAGGAACAACTTCGCAACTGGTCGAACTTAAAGCTGCTTTGTCGAATCTAGTTGCAACTACGTCGCGGAATCGAAAGGAAAAATGCTCGGACCGAGGGTTGCGAACGCTCGGTTATTTCGTCTTCCTTTTGAAGAAAAAAATCGCCAGTTAGTCGATGAAATTTGTTAAAATTTTGGTTCATAGAACCTGGCCCCCGCGAGGGTTATCGAGCGACCCACTTTCTCCCCTCCCTCCCTCTGCATTCTCTCACACTCTTCTTCGAATTCTATTCTCCCTGCACCGCGTGGTACCGTGACCAAGGGAATGTTCCTTGTGTTAACCTTGGCTTATGGACAAATGTTTTATAAAATTTGCATCGTCGCGTCATGTCCGTGCAAACTGCGTGTCATCCAGCATTGTTTCTTCAAGTGAATCCGGCGATTGGCTCAAACAAGTCCTAACAATTAACAAAGCATAAAAGAAAAGAATATTTTGATTTAAAAATGTTCACACTAAAAAAAAATGTTAAGTGTTAAACGTGTTAATCAATGAAGCCTATAATTGGGCGAGAACTATTGTCTTAGTCAGCGTTCCTCCTCCTTTTTTTGTTATCAGGGATGTTTTTATGTCAACGAGGGAGAGGCATCTGGGCCGATCCCTACGTTTCAGTTCCTGTCGATTACATAAGGATCTGCAATGTCACGCAGCGCTTGTTGGTTCCTCACGCGACTCACCCCTACCGTCTACCCTGGCTGCCCTGTCCTATTTACTGCTGATCGAACGTCTCGTGTGGTTTCAAATGTCGTTGAAGAACCTTCTGTGCACACACAGTTCTGATCAATGTTTTCGCACGTCGTGCTTAGTGGTCGGTGTAACGCAAAAATTCTAGCTCGGCAATACCACGGCACATGGACTTATCCTCTTTAATTAAATCACCAAGGGATTTTCATCTTTTTGTGACCACGGGGCAATCGACTATGCCTATTATGCTAATTTCATGCTCGAATGACTTTTAGTTGCTGTACAAAATTTTACAAGAAACGCCGAGTTTATTGCTAATACACCGTGAAAAGTGTTTGACAATAATACTCACAGCGGGTGCCAGTCATTATATACTAAATGGCTCCTTTCTAAAAAATCTTATTAGTAATTCGGTGGTAAAGGAATTTTGTATTTTAACGATACGAAGCTTGCCATTGAAAGCGGCGCACCAGTGAAATGCCCTACAGAATTTACTCAAGGTCAGGGTACCGAGCCGCATCATCTATATTTTCTTGCACGCTCGGCCTAAATTCGGCCAATCAAAGAAGCCAACGAGGGAATGTAAAATCTCGTTTATGCAATTTCATCTTCTAATTAATAAGCAAACACTTTTCCACTAAATTACGCACGATTCATTGAATTATAATGTTCTTTCTTTTTACAAATCCTGCTAATAAAATAAAAAGTATAAAGAATCTTTTAAATAGTTAAAAATAATTAACTATTCTGTGTCAATAATTAAAATTTACCGTCCAATTTTACAAACGTAAGTTTGAAAATTTATGACCAATGAATATACGACCATTTCCAGTCACATTTCTATCGCCAAAATTTGCAAAATTTGTTCTTCTATTGTTAGACCTATTTTCCTATGTGTGTATCAGTAGGTCATCGCATTGGTCGGGGTCTTCCTGCTCGATATCAGCTGGTGCTGTAACCAGACTCGTCGGGAGGGTGAATGGGGTTGCGTGGTGACGTCACAGCGCGGCAGGGCCGTAGCCAATCACTAGCAAACTGAGTGTTTCGAATTTCAAATAAAACCATAGTTACTCCTAAAAGAAATGTAATTTCCATTGGCAGTTCAATAAGATTATCTTACAATTTATAATTATTATTATCAATCAAATACTCATCAACGTTAAATGTAAAGATTTAATCGACAGACTGCTCTTCTTTTCAGTTCGTTACAACTCATTATTTTAAACTTCATTATTTTAAACGATGATCTATTTAGATTGAAAACAATTATCGACAGCGTTGTATGTTATTTATCTACGTTCTACAGCTTTTAACAAACGTTAACGAATTAATTACATAGATGTATCATAACACAATTACCTACACATTAGTGGCCCAGTTTTGAGCAAGTTGCAGCACGCGATAAGCGTAGCGCACAAGGAGCAACTTATAAAATGGATGGTTCCTCTAAGTTCTGACCTACCCTATTCTAATCGATAGAATAGCCTAGCGTTTCAGTGTTTCGTTACGAAACAAAAATTCAGTTTATCGTGATTTATAAAAAAAACTTCTTCCCTCTTTCTCCTTCTGTTATTTCTTCCAATTATTCTAAAATTTAATCAACTTGCAATAAGTAAAAAATATTCATAAAATATTCAAAAAATATTTCCATACCATAAATCATCGAATTTGTAATATTAATGCCGAACATTTTATTTTTACTCAGTATTTGATGTGAAATTAATTTTTCCAGGAGAAGCAATAATATGCTATCAATGCAACAGCGAATACGATCCAAGGTGCGGCGATCCATTCGATCCGTACAGTCTTGGAACGGTGAACTGCAGCTTTCAGCCACGTTTAGAACATTTGAGTCACGAGAAGCCTGTCCTTTGTCGGAAAATCAGTCAAAGAGGTATTTAATATAATTAGTAATTATCTATTATACGCATGGTAACATTGCTACAGAAGCCTTCACGTTTGCAAATATATGAAAACGTTCGTACACTGTATAACAGACCATTAATTAGTCCGACACAAATGACGCGATTATTTCGCTTCGTTCAATGATCGTTGTGATCTCGTTTTTTTTGTCATCGTGCGACAATTCTGCAGATAAGCTATGACTGTTTTGTGATAGTTTTCTGTTGTTCTTGTTTCTCTCGTGTCTCTTGTGCGGAGATCGTACTGCAATTGCGTCGCTCGTATGCGAGCCTTATGTTCAAATTGTATGGCATTTGTTATCGGGCAAGAGTAAACTGCATTGCAGCAATCGAATCCTAAAACTTATTAGATCTCTAGTAGAAAAAGAACGCGCGTGGCATTCTCCCCTTCAGATTCTCAATACCGTTAAGGAGAATATTCAGGAGACCACTTGTGATTTTCTCTCAAACAGCACTTACATAATCTCCTCACGAGCTCAGCCATTCTATTCTTCTGAAGTTTGGGAGTGTGCGCACGTGTTTAATATTAAATAGTGCCACCTGTATTTTCAGCGAACTTTACTCAAATTTTTATTCTCTATGGAATATATAATTATAATATAATTTATATACATAAATTACGAAAAAAATTAATCTTCAATAATAACATAAATACCGTATTAAGAAGATAATCCACCTGTGTACCTGAATATACACGCTTTTGACAATTTCTGGACGACCGAAAATTGATTTTATCGACTCGATACACGAGTCTGCAGCGCGCCAACTTTTTAACTTAAATGGTTTACCTCTGCTTATTTAATTTCGTTAGCGAGTTAATTACTTGGCACCTAGATGTCGTCCCATTCAAGAAAAATTATCTGGGAAGCCCTTTGTAACGCTGTTGTGACTTTAATGAATTTCCAGTGTACGGGAAGATCAGAGTTGTCAGAGGTTGCGGATACATAACGGACAAGAGAGACGATGCCGAATGCCTGATAAGATCAGGCACTCACGACGTTCATGCAGTCTACTGTGCATGCACCGGTGATCTCTGTAACTCGGCCGAAAGCCGCACGCCGTCCTTCTTACTGCCGTTAACATCTTTGTTGACGGTCATCCTGACGATGTCGAGTTTTCTCCTTTCGTGCCCATTCGCAATACCTGTCCTAATTTCGCCGCACTTCTCCATAGCCTAAACTACTCCAGCCACCAGCGGACAACACTTTAACGCCTAAAAACTAAATCAACGATGCAATAGAGAGAAGACCGTTCGTTCGGATCCGGAGCAACTCGTTTTCCTATCATTGTTCCTCCCCTCGTACGTTAGATCGCGATATATTTTAGATCCTGTATACATATACGTACATATAAATTAAGAATAATCGAATAAGCGAATTTCAACAAAAGTTTCAATCTTGGAAGTTAAATGTTTCACTCGATTCTTTGAAGTTGAATTTTTTAACGTGTTTTGATCATTCCTAGAAGCGGAATGCCGGGAACTGGGACTAGTTGAACGAGTTGAAATGTAATACGTATTTCTCTGTCATTGTTATTTAAAAAAAAAAAAGATGCCCGGTCGAGAGCATAGAGAATATATGTGTGTAAAATATATGCACATATTATATATATAATTTATATATATATATATATATATATTGTATATATTACAATATATATTATTTTATATATTTTATATTTCTATTAATATATATTATAATATATATATATTATATACACACACACACACATATATATATATTATATATATACATATTGTTCCAGGATTCGAACGATTCGAAGGCAAAAATAGTCATATTACAAGATAGTAGCTCTTACGGTGATACAAACTGCCAGATACGCGAGAGCGTACTTCAGTAGTACACTTTACAAGAAGATTTAAACGGAATGGAAATAAAAAAAAAATACACACATACGGCCTCCGCACGTGAAACTACCCAAAATATCTCGCATAAGTGTAGAAAGTAAAGAATGAAAAGAAATTAATTACAATTACGAGAAAAAGGAACCTCAAAGAATACATATAATATATATATATATATATATATATGTATGTAACGTAGCGCTATTGCGATGCATTCGCATTTTGTGCTCTATCGGTAAATGGATGAAAGAGAAGAAAAAAAAATATATATATATATACATACAAATATATATTATATTTTATTGGAAGAGAAACAGAAATGGAATTGCACGTAAGAAAGATATTACAGCTTATTTTTAGAGAAATAACATCGGGTTGCTTTCGTAAATACCGGGTATTATACTGTAATATTTGGAAAAAAAATAAGAAAAATAAGAAGATGGAAACATATCGTCAACGAGCGAGTTATGCTGTACTTCGTTTAAACGAAGAAACGATGAAACAAATAAACAAGATCCGGCATTACGATTGCGACCCGTACTTCGCTGATTTTTGCAATAAAATGCTGTGTAAAATGATAGACGATAGCGGAGGAAAAGAAAAAAAAATATACTGACGTGCGTATGTGTGAATATATGGCGAGTGTGCGTTCGTACGTGTGTGTGCACGCAGCTGCGTGTATGTGTGCGTGTATGTATACGTTTGCGTTAAAGAAACGCTAAAAGATTATTAACGGATATATATAGTTCATTTAAAAAGCGAAACGTTGCTACTTCTTCAATCGTAGCCAACTAATGAAGAATCAGTAAATTAAGAGAATAAAAAAAAGCATGAACAGAAAACCAAAAAACAAGTGTCATAAACGAAAACCGTAATGAAGATGTAGAAACTATCGTCAATGGAGAAAGTAGAGGATAAAGTAGAACGCTTATTGAAACAAACGAAAAAAAAATTAATAAAAATATAATAAAAATGAACACACACATGTCTCACCGCAGTATGTATAATTAATCGCTGCTACCGCTGTTGTCACTGTGTCATATCGTCACCATCGTCATATTATTATTACGGTTGCTAATTACTACCATCAGCATCGGTACTACAGCTACTAACTGCTATTATTAACTAACTAATCAACTAATCATCGTCATTGTTATTAATATTATTATTGTATTATTATTGTTAGGATTTGTTTTCTTGGTATTATCAATTAATAGTCAAAGTAAAATACGGATGATCTCAATAGGACGGACATGAAGAAACGATGGCGAACGTTTTGACACGTTTTAGAAGGTTCCGATTAAAAAATCATCGGAAACGGTAGCAAATATGAACACTGACTATTTAAATCTGCTTGATGATCGTGGTTTTAAATTTCAGTTCATCTTGAACTGCGGATGACGACATACGACGAGGAAGCACGGAAACATTTTTTTAATACACGTCCAATTAAAGATATACATCTGTACTATCCTCATCCATACGTCACAGATTGTCTCTAAGAAAGCTGCCAGAAAGATTTTCACTGGAAAATATAATTATACGTACTCCACGACGATTTTATTCTTTTTCTTTCTTACATCTGATATATGTAATACATGAGGAGAATGCACGTCACTTCAAATGAAATACGTGGAGCAATAGATAAAAACAGACAGCCGAAGGCAAATGGCAGAATAAATAATAAAGACAGTTGAAAATGTATACATATTTATGTATTTCGTTATGTTCCGCTCAATTGTATAGATTAGGGGCAATTGACCTGGTTGGTTCTTTAGAAAATATTAAAAACCGAATGTATCTCAGAAATGCCTAGTGATATTTTAGGCTTTCTTATTTTTGCTTAAGATTCGAATGTAAATGTGACTTAAAAGGAAATGTAATTACATAGTTGTTCGTCTCTATGTGACGTTTAAATCACTCTCGAAGTCAGATTCGAGAGATTAGAACTTTGTCTCGAATTGTTCTAACAAATTAGTGCATGACAGTACATAAAATTATTATAGTCTATTACAGAAGGGAAAGAATGACGATATTCGCGATAAGCAAAGAAATACGCGAACATATTGCGATAGACAAAATATCAATAAAATTTTTTGTCACTATATTTCGTTTAATGTATCCTAATAAGTGATGACCATAGAAAACTGTCAATAATGAATAAAAATAAACATTAATGATACGTTTTCTTAGTCTTCTCTTTCCTTTTAGCGTGCCTGTGGCACATCATAGAAATTTTACCTAACATCGAGCGGAATGTAACGAAACCGTTTCTCCGAGCAATTGTTTATGTGAAACATTTAATCAATTTTATCATAGACATATCATCCGCCCATATTCACTTCATGATGAAATAAAACTACTGGCAACACTGCCCCCGTATACAAGCATATCGGAAAAAAATAAGTAAAAGAGAAAAGAAAAAGAAGTATTTCATTTAAATAGTTTACATATTTTGTGATTTTGTGTTACATAAATATATTTAATTAACAAAACATGCCAGGTCATGATTGTAATATTTCAGTTTTATTGTAATATTTATTATCGTATTTTATTAATGTTGCATTGTACGCATTGATCATTATGTACAGAGAATGTTCTGCCAATAAAGTGTTGAATAGTTATAAAAAAAAAATCGAACAGACAGAATCAAAATTATATTTCATGTATCAGAAGAATCCTTGCAAGTTAACTGATCTATTATTCAGCAATTGCGATGTTAATGTACAGAAATAAATGATATTTTCTTTTGCGATGTATTATTGACTTATATGACCTTCATTTATAATTAAACTAAAAGATAAAGAAAATGCTTTATAGTGCAGTATTTGTTTGTATGTAAATTATCGTATATCATATGTCTTTAATATTTGTTACTATAATGAACTGAATAAGCAGTTGTATAATTATGCATGTGAATCGCTAGAAAAGGTAAGTAATAAATCACAATGCCTGATAATAGTATGTAAAATATAACATATTATTCCATATCAAGGAGTTGATTTAAAGCAATAATGCATATTACGTGTAGAAAAATCGTAATTGCTAGGCTAAGTATCTTTTTATGTAACAATCTCCGTATAATAGTAATAAGTAAAAAATAAAACTTCGCACATATTAAACGATAGCACCATGTATAATATATATAATAGATTGCAAAATTAGAGGAACGTTATTTACGTAATTACGTATCGTTTAGATTGAAAATGTTCTCAATATCATGTAATAACAGTTTTCAAAAAGTAGAAAATTTTGTATAAAAATTTTTGTTAATTAGCAATAAAAACAATATTTGCATTTGTTTATATGCAATATTCACTGTTTAGTTTTCAATTGGCATTCATAAGGCACGAAGGTCGATGTTTCGATGGCTGGCCGGAAGACACAGAAGCACTCGATCAGCGTGTCTATGAATTAACTTACACAATTACATCTTTATCTTCACTATGAATATATAAAATTATCGATTGAAAAATTAGCCTATTTTGTTACTAGTGTCATCATAGCATATAAATATATAAATGCGTAAGTGCTGAAAGTAAATGTCTAATACTGTGGTATCTCATATGAAAAATTTTTTTCTAGAAAATTTAATATTTAATTACTTAGAGTTAATAAAAATAAAATTTTTATGATTAATAAACTAGCCAACTTTTTGACAGCCTAAATATATTTTTATAAATAATAAATTAGAAAAAATTTTTAGAAAAATAAGTTAGAAAAAATAAGTATCTGAATTCTGATATATCTAGAAAGTACAAAGAGAAGAAATGAAATTTTCTTCATATAGACTTAATATTGTAATTCCATTTAGCCGACTAGAAATTCTTGAGTTTATAAAAGTTTTAATCAGAAATTAACATCTCCACAATATAAACGTCGCGTAGGTGAGTAACAAAATTTATAGTACTTGGTCGTACTTGAATATTATAAATTGGAACAGCTGGATTATTATCTGAGGTAAGCGTACGTCGTTAAATTCAATTCGAATGTTTTGGAAACATTGAATGTTTAGTGTGCTAAGTATCCGAAAATATAACTATATCAGCTGATTTTTCCTCTTCCGTTGATACAAATGGTGTGACTACCTGCATATTGACTGATATATACAAAGGATAAGTAAGTTGTTTGTCCAGGGACATCACTTGTTTCTAAAACGTAAACTCAGTTTCTTAGCAACTTTAATAACTTCTTAAGATTAAAAAATTCATAAATGCTACTTACTTCTTCGTTCTTATGAAGCGATAACCTAAGCATACCCGAACTCTGAATGTGTTTCACTTGACGTTGCTCATCCAATGAAATTAGACTTACTCTGGAAAATAAATTTTTTCAAAATTTTAATTTAAACATTATCATTTGAAAGATTACAATTTAAAACAATACTAACTTTAAAATTATATTGTGCTTGCCATGATTAGCTTTTATATGATCTGTCTCTAATCTGTGATTCCTTTTAATTCTCAAAGTAGTACTATCCAAGCACACCACCAAATCTAATCCGAAATGAAATGCTGTCCATCTCCAAATATGCTCACCAGCTTTTTCAATGCATCTTCCGCATCGGAAACATTCACGAGCGAATTCTTCTTCACTCATTTGTTTTGGTCTAAAATAGTTAAAACAAGAAAAAAAATGTATACTTTATACCTGTCTTCATTCATTAATTATTTATTACAATAATTATTACAAATAAAATAATTGTCAGAGATACCTAAAGTGGAACAAACATGGGAGTAGGTTTTTTAGAGTGAAAATTCTGTCCACAAAACTGGTTGTAAAAAAGAAGGGAAGAAAAAATGAGGCATATTTGAGACTCTTTACTATGTCCATCGACCTAAGCATAGATCATAGATACATTTAGAAAAAATAAAATCTTCATCACTTACCCTCGATCTTTATTTGCATCTATTCTTAGTAAATGTAACCATTGCTCTTTATATGCATTATGCAACCATTCGTGTGGTATTAGATTGTCACTATATAAAATTTTTACATCCTGATCATGTAGTAAAAGATATTTCATTCTCAGCGCTTTAAAAGGTGCTGAAAATTCTTTGCCTTCTTCTGTTGTAAGGAATGGTTTTATCCATTTATGATTTCTGAAATATTCATCAATTTGAAGTGTTTCTTCTTTATTGTGTACATGAACAAATAACCTAAAATACAATTTATAATTATATAACAATCCAATTTAAAAGTATTTTTAACTTCAAATAACTGTTTCAATATTTCACTATTCACCATACACGTAGCATCATATAAATGCAAAATTCCGTTTGCATAGCAATTAAGTCAGGACTAGCAATTAACTCAGCCATCAAGTCAGGTGTTATCTCTTTTAAAAAAGTAGGATGTAACCATCCATATCCTAAAAGATTCACTTCCAACCACCGTTTTGCTGCAGTTTTTACTACTGGTACACCATAAGATACAGCAGCATTATAGTAAGGGACAACTGTCTTTATATTTGTTGTCTCTACCATAATATCTGTACACTGATCAATTAATCCTTGCAATTGAAATAATGTAGAGGTAGCCAAAATTGATATAACATCTTTCGGTTCTAAACTGACTTCATCCTGGTAAAATGAACCAAAGACTGTCAAAAGAGCTGAAAATATATAGGATTAAGAACAAATCTTACTTTCAATTATCAAAATGGAGAAAATATGAATTAAAAGAAAGAATTATTTACAATCCAATGTGATGTTAGGATCAGCGATTTCTACACTTATAACTGTTTCATTTGCTTCTCTCCAAGATCCTGAAAACATACTCGCAAAATATGGACTCTGCAAAAGGTAAATAATATATAAAAATTTAACATAAAAATGAAATACACATATTCGTGTAATACATTAAAATAATGATTCTACCTGACTTATATAAACTTTATGTAATCTCCATGCTTTTCCCAACATGAGTACAGTTATATCACTTCCCTTTTCTTCTTGGAACAGAGTTTTGTAAATATATTGTGCCGTTGTAAGTAATTTTCTTCTGTAAGAATTAAAAGACTTAATTATGATATACATGTATCAAATCATTGAAATGAAAGGCAGCTCAACAATTAGTTGACAATATAACATTGTTAGACACCAATTAAGACATTAAGAAGTTTTCTTTGATAATACAAACATTATTGCATCGATAATGCATCCACTGTTGATAATAATATTTTATAATAATACGCTTGATTAACCAATACAAAGGTAAAATTATTTATCAAAGATTCTCATACTTTTTTGGCGTTTGAAGCGTCCGATCAATGTAATCCGATTCAGAATCAAGTTCGTCCTCCTCAATGCACTTTCGTTTACGTCCACGGTATACAGAGTGCACTGCATTGTTTGACATTGATGCAATTTTGCTCACGTAATTTCCCATTTTTCGTTGTGTATTTCAATGAGCAAAAGAAATTTCCAGTTCGATCTCTAATAAATCCGTCAGTATTCTAAACATTGTTTTTTTAATGCAGAGAACTGTAGGTCCATTGCGTGTTCAGTGTAAAGAACAAAAGTTTGTAAGTGCCCCTCATGAAATCTGTAATGTATCTATGTGCATGTGCTCATGGAATACATGTATATATATATATGTAAACATGTGACGTAACAAAAGATATGAAACACTCCAATAAGTTGAGTCAGTAAACACAATTGATCACGTGATACTACAGCCATTGGCTAATAGTCACTAGTGAATTACATCTATCAGAGTTAATTTCGTAGAAAATGTTCAAATTAAGCTGCTCAGCAATAATTTTGCACTGAACTTTCCATCTGTATTGATATTTAATCTCGTTCAGTTCGATTTTAAAATGTCTTGGAATTGTAAATTGATTCTGATTCCCCTAGATTTTACGTGTTTTATTTACATCTCTTGACTCGAATTTCTATTGGTCAGAATAAAGATTTGAGCAAGGATCCATGCAGGGATCCGTGTAATGTTTGCGTGTAAAATAGTGCTTAAGTTTTTTGCAATTGGATATTTCTTTCTGTACAGGCATCAAGTAAACATCCAATAAGAGGCAGTATACGTTTTACAGTTACTGATGCATTTACGCTGATAAATGCCTATTTGATCTGATAAATATGTATTACACAGTTAAAAATGTAGAAAAATTCAAATATTTAGACAAATAGTCAGAAGACATTTATAAAATTGTTAAATTAATGACAATTTTAAATCAGGTAAGATCTATTTATAATTAACCCGTCATAAGCAATTAAAAATGAATTCAAAACCATATTCTTTTGTTTGTTATAATAAAAAACTTTTTAACTGTGGAAATCATATATCAAATTTCATTGTATTTTTATAATTATATATCTAAAAATATGTAATTATGTATATACAAATTTTTATATTTTTCTTTGTATATGCATTGTACATACAGGTGTGGAATTTTATGTGTGTTGAACTTTATTTTAAATGTTAGTAACTTTCCACACAAGCGTATTATAGCTGATTCACTAATAAAAAATGCATTTTTTCAAATAAAAAATTTTAAGAGAATTACTATTATAACGTTATACAAAGGAAATAATTACTAGTGTTCTATTGATGTTAAAGCTAATCTTTCTTCTAAAAAGGTATATCAATAATTTTTATTTTGTATTGTATTCTAACTTATAATTTAAGCATTCTAGCTAAATTTTATGTTAAATTAATTATGTTTAACAGAAATGGAAATATTTGGTGATTCTTCAGTTGATAATTACTCATTAAAAGCAATTAATATGACACCACCGTTGCAAGAACCAAAGCCTAAAGCGAAAAAGAAAAGAAAAGTGAAAAAGATTTTTTCTTTTGTACGAAGAAAATCTAAAAATAACTCAAAGAAGTTATCAAAAAAACAAAATACATTGGAAAATTTGCATAAATTGTGTAAGCCAGTTGTTGTAAGTGTTACAAGATTAGCAGTATCAGAGATAAAACAATGGTGTGAAAAAGATTCATCTTCCTGTCAAATAGAAAATGTATCAACACAATCGAAAAAATCAAAATCAAAGCATAAAGTACAAAAAAGTAAAAAATTCACCAGAAAAAAGGAAAATAAACAAAGTCATTTATATTCAAAAAATGAAATGAAATCTCCAAATACATTATTTTCTCAGGAAACAGATATTAGAAATAAGAAATTGCTTGTAGAAGATTTATTAAGAAACGTTAAACAACCATATATGAAATTACAAAGAATAGACGAAGTGATCAATAAAATAGCACAATCATTTGCTAAAACAGCTACAGAATGTGAAGCAAGTATACAAACAGAATGTAAAATAAATGTCCAAACAGAAGAAATAAAAGCAGACAGAAGCATAAAAGAAATTGAAATTCAAACTGAGTTAAATGTATCTGTACCAGAGGTGCAAAAATTACCATTAGTAAATATTAACACAAATGCGTGTTCACAAAATCTTAAAATTGAGAAAGTGGCAGTTAGCTCTCATATAAACGAAACTTTACAATTAAATGAATGCACAGACTCAAATTTCATTTTTAATTCTGATACTGAAATTGTTAGAAATACTCATAAGAAATGTTTCAAAAGGAAATATAAAGTTATATGTGATTCTAATACAGATAATAGTAATGACAATGCAAATAGTTCAGAAATAATTTTGAATGAAGTGAAGAAATTAAGAATGAATTTTCCAGAAAAAATAAGCAAAATGAATGTAGTAAATGAAAAACAAGATGTTATTAAGGCAAAATGTATAGATGAAAATTCAAAGTTTCAAGTAAAATTATCCCCAAAGTTACTTATGTCTGGTGAATCGGACAAAAAGAGTTTAGTCGCACAAGAAAATGTTGATGTTTCACTACGAAAACTAGATATATTAGAGAAATTAGCTAGGCTATGTGATCCTGATAATGATAATAACGATGACAATGATGATTCTGATAATATAAATAAAAATGCTGAAAAAGATAATACTTCCAGTTCTGTATCTTCCACATTAAATTTTGAATGTGTTGCAGAAGATAGTGCTTCTATGAAAGTACGCAATGATGACAGTATACCAATAGAGAAATCAATTCTAGAAAACAAAGAGATTCAAGAATCAATGCAAGAATCATTTTGTTCCGATAAAGACTTCTTACAAAGATATAAAATATTTAAAGAATTAAAAATCTTTTTAATAAAATTGGATGCTTTGAAAAATCTTCATACTAAACATTCAGCTATAGAAATCGAGAAAATAACTAACAAACTTATGAATTCTTTTGTAAATTTGAATTCATCAAAAATTCAACATAATAACCAAAGATCTATAGATGAAATATCTTTTACTTTGGGTATTTCAAAAGATTCTAATGTTAATTTTGAAAAATCCATAGTTTGTACAATTCCCGAGAAAATGCAAATCGTAACTAAGTTACCTAAGAATTCTTCAGAAAAATCCTCTTCAAATTTAATCAGAAACATGGAGAAAAAGGAAAGGTTAAAAATTAAAAAAGCTTCTCATAATTTAAGAAAAATTTTTGATGATAAGTCTAAAAACAGACAACATGTTAGTAATTTGAAGCAGAATTCAAATGTTCCAACCCCTACTACTAAATCTTCTTCACAAGAGTCTACCAATAAAATTTCTGAATTATCAAATATGATAGAAAATGTTAATATAAACAAATCTATTGATAAAATGTCTTCCTTAAAGAAACAGAAGCCAGAAGTTCCTTCAACTGAAAATTCTGTGAAATCAGTTATTGATGCAAGATCTCCAGAAAAAATAGAAATTAATACACCTCAGATTAATAATTTCAAATCACATTTTTCAAATCAAAGTGAAAAATTTGAGCAAACGACATTTGTACTCAAAACATATAAAAAATCTACAAATGTTACAGCTACAAATATAAGTGCTTCAACTTGTCATTCTTCCCCAATGTCTCTTAAAAAACATAATAAATCTAAAGATAAGAAAGATATTTATAAATGTATTGTTTGTGATTCTTATTTTGAAAATTATTTTAATTTACAGCAACATCTAATTATACATACACAAAAACAGAATGATAGTTCATTAAGCACGTCCAACTCATTAGTTGAAAAATCTGAAGAAACAATATCTCAATCTTCAGAAGCAGAGATTCCAGAATTGCCACAAATATCTGAGCACAACGTTGAACATGAGTCATTACAATGTGAAAATAATAAGCAACAAAAGGAAAAAAATACTAGAGACTTATTAAATAAAAAAAAGAGGAAAAATAAGATTAAATTAAAGAATAAGAGTCAATGTACAAGTCATTCAAATGAATGTAGTATTTGTTTAAAAATTTTTCCAACAATGACTGATCTGGCAGCTCATATCTTTTTACATACAGAGAAAGAATTACGAGAAGCATGTAAACATGCAAAACAAAAATTGGTGGAAAGTGAAAGTACAGAAAGAGAAAAATGTAAACAAACTAAAGCTGAACAAACAGAACAAATTGAAGAAATTAAAATTGAACAAAATCTTGAAAGTGTAAATAGCACTGTAGATAACATAGATAATGCAATTGAAAGAATTCACGAAATTAGTGATAAGGAAAAATCATTCCTTGTACAAAAATCAAGTAAATTAATTACAAAAGATCCAGAAATTAGAGATAAAGAATCTACTGCCTTGAAAGAACACGATTCAAAAAGTATAAAATTAGATCTATTATCAAAATCAAGTAAAGACAAAATAAATAAAATAGAAAGTAATAAAAGAGCATTCACAGTGTGCAAATGTCATAATAAACCGGGAACTAATGAAAATAGTTTACAAATCGAGATAGTTCTTCTTTGTCACACTTGCAAAGTATTATTTAGAAGCATAGAATGTTTCGAAACTCATTATCGTCTTCCTGAATATACAAAATGTAATCAGAATCGTTCAACTAGTAGTCGTTCTCCAAATTTATTCTGCGCCAATTGTGGTATGATATTTAGTTCGGTTCAAGATGTACGTCATCATTTAGAAATACATGTTCGTTTTAAACAGAACTATATAATGGATTTTCGATGTAACATTTGCAAAGTCATATTCCTTGGAATAGGAACTCTTTTTTACATTCATTGGTCAAAGCATTCAAGAAATCCTTTCTGGATAGCTAGTGAACAATCGTTCCCAAGACATTCTATAATAAACTCGAAACTAAAGAAAATAGATAATCTTTCTACACAGAATGCAATGACTTTGAATAGTTCTGTGGAACAATATATACAAGTTGCAGAATACGTGTGTAATAATTGCAAATTACCTTTTGTTACTCAAGATGATTTAAAGAATCATGATCCAAGATGTAAAGAGTTTAAGACACTTCAAGATACATCTGTTGTAGAAAACTCTAATTCACATGTAATAATAAAGATAAATTGTAGTTTATGCAATGATATTTTTATTGACAAAAAAAAAGAATTTTATAATCATATAAAGAATAAACATAATTGTAATGTAGATCCTCAGTTTGTACGTCTATCATTCTCAGTTGCTAAAATGGTATACATTTGCAATGCTTGCATGGTAATGATTGACAATTTAGACGCTTTTGAAAATCATTGGTTGAAACACAATACAACTCATATAAACTTTACTTGTACACATTGTAATAATATATATTATAACAATTTAAACTCTTTCATAGATCATGCTGAAGAACATAAAAGTGATACTAATGTAGTATCTTGTACAGTAAATTATACAAAAGCAAAATTTATCTGTAAATTTTGTAATACTGGTTTCGATTCTTCTCAAGACATGTATGAACATATTGTTACTCATAACACAAGTAATCAACAAACATATTCTAAGATTGATCAAATTACAAATCAGGATAACCCTGCATCACAGACAAATTGCACTTCCAGTTCTGTAAAGAACATTGGAAAAGAGATAGAGAAATTTTTACCAATGGAGGCTCAAATAATGGGAAAAGTAAGCGAAACTTCTCTATTAGGATCTAATATAGACAAAGATAAAGAAAAACTAATTAGAGTATTAGAAGGAAGTGAAGATGATTCTGAAAATGAATTGATAATAGACTTGACAAGACAACCAGAAGAATCTAATGAAATATCAACAGGAGAAGAAAATAGGGAAAAACAGACTACATCTAATCTTATTTCAGATGAATCTTCTATCAATCAAACTTGTGAAATGTCAGAAAATAATATAACTAAGACATTAAGAATAAATACAAATGTCCAAGTGTCTTCACAAAATATTCCACTTTCAGAATCTATTGAAAATATTACAGATTCTGTTACAGATACTGCTAAAAACATAAATTCTCAAATTTCTTTAAATGCACAAGCATCTAATTCATGCGCTAAATCCACAAGTGTTTTGCAAAATTTGCATTCAAATAACATTAGTAATAATAATCTACAAGATGCAGTAGTAAAAACGACAAATAATCAGTCAGTTATGAAAGACGTAAAAATTATAGAAAATAATGAAAGTCGTGATACAATTTTAACTGAAAATAAAGAAGAATTAACAACTTTAACAAAACAATCACCGAAGAAACAAAGTTCACCAAGACCAAAAGGATATTTAAGAGTGAAAACTCTTGCAGAACTTACAGGCTCTGCACATTTCTGTAAACTTTGCAATTGTGCTATTGAAAATACTAATGAATTAGCTAAACATTTTGAGAATCACAATACTTTAAACAAAGATAATAACGATCACGAAATTAGAAAAAAAGAATTAACTTCAAAACTATTAGAAACAAAGTTTGAGAATCCTTTAGTAATCCTTAAAAAGACACTTACAAAATCTAATATTATAGTAATAAACAGTCAAAAACCACAGCAATTACAAATAAATACAAATCAAGACAGACATTTATCTTCTTTGCAAAACGTAACATCAGCATATCATAAAAATTTACCACCTTGTAATTTCGTTCGAACGACAATAGCTATGTCACGTTCGGCTACTTCGAAATCTGATGGTGTACCAATCAAAGTAACAGCAAATACTTCAAATATACCGAACAGTCATAGTAATATGCCGTATGAACAAAGAACACATGTAACATCATCTATCAATGAAAATAAACAAAACTCTGCTGTTATGACAAATTCAAGTAATAATCAATATAAATGTTTTTATTATAATTATTTCAAATAATTTAGCAAAATTGATATTTTATAATTTACCAGGTAATCATTCATTTTGTCAGAAGCAAAATTTGGAATATTGGACCCAGGGAAAAAAATTAGAAAAAATTGATAACAGATCAATAAGATCCGAGGAAACGATATCCAAGATGAATCAAAATTCTGAACTATATCAACAAACAATTCAGACAAAGATTGAATGTGCTCCTTCATCTGCTTATTCTCAGAATTCTTCTTTTACTGTAGACACTTCAAATAATAGTAATCAAATGCCCAAACAAAATCAAGCGAGAATAGTTAATCAACCAACAAAAAATACCTCCTCTGTTTATTATAAAAGTCCAAGACTTGCTAATGGTGGAATGTCAATAGTGATTAATCAGACTGCACCTATACAGAATATACCTACAATAGATATCATACAGCAGCCAGCACAACGACAATTATATCAGCATCAAGTTTACAGTGAACCAGTGAGAGTTATGAATACAGGATATGTGCAACAATCACAGGTATATTTCTTAAATAGAAAATGTTGATACAGTTCATATTAGCTTATCAAATCTCTATATGTAGAAAAACATATATAAACGTATATATAGAAAAAAAAAAGTAGAAATACGTATAACATGTAATGATTTGGATCTTTTATCAAAAAAAAACTACCTGACCTAGTATTGGATTGTTTAAGGAATTAATTAAATTATCAATATATTTCGTAGTACATTCATTTTTCATTTGCAGAATTTGGTTGACTGTTCTGAACCAAATGGTGTTTATCAACTGATAAATAATCAGTATGAAGTATCAAATAGACCAGATGTTACAACTTTTACAATTAGATATCTATGTCCTTATTGTGTGAAAAATTATACTTCTGAGGATTTGATGCAAATACATATAAATAATGATCATAATTTTGTATGTAATATTTGCAACTTGCGTTTGTACAGTTTAAACGATTTATATCTTCACAAACTTAACCATAATGTAAATTTAATGTAAATTAATATGCGAATTTTAAGATAAGTGCGAAATTAAAAATATTACATGAATTATTAACTAATAAAATGTAAAAATTACGACGAAGATATACTTATCGTTTGATATTTATATATAAATATTTAACAAGTTAAAATTATATATATAAATTATAGCCGTATAACGTATAAATTAATTTTTTTTACCAAGTTTACTATTAAATGAACCAGGATAAGCTATTACTATTTATCTATAATATTATATTAGTATTTTAACAAAGCAAATATTTCGGTATTCTTATCCAAAAATTTACAGTTTCCTTCTTTTCTTATTCATATATTATACTTGCTTTAAAAGTAAGATATAATTTTTATATTACTTCATTGAACTCCATGATTTTAATATTGTATTGTCATATATTATATTTAGGTATATAATATATTTAGGTATATAACTAATTATAAGCCGAAATGTATCTCATATTGAAATTATATATCGCGTAAAAAAACCATTGCGTATATACAGTGAATTACAGTGAATCCATTCATTGGAATAAAATTTTAATTAGCATCTTTTCTTAGCAAATTTTAATTAACTGAACTTTTATGAATATAATTTATTTGTCAGGCGAATTACTTTGGTTAAAAATTATGAATCTCTCCATATACGTGATTGTCCTAGATCATAAATAGAATTCTATTATAATTAGACAAATAACATGTTGCTTGCTGGCTTTGAGATATAAAATATTTTTATATTTATATCGTAATTGTGACTGTTGAAAAATAATGTTGACCAATATAAACAAATATCATAGATAAGGAATATAAAATGGATGATCTTCGACTATCAATAAATAGTTGACTATATGCATGTCTCCTTTATTCGGCACTTTGAGCTTTTCATTTCTTTACAGTAACCGTCACTTCGATCTATCTAATCGATAGAAATACAATTAATAGGGCAATTGTTACAAGCAACGAGAAAGAAATCATGTTTACTAATCTAAAAATTCGAGTTTCTACATCCTTGCTCGTAACTATTGCGCAGGGGGACGAAATTACTCTGGCGTAAATTACTAATCGTAAGTTTAATTAGACTCTGATATTACGCGTTCTCATTTATTGGAAGTAAATCGAAGGATTGATCTACGTAAAAAAATTGTTAGATAAAAACCACGTGATCTGAAATTAGATCGGTGAAAAAAGTGGAACTTTTCATCGCGTGATTTTTTTCATTTTCGAGTATTAAAAACCAGAAGTATTTGAATCCTTCGCTTTACTCATAGCATGCATTAACGCTTTGAGCTTCTTCTCATTAATTTTAATATTTTAATAATTAATATTAAAAAATAATGATCGCACCGTAAAATAATTCTGAATTTAAAAAATATATTTTTTTTTTATGTGATAACGCGTACAAAGCAACGACGTACGTAAAATTCGAAAAAGTATCGTTACATTGTTCAAGATTACGATGTTCGACGATTACAAATTTGTTAAATATTAATAACTATAAACATGACTTTCACATGATATAAATGATCAGGCTCGAAGCGTTAACTTCATAAACTTTACAACCCCATTTAAGCGTGATAAAAACGTGATTAAAAATTAGCCTTATATACGCAATACAATCGTAAAAACCTCTATACCAACTGTATCAAAAATAAATGAAAATATTCAGAAGGAAAAAAGTTACAAAGATATATGGAAATATTGTTTTCCAAGTGAAGTGAAATTAAGTACTTAATTTAAGGAATTGTTTTATTACGCTCAATAAGGGTTCAAGGATGGTCGTACTGTAATAAGTGGTCCTTAAATTAAAGTAAGCCTATAATATAATTGCTCGTGTATCGGTATTACGAGCAGAATCGTGTACAGTACACTTTTCATTTATCCTAAAATTTGGCACGTGATTCACGTTTCAACACAAACGTCTGTTGTGTCAACTTGAAAGAACGAAAAAGTTTTCTCGTTTTATAGTGCGATACGTGACGATACATGATATAAAGCTAGATGTTAATGGGAATTATACTTGAACCTTGAACAAAAAAAAAGAGGAAGGCTACTTACTATGTCGTAACTATGTATTTGAAAATCTCACATAAAAGCAAAATTTGTAGGAAATAATTGTTATTCATTTTCAATTGAAATAAATTATTAAATATTTTTAATTTTAAAAGTTTCAAAAAGATATTAATAAGATAAAGATTGATGAAATGTTGATATCAATAATCGTTAATTATCGTCTAACATATATATGTAGATGTTGTTTTCTTAATTATTTTCGTTTTGAAAATTTGAACGATGAAACTGAAGAAAGAAAACAAAATAATAACAATAATACCTGGAAAGATCGCAAATACATAGCGGGAATAGTGTACTATAAATAATTCTATCTTAACGATTAAGTTCGCTATGAAAGACCATAGTGATCTTCGCGAGGCTATCCTCCAGGAATCGATCATTAACTCTCGAATCCTCTTTTCGTACGTTTTAATAATACTGATATAGGTTTTCGACGTTTATCTTGCACTTAGAAGCTTTTAATCGTCGCTCTTACAAAAGTATGGAAAATTGACATTCATCGCAAAAGAAGAGATAATCGCTGCAAGGAGAAGTAAACAGGAACAAGGAACAGATGTATTAAAGTAACGAATTGTATTAAAATTTTTAATAAAAAAGATAAAAATTTTGAAAAAAAGAATTGTCATAATTATAATATATCATGTATTATAATCGAGATTCCGTTGCAGGCCAGCGTAAATATAAGTGTCAGAAAAACAGAAATTATCGTTCAATATTTTCAATCATGAATTTTGAAATTTGCAATTTGAAGTTTGAGTAGAAAATTTCAAATGTAAGGTAGAAAAATCTCAATTCTCGTAGTTTTCAATAGTCCGGTTTCAATCGTCTGATCCATTTCTCCCTTGTACTACTTAGAAACTATCGCTTGAACTGACCAATGATCGACTTGAATCACTTCTTCCACTCACATTCCTTTCCACGTTAGAACCTCGATTGAAACAAAGCAGTATGAAATCAATTGCACAATAAATATGTTGTTTCTTTCGATGTAATTTATATAAAATAGTGAAAATTTGCAGGGAAAACTTAATTATAGAACCGTTTTAATTATAACTTCGTTTTTCAATCATTCTAGTGATACGATAATTAAACAAGTTTCTTCGTACTACAGTTTTTTTTTTTTTTTTTTTCAGAAAAATAGCATGATATTACACGGTACCATGCAAAGGACCGGAAGCGTGTTAAGTAATCATTTACTCTACGGAGAATTCTTTTTGTTTATCGCATATGGTATTGAGCCAACGGAGGTTCTGTACCACTGTAATTCTCGTTATCGTTACATCGGTTAATATAGAGAGAAACCTCCGTGTGTATGTATATATATAATATTGTACAGCTACAGTTTACAGTTTATCCTACAAGACTAGACGTACAATCGGTGGAAAAATATCGTTATTCTTCGTCGTCGGAATATCATAAATTTGCACGTAATACATTGGACGTTCTATATCCAGCAGCTTAACCTTCCCTCACGAGTACGAAAAAGTAGGTTGAGCAACGGAAACTCTTGACTTCTCTCTTTTCCCTCCCTCTACCCAACCCCTGACCCGTTTCCGGCTAGAGGAAAAATAACATTTGCTTTTTCTTTTTTTCTCCTCGAAGCAAACGATTAATTCGAAACGCGGATTCTTGATGAAAGAAACGAGAAAATTTAAGAATCTGTCTATTTTTGTAAAAATTCCAAAATTTAGTGATCCATACACTTTATGAGGCGATTTTTCAAACCACTTAAATATTCAGGAATTGTAGAAATTTCAGGATACTTACACGTATATGGATTTAAAGATTAAGAAAGAAATTTAATTGAAATTCTCAATTTCCAATTTCCAATTAGTTAAAAGTTCATCAATTTAGCCCGCAAGTATTCTAATTATTATTTGTAATCACTGAAAATAATAATGTTTTTTTTTTATTATCCAACTAGTAATCGAACAAACTAAAATATTTAATTGTACTCGTTCGACTTTATTAATTTTGAAACTAAACAGAACGTAGCGATTTAAAATTTTATTTCCTAGGATAATAATTTTTCAAAAGTTGAGAGGAGATGTTCGTCAAAACTTGAAATTTTTCCTCAAGCTGGAAATGAAAACGAAAAATGGCTTCGAGTAGTGAAGTTCACGCTGCTGCCTCTATTTCTCACAGCTATCGTTCCTCTTCGCATATTTCTCCTCTTTACCACTTCGAACTGGACGTCAGAAATGGTGGAGCCGCGTGACACCAATTCACACCGTGTTATCAGTTAAATTGTCTATTATCTACCTCTTACGTAATTATCTAAATGCATAATCGTGCTTCTCGAAGGTTCCCCTCTTTCTTTGCCCTTCGTACACGAACTGGCCAAAGGTCCTCGACTTTATCAATCGCTCTATCTACACAGAGTCACGCAGAAAAAAAAATATGACGTTCGCTCGTGATCATTTTTTTTTTTTTTTTGTACAAAAATGAATCGCTTTTTTGGGTTACTTGGGTCCTCTGGTTGAATCAGTCTGAAAAGGGGGATTTTCAACTAGACTAGTAAACGCGCTCGTTGACTAGAACTGTATTCTCTCGAGAACAATTTTTTTTTCTTCAACCTTTCTTTTTTGTTCGCTAATTCGCGTTGTACATTGACGTTATTATTTAAGATCGTCGATCGTGTACCAAAAATACTCTAAATTGTTGAGGATGAAGTCTTTGTCAAATTCGTTTCGATACTTGACTCCAAGTAGGGAGAACATTGTGAATCACATAAGGTGTCCTTGAATTTAAGAAGAGCAGAGTAAGGCAGGATTATTTACGTCGGCTAAGCTTCAATCTTGAATTCTCTACTAGTTGGGAGAACACAAAAATTTTGCGTGCTTTAAATTTAACAAGAAATAATGTTAAAAAAAAACGAGAGAGTGATTCTACGGTAAGGCTATTTGAATTGGGAATTTCGAAAATCAAAATCACACCGCACAAATTGAGTAATCTGTCCTCAAATGTAAATTTCTCAAAAGTTATTCGTATTCAAACTTGACGAGTTGCAAGACAATCATATCATTTACAATAACTACAAAAAAGTATTTGGTACGCAATGAAATGTTTTTTATCAGGTTCTACGTTTTATCTTCGTAATATCAAATTTTTGCAGTCACATGAAAGTACTGCTAAATAATAAAAAAATGTAATATCTTCGTGCCTAGTTAATTGCGTAATTAATACATTAAACACCATAATATCCGTGTCATAATAAATATGTGCGAAAACTTTTTTAGTCATCACAAATATCCTATTGCTTCAAACAACCCTGCGTCACCTTGTACGTATATAAACGACTCGATAGAAAGATACAGTTTTAGTCTTCCACTGATTTACAAAAACAAACGATACACGTCAGGAATGCACAGCATTTCTCAGATTATCGTGTTTGCTACTTTGTTCTTTCGAAACTGTGCGTTCGGAGATTCTCATTGTTTCTCTTGTTTATCAGCCGAACGTAAAAAGGAACCGTGAAACGGGGTGAGGAATGAGAAACGAGTTGAGAAGATTAAAATTTTTATGGGATGTCCGCAATGTAAATGCTTGATCGAAAAGTTTGGTCGTTTTCACGTTCGTCTGACAAAATCTGATAAAATCAATTAGTTAAAAGGTAAGTTACTTTCCTGAGTGATTAAGTACAGCAATAGCAGGTCTTGTCACGAAACACGTTCACGTTAAATCGAATGGTTCACGAGTGGAATGTCCACGTGGAAATTAACTAAATTATGTTACAAGAGAAACGTGTCTCGCTTAACTAACGTCTACGACTTTCTGATCGTTTATTAATTAAAACCTTACCGCTAAGTTCAACGTTCCTCGATAAAATTCCGTCGATCTTACTCTGACAATCAGAGTAATATCATATCAATTTTCTCAATTTTCGTGAATTGTATTTTTCACCTTGATTTCATTTGTTCGTTACCACAGATGACAGAGTTTACATCAAAATTGAACGATCTTTTTGACCAGGATTTAATACTTGGTATCTCGGGATCCAGGGATTTGTTACTTGGTACTAGAGAAAGCATCTCCTCTTGCTCTTTCCATAAAAAACTCGTGATTTTTTAAGAATGTCATCAAAGACGGGCAGTGGTAGAGTTTCACGGCGATTCGAGAAAAGAAATGGGAGACGTAAAAAAAATACGATCGGGTTTTGTGACTTGATCAGGCGAAATTCGATTGTCCTTTCGTTCTGGCTCGTAGTCCTTGTTGCGTGCTCGGAGGAAACGATACAGCGAACTTGTAAAATCGAATTTGTTAAAGTTTGCAATTACCGAATAGTTAGAAACGTGTCGGAAATAAAAAAAAAAGAAGATTTGTCGTTTGTTGTTTGTTTGCAAGTTACTCATTTCTAATTTGTAAGCTCAATAAAATTAGATTAAAAAAATATTAATATACCAGTGTATTCACACAGCGTTAGAAAAGAAATACGTACAAATCCGGATGCGATTAACAGTGGTGATAATTTTTGAGAATTTGAGTTCAACCACGCATTTTAAGTATCATCATTTTGAAGTGAACCTATAAAACATTGTACAATATTTTATGAAAAACTACATTCAGCATCATAGATCTTCAGCCACTCGATTAATGAACAGTTAATGATTCAATTGTTTTACTTCACGAGCTTGTTGTATCATTTCCCTTGAATATATACGTTTAAAACCTGCTGACCGCCTCGTCGTCAGTCACGAAGTAGTTGGAATTCTTCACCGCCGAGCTGTACATGCTGTATGTAGGACTACAAACGACAAGTCCTGTTGTGCAACCGCTTAGCTCTTTCTCGTTCGTCACAGAACCGTGTCGAGCGATCGTCGACGTTCTCCTGTCTTTCTTCACCAAGGTCATGCGGCAGTCTTCGGGTCGCAATGGCATCGATGGGTACGTTGGCTGTCTGGCCAACGTCGTCAGCGCTCGGTCTCCCGTGTCGTTGAAGCTGCGCAAACGTTTGAACGTACGATCGGAGAGGGTGTTCGAAAATCGAGGAAACACGTGTAAATTTTCATAAGGATGGGGTTTGAGAGATTTTAGTATTTTTAGTAACAGACTGTTGTAAATATTATGAGAACATGACGATTTAGAAAGTTAGCGATAAGATTAAGTTATAAGATTCCTTGTATTTTTTTTTTGTATCAGATATGAAGGTACTTTTAACTTTTTTATAAAAAATTGTCAGGCCGTATTGTCGAGGATTTGAACTATAACTAAGTCACTAAACACACTACGTAGCAGTTAAATACTAAAATTCGCTAAACAATGAAGCTTAAAGCTGAACTGCGAAGCCTAAATTTCGAAGATTTTGAAAACATTCAATGGCCAACCAACTAATACACGTACAACGACTAATTCTATGTATAACGATAATATAGATTTTGCATAATCAAAACGAAAGATCATTCACTGCTGTCGAATCTATCCGCAAATAAAAGAAAAATCGAAGCTGTTCGCTATTTAATGAACGCTAATAAAATATGAACGACGAACAGAATAATTTGTCAATTATAGATACCTATGATGCCTGACGATGCCTCTCTTGATCCTGCAATGTTCATTTCCACCCTGTCCTTCTAACGCTGTCCCATGGGTCTTGCACGCCTCTATTCCCATAGGCACGGGAGAGAGGGATCCAGGCCCGTACGAACTACTGCTCTGTCTTCTGTCCAAGATGTGGACAAGCTCCACCGACGGTGTCGGTGAAAACGTGCCCTAAAGACGCTTCACATCAAACTTCACCAACCCACAATCTAACACAATCTAGCAAAATAAAAACGCTACCAAATGAAAACCCAGAAAAATAATCAGGAAATGCTTCGCGAAACTGAATGATCGTCCTTCCTCAATGTCCGATGGATGGAAACGGGAATTCAGCTACGGGATAACTTAAAATAGACTTCGTTTTAATAAAACCATTTAATCCAACAACAAAATCAATATAACTTCTGTTCATAAATACAAAACCAAAGGATTTGGATATCTGGTAGAACTTCGTTTAACATCAAATCCCGGGAAGTTTCGACAATAAAACGTTCGCTGACTATTCTCGTCGGCTCTTCTTACATTACATAGCTTGAACCGACATTTTCACGATTGAAATTTCCAGGCGTTGATAAAACGAGATTTTACCGTGATAAAAAGCGATCAAAATGAGTTTGAATCTCACAAGAAGGTGACGTCAGACTCGCTCACCTGCAAAGACGGTCTCCTCAGCGTGCCACCCTCCATACCGACCAACTTCACACCCTTCACGTTCTTCTTAACGTTGATAGTAGTCAGCATGTTATCCGGAACAGTTTGGAATTCCGTGTTTCCTCTGTCCACGATACTGACTCTCTCGTTCTCTCTCGTCTTGTCATTTAACAGAGCCCCGTCGTTAAGTTTGGTATAATGAGAGCCTGGAGTCATCGGGGTGGTTACGGTAGGATTCGTTGGTACGTTCACTATGCCTGCGTTGCTGGGAGTTATGGCTGGTCGATCGGTTGACAAGAGTATCTGACCCATAGAACCTCGTAAGTTTCGTACACCTAATATTTGGCCTTTGGATACTTCGTTGCTTTGTATAGGAGCGTATTGATTGGGAGTCGGTGTATGTCTACCACTGATGGAGCTCGTATGAATGGAGTTTCTCAAAATTTGAAGATGCTGAAGGCTTTGGTTCGCTTTCTGAGCGGCCGAACTGACGCTATTCACTTTGGTAGTGTCTTTCTCGTAAGGATCGCCAGCTATGGTCCCGCTGTCTCCCCGATCAGTCATGTCCTCCACTGAGTTCGAAGTAGTACGGTCGTCGTCGTAGCTGCCGGGCCCGATTCCATCGCACGAATCCATTCCCGAGGTGGATTTCTGACCAGACGAATGACGCTTTAAGATCATTTGACAGAATATCGCGAAGTATCATTGAATTCTTAGTGATAGAAATAATCTCAATGATAGACAACTCTTATCTTGTATCTTATTTTGACAAAGAAGAAAATTTCAAACATCAGATAATAATAAAACTAAAGACACAGAACAAAGCTTGATGAAAAAGCTATGTAATCTCTGTAGAAAGGTAATTATATTTTAAAGTGAATTTGTAAATGATATTTCTTTTTTTTTTTTGTTCTTTTTTCGAACCAAAAAACGGTTGTGAGAAGACTAACATTGACAGAGGAAGTGTCCATTAAAGCGGCACCGGAACTGCTCTGTACAACTCCGGATTGGTCCTTCGATTTCCCAGGCGAGTATACGCTGAGAACGTCACAGCATCGGGGAAAGTAACCTTTACCGAGGAGATTTCTCGTAAAGAAGCTGGTGATGAGCTGGGTAAATAAAGCCACGATCATAGCGCCAGTGCGGAATGGGAATTTCTGCGACTGCGTTTCCGTGTCGTAGAAAGGATACTCGATCAGAGCTGGCACTCCCAATCCTTTTTCTCCACCTGGAACACAACAATATCTTATCTTAACAGTTAACACTTTCAGTCGAATCTAACAGATTCCAAATTTTTAGTCGTTCTATTGTCAAACTAATTCTTTTCAATTATTAAATGAAGTTAATGTCGAGAAAAGATTTATCCAGTTTCTTTGCTGTAATTTCAAGTATATTCAATGGAGAATTTAAAACTGAAACGGTGTGTCGTTTATAGTGAAATTTCCATCAATTTTTACCACAAAGACGTAAAACAACGGCGACGAAATAGCCAGCGAGGCATCCATAAGTGTCAACCAGAGAGGGCCAATGGACCACGGTTAACAATTGCGGGAAGAGCACCACGTAAACAAGATCAGAGCTCAAGTACCTTTAAAACAAAGGATGCATCCGGGTTAATTAGTTGGTCTGGTTAATTGTCGGCAGTCAGCGAGCCAACAAAGCAAGTAATTCGAGCGTTTCTGCTGCTACTTACGACAGATAATAAACGCTATCCACAGTGAGCGCTATTACAGTCGACAGTACTGTGATCACGACAACAGATATCCGAAGGATCCAGTTCAGTTCCCTCTCGGATGCCTACAATGGAATAAAGATAAAAGGGCTCAGACTTCCGTTGGAACTTCTCTCTTCTTCTCCCTTTTCTTTAGAAATTGTTTTAGATTTAAAACATTTTTACGAAGGCATCTGACAAAATATCCAAAGCCTTCTTTTCACATTTACCTTTGGCCTTAACGTGAGTCTATAAACGTTTCTGGAGAACATGGAACTGCTGGCCAATATACTCGAATCTGCTGACGACATCACCGCCGCAGAAATGGCACCCAGACCTGATAATCAATCAAATTATTGAAATTAATTTTATCTGACTGACTTCCTGTTACTACTCTTTTCTAAAGAAAATAATTTTTTTTCCTCTTTGGCAGACGGAATTTGATTTTTCAACGAACGGGACAGATAAGATTTAGCGTTGTAATCAATTGATAAGAATTTGCAGAGTCTTCGGGCGCGAGCTATGCGGTTCTTCAATTTTATTCTTTATAGATACTCGACCTGTTTCGCGGTTTCTTAAGCGACTAATGTACAGGGTGTGCCTGAAACGGAGGAGTGTGCTTATCTCGAGGATGAAAGAGGGTCAAATGGTTGTAGGTGCAGAAATGCTTTCTTCGCGAGATTTACGGCAAAATTACGAAAGAATGCTTGCCAGCCTATGAAATGTCCGTTAATTGAAAAACAAAACGAATTCTTCTATTCTAATTCATCGTATCGGAGGTTTTATTTTCAAGCAAAAACAAGCTTAAATTTTTTAAAATCAATTATTGTTTAGAAAATAACAATTGCAATTCGATTTTAATGAAGCATTCGGGAGTATAATTCCTCTCATTTTGTTACATGAAACGCTAGATAGTCACAGTGACTCACCGACAAATGAGACCCACTGCGGTGTTAGGTATCGGAGAACAACTGGTAACGCTGCGTTCCCATCATGTGCTATTATACTCTTGTTAAATCCTTCTATGGATGACCAGTCGGTGGCACGTGCCACCACGCCGATTAAAGCTGATGGAAACGCGAGGATCATGCAGCCGAACATCGACACTATCGATAGAGCCGTTGCCATTGATGTACTTCGCATACTTAAGATTCTTTGGAAATAACCCTAGATAAATATTTATTAAATTGTTCAGTACAATGGCCGACAGATTGACAGAATATTGATAATCTAAATTCTTGTTTTATTAATTTTTTCCTTCCGATCCTGAACAATTGCAAATTCACATAGAATAAATAAAATGATTGATTGAATAAATATAAATTAAAAATTATTTTTTAAAATTTTCACAGGTAAAATTAAGATTTTTCTAAATATTTATTTTTCTACTTATCTTTTTCTTTTTGGATCGTAAATGTAAATTCGCAAGTACCAAGTATACGCGAAGCTTTCGCTTCGGAGAAAAATTTTCATTCAGGAGTATATGCCTTTGCATATTGAGCACCATGGTATACAGTATTATAATTATCAATGAATATTCAATACCTGCCAAGGTATACCGCCGAATACCAACAACAGCATACAATCAACCCACTCGCCCAGGTCCTCGTTCTTAATTTCACCCAGCCATTCGTGCGGTGCTAGATTCTTCTCGAAAGAAACGGCAGGATGAAGAGCAGAGAACGGCGCGGATACTCCCAAACCGATTATAATACAAGCTAACTGCAATGCATCGGTGCACGCGACAGAATACAATCCGCCAAATACGGTATACCTGTAATTCACGTGGCATCTTGATCTGTTCGTTTTCGAATTCTATCGAAATCGTCTTCTCAGAACAGTGAATATGTGAATATGCCACTACCACGTGAAGATATTCGGACATTTATTCATTATTGGCAAAGTGTATTTCGATTAAATTACGGATAAATTGAATTGCAATGATTGTATATTATTGATTTTTGAAACTTTCAATAAAAAGAAATTGTTAGACCTTGTATAATTTAACATGAAGAATGTAATGAATGTAACTTGAAAACCTAAAGATAAAATCAAGCAAATATACAGATTTTTACTAAATTACTTTCGTAAGATATATCGTTGCTACATCTTTTGACGAATAATGATATTTCACGATAGCTCTTCCGTGGAGGAGACATTTTACTATACTCGGTTTCACTCACACGGCTGCCAAGAGCGCAGAGGCGACAATGCTGATGTCCGGATCCACGCCAGCCACTACGGCCAACGAGCTTCCCAAAGCTCTCAGCACCGCAGCACACCAGAACAAATCACCACAGAGAGCAGGAAGGAACAACAGTCCTCCAACACCGGCGCCATATCTCTCTTGAAAAGGGTCCAGCATAGTCACGTGCTCCGCTTTTCTCATTGGTCGTACAAATAACACCGCACCTGCCACCGTTTCATTGTCATTTCAACAATCCTCTCGATTCCGAGATTAACCCTCTAACTGCCCTCTTTTTAAAATCAGGACATTCGATTGAAATTCTTTCATATTATTCTTAGAAAATTTCAGAATCAATGTATATCCGATTTGAGAAGTCTCTCGAAGAATTGAAAATCTCAAGATCAAGATACACAGCTTGTATTTCAAATCGTCCAATTAACTCGAAGTATGTATATATATACGTGTGTCAGAATTGACCCAGTTGCTCGAGAGTTAAAGATCTCTTCAAAATTAAAGACATATCGGGATCGAAGATTCCGGATAAAATAGAACACGATATTAAATTGATGCAAGTCCTAATAGAATCGATTAAAATTAGATTTTAAAGAGTGAAAAAGATGGAAGCGAATGGTTGAGAGATGGGCGCGATGGGTTCGCACTTTTAATTAGGTAGGCAGAAGCCTCGGTTAAGTGAAACGCAAACCTCGTTGCGAATGTATAGACTCGATTAATTGGAGTCCAATCAAATTCGGGATCTGCGGTGATGGTATGGGTATCAGCGGGGGGTTGGGGAAAACATCGTTAGCGAAAAGGGATATCCATTACTCTGGAGAATGCGCAAAAAATTGGTGATAAAGTGGTCCGCATACCCGTCGGTCTGCAAATAAATTGAGCTTATGTGTGTCGGTCTGATTGGATCCGCGATTGCTCGTCGAGATCATCGGAAAAAGTATTTGCCACGTTTTCCACGGAGTGGGAAATTTCTTCCTAATTACACGTACCGCATACGCGCCGCGTTTGACATTAAAACATTTTCCCTCTCCTTTTATTTTGGTAAATTTTTTTAATCACCACTTACTCCTGCGTGAAACTGCGTTCAATAAATTGTTTCAAATTATCAAACTTTCAGAACGTTTCATACCTATAACACATACAGCACATTCGTGAAAGTTTCCGTGAGCCATTGCATGCCAAAAAAGTTCCATGAATGTTTAATGACCGTTAAAAACACAGAGAACACCCCGAACTAAAAACAACTCCCTCTTCGAATCATCAACTGAACCCTTACCCACTCCTTCCATCATGCTGTCCACCAACATCACCCTCTTGAAGCACATCGAGCCTCAGACGTCAGCCACCGAGCCAATAACAATGACTACATATGACCTTCATGAAATTATAATCATTTTTACGCAATATTAATTCTTAGAGTTTGAAGGAAGATATTAAAAAAAAAAGAAGATGAGAAATAAAGTAAAAGAGAGGACCTTGAGCAAACAGGAGAGAAGAAAAGATAAATATATCAAAGGTCGGGCATCCTCGACTTTGACAGTTTCATCGTCTCCTTTCATCGATCTACTTCCACCCCCTTCATCGCCGTATTACCTCTGACGCGTGTGGCAGTTAAAGGGTTAAGGTTACATCTAGTGTTAGGGTTAACCTCGCATTGATATTTATCGGTATCAGATTACAAATTTGGATCCTATACCTAAACATATTTAGTCATACTTTCTGTTTTTCATAGAAAAACAATGTTCAGTCAATCTATCTTTCCATTTTATTTTATAAAGGGAAGATAGAGTTGATCAGGAAGATATGTATTTTGGAAAGTTAATTATCATTATGTCAGTCTTGTCATTAGTTACAGCTCTTTCATATGGTAATATCATTTCGGATAACAAATACTCATGCTAAAAAATAGAATGTTTATTTCAGACTGCTAAAAAATAAAGAATATTAGAATGTCAATTTTCGGATTAGTGCCTCTTGGTTTATAGTTGTTCATTTACAGAAATCGCTACATGAAAGAACTCTTAGTCCATATGCAGCATGCACATCGTATCGTCAGCAGAAATGTCCAGAGAGTGACTTACCGAACAGTAGACTGAGGCTGTAACCAAAGGGCACTTGACACCAGGCCAATCCTCTGGTGAACATCAATTCAGCGGTCCCATTTACGTAGGCGCCACCGACCCACGTGGCTATGGGAGGAAAAAAAACAGAGAACGAACGCGGTTCCTCTCGATTAGTTAACTTCGATTAAGCGGGAAATCGCTCTTTCGAGGGAAAATGTTAGGGGGCGAGACCAGTGATCTGTGAAAGTTCGGCAAATAGGGTACAGAGGATTTCCTCATGCATTCTATTAGAAGGAAATGACGTTTCTTTTATTTTTGTTGAAATTGGAGAAGGTTAGGACGTTGTATGCGCACGCGCGAGTTTCGAATATTTGAAAATGGCTGTATAAGGTTTCCTGTTTATTATTATCTGTGTTATTTATATAAATATTTGTTTATCGAGAATAAAAGTTCGATATTACGGCTATATTCTCAGTTAGCTTAAACTAATCTTATCCTGCGTTATGCAATCACTATACAAGAATTGTCTTGATCTAATATCGAGGAGGAAGGTAATTCACCTCTCATTTATCGATATTTATCGAACTACGAAACTCACCTCCCGATCTATCGATATTTATCTATAACTATCGACGTACATACTACGCAACAGTACCATCAGTACAAGAGCAATAAACCTATAACCATGATGTTAGTTGCGATGTTTCATTAAATTTGCAAGTTTCCACGTGTAAAATTAATAAATTTCAATTCGTACAAAATCGAGAGTTCGTCCCATTCAAGCATCATCAAACCAACCGATCCTTTATCAATTCAACCATAAAACATATATAAAGCTATCGCCGGTGTAAAACCAATTTCCGCGACCCGAAATTCTAGCGTGGCTGACCGAACCGTCGCTAGAACAATCGGGACGACCGCAGAAACGTGTGCAAATCCCTCTCTCTTCCCCACCCCTTCCAACCGTCGTTGCTCTTACCATTCAGCCGTTGAGTAAAAAGAGTGGCTAGGGGAGGAGTAGTAAGCGCGGTGGAAAAAGAACATAATACGGACAGTTATGGCCGAGCGCGAGCATTTTCCGTGGCATATTTTCCCGCGTAGCGTTCATTAAGCTAATGGACGGATGCAAAAATGATTTCCACTGCGGATATAGAGTATGGTTGGATATGTGTATGTATAAATGAAACGCGGTTCTCAGTGGAACAGATTCAACGGAATCTGATGGTGGGGGGGGGGGGGCAAACTTGACTCGAGGAGGGGGAAGGCTGGCGAGACATAGAAGAACGGAATGAAAACGGACGGGAACAAAAGGAAATAAACCGGAGGAATAAATGAGAAATGCGATTGACGCGACGACAAAGCCGGGAACATTCGCCGGATGTCCTACTATGCTCGTGCTCCGTGAAACGTTGCGCGTATCCGTTCAAGGGACAGGAGAAGCAAAACAAAGAAGAGAGAAACGGCTCCGGAGGAATTCTTCCGGAAGTGAAAAGGATTCGTCGAAGCGTTGATTGTTGCTTGATTAATATCCGAGTTCTCCAAACGGACTTTGTATCGACGTAATAAACGAGGGATCTCACGTTTCTGATTTTGGAAGAGGTTATGTTATGTTACGTATATATAATCCTAATCTGCGATTAAAATACTTAGAGTTTCGATAGGTATGTATAGAGAGTTCGGAATCAGAGTTTAACAATCCCAAGTAGGAATTCTCACGTCGAATTCAATTCTCCGCCTGATGGATTAATGAACTCGGGATCTCAGAAGGGATAGGTAGATTTGGATAATCCTAATTATAGAGGTAGATTCATTTTTAATTGAATTCTTGATGGATATAGTTGAATTATTTAAATTACGTTACGGTACTCTCATCCAACCATTTTGTCAAGAATTCTTTATGTACGTTCTGTTCTTAATCGACTCATTTGTTTCTTTGATCATCTAGACTGTACATGAAGAATGATGATTCGTTCAATTTGTAAAACTCACCAATTAGTGTGAAGATACCGAGGACCGGGCCCAAGCCACGATTGGCCAATATCATACCATCTTGGCCATGACGGGATTTTTTCTTCTTCACAACAGCCGCCCAAATGCCGACACTTAATACCACCACATAAAACACGATCACGCCGGCTAAACCTATCACGTACACCCCCATCGTTGCACCTTCACTTCTGCTCTCTTCCGGGATTGTTGCGTGATCCCCTGTGACTGAATGATCTCGAAATTAACATATTTTCTAAAGTTTTATTTAAAAAAGTTACTCAAGGTAAGAAATTAGGTAAATTATTCTAGAAATTCATAAAAGCTATTTGAAGAAATCATAAATGTCTATCTTAATTTTCGCAGTATAATAAAAAGTATAACAAATAGAAGAGAAGAATGTGTTATTGTATATGATCAAGCAATTACCAAGCAATTATCATTACCGAGTTTACATTCGAGTCTATACTTGGGCAAGGATGGTAATTAATTATAGGGATGCCAAGAACGCAGCTATACTAATTGCATGCGAGTGAAAGGAAGGGGTGAGTTTGTCTCCTCCGTTCGTAACAAAGACGCATTCCGAGACTGGAATCTGTTCGACACTAATTTTCCGGTGTCTGTGATCAGTATCAACAGAACAATCGTAATACTCTAATTGTTCTTCCATTCAGACCCCTTGTAGAACAGAAACAGTTCAACCTCCCTTGGCGATTTTGAAATGAACAAATCGTCGGCTGTTGAAACCTTGATACTTATCGACACGTATTTACCACACGAACCTGCCGAAGATTAATGAGAAAATTCCCGTTGGAATACGAAGATTGCTAGCCGGCAAATTATGAAATAATTCCTGAAATTTGTTTCCGTTCCAATCTCAATAGTGTCCTCGGTAAGGAAATAAAGAATTAAATGCCCGTTCAAATTTACATTTGCGAAGACAAGAAGATAATTAATAACGCAGTAGAATTCCGTTTATTTGAGCCAAATTTCAATTGGAAATGTCCGATTAAATAAATTCTGGCTGGTTAAATTTACTTAATTGAACCGGAATTTTTATTACACGAACGAAAAATCATTAGTAGAGGGATTATATGAACTTTAGTTGTACAAATTATTTGGAATTCTATTATAAACGAATTTAATAAAAGATATTACATTCGGGTATTTCGTTCAGAAGACTCGTGCCAAATTTTTATCACGAAAACTTTCTATCGTTCGAACGGATATTCCGTCTAATTGAACACTAAACTGTTGAAATACTTTGGTGAGCCACTGAAAATTCCCTCTTCTATTTTCATTCTATCCAATCTTCGGCATTCTGAACCAAGCACCGGTTCCTCGTATTGATCGCGTGCCGGGCTATCCAATAAAATTCGGACACCAGGCTATCGTTTTCAGCGTTAAGCAGCCAGGCTAGGCAGACAGGCAAGCAGGCAGGTTCGAAGCAAAAGTTAAAGCTCGGTAAACTCGTCGGGCAAACGGTGGAAGAGCTAATCGACCGCGGTGGCAATTGCAGCGTGGATTAAAATTCAAGTGTGGCCTAGATATCGGACATGGATGGGTCGTCGGGTCATGACCCGGCTCGCCGCTTTACTCACGTAAAGTTCAGCCGATCCTCCGCGCTCCTCTCGCGCGGCATTATTAATTCGTTCGCGAGTCGCTGCCCCTTTCTTTTCTTTTTTTTTCGCTTTTTCGTTTTTTCGTTTCCTTCCCCGGATTCGTTTTTGTCTCTGGCAGACCACCTGAAAAATAGGGGTGAAAAACAGGCAAAATAAAAGAATCGCGCCACACGCCTCGATTGAACGGGCAAAGCGCCGTTCGCAAAAGGGGTGGCACGCGTTTCTCTTCGAGTTTTTGTTCCCGTTTCCAGGACCGCTCTTTCAACGATTTCCGATCGTGCAATCGCACGTTCGAGAATTCTTTGCACTCGCCGTGTCAAGTATTCACTTCGGCCGTTGATTTCATTTTCCGATCTCGCGTATTTCATTTTTTTTTTTTTTTTTGCTTGATTCTATTTTCGTGATTTATTGTCCCGTGCGTTCGATGTATTTCATGTTTGAATAATGTTTCAGGACTGTGTGCGTGTGTGAGAATGTTTGGTGCAAAGTAAAGACAATTTTTCAGGAAATAACTGAGATGAAAAAGAAGAGATTATAAATGGAAAAATAAAGGTGATTCTTTTAAAAATTCTTTGTAAATATACTTCGTCTTATGAAATATAATATCGTACTCTTGCTATAAAATGTCTTTGTGAATTAGCATTAAAATTTAACTTTTTGCTTGAAATTAAAATTCTTTGCTAGGGTCTAAATTTAACTGTCACTTCCCAAGCACGGATGCGATATAGCTGGCTACTTTAATTTTCTATAATTATCTGGTTATTTTGTTTTGTACGATTCTGTTTACGTAAGCTTCGTTGCTCGATTTTGTGGAGGATTTGTCGCGTTGTCAGGTCAAGTGCGCGTATTAATAACTTAGTAAAAAGGGGAAAAAGTAATGATGAGATTGCAAAAGCGTTCCTTCTGTACAATCAAATATGATGCTAAATAACTGAAATTCTATTATGGTGATACTCGTGTGTATTATTCAGACATAATCAAATTCATTAGTTAATCAAATAAATAATTGTATTCTAACAAACAATTTCTAGATAGATTACACTAGTGGTTGCACTGATATTTAAAAATTTGTTTTCTTTAACTGAGATAAAAAAATAAACTTTATCTCTTCAAAAAATAAGATACATACAGTATCAAAGATTTCATTAGCTTGTTTTAATTTCCTTTTATTATAAAAGTAGGAGATTATATATTACTCTCTTTATTATTAAAATTGAAGAAACTATTTCGCTTTAAATTCACAGGAAGGATAATAAAAGAGAAAGTTATAAAAATCGTTTGACTAAATACTTTTATTATATCTGAAGCTCGGTCTGATTACAAGAAAAACAGCCATCGTTCGTTTCTGGGTCAAAAAACATATATCCCAGGCTTTTCAGCGACTTTCCTCGCAGAAATCGTAATAAGAGACTTAAGAGCGTTCAGAACGCATCTTCACGATTTCACGATGGCTTCACAGCGAATTCGTTAACCGCCGACATCGCGGCCTTTTTTTTCACGAAAAGAAGAAACACACACTTTTCACCCGGAAACCAGCAGAAAAAAAGAGACCGCTTCGTTCTTACCGATGCTGAAGAAATTCTCGTAATTACGAGCATTCCTTAACTGCTTATATTTTCGAAAGCTTTTTACTTTTCAAAAATTTTAAAACACGCTGAAATTACGAATGGAATGCTAAAAACATATTTCTCAACTCGCCCGAGGAATTCTTTTACATCTTCTTTTTTTTTTTTGTTGCGAGATTAAAATATTTTATAATTATAAATGTCATGTATTTTAATAGTATTGGGTATTTTAGATAATTGATAATTGACAAACAAATTGAGAATATGAATATCTTTAAAAAGAATTTTAATAAAGTTTAATAAGCCAACTCGATATTTATGTTGATTTTAATCAAATGCAAAGAGTCGGGATAAATCTCGAATTGAATTGACGATTAAATTTTTATAATATCAGCTCCGTGCTCGATGGGTTAATTGGCGTGAAATTAAAGTTCTTAATAGCCGCTTCTATTAGGAAAGAAACATTAAGCAGTCGTTTAATTAAACGGACTATTAAGATTCATTTCTTTTTTCTCTCTTCTTTTTTCGTTATTCCTCGTACTTTTCCAGCCCTTTCTACCCTGTTTATTGGTGAAACCAATTAGAACGAGCATGTCTGGTATTTGCATGTTTTACCCAATCAGAAACATGGCATTAAATCAGGTAAACACCTAAACCGACAATCGATAAATTTGCGTATTCAACTCTTGACCAATTGGTGAGCGGGCATAAATAATCTACCGTAGCCAAACGAAAGAGACATAAACAGAATCATTTTTCCTTTTCGTCAATATATCTCCTCAAAGATTTTTCTTTTTTGTACTATACTCTTTTGAGAAAAATGTTCATTTGATAATAATATTTATTTGATATAAATGCAAAACTTATTTGATACACGTTTTAAATAAATTTTTACAGTATCCAGAAATCCTAAGGAAGAAAGAGAGAAATCGGAGAGAAGGAGAAGTAAAAAAAATAGTAATTTGAACGTACCAAGATTCGGACAGTAGACTCGGACGCAGTTTGACAATGAAAGGGCTGATTTCACTTAAATTGGTTAATAGAAATTTTAGAAGATTAAAGTACTAGTAAATATCTAAGTTGGAGATAAATCTAAATATATAACGTAGATATGCGAAATATCAGGAGGATTAAAAAAAAAGAAAGCAAATTGATGAGAAAAAAAAAAGAAATAAACGGAAAAGGAAAACACACGCGATGAGGCGTGCGATACCGTGAAACAGAACGCGAGTGATTGTTCCACAAAGGCCGGTTCGTTACTGAAATTGCTTACTAATTAAGTGTAACGAAAGGAGAGAATGGTAAGGACGAAGTGAGTAAGAAAAAATAGAGAGAGAGAGAGAGAGAAGGAAAAGGGGAAGGGAAGAGAAAAAAAAAATTAACGACCAGAAACGTTGCCGGGCAGAGACAAGAATAAATAGCGCGCGCAGCTCGTTATAAATTTGTAGAAAAGTGCGTCGGGTGAATTGGAACGGATGAAAGGACGTTTCAGAAACTCTGTAGACCGCGAATCGTTTCTGAAGAGATTTTTAAAAAAGAGAGAAAACGAGAGAGAGAGAGTGAGTGAGAAGAACGATAAAGAGAAAGAAAATAAATATGTATAAAAAAAGAGAAGATTAAGCATGGAAGAAAAAGAAAGAAAAGAGATGGAAGGAAAATACAAGAGCCGAGTTAAATGACTCTGAGACTTTGGGGAGAGGAAACAGGTTTAAGAAGTTGGGTTTATTCTTCTGTTCCGCGAAGAAATTTCTTCCGAAGAAATAAGTTGGCTAACATTTTCACCGTAGGATATACTCAATTGTGACCAACGTTCAATCGATGAACTAAGGAAGAAATTAAGCAGGGTAAATACAAAGAGACATATTGTTTATCGTATCATCGTGTACCAATTTGTTCGATTGTATGTTTAAGGAGAAAATTTTATTTTTGCGAATGTTTTAAATTGATATTTTTAAATAATTTCCAGACGTACTTTGAATTTAAAATAAACGATGGCTTCTCAAACGATCATAAAATAAAGGTCATTGATAGTAAGAAAGCTGCTTCCTATTTTTATTGTTTTTAAGGATGAGAAAATAGAAAAAAATTGGGACTAGTTGATCGGCAAAATTGTACTTGAATATTTGAGAGAAATCAATTCTTCATAATTATGACAAAATCTTCAATTGAAATAAGTTGCGAGTTGAGTTGATATTCAATAGGAGAATCTGAACTGTCTAAATTTTCTACTGAATATGAGACAATTCCATTTTAGCCAAAATTATTAATTCATTAAGTAGAATTAGCTGTCAGACTGCATCTATCCTACTTGTCCGAATAATGATATGCTTCCATTACAATGGTATTCCAAATATGACAGAGGAAGACGAAAACAAAAGGAGATAGTGTACTTCTCGACGAAGCATCTCATTTGCAGCGACTTTGCTTCTCCAAAGAAAATTGTTTGATCATTTTCAACCAGTATCAATGGAAGTGTCAAATGAAAAGTCGATTAAATATGTTCTGAGTCAATTTCAAGCTTCGTAAGTTATTTTCAAATAGTGCAAGATGATTAAAAAATTGGTCTAAGATATTACAAATAACGAAACACTGAAAATCGTAGTGCTGTTAGTCAACAAATTATTATTTTTATTGTAATATCAACTTGACAACAAACTTAGAGAATAAATTTACCTAATTTTCGACAAATAGAATGTGTCATACGCATAAATAATCTCGATATCTCGTAATAGCCTCACGATTAGATTTCATTCCAAGTCATTGTTTATTTCTAGAGAATTATCTCTAGGTGAGTCACCCTATACATCTGCCTACCCTCCGTTCAAAACAAGTTTATTAGCGCACTTAACTCCTGAATCACATCTACCATATATTTCTTTTTCCGGTAATCGATGATTTCAACAATCTCCTACGAAATTTTTAATAAAAAAAAAATCAAAAAATAGAGGAAAAGAACCTATTCTAAAAGCTGTCTTGTTTTTTTCAGAAAATAAATCTCCACGAATTAAAAACTTAGGTGAAGAATATCCCTAATTTCGCCATGGAAAAGAAGACAAAAGATCGGATTTAATGTAATATTTCTCGTTACATTCCCCGGAAACAAATCGTAAGAAACCAAAAATATAAATAATATTTTCAATTTCCCCAAGTAAGAGAGAAAATTTCGTCTTTCTTTCTAGGAACAAATCTTAAGGAAGCAAAGTTGAAAAGAAGACGTCGTTTTTTCTTTCAAAAACAAAGCGTAAAAAGAAACCAAAAAGAGACGCAGCGAACAAATAAACATTTAATCAGAAACAGAAAGAAAGATACGGACTACGAAATTATTTGTCTTTTCAGAGAGGAAGTAAATCGTAGAAGAATCGTGGACTGGCTCCTCTAGCGAAAGGAAGATGTTATGGCGACTTACCCCGGAACACGCCTCTCACGTGAGAATGTCCATATTGCTGCCGCTGCTGCTTCGATTTCCGGGCGTAGGAATCGGATCTCCTTGAGCCAGAGATCGGCTTGGTGCCTGGCTTTTTCGTTCACCCTGAACAACGACGAAAGGGGCTCGCCGATTCGGAAAGGGGTCGACGAACAGAAAGAACGTAGACGCGTGGAAAGCACACTGACGAGACGCGTGGGGGTGAACGAGGAGAAGGGACGAGGCGTGAAGACGCGTGACGGATAGGTCGGTGGAAGATTGGCTCGTGGCCGCGACACGCGGACGCTTTTAACGAGGACCGTGCGCGAGAAGAGCGTACGCGAGCAGAACCGGCGGCGACAGGAGGGAGCCAAGCGTACGACTGAATCTAGTACTCTGGATTCGCAGTATCCCGTACGGCTGATAGACCGTGCGCGCTGGACCACCACCTTGCCAGGGGGTCGCCGCAGACGGAGAGGGAGAAAGATGGAAGCTGTTACCACGCAAGGGGACAAGGGAGGGTGTCTACGATCGGAGGGAGGGGAAGATATTCCCTTCGCTCTTTTCACCCTTCGCAGCATCCCTCTTCCTTTCTCTCTCTCTCTCATTTTCGTTTCTCTTCGCTCCCGTATACCTTTCAACATTTCTCTCTCGTCTGTTTTTCTTTGTCCTCCCTTTCTGTTTAACGATATTTATTCCATTCCTCCTCTTTTTTTCATTTATCTCTTTCTCTCTTTAATTTTACTCTGTCCTTATTGCTTTTATGTAGCTCTCTGTTTCTCGCGCAGAGCAGGATCAGAAAAAGAGGGAGAAGGATAGCTACTGCGGAAAGTGAAAGAGGTAATATTAAAAGGAGAGAGAGAGAGAGAGAGAGATGTTGAAAGGTACGCGGAAGTGCGAGTAAGAAAAAGGATGTTGATGGGGCTACAAAGAGAGTGGAACAAGGATAGAAATTGTGCAGAGGAGTGAGATGGTAGAATGAGGAAAAGAAACAAAGAGAGATGGGAGAAAGAAAAAGAGAGAGACGTGTATATACAATGTACCCATTGTAGGGAGGAGGAAGATAGTTGAAATTGAAGGGAAACAAAAGTGAAAGAAAAAAACACGAATAATCTCTAAAGAAAGAGATGAAATTAGAGACAGGAAGAGACGAAACCAACTGAGTGGCGAAGGAGAAATGAACGAAGAGATGAAGACAGGAATTATCGAAGAATTGGGATAAGCCAAGAAAGCAAGGCTGTTAAAGAGAGATGATGAAACGAAACATGAGAAAAAGGCAAGTACATTAGGAAGTGGAAGAAAAATTGAACAAACAAACATAGAAATTATCAAAAGGCAATAAACATGTAAAGGAGAGAGAAAGAGAAACAAAAAATAAACCAAAGGAAGAAAATGATAGAAGATGAAAATACAGGAGATCTATGAGATGAAAGAATAGGAAAGAGGAGAAAATAGGACGATAAATAAGCTTATAATCCGTTGAGATGAAACACAGAGAAGAGGGAAAAAAAAAACTCAAATGCAAAGTAAGATGTTAATACAAAGTATAAGAGCTTGTAAAATAGAATTTCCCACTAAAATGATGATGAAAAAGCTTCCAGCTACGAGACATACGACGGAAAGAGGGATCTAAAATGAATCTTGCATCGTGAATAAAAGGAAGAACGAAATAGTTGGGAAAAGAGAGGAACGAAAGAAACGAAAAAAAATTATTTGAAAAATCAGAAAAATTCAGATGATGAAAACTACATTGAATCAGCAGTAAAAGTTGGAAGCGAGGATCAAAAAGATAAAGAGCAACCCGTTCGTCAATCTGAAGAAAAAAAACCAAGTGTAAAAAGAAAACAAATATGATCCATAGTGGAAATATAAGATAGAAAATTGAAGATGATAAAGCATCATGTACAGCAGCGAAAGAGGGTGGAAAAAAGAGAGAAGAAAAACTGGACGGAAGAGGATTACGAATTAAGAGGAAACGTGACGAAGTTGCTGTTGCGACAGGAATAGAGAGATATCGTGGGCAAAAAGCAAAGGAACGCGACACGAGAGATAGAAAAGTGACAGAAAACCTATGACGCGGTAGACAGCCGCGGTAGACGCGGAGAAACGCGAAAGAGAATGACAGCTAGGTAAAGAGAGGATAAACGATAAATATAGACAGTGATGCTGATGGAAACAGACCAACGTACAAGTAGAAAAAGGTTGCTGCTTGAAATGGAAATGGCATCGCGAGTATTGCGAATCGAGGGAGCAATGTAACCACGGACAATGCAGGCTAATTTAGAATTACGAATTGGAAGTTCAATGCTCGATTCTCAGATCAATACTTGCACGCGAATCAATAATCGGAGCTAATTGAGAGTAAGTAGAAATTCGAATTTAACAACTTCAATCTTACAATTTTGCAAATCTCAATTTACGACAATTCTAAGGTTTCATAGTTCCAAATTTCAAATATCTAAATAAATCTCTGCGGTATCAACGCGAACTTGTGGCGATAAATAAAACAGAGAGTTGAATGTTAAAGCAATGAGCAACGAATGAAAGAACAGAGAATCGAAGAGTGGATGAAACATTAGGCACGGTGCGGCCACAAAAAGAAGAAACGCATGCGAATCAAGAGAAGGATGGAAGAGCAAACGCGACACAAAGGGAGAGATCAAGGGAAAACAGAGCGGCAGAGCTGAAAATGCGTTCAAACAACGAGAAGCGACGAAGGTGAAAACGAGACGAGGATCTAAAAACGATGAAACGTGTTGTGTGTTGAATGAACGGACGAGAAACTTTGCGCGACAGAGACGGCGTATACGTGGCTGCGTGATTCTCGAAACGAGGACGGAAATATCGCCGGCGTTATGCAGAAACAGGAAGAGGTTACGAAACGTCGACTAGGAACGATAGTTGAAGAGCTTCGGGCGAGGATAGAGGCTAGCTAACGCGGTGAACAAAGAGGAATAAAGATAGGTGAAGAGGGTTGGAAACTAGCGGTGAGTAAAAAAAGGACGGAACGAGGGATAAAAGTAGGAAAATGGGGGAGGAGAGAGAACGTACGCGGAAACAGAAACACTAGGCTAGGGGCTCACAGAGAGGGTAGCGAAAAAGAGGGATGAAGCATGGAGGAAGATAAAAGGAAGGTCGAGGGAGGTTACGATACAAATAGAGAAGGGTCGTACGTCGCGGGGAAAACGCGCGTATAGTCGCTAGAAGCGATATAGTGAGTTCATAAAATCGGTCAGACGTTATATCGCTGTTCTTAGTTAAAATATACCAATATTTCCAAACATTTACATTAGCGTATTAACATGGCAATTAATTATGTGCTTTGGATGAAGCACGAATTAAATTTGGTAAAAAATGTACTGGAAGTGAGTTATACAGTATCTCGTAGAAGTAGACTCTCGCGAATGTATTATTTGTATTACAAAATATATAAAAAGATTTAAAGTTATTATAATTATATACATAAAAACTTGAAACAAATTGGAAACTATATAAAAGTTAATAAGATATTTGATGAAAGTATATATTTTGTAAAGAAAAGTATTTAAACAGTCGGTGATCCAGTATACTAATAGGCTTCAATATTCGGTGGAACTTCATTTTAATTCACGGCCTTGTCGTATCGCTTGTATCAACTCTACGCACGACACACGGAAAGATGAAAGCGGTTATGTAGTCCTGCCTAGAAGTAGAACTTATTTGTTGAAAGAGTAGGGCCGGATTTCAGGCTGAAGTTTGAAGAACAAAATAAACAGATATGGGAATAAAAAGGAAGATGAAAGAAGAAAGTTACACATCGAGTAGAAATGAGATGAAAATCGATGGACTGGAATGAGATTATTCGTTCTCTTACTCTTTATTACATGTGACAGAGCTGAAGATCATTTACTAATTATAGAGCAAGAGGGTGACTCTTTTATTCAGATTTCATTCACAACACGGAAACGAAGATATTAAATACTTGTGAGTATTTGTTTATTTTATTTATGACTCAAATATTTAATAAATATTATTATAAATTGGAATTGTAAATATACACATAATGCTGCTACTTTACGTATACTAAATACGTATTAAAATACCAAAACATATATTATAGATAAATACTTAAATTCTAGCCATTACGTGGATACAATTGAAACATCGATACGTAACTGGTCAGCCGAAAAAAGGAAGATCAATGCGTAAGAAAGAAATGAAAAGTAGAAAAAGAAGAAGAGAAGAGAACCGACGACGAAAACGAGCATAGCTGTCGGAGGCATATGTACACGATTACTCTAACTCGGAAGGAGTGGTGATGAAAAGATCCGCTGATAGGTCGGAAACGAAGGTTCACGTGAGAACTCGACCATAAGGATGGAGAGAGAGAGAGGAATCAAGTAACACGTTAGCAAAAGGAAGCGAACAAACGGAAAGGACGAGAAGAACCGTGAGGGACGGAAGAACGAGATTAAAAGGATAGAAAAAGACGCACGTACATACAGCTCTATGGGCGGTGGAGCAAATTGAATGGACGAAAAGAACGAAAAGAAAAAATGAAATGGAGACGCGGTACTAAAGAAGCCTGAGTAATAGGTAAAACAGGTATTAAATACCCTTTTTTTTTTCTTAGAATGAAACGATAAATTTTACGATAAAGATCTTCTCTGTAGATTCTTCGGATAAAAGTTAAAGAGAAATTATTGAATTTGAGGATCTAAAAACACGTAAATAATTTCCAACAGATACCACGAACTCTTGCGATAAAACATACGAACGAAACAGGAGGGTAGACGAGGAAAATCGTGCTGAACGAATAGTCGGAAGAACGATTAAAGAAGTAGAAAAAGACGTGCATATATACCTTGGACTCGATGAAAGGCGGGATGAGGCGGAAAGGAAGTACGAAAAAGGAAAAATGGAGAAATAGAGACACCGCTGCTGAGAAGAATCGGAGTAATAGCGAGAAAGAGGAAGTGGAAAAGGGAGCGGAGATGAAAGAGAACGGGACAGACCGACGGGATTTTTACGCTAGAGAGCGCGCGAGAGAGAGAGAGAAGGAGAGACAGGGGCAGATGGAAAGAGACATATCCACGCGCGGGGGCAGTATTGATCTGTTCGCGCAAACTCCTGACTCTTACGTTTGCTCCACGGCCAGAATCGTGTCTCCCCACTTCCTCTTCTGCTCCGCTCGCCCCTGTTCCCGACGTACGAATGTCCCCGTCGACGCCGAAAGTGCTCCATTGGCATCGACTATGACCCTGATCATTCTTTTCCACGCGTCACCTAATCGAGAACTTTCGGTGCGCGTGTTTTGAGTATTTTTATCGAACGATAACGGTATGATCCATTGAGTGATCCACGTCAAAGGAAGTCGTTAGTTGAACTATTTCTCACGATCTTAACACAGAAGCGAAAGTGTCCGGAGGGGACTGCTACTCGCCCTTCCGTTGGTAATTGCACTGATTGCTTCGTCCACAGAGTTAGGACGACTTGTCTCTTTCTCTCTCTCTCTCTCTCTCTCTCTCTCTCTCTCTCTCTCTCTTTCTTTTTTTTTTTTTTTTGTTGAATGGAAATTGGCTCGGAGAGATTGGAACGGTTAGCGTTTGAGATTGGATTAAGTTAAACGCTTTTAAACAAGATATACAGTTTACTTTGTATAGTAGTTTAACGATGGAGTATAGTAGTTTGAAAGATGGAGGGTTAATTTCTCGAACGAAGAGATGGTTTACTCTTGAAATAATAATTAAATCGGTGACTTATGTTCCTTGCTGTCATTATTCTGTGCGCTATTATCACGGCACTATCATACTAAATATGAACTACACTTTTCATTTCTTAGAGCAATCAATAACGAGAACAATAAATCAATCAATGTTAATTCACGCGATAACGACGACTTTTCGGACACGAAACAACAACCGGTGATTAATGCATCACGGTTGGACACGTTGATAATATTATGACGCAGTTTATTAGCCGCTCAACGGAGAAACGTAGTGTCATGTTGAGCGTAAGTCTGTAGGGATATGTTTGTCAAGAGGTTCTACGAACACGCTGCTGAATGCTTGATTTAATATGACGTGTGAATGTCGTGCAGAATATCCCATTTCCTTTGCGCTCTAATTCTTTTAGAACTTTAGCACCGTCTTATTATCTTTCTGTCTAACTTGGAAAAATTAGAATTTTTGTCCATCAACTTAGAAACTCTACATTTTTCTTCTTACTCGTATCCTTGTATCAGCAATAAACAATTTTTTTAGATCTTTAACGCACGTCAAAATTCTATAAAGTATCTGCTTACTTATATACTAACTAGGATTGTTGCTGTACAAACACAAAAGGAACGAGACTAATCGTAGCGATTACGTTGCATTCAGATTGAACCAATTTTCGTCGCCCACGAGCACGATTTAAATCGGATCCATCAGCGAAGATCATTTGCCAATTAGAAGAATAACCTTGCTGGAAACACGGATAGATTCCTAAACATATTCATTCAAGTATTTCGAGCAAGGTCACCGTAAATTTGCCACAATTGTAAAACTTTCCTTTCAAGCTTAAAAGTCGAATCTGTCGAATGATTCAAAATAAAATAAGATTGTTCTAGCCAACTAAGTTTCAACACTCATGAGTCTTAGGACACTTCGTATATAAAATCTTTAAAAATATAACACACGTTACAAAATCTACGCTTAATTTCCACGTTTTTTATAAAAATACAAGTTAAATATCTGCAGTCCAGCTATCAGATTCCTCCGAACACGCGCTATAACTCTGAAATGAAAAAAAGGAAAGGATATGTATATGTGTGTGTATATGCTTGAACATCGTCGTCGTACAGTTTCGAGCAGAATTTCACAGGCAATCCGCAAAGCGGATTTTTTTTCCGCGAGCCGGTAATTGGTGGCACGGCGGTATCGCTTGTTTAAAGTTAACGAGCTTTTTTCATTTCGAAGAGCAGACAGCAGTTCGGATCGGAGAGCCAATTAAATACTGATGGGAGATCGAGCAGGAACAAGTGCTCGAGAAAAATCCGCGGAAAATGTTGCACCAAAGAGCGACTATCGAAAAGAAAGACAGAATAGAAGAGGGAGAGAGAGAGAGAGAGAGAGAGAAAGGAAAAGAAAAGAAAAGGAAAAGAGTATGAAACAGGAACATAAAACTGTGGATCAAGAGGAAGTTGCACGACCGAGAAATTGAAGAGGAACGATGCACGATGTAGCGTTGGAGTGTTGAAGAGGAAAAGAAGATATCCGTTTCGATAAATAATTCTGCTTCTGGAAGTTATTCCAATGCAAGGAAGATCGGTAGGGTACCTGCATGTATGTATTTTAATAGAAACTAATCTCGATAAACTTTCAAACTTTGTTATCGTAGCATTATCATTTTTATTTCCATTTTTTGACATAAGAGAGGAGAAACCATTTTAGTTTTCCTGAATGTGCATTTTTATTGAATACATTTATATAAAATAGATGATACAAATTTGGTCAGAATTTCATATAAATAATATACTATCTATTAACATGAGATTATTCCTTTTTAAGAGCACAGACACATGTGTGTGAGTACACTTCATTTTAAAGGATACAAACATATACATAAATGGATGTAAATATAATTGTAAGAATGCAAAACTCCATCTGTACCATTCATTTGTCATGAGAAGGTCGAATCACGAATAATACTATGAATTCTGTTAACATAAATTGGCAGCTTAATAAAAGAAAATTAAGTGATTAGTAGAATCGTAAGTCACGACAAGAGAATTAAGTTATTCACGCGTGCGCGCTTATCACAATGAAACGACCTACGATTAAAGTCTGTGTAAAATCAATTAATCACTCAAGGTCAATACGTTCAAACACTATCCCTACGGAGAGATGAGTGTTTGAACTTTCTTCTTTCTGTTCCACTGAGCAAAAATTTTAATCACTTTTCTGGTATACATTAATTACACTAACGTTGAAAGACTATTTTGATTATTTTTGAAAGATCATTCGTTCAAAAACAGACTGTTACCATTCTACGATGTATGTTTTGGGATGAAATATAGATCTCTGGTCAATGTTGAACTAAAGGTGGGCATTTGCTTCGTGCCACTTATACGCACATTTGCATGCGTAGCCGTGAATCCGAAACCGACTTTTCGCGATGTCATTGTTAACATTTTTAATAGATCGGTAGTCCTCCAGTGTTTGTTGATCACCTCGCATAGAGTCTGAATGTAGCAGCTACCTTCTTTGGCACGAAACGAGTAATAACCTGCGAACAAAATAAAGCAAGAGTCCTTTGCCTCTGTATATTAATAAGTATAAAATAGTAGTTCTTTCCTCGAACGAGAAATGATCGATGATCTATCGATTGCAAATTATAATATTATTTCTTGCAACAGTATTAACATTATATTTTCATCAGAGATCCATTAAAAATTTACAAAATGTGATTTTTATATTGTAAAGTTTACTTAAACTCATTGCTTACTATGTTACTAAACTAATTCACTTTTCAGTGGTAAACTAACTAAATTTTATAATTTCACGTACATATATACAACTGCATTAAGTGATAAAAATAATTGTCTGCGATCTTTTTTATCGTTTAAGTTTAGACTTAAGCACTATATATAAAGAATGACGTTATTTTGATTGAAACTCTACCTTCCACAGTGCTATAGCCGTACAGGAAGTCTGCATGAGTGGGAATTGTGTAACTCGCGTCGGCTAAATCCGTAGCAGACCTTCCTTGTGCATGAAAGCCGTGCATGGTTGAATATCCTTTACAAGCCTACAAGCAATGACAATTATCAAATGATTACTTGTTATAATGTTGGTTTAATCGATCGATTAAATATCGCTTTCTTCTCTCCTTTCGTACAAGACACTCACCTGTATAAAAAATAGCTTCGGTTTACCGGCCAATGTTCTACAGTTGTCCGCGGTGAATTTCTCCCAGATATCGGATAGTCGATAACGATAATCTCTCGCGTACACATAATCACCGCTAGTGCCATGGGTTAATATAAAAATGCAGATACAGTCACAGTCTTCGTAATTTTCTTTAGATACTAAAAAATAATGGATACACAGTAATATAATTAATCAATATTATTCATCGTGTGTATTTATCGTGTACTCGTGCTTTTATATCAAATTCTAAAACATACTAAAGACGTACGATTTCCAATCTCTTCCATCACATCTTCATAATTTAGATCCGGATGAGTTGTCACTTCGAAATCCAAATTGTTAAAGGTATACTCGATTGCTTTCTGATCGTACTCGGTCCCCTCTCGATTCTTCTGATTATCAAAAATTTTGTGATTGAATATCACGCATTTGCCGCGCTTTTGCAAGTTCATCGGATAAATCTCCAAATCTTTATGCGTTGAGGCAGTATGAACGATGTCGTTCGTATACGACATACCACGCATTACTCGAGCGTCGGGTACATCCACATTTCTCGTGAAATCACTCTGGAAATAATGAACTTCGTTTTATGAACTTTTTTATTTCTGATTTTCTGGGAAAAATCTAATTTAATTGTATTGAAATGACTCGTATATTGAACTCTACTTCCTCCGTTCGATAAGAACTTTGCTTTTTAGACGAAGACAGAAAAACGTGCAAAGCGATTATCCATCGAAGATTCGCTATTTTTCATTCATTGATCCTCGCTATTGATTAACGTGGATTCTCTTTGTTCCCGTATCTCTTATCACAGCTGATGTTCAGCAACAGCATGCATCCGGTGTTTTTCACAATTCGAAAGATAACAAAGAAAATTCGACTCCTTTGTAATACGCGCATACAAATAGGAAGTGTGAAAAAAAATATATATACAGTCTTCTAGTTTCAACGACCGAACAGTTTTAAGACTCGATTATATGACTATAGAATATGATTATCTATGAATCGAATTTTCAAGGAACAATTTACCAAACATAATCATTGTAATCACTGGCAGTGCTCTGTTACAGATAACATTTCATACAACGTACCGGACAAAAATAAGAGGAAGTCTTAAAAATCAAACATCTCGATCAGTATCTCAGGCCCTATTATCAGAGCCATGGGATATTTATGGCCGCATGTCACCAAACGAAAAATACTACAATCGATGACAAAATAAAGTAGCGACATTGTATATCATATATAATTACACGATGAGCATAAAAACTGACTGTGCAATGTGTTTTAGAAGTTTTTGCAAAATGAAAAAATATGATTCGATATCGTGATTACATATCTCATTTACCTCTTCTGCTTCACACTCCGAATTTGGCTCGCTGTCTGGAGAAGAAATCGCCAGATGTTTTTCCAAAATATATTTCATAAAGGCACGACCGAAGCTGATTAAATGGAACATTAAAACAAACATTTTGTAGACACGTTGTTTTCTTCCCAGTTGATCTTTGACTGACGGATTCTCACGTTACTTTATCCTTATCAATAGTCGATCGTTATCGGATGTGTTTTACAAACGCTGACCACTCACGGCAGGAATTAATTTTCAAACAGAGGATGCTCTATGCAGATTTTATAGAAATATCTGATTAAATATATATCAATTTTATATGCATTTCCTCTTCAAAATAAAAACCAAAATTATTTTAAAATATTTATAGATATATTTTCTTGAAATATATACAAGTATTAGATCTCAAATTTTTATTAGATTGATATCAAATTAGTGTTGACATTTTTATCAAATAAGTATGCATATTTTAGTTAAGAATCTCACTTGATAATTTCATGAAACGGATACTGATAGTATCAATATAAAGTTAATACAGTTTATAAAATAACAAAATCTTATTCTTATTTTTCTATATTTAATATAATTCATTCGATAAATTACATAAATAAAGAAATTATTACAAATATTCCGTACAATTTATTACCTTTTCCTCTATGTCAAATTCCATGTAGGTATATATATATATATATAGTACAGTAATTTTAAGATGCAATAAAATCCAAACGGAAATTTGTTTTGTTCTGATTGTTACAATATTTATTACATTTTAATCATTTTATGTGTTTCTGTATATTACGTATATTTTCACATTTCTTTCAATTTTTCATAAATGCATAAACATCCACGATTCAAGTACAACAGTACTTGTGTATAGCAGTACTTGTGTTAAGAATTTTTTATAGATATCAAACTTCAACTAGTTATCAATAGTTGTAATTAATTGTTATTTATGTTCATGTACTTGTAGAAATATCTGTGAAAAGATAATGATTTTACATTATTCGGGACATGATTCAGAATCGTTGATGACCAGTGATATCGTCTAAAATACCGATGATGATAATTCCTATATTATTTCTGATTGATTTTCATATTGTTTTCGTATTGTCCTTGACAGATATGGTTCAATATAATTTATATCTTAACTGTATGATTATATTTTATTCAACCTTATACCTGATATTTTCTAGTAGTCTATGAAAATCCTTTGTTAAATCAAACAAAACATGAAATTTCCAGTTTTTCTTTGAGGAGAGGATAAAATTTCGCATATTGCAGATTAGCGGTAATCCGTAGAGAGTCGCAATTTCCGGAAGTACGGAATGAAAAGTATTATTTTACGTCCAATAAATATCGAGTATATAAATTGATAGCGAATAATAACTGGATAAAATTTCAGTGAAATTTAAAAAAAAAATAAAATGTTACTTTCAGAAAGCACTTTCTCCATAATATTGTAATTTACATAGATTAGAGATATTCTCATTGCTTGCGAATGATGATATTTCAAAAAAAAAAAAAATTATATGATTTGCAAATAAAAAAAAAAGAAAAGAATTAATTAATAGCGAAAATGATCGTCTTTATATATAGCTCGATAATATATGTGCATTGCACATTGCATATGTATTTATCGTATCTATTGAAATATCAAACGCAAAATGCATAAATCTCAACTACGTATTCGTATTTAGCTATACATATTATATATATATACATATTATATATATATATATATGCAAGTGACGTGTTTTCACTAATCTATTAAAAAGTAGGAGAAATCCACCATATTTTCCTGTTTTTGCTAATATTCTTTATTCATTGTGAGTAGAGCAACTTTTGAGAAGCAATTTTTGTTTACTTCATTTCATAACAAAATTACAGTTTTGCAATTATATACTTGCCATCCGTTTCGACACTGTCTCTCTACGTAACCCATGTATCTTTAAGTGCAAGAATATTTCGTTCACCACGCAGTGCATTGTATGTGTCACGACTGTTTTTGTTGATTACGACGTATTGATAACGCGTTTCGATTTAATTCACGTATCATCATTTATTGGTAAACGTTCATTTGTATTTGACCGCGTGTAATCAACGATGTTTCGTTAACCTCAATTTCTGCAATGAAAGGAGAAAGTTGTGTTTCGTTTGCAAAAATGCGTTTCCAATTTGCGCCAAAATAGATTTGTAAATGCGTAAATTGATTGTTTTGGGGCGAATTGTACAAATCAAAGTACATATTAAAAAAATTCATATTCGAAAAATTCATTTAATATTAAAATTGTTTTTTAACGGGACTAATAATTTGATGATGATTTGTTTTAATATCGTTGTGTATTTGATTTCAGACATGACATCCATACACTTTACATATAGGATAAATTAAACGAGGATTTGTAAAAATACCATTTTCCATGCAGATGTGATCATTTCAAGTATCGTTTTAAAATGATAAACGCAACTTTGAATCCTTGTGTTAATTCAAATGCTTCGCTTGGAATAGACCAAGCATGTTTTTCTATTTTGAATTTGTATCTTAATCCTGTCATCTTTTATGCAATAGCATGGGATGCTTATACGGTACGTGTTCATTTCATTTTTGAGATTAAGATATGTGATTTTAGACAATTGGTAAATTATGTGTAAATCATTGATTTATAGGGTACTGGTTTCCCAATAACCACTTTAAATCCAGAGAGTAACACAAGTTTAGTAATAGACACAAAATATCCATTACACATATACTACAAAAGTGTTGAACCAGACAGGACTTATGAGTATTGTCAGTAAGTATTCTTTCTTCTATATATCACTGACAACTATTTTTGTCTAATTTATATATGTATATTCATTCCCAATCATCTTTATAGCTCAACATACACCTTTAAAGAACATGGCAGTTATGGATGGAATATATCAGCTGCTTATCTATGTTCTGATATTTATGTGATACATGAACCAGCGAATTCCTACTTTCGTAAGTAATTTTGTTATACATTATCATAATTGTAATTCATCATAAAATATTAATAAATTTTTTTTGCAGCAATTTTGATAGCATTTGTAATATACATGTTATTAGCAGTTGTATGGATAACATCTAAAATTGTTATACAAATGATAAGGAGAAAATTATCATCTAATAATGTACACGATGTAAATATAATTTCTATTGTATATAGTTAGTATGTATCTTATTATACATCTCCATTCTGTTTTGTTTAATTATTCTAGGATTTAGATAGACTTCAGGAAGAAAATCCGACACTTCCAGTAATAAGGACTACAAAATTCAGCAGCAGAGTACAATCAGTAGATGCATTTAGAGGGTAATTTTACATTTTTAATTTGTTTCCCACTTCTTTGCCAATTTAAATATCGCATTTATTTTAGAATTGCAATATTATTGATGATATTCGTCAATAACGGAGGAGGAAAATATGTTTTCTTCAATCATAGTGCATGGTTTGGACTTTTTGTAGCTGATTTAGTACTTCCTTGGTAAATAATCATTTATAACTATTACAATTATTTAATCTTTCAAGCATTACAATGAATAGTTTACAGGTTCGCATGGATTATGGGTCTGACAATAACAATTTCAAAACGTGCAGAACTTCGTTTGACAACATCACGTGTCAAAATAGCTTTATGCTGTCTTCGACGATCAGCAAAATTGATTCTTCTTGGATTAATGTTAAATTCGATACATAGTAAATCCTTAAACGATCTTCGTTTTCCTGGTGTTCTTCAGTTATTGGCTGTATCATATTTCGTATGCGCCGTATTGGAAACAATCTTCATGAAACCTCATTCCCTGGTTTGAATATAATTATTTTTATTACATATAATTCTTACATTTATCTAATTGGTATCTACAAAAATTACTCATTAGGATATCTTACTCCAGTTCGGCCGTTTCGCTATTATCCGAGACATCTTAGATAGTTGGCCTCAGTGTTTAATTATGGCAGGCATTGTAACTACACATACATTAATTACCTTCCTCCTTCCGGTACCGAATTGCCCGACGGGCTACTTTGGACCAGGTGGAAAATATCATTATCGTGAACATTATATAAATTGTACTGCTGGCGCAGCTGGTTACATAGATAGATTGATTTTTGGAAATCACTTGTATGATAAAACAAATAATTCTATTTATGGTGAAATTTTACGCTATGACCCTGAAGGTAATGAATTATAAAACTATTACTTCAAATTTTAATAAAAAAATTTCATATTTTGATATCCATAATTAGGATTGATGAACACTATATCCGCTATATTTATTGTTTATTTGGGAGTTCATGCTGGCAAAATTTTGTTGCTGTATTACCAGCCAAATGCTAGAGTGATTAGGTGGTTTATATGGGCGGTATTTACGGTGAGTAATTGAAACTGAAACTTTTGAAAGATTTTTTGATTTCCACTACTGGAAGTGTTATTTTTTTTAAGGGTATTATTGCTGGAATATTATGCAATTTCGAAACTGAAGGAGGAATGATTCCAGTTAGTAAAAGGATGATGACATTATCGTATGTTTTGGCTACTTCTAGTTTAGCTTTCTTATTGTATGCACTTTTGTACATTCTTATTGATTATAAACAGTTATGGAATGGAGCTCCATTTATTTATGCTGGTATGTATTAACCGAATATTCAAGAATTATTATGTAAACAAGTATGATCTTTTGCATGAAATTTGTATGAAATGTATTTATTATTTTTTTATAGGGATAAATCCAATTTTTCTTTATGTGGGTCATATTCTGACAAAAGATTTATTCCCATGGGCGTGGAATATTGCTCATCTTTCCCACGCATCCGTTCTAGCTATGAATTTGTGGACAACAACTTTATGGGCAATAATTGCGTATCTTCTTTATCGAAATGATATTATTGTAACTGTTTAAAAATATTCAAATTATTATAATAATGTCTGCAACTATAATATGAATGAAACATTTTTAAAAAATTTTGTTTTCTTATCAAAACAAAAAAAAAACATTGTGATAAGACCAAATAAGGCGACTATAAATCAAGAAGAGACTAAATAACATATTTGCATTTGATATTATTAACACTGATTAACAAATAAGAATGATAATTATTTTAGCTTTAAATAGTTTAATTGTATTTAATTTTTATAAATAAAGATAATAAATAATTCTTTGTTTTATTATTTTAATTACATTTTTAATAATTCACTTGATAGGTAATCAAAATATATAAATAACCAACGTATAATTCTTCTTCTACGATATATATTATTACTTATAAATTTCGGTCTTTTGGCTCCTTATATGGCAATCCTAAAATTTGGAAAATATCTTCTTCACAAGTGATTTTTTCTGCCTCTCCTGGAGTTCCTATCATATGTAACACAGATATATATACAAGTGTTCATACTGTAAAATCTTTTATTATAGATTTATATATGTACCTTCAGGTGTTAGACGTTTTAACGTGTATTCATTCAAAGTATAATTTTTTTCCAAAGCATGCGCTCTCATGTTCTTATTGAAAAGATCGTTCCCAGTAAAATAAAGTACACCACAATAATATTGATCATAAGGTACAAGTCTGATATCGAGTCTTCTAAACGGTTTCTCGGTATTGTTGGGTACTTGACAGACACCCTAAAATTAAATTAAAAACGTTTTTAAACATAATTCCTTTAGTTAAATTTAATTGGTAAATAGTAAAATAAATTACCATGAATTTTGTTGATCCAAGTGATATTGTATCTACAATCAATTTCTTTCTCTCAAGACATTCTACAACGTCTTTTAAGACTGACATTTTTTTCTTTGATTCTTTTTCTTTGGATGTATATGTAGGATGGGTTAATAGAACATCAATATCTCCACTTTCCTTCTTTCCACGTCTGTAACTTCCACATATAGTTACAATATATTCTTCACTCGACTTTGCAATAGAATTTTTTATAATTTTTTCAATCTTTTCAATTTCTTTTCTGGGAATCCTTTTCTCAAAATCTTCAAAATATCTAAAAAAAATTTATAATTATTACAGAAAGAAGTATGTAACAAGTTCCATATATCTGATTATTTTATACTTCAGGCCAATTTTTTGATGATGATTTAATTTATCTTGATGCTTCTTCAAATCTTCCAAAGTCTTAATTCCTTTATCTACTAATTCTTTGGCTTTTGCGGGTCCAATACCAGACACACGAGTTAACAAATTAATTGCAACATTGCTTTCATCCTTTTTAATCTGTATAAACATCAAATTTCAACATTAATGCAAAACAAGTGAAGTATATTTTGTTATTAAACAAATAAATTAAAATAAGTACATCTTCCAACTTTTGTAACTTTCCAGTACTAAGAAATTCATCAATTTTTTTAGCAATTTTTTCTCCGATTCCTGATAATTTTCTTGCTTCTTGACCATTTTTTACTCTTTCTGGCAATCCACTTAAAGTGGCTGCTGCTTTGCGATAGGCATTGTATTTGTAAATATTTTTGCTAACATTTCGTTCGTAATTTGCTAAATCTGTAATTTTATTGTACAATTACTAATTACACGATAGTTATAACATTTAAATATTTCATATAATTTTGAAGTTTATATTTTATTGGGTGATCTTTTTTACAACAGTTTCGTTAATAAAATGATGTATACAGAGTATATAACAAATAACTTACCTATAAGAAAATCGCATAGATCTTGATTTGGATTTCCTGCATTATCAGTGGCCTTTCTCTTTCCCATCGTATAAAATAAAAAAATATAAATTATATATACAAACGAGTCTAATTTACCAACTTTTTCACCGAGTAATTTTTTTTCAAAATCAACGCAAAAGAGAACCGGCATGTGCGATGTTTGTCGTTTGATACATGCGCAACGCTACATGTTTTGCGCATGCTAGACAATGATTGGACGATTTATTTTACACTTCCATTTCAAATATTTTGGCGATATTTTTTTAAAAGACCGATCAGATTCAAAAAATATAACATAAGAACATATCTCATAATTAATAAATTCATTTTATATCACAGTTACATGAACTGGGCATAATTAACATACAAAATGATAAGTCAAAATTTAACATACTATATTTATTTTAGGCAAACGTATATACATTTTCACACACAAATATAAACCGTCTCTTCTAAAAAAATTAACAATGTCACGCTATGTCAATATAGCGATTATAATCTCTTTCAATTTATTTGAACAGGAGAAATATAGAGGACTTTCAATATAGATGATATTTCTGCGTTCATTTTATATACATTTAGTACTATACTTAGTACACACTAATGAATATTACAGATTAAACTATACTTAGTACTATACTATTGAATATTACAGATTAAAAAAAATTCATATATGCTATAGAAAAACTACATTACTTCAGCCTTGTAATTAACAATTACGAGCTTATTTTAATGAAAAACAAATAAATATAGCATCGTGTTAGAATATTTTTAAAAATAAAATTAAGTAATTAATTTATATAAGTCACGAATGAATGAAGTTGTTTATCTTTAAGTGTCAATCATATTAAGTCGTTTAGGAACATGTTCTAAGAATTATGTCACTTATGTTTGATAATAAGTAAGTTTTCCTTGCGAAGCGTCTAATTACTATCACATTATTCTTTTTCCATTCGAAACTTGACATAGAATCACTTACAGTGGACGGATCTTTATACCTTACTTCTGATGTCAAGCTGTCAGATTTTATTTAATATTTAAGTATTTTTTGTGTACTTTTGATTATATATTGCCTTATATTGAGGACATACGATTATATGCTGCATGGCCTTTTATGCAATAACTGGAGATACACGTGCAAATACTAAAAGCTAAAATAAATATTCCAACGAAAACGTAAAGCCATAATTGAGGAAATCTTCCTGGGAGCCATAAAATTGTAAATTCTACCACTTTCTCTTGTGTATCTAAAAATGAAAAAGAAAAAATATAATTAAAAAGAAAAAAAAACTGATGATTTCATAAATGAACACGATGTTATATTTTCTCTACCGATATAAACAAGTCCGTAACCCGTATGCGGAGTACCCATTCTGTACGAACATGTGGGTATTTGCAACTCGTGAATATCACCTACGTCCATTCTTAATCGATATAACGGAGTTTCGTAGGGAGGTAAAACCCAAATCTCACTTAATTGGTCTGTTGCTGTATCTAAACTGATATGCATGGCCTTATGTTTGTGTGCAGTAAAAATAATTTGGGGAGATAATTCTTTCAGTACCTAATATTGCAATATAGTTATTAACAGAAACTAAAATATCACTGTCTAATAAATGAATAAATATCACATACATTTTGGACGAAGGTACCAGGCATAAATAATAAAGGCATATGACTAAGTATTACATTTGTTGTGTTTCTTTCTGCATAATCATTAAGGAAGGCATCTTTTGGTGCTTCTGGCATTGTATGTGTTAATCTGTTCACCTAGAAAAAGAAATATACATCTAAATATATATATTAATATAATATTATATTATAATATATTATATTAATATATTTTTTTTATTACCTTGAAAAATGTTACTGTCTTATAAACTAAAGTATCTGGCTGACTATATGCAAAATTAAATCTATTATTAATATTGGATGAAACTGCATCCTCTTCACCTCCAATGTCATTATCTCCTGGTATATAAATTTTCTGTTGAAACAAAAAATATTTAAATTTATCATGAACAATATTATTTATTCGATTAATTATGTGTAATAATACCATTATATGATCAGGCATTTGAAAGATAGAATCTAATCTTCTTTTATAAGATTTAAAACTTTCTGCACTAGAAATATGTCCTTCGTCCATAAGATCTCCAAGAAATACAACAACGTGGGGATCAGAGTGGTCTAAGGCTCTGGAAAATGTCTTCTCCAAGTACCTGCAAATAAGATACTGTGGAACAAAATTCACATCAATATTTATATTTGATAATAGCAAAGCAATAGAAGACTGATCTGATAAACATATTAATTATTATTCGTACTTGTCACTATCCCATTGTGCTAACCAGGAGCCGAAATAATTTTCATTCTTTTCACCTAATATCTGAGGGTCAGCAACAATCAGTACTTTGACACATTCTGAACATTCTTGTACTGACCACTTTAACTTTTGTATATCGTACACTGAAAACTCATTGTAAATTACAGCAGCTAGCATCAGCAAGGCAATTGCGATGGCTTTGTTTTTTAATCTGTATAGTACAATTTGTTAAACAAATGTTTTATTAACATTTCCAAAAACAAGCAAAAGAAATGACAGTAATAAGATAGTAATATTTAATCAGAAAGTCAGTTAAACGTAGTGTAAAATGTTTTTGAAAACACTTTACCTGTTTCGTCGTAACATTTCTAAGATTTCTATTTGATAGCATTGGTAATCTCAAGACCAATAAGTAGATCAGTATATTCTCTATTGTAAAGTGCAAAAAACCCTTGTCATGATCTTGTTTTTCTACGATACACAATAATCTAATTAACTAAAAGGTTATACAATCACAAAAAAAGAACAAATCTATTAGCGTTTCATGCGTACCTCGTTAAATAGTATGAATAATCGTGCAATGGTCGACTATTCGATCGCGAAATTGATTTGACCATACAAAAATTGGAAGGATACAAATAAATTCTGTTTGGATCATCCTTATTTCGAATAAAAATCGATATTTATAAAGCACTGCATAATTCACTATAAACGGAAGCAGTCATGATGTAATGGACATTAAGCTCTTTCTGTGCGCGCCATTTATAGTTTCAAATCAATCACGTTTTATTTCGCTCGTTCTCATTGGATGTATTCTGTTCTGGTATAATTTCAAATACTGAAAATCTTAAATACGATAAAAGAAATTAAATTATTAACAAAGTTATTTATCAATGTTTTTGTATTAAACACTAAATATTAATAATTCGTAATAGATGTTACATGCTATACGTTTCCAATGAGAAATTAAAAAAAATTTTATTTGGCGACAAGATTTTTTACGAATACTATGAGAATACGATATTAGTTTATTAAGTTGCTAAATCTGATATGTATGTATTTTGTTAATTATAGTATCTCAGGATGATTTTCCCCTAGATTTTGATCACATGATTTTATTTACTTCTTCTTGACTCGACCGTCGAATGAAACATATATAGTTATTTTTGCACATATACATGTGTGCAAACGTATTCACATACATATATACGTAACACGGTGCGGAGAATTTCATGGCCGTATTGGTCGCGTTGCATCAGTGCATGCAATGTTCATCTATTTTCGATTATTTCGCAGCGGCGCGCACTGTTTTAACGATTAGTGATTTCCCGTTCGGAAAATGGCCGAGTCGGAACAAAGGAATAAGGAGAACTGCATCGTAGGACCGAAGGAAACGATGGTGAAGCAAGAAAAGCGTGAGAACACGTTGACGAATGGCGGGAAGGGATCTGGCGATGACGCGGACAGTCTCGAAGAATTGCCACTTGACATAGGCGAACACTATCTCGTTCGTAGATCCGACGAATCTTGGCGTAAATATATTATCACATGATTGTGATCTTTTTTATCGACGATCACGCGTGAAGAATTATCTGCTCTTTACAGACGATTATGCGCATGCATTTTTCGCCGCTTCGTGGTTCTGTTTGTGTTTGTATTACCGGCTTCGCTTCAATGAACCGATTACTCGTTTTGAAAACATCACGGATGATGTCATGTGTAACATTTTTCTTTTACAAAAAAGAAACACGATAAACGCATTATTTTTGATATTATCTTGTGATCGAGAAGCAATATTTTGATATAAAATTGTTAAAACTAGAAAGATTCGAAAATATATCTGATGAATTTTGAAAGATCAATATTTTTATATCAATATCTTCAAAATTATGAAAAGTGATAATGTGAAATTGTTCTGTAAAAAAAGATAGAAAGTGTGACTTGTTATATTTTCTTCTTGGAAGTTTTTGTATGATTCAGTATTATTTTATATATCCTTCTTATAAACTTCTTTTGTTCCATTTTATTATTTTTACTTGATAATGCATGAACAAAAGAAATACGTATGATGTTAAATAAAAAATTCTTTTATTGTATTTAGATCCGGCAGAGATTATTCAGACTCGATATAATGAGAGCGAAAGTCACTACGAATATTATGTACATTACGAAGGACATAACAGAAGATTGGACGAATGGGTTCCCAGAGATAGAATCATGTCAAGCAGATTTGACATGAGCGATAGAAGTTGGAAAACTGGAGATAGAAATTCTGGTACGGACTTGTTGGCAGATTCTTCAGATCGTAAAATTACAAGAAATCAAAAAAGGAGGCATGATGAAATTAATCATATTCAAAAGGTATATATTTATGAATGTATTTATCAAGTTATAAATATGTCTACTAAAAGTTATTTTTTAATTACAGACATATGCTGAAATGGATCCTACAACTGCTGCTTTAGAAAAGGAACATGAAGCAATAACAAAGGTCAAATACATTGACAAAATTCAAATCGGTAATCATCAATACATATTTTGTAATAACTGAACCCTATGTGTGAAAAGGGTCTCATTATTTTCAAAAGTTCACTTCCAGGAAAGTATGAAATTGATACCTGGTATTTTAGTCCATATCCAGAAGAATATGGAAAACAACCAAAGCTATGGATTTGTGAATATTGTCTTAAATACATGCGCCTTGAAAAAACTTACAGATATCACATGGTAAAGAAACGTTGTTATTTAATTTCTTGTAAAAATAGCTGGAATAAAACTTGACTTGTTTTTAATTTTCAGAGTGAATGTACGCATAGACAACCAGTTGGAAAAGAAATATATCGTAAAGGCACATTAAGCATTTGGGAAGTCGATGGTAGAGAGCATAAAATTTATTGTCAAAATTTATGCTTACTCGCAAAATTATTCTTAGACCATAAAACACTTTACTTTGATGTAGAACCATTCCTTTTTTATATTCTTTGTGAGGTTGACAAACATGGAGCTCATTTAGTTGGTTATTTTTCAAAGGTATTTTCTTTTCTATTCTTAATTGCATTTGTAATTTGCAAATTATACTTTTTTTAATCAATTATGCTTTTATCATGTTTAATTTGCTTTCAGGAAAAGGAATCACCTGATGGTAACAATGTTGCTTGTATTTTAACTTTACCACCGTTTCAAAGGCAAGGATATGGAAAATTACTAATCGCTTTTAGTTATGAATTAAGTAGAATAGAACAAACTGTTGGTAGTCCTGAGAAACCATTGAGTGACCTAGGAAAATTATCATATAGAAGTTATTGGAGTTGGATACTTTTAGAAATTCTGCGAGATTTTCGGGGTACTCTTAGTATTAAAGATCTGAGGTAATTTTTCAATGTAGATAAAATTTTAGATTAAATTATATAATAACATTAAATATTTATCTTTGTAATTTACAGTCAAATGACAAGTATATCACAAACAGATATCATATCGACACTTCAAAGTATGAACATGGTAAAATACTGGAAGGGACAACACGTAATCTGCGTAACACCTAAGTTAGTCGAAGAACATATTAAAAGTAGTCAGTATAAGAGACCACGTTTAACAGTGGACAGTAGTGCACTTAGATGGGGTGCTCCCCCGCGAAAAAATGTAAAGCCCGGAAAAAAGTAGCAGAAAGCAAATGGAAATCCAATGATTTTTATCATCACGATTTAATGTGTTTAGCAAACACTTGACGAAGCACTTGTAAAAGCGATAGTTTATAACGATCCTTGCAAGTTTCTTGAACAACTTTTTTACGATGCATTACAGTTTCCATTAATATGCATTGTAAGTACGTATGGTCTCTTGATTAGAAGACAACACCGATGAATACGTTGATTAGAACTTCGCTAATTTTTCGGAGCGTACAGAAGTTTAAGGTGTTTAAGATAAATAACATCCTTCATATAATTCTGCTTCCTTGGCAGTACATTACAAAAAGAGAAATGATAGCGATCCGAAATATATGTTGATAATGGAAGAACCACTTTATTTTCGTTCGAGATTTATCAGTTTCATGATGCGTAAATACAATCTGAAGATACAAGTATATTGTGTTGTGCGTAAAACGAAAAGAAGGAAAAGATTACCACGCAGTATTAGCCCGTATTAACGATTTTCTTGTGTAAATTCGTTAATAAACTGTATATTCGTGAGCAATTGTTGTAAAATTTCTATGAATATAATTAGATTAATATCCCATTAATGTTAAATTAAAACAATGTTAATCTTTCATAATTTTGCAGTAGAGGATTTGTGCATCTCTTTTGCTAATTGAACAGCATACTTAGCAGTTCCAGGTGCTGTACATACTCCGTAACCTCCATGTCCATAATTATGCACTAGCTGTAATACAGTATGCTTTATCAATGACAACAAAATGCATTCACTGAAATAAGTAATGTTTCATTGAAACTAACAATAGCTTTAGAAAACCCGTTTACGATATGTTCAACTTCCACTCTGACGTTGTTTTCTCTGTGTGGTCTCAAGCCAACCTCTTCTTTTACAAGTTCTGCTTTCTTGAGACTTGGAAGTAAATTTTCGCATCTCTCACGAATTGCTTTAGATTCATACGGACAAAGTTTTGTGTTTTCAGAACCAAAATATCTTGAACCACCCAGAGTAACTACACCATTAAAACCGGGTATAATGTAAGTGTCTATCTCGCCATAAAAGAATGTTTTCATCCATGGTGCCTTTACCTATTTTTTTTTTTTAATATTTACAAATTTAATTTTGTTCTTTCAAATAAATTTTACATTAAGGGTAACATACTTTGAATACTTGACCACGCATAGGAACAAGATATCTATCATTACATAAATATCGTGCACCAAGACCTGTGCAATTTATGATTAAATCCCAATCGTATACAAGTTCCCTTAGAGAATCTACCTTCTTTACAATTAATTTGGTACCATTTTCTTCTAATCTAGAATATAAATATTTTTTTAATAATAATTATAAAGAATTGTATTATCAATAGATTAGATTCGTTACTTCTTGCGTGCCCATGGCAGATGTAGTTTGCATTCGGTGAGGAGAGTACTGAAAAATGACCCGTATTTCCAATTACCTTCGACTAATTGAAATTCTTCATCCGTAACTCTTCTATATATTGGTACCAAATCTTCCATCCAATGACTCTATTTTAAAGAACAAATGTCAGTTTTTTCCCAACTAATTCTATTTTTAATTTTAATCATTATTTATAATGAAATGTAATTGCAATAAAGAAGAATTCCTGGAAGTATAAATAAAATAAACCTTTACGGTTTCCGGAGAAGAATTTGCGAACATGTAACCGGAAATAGCAGTTATACCAGCGGAAGAAGCTTCGTGAGACTTTCGAATATCATCATAATATGCATATGAATCTCGCAACCAATCTCTAAAAAGAAAAATTTAATTATAAGATGGAAAGATTTATATAAAAATAGATAGAAAATTTGCCTTTGCACATGAACCTTGTTATTTCTTCGGTTGGTCCAGAATATGATGAACCAACTCTAAATAATCCAGCAGCCACATGACTGACAGTATTATTAAAGTCAGAAGCGAAAACAGTGACTTCAGCGTTACGTAATTCACGATTTAATTGTAAGGCTGTAGTTAAACCAATTATTCCACCTCCAACTATGGCTACTTTCATTTTTTTCTTTCTTAAATGTCACAAACTTTTCCTTTTTAAAAACTCTAGTGGAAAACACTTCAATATGTTATTGATCGTCGAAGAACTTACCACGAGTATCAGTGTACTTTAAGTGCTAAAAATTCTGTAACTCTTATCTGTTGTTGAACAAATTTTTCCTACCATGTATACCATTTATAAAACTATTATGACTACAGTCGATACGTACTTCGTACTTTAAAATGAACGCACAAGCTTTATTAAAAGAATTACGTTTATTTAATACAAATCGATACTTCTCAAAAAGTTATCGTGATAATTCAGATATTACGGGCAGTTAACGTTTCTATTATAGATAAGATTTAACATCACCACATTACAGATAAGAAAGTTCGGTGCAAAAGAAGAAAGTTTGTTCGCGGCATTTCTTCAAGAAGAAATTACAATATTCACACATTAAACAATGATCGATCAAGATATGTACACCAAATGTTAAAAATTTAGAGAAAATTATTTGATCAAGCTTAATTTTTTTGTTTATTTGCCTTATTCATTAATTAATATAAAATTTGGGCTAATCACATATATTTCCCCGCGTATATACAAATTTCAATCTCATCAGTGAAAATGAGTTTGAATAATTAAAAAATGATCAAAGAAAAAAAAAAGAATAAATTGCATTAAGACCCTTTTTTCATTAAAACCTAAATAAAACATAATCGATAAATTACAGAAGTAAAATATACAATGATAAATTCACTTGTTTTACGGGTATGTTACATCATCAACAATGTAATTGTTAACAATCGATTCTTCAAATTTTTTAGATAAATTACACTTGTAATGCGTTACAGTTTTCCATTGTATCTCTCCCTCCTTTTTCCTTGGCTGTTTCTTTCTTCGTATCGAAAAATATATAAACGCAACGCGAATTTGCAGACGTGGACGCAATAGAACACTAGTCATACACGAATTCTCTTCATTCCAAGAGCGATCAATCAATTAATGTCACGAAGAATGAAGCTATTTACAAAAAGCGAACAGTCGATGAATTTACTAACAATAATACATTTGTTTTGTGTCTAAATCCTGCGAAGAAATTTCAACGACTCACAAAGCCTTTATTATATCAAGGCCACACGCTCTTTGTCTCTCCATAGAGAAATAAGTGTTCATATGTCGTTCATTTTACAAGCTTAACGTCTACAATTGTTACATTTTATCATAGAATAATGTCACCTAAAATACAAAAAATCTTTACGCCTTACTGCAAGGTTGTATCGTATAATTCAAAGGAGGAGGAGGAACTAAAAGAGGCAGCGGAGTAGGTGGTGGAGGAGTTTGAACAGTGCTCGAAACTGTAGTCGTTGATTGAGCTTCATTAGTACGGCTGGTAGTGTTGTAAGCGGAAAGATAACTTGGCCAAAGGTGTGGTGGCGGAGGTGATCCTGGAGGTGGTGGTGGCGGAGAACGATCATCTAGTTCATCCGAATCATCCATCATCATTGCTGTTAATGGAGTGACTCGAGGCTTCTTTAGTTTTATGATCTTCACCTAATGAACAATTAATTAATAAAACATTGATTTGACATATTATAACAAAAAGTTTGCGTTCTTATCCTTCCTTTCTCCCTTAAAAAAATAATAATAACGAAATTAAATTTATAAACTAAAACAGACTGACCTTCACTTTTTTCTTTGCTTTTGGAGGTCGTGTTCTTTTCTCTTGTTTTCTACTCTTTCTGGAACTGGATCTTCGAACGTCACGAACTCCACTCCGAGCAACAGATATCGGTGGTGGAGGAGAAGGCATATCTCCTTCACCACCACTGGGACTAGTACCTTCCCCAGGTTTAATTCCATCCGCAAATTGCACAGATTTTTTACTCCTTTGTTTTCGTTTATTTTGCTTCGTCAATTTCGTTTTCTTCGTTTGAATTTTCAACTTGCTTGGCTTGTTCTCACCAGTTTCATCTTTATTCGATTCATTTTTATCTATTTCCATACCTTCTTTATCCGTATTGTCTCCGCTATCATTTTCGGGAGTAGATAGGTCATCCAAATTACCATTAGGAACCGACGTCCTTCTAAAATATATTTACATTTCGAAAATAAAACATGATAATTTCCTTCGTCAAATATAAATACGAACAATCGCATACCTGAAACCTGATGCGACTAAAATTCCTTTCAAAGGCGGTGGGAGTAATTCCGGCCATCCTTTGAACTCCGTTTCGATTTGAATTTTATTCGTTTCGTCCATCGGTATTGCAGCAGCTTCATCAACTTCGTTTTTCGATTTATTTAACCGTGATTTTTCATCGTCCTCTTCTTCTTCCTCTTCGTCATCCTCTGCCTCCTCCTCTTCTTCTTCATCGTCTTCGACTTCAGCCTCCTCCTCTTCCTCTTCTTCCTCATCCTCTTCAACGGGTACTTCTTCCTCTTCCGTGGAAGCAGAAGGCGCGACTGTCGGCGTTATTTCTTCTTCTTTTTCAAAAACAGTAGCAGAAGTTTGTTGTTCTTCCGCGTCACATTGCTCTTCACTTTCTCGAAGAGCTTTCAAAACCGACGGATCCAAGGCTGAACTTTTCTGCTGAGTCGTGTTCTCTGACTGGCGCATGTTGTTCTTTTCTAATAATTGAAGAGCACGCCGATTAATTCTTTCGATTCGCCTACGCTCCTTTTCCTTTCTTTTAATCTCGCGCAATCGTTTACGCTCCTCCCGTTCTTTTCTGCGAGTTTCTAAGATAACTTCGTAATTATAGACCGGTAGAACAGGCACTCCTACAAATCAATCGATTATTTAAATAATAATAATTTACGTAAGCATTTTCAACAGTGTTTGCAATATAAAAAAAGAGTATACTCTTGTTTACTTACTCTGCGGTGTTACTTCGGTTCTGGAGAACGTTGTTTGTGTTACAGGAAGTGGAACAGGACCAGGACCAGGACCAGGACCAGGACCAGGACCAGGACCAGGACCAGGACCAGGACCAGGACCAGGACCAGGGACAGGAACAGGGACAGGAACGGAGAGGGGCAGTGGGGATAAAGTAGAAACTGGTGTCGATGAATTCACGGCGGATGGAACGGCCGGTACAGGCATGGGGACAGGAACTGGAACAGGTACAGACATAGGGACTGAAGAAACTGGAGAAGATTGGGGGACTGTAGTGGAATATATCATTCCTCCTGATTGATCGACTGAAGAGGGCTGTCCACCACTCCAATCCAATGACGTTGGTACAACTTGAAGAACATTACCTACGCGAACTACTTGGCTGGATCCCCGTACAATCGATGTTGACGAGGAATTGGTCGATTCTCTGTGTGTTGCTGGAACTCCATTAAAATCTGCAGGTACCACTTGCAACACATTGCCCACCTGTTCAACAGTTTACATGAAAATATGCTGCCTATTTCTTTTTTTTTTTTTTTTTTAATATCTTTGTGACAAATATTAAATAAAATGTAGCGTGAACAAGAAGAAATAAAATAAGCAACGATTATTATGTCAAATATGATGATCCTTTGGGTAATTTAAATATGGCGTACTTGTAAAACAGTAGGTTGTTGACGATAAAGCATTTGCTGCTGTTGCTGAGGCGATGATTGGTAACATACGTTCGAATTAAAGCTTTCTCCATAATCATTCGATACTGCTGTTCCATCCTGTTGCTTCTTAATTCCTAACTCAAGTTCCAGTCTATAATTAACCAGAACATATTAGAACGTAAGCATAATATTTAAAGTTAGATGTATATTTTATTAATATTGATATATCTCATAATGGTTGATTATATCTCATAATGGTTCAGGAAACAGCGGAAAGGAAGGGTAGTTAGGGCTAGGATTCCGAACACGATTTCTATCTATTATATTACCTATCATCGAGAGACAAACGTTTCGGAGAACTCGCCGTCGAGTCATCAATGCACGGTGGATAAGTCAAGTTATTCTCTGTATAATAATATTCATTTCCAACTTCGTTTTCAGCCGAATATTGGAAACCTGCTGCAATCGTCTCCATATTGTCACCGATGTGCATTTCCGAATCTAACACGGTCGAGTCATTAGGTAGTCCGGATACGGACTGTACGATCGTCTCTATTCGTCTACCTCTTTCGATGTAGCTATCTAGTTTCATATTATCGTGTTCATCCTTCCTTTCCCTTGAACTTTCGCTGATTCTACCTCGTCCCATAGAAGGTGATCTGAATTGACAGTAAGATAGACTTACTGACTATCCAACACGAACGATTAATTTACATGAATTTATTCTCAAAAAAATTTACCTGGAAGATCGCAATCGTTCCGTCATTCGAAAATGATCCGGAGTTCTCATTCTGGATCCTGAGGTAGACCTAGTCCTTGATCGAGACCCAGATCTGGATCTTGATCTTGAACGCATCATTGACCGGGATCTAGAGGTTGATCGAGATCGTGATCTTGATCTTGACCACGACTTCGATCGAGACCTAGATTCGTGTCTAAAACGCTCGTGCGACGATCTACGAGGTGATCTTCGTGATCGTGGCGGAGAACGACCTCTAGACGGGAGCAACTTTTCTGTTCTTCGAACGTGCCCATGTCTGTCTAGATCCAAAGGTTCTCTTTCTTTCTCCCATTGCCTGTTTCTCTTTGCAGCGGGCCTACTTTTTCTTTCGAAATAATATAATTTTTTTAAATATTTATTATTAGTATCAATATTTGTTTATTTATTAACAATTAATGTATTAATAGTACCTATGTTTGAATTTTGATGAGGGACGAAAAGGGCCTTCCATAATATCCCTTTCAATATTGTCATCTCTATAATACGATTTTTCTTCATAATCAAGATCTAAATCTTGGCTATTAGGATAGGAATCTAAGGACTCATTTCCATCTCGAAGCATGTTCTCTGCCTCGTACGGCCATAGTGATCGATCCGCTTCATCTTCACGAAATCTACTCTCCCTGTGTTTATCAAAATCCACGTTTCTTTCTCTTAGTACTTCTATTGGCTCGTATGATCTACTTTCCTTTTCTCTTTCCATAAAATCGTATTTCCTTCTATTCCACTCATCTCGGTCTCCTTTAGTAGTCCCATGCTTCTTAAAATGATCTGTAGACAATTATTAATAATATTGATAGAAACTGAAGGTAAAAAAAAAAAAAAGAAATAAGATATTAAAGAAATATTACCTTTGCTATATAGGACAGTATTAGATCGATGAGGACTTCTTACAGGTCGTTCTCTTCTATCATCTATTCTAGATCTACTACATCTATCTTCATCGATTCTACTTAATCGTTTTTCTTTACTAGAACCTACAAACAACTCTTCCTTTCTTTTTGGACTTCTGCTTCTACTTCTGCTCCAACTACGACTATGACTCTCGCTACGACTTCCTTCTCGTTCCCAAGAAATGCTTTTCTTATTGCGGCTGGATCCAGAAGGACTGGATCTTCTTCTGCTTTCGTTGTACTCCTGTTTCAAACCCCTATTGTCTTTCCTATCTCCCCTTTCTCTATCATCAAATTTCTTGTCTCTTTTTTCTTTATTACGATCGCTAATTCGTTTATCTTCTCTATTCTCCTTCCTACTAGGACTTTTCTTTTTCTGTTCTCCGCCTGGTGATCTTATCCGACATTCTATATCACTAACATCTTTACTATTACGCGGTCTAGACTTTTTAAGTTCTTCCAGTTTGGTTCCTTTATTCCCAGACTTGTACTCATTGAAATCAAGCTTCACCGCGCCTGGCGATTCCGATTTTGTGGTGATCGAGGTTTTCACTGTTATTGACAAATCTTTCGAGTCCACTTTAACGTCCGTAATAGTGGTCTGTTCCGTGGGAATAACTTCAGCCGTAGTTGGCGCATGTATATTAGTTGTTTTTTCACATTCAATCTTAAATTCGGCAGAAGACTCCTCGCAAGATGTATCTTTTATGTCATTTTTCGCAGCATGCGATTCTCGAAGTTTCTTCTGAATGGTCAACAGAGCCGCGGCGTGTTGCATGGGATCGTCTGAAATTAATTTTGTTTTCACGCGTTCGTTATTTCGTCGGACTAATAGCTGTTTAGGGATTAGTTTGAGCGCTGCTTTTCCCTCATTCGTTTCTTCTGTTCCTTTTGTACTGGCAGATGAAGATGCTATCTCCGAACTTTTATTAATTAATTTTCCACGTAATTCATCGGATTCATACCCTGTAAATATATCCATTCGTAATGATTTATAATTTATATCTGGATATGGTTCTTTGATTTGTTCAGGTGAATTTTCAGATGCTTTCATGTCGAATTTCGCTCGAGGAGTCTGATCCTCTGTCTTCTTTACTCCTAGAATCTCTTCGAACTCTTCTTTTATTGCTGATTTCGCATACTTGCCATCGCAATACTTTATTTGAAAAGGTATGTTAGGAACTGATTCATCATCAGACTTTACCACAGTTTCACTCTTTGGTTTATCGTGCAAGAAATTTTTCTCAAGATTCAAGGAATTCGTATGATCATTTTTGAAAATTTCCATATCCTCAGACTTTTGAGAGCCTGCTGGAGAACTGGGGCTATATAGTTCTGTATTTTTTTTTGTTAGTTTCATATCCATTTCAAAGATGTCCTTCAATTGTTCTTTCGAAGGAGTCAGTTCCTTCGTTTTGTCAAAAAACACATCTTCCTGTGAACTACTTAAACTTTTTATTCGCGATTTGCTTCTAGTGTGCTCTTCTGGGGTCCAGGATGATTCTAATAAATCTATATCCTGAGATTTTCTAGGAAATAAATCAATAATATCCGAATCTGTTGAATTTTTGGTTGTAGACTTTCTCAATTGTTGTTCAATCATACAAACATCTTCATCTATTATCTTCGTATTAGGTAATATCGAATCACAATGTTCCAAAGACACTCTCTCAATATTGTGATCAAATTTATTTCCTTTGGTCCATTCTGTACACTCTTCTTCCCACATAACAGGAGCTTTGAATTCTATTTTTTCTTCAGATTGTGACGCCATGTCCCAACGACTTTTCTTGCCCTTTTTTCTAGTAATAACGTCATGTTTCATAGGCGTATCTACATTTTTACTAATTATATTTACTTCCTTATGAATGCTATCGATTATAGCAATGTTATCTTCTATGCTTTCTTTCCTATCACTTTTTTCTCGTAAGTATGATTCCTCTTCAATGTCCCAATCATCTCTTTTCCTCTTATTCTTCTGTTCCAGGAGCATCATAGCTTCTTTTTCTCCTTCTTCTTGTTCTTCCTCCCAAATTCTCATTGCAGACAATCTATCTTGTCTCTTTTTACACTCCTTTAAAGTTTCCTTTTCTATCGTAATATACATATCTGTTTTCTTATCATATCGAACCTCTTTTTCTAATTTCTTTGAAGTGCGAGAGGTTTTCTTTTTATTAATCATTAAATCAGGCACAGCTTCCAAACTATCAACTTCCCATTCGTCCGCCAATAATTGTCTACTGCTTACTTCTCTTTCAAGTTGTGTCAATGATGGAACATTGAGGGTATCAAACTCAGTTTCCCCCCATTTTTCCTTTTTCTGTTTATCTAACTTCTTAGAGAGCTTCATTTCGTCTTGCATTATTTGCTGGGATATGCGCTCGCTTTCTTTCTCCCATTCAGCTAAAAATTCACTACTGCTCTTTTTTTCTTTATCTCTTTTCCTCTTTTTCTTTCCATCAATGTCTTCTTCTATTTTCAAACTTCCCGGGATAATCTCCTTGCTTGAACATTTCTCTTTAAAATGTTCGTCACTTTTGCTTTTGTCATCCTTTTTAGTTCGTTCGTCCTTTCCTTCTATCTTCCGAATGTTTTCTACGTTAGTATTTTCTACTTTTTCAACATTACTTTTTGATAATTTTTCTCCTTTCTGTGGTATGATCACAGGGTCCATTTCCCATTCTTCCAAGTATCGTTCTTCAACTTTGTTTCGTTTTTCTCCATCTTTGCGAATTTTGCTGCGAATATCGTTATCAGAAATCACCTTTCTGACCATATCCTGTTCTTTGCTCCAAACATCATGCTTATCTGTAGATTTTTTTCTATTTTCGATTTTCACTTCCTCTTTAATTTTCTTTAATGGAACTTGTGAGCGTATTAGCTTTGCATTTTCCAACGAAGACGATTCCAATGGTGATTTTTGTATCGTTTTTACTATATCTTCTCTGTTATCTTGTTTATTGCTAGATTCTTTCTTCTGTTTAGACTTTTTCGTTACTATCCTTTTTTTCTTCCGACCTTGAGACGAATCACTACTGCTAGAATCAGAACTGATTTTTCTTCTTCTTTTCTTTTTCGTCTTTGCTATTCGTTTCGCTTTTTTCTTTCTTTTCTCAGCTTTTCGTTTCTTCTTCTTCCTTTTCTTCCGCTTATCGTCAGAACTGGAAGAATCGCTACTACTAGTGCTACTATCGCTACTATCTGAATCCGACAAAGAGTCCGAATCGTTCGATATTTTCCGTTTCTTTTTTTTCTTTTTTATTTCTTCTTCGGAGTCAGAGGAACTTGATGAACTAGATGACTCACTGCTGCTAGAAGTTGTCTTTTTTCGCCTTTTTTTCTTTCTTGTTTCTTTAGAGTCAGAATTTTCGTCGCTCATACGTTCTACTTTGATTCGAACATTTTCCCAATCGCTGGGTATTGATTTAGAATCTTCCGATTCACTTTTATCACGTATATTTTTATTATCAGCTGTTGCAGATTTTTGCACCTGAATATGAGAACTGCTTGACGATACTTGATCATCCCCGATTTTCGAAACTTTCTCCAAATTCTGTCGATTTTCATTAGCTTTGAATTTTTCCTCAATTTTATTTGAATCACTCTCATCCAACTTTCCAGATATATTATGCTCTACAAATGAGAAATTATTATCATTCGGCGAATTAGTTTCTATGTTAAACTCATGATAACTTAACGTCGAAGCAGAAGGTTTGTTCAGTTTTGGAGAGAACTCTTTCGATATTGGAATGTCATTGCAAACCATCTTCATGAATTGTTCATACTCTGACGCTAATTTTTCGTTGCCTGCTGATTGTAACAAAGGAGATGGTTGTCTATTGTCATCTATTTTTTTAACGCTAGAAGCCTCATCTTCGTTGATTATTTCCTTGTCTTTATTAATGTCTTCCTCTATTGTATTCAATCTTGGAGAAAATTCTTCGGGTTCTAAAATAAATTTTATGCGTACATATTCGTTTACTTTATAAATATAACAAATAAAAAATATTTACCTTGTTCCGAAGCAATATTGCTTGATATCACTTCATTTTCTTGCTGTTTCTCGGTATCAGATAACTTGTCTTCATCTTCACTATCCCATTTTGATCTTGGCAATTGTACATTAATTGGTACATGCCATTTGGTATTTTCACCGGATTTACATATGCCTGTTTTTGGATACCAGTTACGTACATGTTGAGGCTTTTCCGTTTCTTCCATATCATTTCTAGAATTGTTAAGATCTGAATAGGTAAAAGAAAATTATCGTGACAAAAAATATTTTGGTATACCGTATATAATCTCCCTCGCATATATTCCGCATCTTCTCACGATGATCGGTGGTAACTGTTTGAAGAATTTGTTGATGGTCCATAAAAAGAGACATACGGGGATTTTCAGAATAAAATAATTGAGGCCTTCCTCGTTTAGTTATTCTTATCGATTCAGGAGGATACTCTTTAGGACCTTCAAGTCCTTCGGCAATAAAAGCGTAACGTTTTAAACGACAATCGTTCATCATTAACATTTGCTCGAAGTGACGTAAGTAATCTTCGGCTATTCTGTAATATATGTATTTATTGAATATTTGTTTAATACATAAAAAAATATAAATAATATACTTTAAGAATTCAAACAAACCTGTTTTTTGTTGTTCGTTCCGAATGATCGTATCTTTTGGTCTCGATGATATCATCTATTGTTATACCACACTTTTTTAACTCCACCCATGAGGAAGAATTTATTATGTCTCTCTCTTTCCCTTTATCTTTCTCTTTTTCTTTTCTCTCTTTGATTTCAGAAAGTTTTTCTTGTGAGTCATTTCTCTTTTCTTTAAAACTCTCTCTTTTTTCTTTTATTCCCTTCTTTTCTCGTACATCTTCCCATTTATCACTATTCTTTTTATCTCTTTCTTCATCCCTCCTATCTCGGTTCTCTTCATACCTATTACTATCCTCTCGTTTATCTTTATCAACTTTTCTACCTTTATCTTTTCTACGTTGTTCTTTATTGCGCGAGACTTTATAATATCGTTCTTTACTACTATTGTAATCTTTTGACTCTCTATTCGTGTTATCCCTTCGTTCTTCCCTTCCATAACGTCTTCTTAAAATAGTTTTTGGACATTATTTATACATATAAAAATGCAAGAATTAACTATTTATCATATAAAAACGATAAATGTTCTTATACCTTCCTGAATATTTATTTTCTATTGTAGATTTTGAAGCACTTTTATAAGAAACATTAACATCATCTTGTCTATTTCTTTCTCTCATAATCTTTTCATTTTCTAATAAATTTTGTCCATTTCTATTTGCATAAGTTTCCTCTTCTAAACTAGCTGTAAGATAACTTAATCAGTGTCAACGATTTAGTTCAGCTTAAAATATCATATTATTAAATACCTGCAGCCATAGCTTCAGCTAATAACATTTTACTTTTGGATTCTTCTCTTCTAATTTCTTCAATAGCCAGTATCTTCTCTTCTGCACAATGGAAATGTTTCCATATTAAAAAAAAAAAAAAGAAAAAAAATTTCAGATAAGGAACGACAATAGATAAATTGTACTTTGTCTGTACATTACCTGTTTTCTTTTTTGATTTACCACCACTTGAATGACGATTATGATATTGTACAGAATTGTCCGAGTTAACATTCACAATTGAGTCATTTTTTGAAGACTTTCCATTATCACTTGACATACTTTTAGATTTAGAAATTTTGGTAGAATGCGCTTGAAGTAGATTAGACTTATTTTGGATTTTTGATGGCACATTAAATTTATTGGCAAATGCCATTAATCTTTTTTTAGCTTTTAATTTTCCTAAAACAGGTTTGAGTATCTTAGGACTCTCTAATCTAGATGTATCTCCATCACTAGTTTGGCCCTTTGTACTATCTGGTGTTTCTGGCATTTGTATATCAAGCAAAGACATTGGAATGTCTGGTGTTGGTTCCTCTGGGGCATAAGCATCTTCTGACTGTGACATTGTGTTAAGACTTTTCCTTTAGGATTCTTCTACATACAAAATGACATCATAATAAGAGAATATAGTACAACCTAATTAATTTGTTGTAGAAATAAACAGAGAGGTATAAAAATTTACCTTCTAGAAAATTGATTACATTTGTTTGTCATTGACAATGATTGATTTTATCATGCATACGATTATTCTTTAAATTAGTATTACAAGCATCAACAAAAGTTTTACTTTTCATGCTTAATATATATCAGATTCTAAAATAAAATAGAACATATATAATTTATACTTATGTAAAGAAAATTATAACTCTCTTATATAAAACAATTATAACTCTGCCATTTGTATATTTTCTTTTAAATGAAAAATATTATTAACACTTTTTCTATTCTAATGCATTACAAAAAAAGGGTTTAATACTCTGTGGATTGATACCCACCGATAGGAAGAGAAATATGTAGTCAAATAATCAAAATGGACAAAAATTTATTGTCTCTGATCCTTCTCTTTTGTAACATTTTATAATACGCCTTATGAGAAAAGAATTCACTTTCATATATAATACAGTCAAATGTTTAAATACAAACATTCACAGAAGAATTTCATTTTGTACACTATCGTACCAAATAATAATTTCAGTTTGATAATTTTCAGAATAAAAAACTAATTGCGAAACCGATTCGACAGACAGATAAAACATTAAAACATCAATTGGTTCTAATCACTGAAACATGTTTTTATAGAGAACATCTCAAGTAAAGTGAAGGAGGTCCGAGTGTCCAATTTTTCTAACGCATTTTAAAAGGTTATGGCGAGTACAATTATTTTCTGTTTACAACGCTATCACTATCCAATTAAACGTATAGAAATCCGAAAAGAGAAAAGGTTAATAGAGGACTAAATATCAGTAAGTATAGTTACTTATTATTGGTTGTTATGAGAACTTACTTCATCTTGAGCGCTAAGTAACCAGCGGATACATGTTGCTGACGATAAAAACGACAAAGTATCAACGTTGTACGCTCGATTATTTAATTCCAGAAATGTTTTTAATTTTATTAATCCGTTCCTGTGTTCATCCAAATTAAACGGAGCCACAGCAAGGAAAGCGTCAGACATTTTAGTCAAACGACAGGCCGGCAACTATAAACGCTCGCTGATTCAGCGAAAACAAGGGATACCAATATTCTAGAAATAAACAAGTAACAACGTACTCTAAATACAGTAGTGCCACATTAACTAGTCGGGATTTTCGATTTGTTAACTCACCATTTTTATCCCCACTAATTCTTAGAATTCGCTGAGTGAATCTTTAATGTTCAGACTTCAAATTAAATGTAAAATTCTATATTTGAAATAGAACACTTGTTATAAGATTTAGATAATAAACTAAATCTCTGTTCAGAGTCTACTTTTTTTAATTATGTTTATAAAAACATGAATTTACATCTACAATCTACTTTTACATACATGTATAAGATAAATAAATATATGTATTCATATCTCAGAGATATGTACTCAGAATTTCTTAAAATACCTTCTTTGGTTACTGGATAAAATCTGTGATCAGTTAGCAAAACATTACTGTACATTTCATTCGGTCCGATGTTTGAAAAAGATTCTAATTTTATAATTTCAGACTTATGCAGAGATTCGTACCTATAAATAACAACTTCACATTAATGTTTGACTTGAAATAATGTATTTTTACATTGTACTTAATTTAACTGCGTTCATAATGAAACTATACAAAGTTCCAATGAGAATATTTATATAAAAAGAGATCATTTAAAATAATAAGTTCGACGAAATTTTACTGTAGAATATTTGCACTTTTAACTGTACTCTTTATGCATGCAATACTATGTCTTTTGATTTTATGCTTATGTTCATTGCAATTTAACGTTGTTGCGTTACATTCGATTTTTATTTAAACAACTTCGAATATTTCACAATTAACTGTCATGAGAACTTTCTTGCTGCTCTTTACTTAAAAATTAATACATCAAAAATATCAAAATTTCAATATGAATTCATATGCATTGCACGATTAATATACGAATTAATCTTCCATTTCTGAAGGATCACCACCCATTGCTTTCCAGAAAGCAGTGACTAATTGTTCAGCTGCTATTCGTCTTTGATTAGTCGGCAACATTGCTGCATGTTCTTTCATAGCTCTCAATTGACTAAATAATTCTCCAAAATCTGCATTTTCTTCACCCATAATTCCATCTGAAAAAAAATAGTGTACATAAGCTGGAATACAATTTCATAACGAATATTTCTTTAACTGACCTAACATATTCTCTACTGGTAATGTTTCTGTAGAATCTTGATTTAATTCAATGTTTTCAAACTGCTCTTCAACTTCATTCATATCAGGAGTTTGTTCTTCTACATTTGGTGATTTTCCTATAACATTACAACGAATTACAAATACTTACTTATGAAACAGTATTTTAGCCAATTTAGTTCAAGCAAATAATCCAGCTTTTTATCGAGAACCTTTAAGTATCATATTTGGCCACATATGAGCGTGTAAAGCTTCAATAATCCTTTCAATACCATATTTGTTATTTTCTGAATCAGCTTCTGAAGCATCTACATCAGGTCTATTTAATTCAATCAGTTCAAATTTGTTTTGTAGACACCACTTTATCACTAAAATACACTAAGTATATGTTTAATGTTTCATAATTTAATATGACAATTGTTATTTGTATGTACCTTTGTTCCTAATAATAGTATCTGTTATAAAATTACAAGAAAATAGTAGCACATCAGCTTCTGCCAAAGAAGCAATCAAAGATGACCATTTCTTTAAATTTTGATCTGCATTTTCCTAAGAAAATCAGTGCTGAAGATCATTTGCTCTGACAAAGGTTCTGCTTAGAAGTTAAATATCTTACTGCCTGTGGATCATGATGTACAATCAATGCTTCTATATCATCAACTGGAATATCTTGAGAAGGATTTTCTGTAACACATATTAACACCTGCGTTTTGTAATATTTGTTTTGAATATTCCATAAATGATATTCAAAATGGTCTTGGTTAGATAATTTTTCTCCACCAATATCTATAAAATAAAATGACATATAAAAATAAGGTCATTGTAATGAACAATTCTCATTTAAATATTTATCTATTTATTTTAAAAAATTAATTTATTAGATTTCTAATATCGTAATTAGAAATATATTCCAGTTTCAACTTACTCGTAGCAATTTCATTAGCTTTTCCTTCTTCGGTGCTTATTATTAATATTCGTGGTAAATCAGTCATTTTGTAATAGAATTTTATGGAAATTAATGATAATCTGGAAATGTTCAACAACTTGGAGATATAATACAAAATTTAAAAGATAGTAGTTAGTTCACGTTTAGGTTAGAATTACGACCTTCGTATTAGTTGACATAAAGATAATATAATATTAAACAAATAAAATAAACCACTTTTATTCAATATATAGCGATATTTTTTTCAATGTATTTCCTAGGCAATGAATTAATTGAATTATTTTAAACATTGATGTAGGTCCATGTCTTATTTCATGATGGACGATCACAATGACGTTTGTCATCATTTCATCTTCAAAAAAACTGGAGTAATTTTGACTCATTTTATACATTTTAATATTTCAATGAATTTTAATAAAACGAAAACATAGTTATTTGATTTGATAAATTTTATAAATTTAGAAAATCAATTAATATCGAAATGATTTATTTCATGATTTTAAATAAATCAATTATGTATACAGAATAAATTTTCTTAAAATGCCATTTTCAAATATCTGTAAACAATCATTGATAATTCGTCAACTGATGAATGTAACTAACAATATGTGCAATTGATAAAACAAAAATTGTATAAACGTATATTGATTATTAGATTTATAGCAATACATAAATCTTCAAATACATATATAATCATAAGATGTAAGTGGCGCATAGTAATACATTTTCTCCCTAATTATTTATAGAATTCGTGTTCAGATTCATCTTTTTTAATATTATTTTTGTAACCCTTCTCGAAATCTTTTGCTAGGACTATATATCGATTTTCACGAACAGCATGCATTCCTGCTTCTTGGCAAATTGCGTTAATATCTGCACCAGAAATTCTGTCCGGTCGTGCCACGTAATCTTCAAGATCCACTTCTTCGCTCAAATTCATTTTCGCGGTAATTGTCGAAAAAATCAAACGTTTCTGACGACGATCAGGTAAAGGAAATTCTATTTTTCGATCTAATCTACCAGGACGTAATAATGCAGGATCTAATGTATCAGCCCTAAAAAAAAAATACGTCATTGTACTTATGCGAATTATTTTTCATAATAATAACAACGAAGATCAAAATCACACCTATTTGTAGCCATTATAACTTTAACGTTAGTAGTTTGATCAAAACCATCCATTTGATTAAGTAATTCCAAAAGAATACGTTGAACTTCACGATCAGCACCAGTCTGAGCGTCGAACCTTTTTGTAGCTATGGCATCGATTTCATCAACGAAAATTATAGCTGGCGAATTTTCTTTAGCTAAACGGAAGACATCTCTGACCATTCTTGGCCCTTCACCTAAGTATTTCTGTACAAATTCCGACCCTACTACGCGAATAAATGCAGCTAAAAAATATTGAACGTACCAAGTTAGAAATATTTGAGTATACCGTTTACTCGAGTATTTTTAAAATATATAATATTGAAAATGACTCATACCAGTAGTATGTCTAGCTACAGCTTTTGCAAGCATAGTTTTACCACAACCAGGAGGACCATACATTAACACACCTCTTGGTGGGTCAATTCCAATTTGTTTATATAATTCAAAATGAGTTAAAGGTAGTTCTACTGCTTCTCTAATTTCTTGCTTTTGCATATCCATACCTCCAATGTCGCTATATTGGATATCAGGTTTTTCATCTGTAGGATAAAATATATGTGAACTAATAATTCTGTTTTAATCTTCTAGATTGACAACAATAATAAATAAGCACCTGCTTGCAACATTGAAATACTTGAATCAGCTTCTGGTGGTAGTACATCTACTAAAGCATTACTATGTTTATGAAGAGCTACACTGGCAGAAGGCTTTAACAGTTCTCTGTCAATTGTAGATAAGATGCGCACATAATAATTGGAGCCTGTAGTTGAACCTACAATACCAGTATTTTGATCTACAGCTTCTAAAAATTGCCCAATAACCAAAGGCACACTTTGTATACGCTTTACTTCTTCTTGAGCATGTAAATATTCTTTTTTCAAATTACGTTGTTCATCTTTAATGTATTCTTCTTGAACTTCAAGAAATTCTAACATTCTTTGCAGTTTCTACAAGTACAAAATTCTTATATAGAAAGAATGTAAAAGGAACATTAAATTTTTTTACCTTATACTTTGTATAAAGATCTTCAACATCCAGTTCATCGCCAGCACCAGTATAGTGTCCAATTGCAGGTTTACAATCTATTTCCCCAATATCCTAAAATTTAATTACAGAATTTTAGTCACGTTACAATAGAAATATTAAGAATTTCTCTATATAAGCACCAACATATAAGAATGAAACAAAATAAAAATTGAGGTTATAATGAATAATTTTTAATTCGATCATGACTTTTGAAATTATTTTTGAAACACTGAAAGAAAATACGAATAAATATATATACCTTATCAGGCAGGATAATACCCATTTCATCCATTATTTTAAATAGAGTTTCTTTGATTAATTTCAACCAAACATACGAATCAACGAATGACTTGAGATTCTTGAACAGTTCACTTCAGTGATTACACATACATAGTCAGAGGTGATAACCATTAACTATTGAATCGACTAAAGAAAGAAACTCAACAAAAAAGATATTTCTAAAACATACAGAATTTTATTTCTACATATAGATAATTAACATTTGTTGAAAATTCTATTTCAAAACGTATATACTAATTTACTTTTAATAGATATATATACATATATACAGACATTTGTTAATAACTGTGATGTTCAAAAATTAAAGTTTAGTAATCCCTAAAATAACGAAATAAATTCCCTATTGATTTGTGATTTTTACATTTTTGAAATATTCCTATATATCTCTTTAGGTCTAACTTACTTTTTTTTATGATTTCAGACTGTACGTTTACAAGATTCCTCGATCGGCAAGATTCCTTTACAGTTTGGATTGATGTGTAAGAAATTTTATTCTTATAAAGTGTATATATATTGTTACAGTAATTATTTTAACTTTAATAAATATATCGAAATTTGGTTAAGGTTCAGATTTATATACCTATTAGAAATGAATTTACAGATATTTAGCGACAGAAAAGAAACAAAAAATATACGTAGTCCTCTAACGTTAATATAAATCTTGGAATAACAATGGTGATGGAAGAACAACAGTCGGATATGGAGCTAGATTCGGAAAGAGTTCCTGTTCCACAAGTGCAAAAATCAGTAGAGGATTCACATCTAGAAACAGTTAATAAAATTACAAGCATTTCTAGAGGAAAGCCCAGACTTAGAAAAAAGGCATTACATGCTGCTATACTCAAACAAATGGAATTTTATTTTGGTGATGCGAATCTAAGTAAAGATAGATTTTTAAGTAATTTAATTAAGGAAGATCCATGTAAGAATTATTTAAATTACTACAACATTAACTGTCGTTTGATATTTTAAATATCCATCTTTCAAATGTTTCAGATGTAGATCTCAATGTTTTTCTAAGATTTAATAAAATAAAAGAATTGACTACAGATATAAACAGGATAGCTAAAGCTGTGCAAGTATCTACAATATTATCTTTATCTGAAGATGGAATGAAAGTTCGACGTGTAACACCAATAATAATAAAAGAAAACACTGATGAATGTACAGTTTATGTACAAAATCTACCTCCAGATGCAGACCATGAAACATTAAGTTCAGTATTTTCTCAATATGGTCAAGTTGTATATGTTTCTATGCCGCGATTTAAAATTAATAGAAAGATAAAAGGATTTGCATTTGTAGAGTTTGATACAGTTGAAGGTGCTAAGAAATGTTTGAAGGTAAGGCGAACAATAAATTTTTAATTGTTTCGTACTATTGAATTAATATGTTCTAGGCATTTGAAAAAAAAGGTTGTGTTTTACCATCATATACCACTCCTAATAAACTTCTAAGCATTACCACATTTGATGATATGGAAAAGAACATGGCAGAAAATGAAACAAATGAAATGATTGTCTGTACTGAAAGTACTGTTGATAATGAAAAATTAAGAGACACTGAAATGATTGTCTGTACTGAAAATACTGTTGATAATGAAAAATTAAGAGACACTGAAATGAATAAAAGTAATGAAGAGCAAGTACATACAAATACTAGTATTACTTCAGAAAATTATGAAAATAATAATAAAAAGAAAGCAAAGAAGAGAAAACACCCAGATACAGACACTGCAGAACTAACTGAAACAAAAGAAAAATTGAATAATGAATTGATAAAAATTAAAAAGAAAAAGGTGAAAAGTTCAAGTGATGTACACAATGAGACAGTAGAATCAAGTAATGAAAAACAAAGTGATGTTACTTTTGAAGGTACATCAAAAAAATTAAAGCATGAAAAAAATGTATCTATGAAAAAAGAACAGGTATCAGACAATTGTGATGAAAATGAACAAATAAAAACTGATGATAATATTACTCTAACTAATGAAGAACAAGAAGATACAAATACAAATGAAAAGAAAAAGAAAAGAAAAAAACGCAAAAAGCGAAGTAAACTGGAAGATTTTAGTTATAGCGTAGGATTACAGGTGATGGCTAAGAAAGATTGGAAACATCTTAGGAATAAATACTTAGAATTACAAAGGAGTAAGATGAAACAACTCAAACAACATTTGAGAAAAACAAGATGGAACCAATGGTCAAATTATGAAAAAAATAAATCTGAAAGGGAAGAAAATGATGAAAAGGATAAAATGAGTGCTATAACTGGATGCCGTTTTTCGTTTACACCAGGCGTTATAGTTAAAATTGAAATGAATAAGCCATGTACAGATTCAAAAGCTTTAAAGGTACATACTATGATTATAAACATATAAGAAAAAAGTTTTATTGTTATTAGTAAATCTTTTCAGATGGAATTAAAAAATAATAGTTCTATAAAGTACACGGATGTTGAAGATGGTTCTTGTGTTGCTTATGTAAGGTGTGATACAGCTGAAGCTGCACAGATATTTGTACAAAAATCTGATGAGGAAAGACATATGAGATTATTAGAAGGTAAAAGAATCTTGTGAATACTTTAATATATAGGTAATAATTTTGTTTATATATTTGTATTACTACACAGGTGAAGAAGAAAAGATGTATTGGGATAAAATCTTGCACGATAGGGAACAAAAATTGAGTGAAAAAGTAAAAACTAAACAAAGAGGAAGAAATAAATTATTGAAAAAAGCAGAAAAAGAACTTGGGAAGCATATCAAATTTGATGAAGTGTAAACTTATAAAACTCTTACATTTAATTCTATATAAAAGGTCGTTTTATATTATAAATTTAATTATAAAAACAGAAGTAATAACAAATATTTAGCAATGTTGTTGCAAATAAGTCATATATTGTTTTCATTATGATTTTTTCAGGTATATATATTACAAATTATCTATATTTTTTTTTAAAGAATTTTCGTCATTTCATACGTCCTTATATAAAAATCAATTATCAAATTTTACTTTTCTACCATTTTCCTTTTCCACGTCCTTTGCCAAAACTATTACGTCCGAATCCTCCTCCACCACGTCCTTTAAAACCGCCGCCGCCGCCACCACCTCCTTTTCCAAAACCACCACCTCGTCCAAATGATGGTCTACCGCCACCTCGACCACCTCTTTTCATTCCTCTGCCACCTCCACCACCACCTCCTTTCTTTTGTACTGATCCAGGAGGTTTAGGCAAAAATCTTTGTAAAGGTAACAATTTATTTGGATCTATAAATAACTGTAATAAAGCATAATGGTATTAATAGAATTTGTAAGTAATTTCATATATATATATATATATATATATATAAAATACCTGTGTGTCCTTTTGAAAACTGGTTGCTTTTAAATTTTCTGATAATTTTATAGACACAAAATAATCTCTAATATTGCCAAAAATTTCATCTATTTTTCCAATTTGTTGTTTATTTTCTGTATAAATTGGAGCATTAAAAAAGGGTACTTGTTCTATGTCAACTTTAGCAACTAAGTCATCTTCAACTCTCCATGTAAAATGTCCTAATGGAGTCACATGATCTGGTGGACCCTGATCAAATCTATAATATATGAATTATTACTTTTTATTTAATGAGAAATTGTCAAATATATATGTAATTACCCTTTTCCACCCCTATCACCACCACGTCCTCCTCTGAATCCTCCTCCACCTCTTCCACCACGAAATCCGCCACCACCTCCTCCTCTACCAAATCCACCACTACGTCCTCGGAATGACATTTTTTTTTTATTTTATAAATACTGAAAAAAAATTCCTTCTATAAATTTCAAAATACAAATATCATAAGGTTAGGTATGAATACAAAGCAAAACCACGTGTCAAACCTGTACAAATGCTAGTCAATAAATTGATAATATCTCTATTTTAAATGCTAGTCAACAAATTGATAATATCTCTATTTCTATGCAATTATGAAACAATTTTCATAACTCAAATCTTTATACGTATAGAAACATTATTACAATCAGTTACCGTAAAATAGCGGTACTTTCTTCTGCGAGTTTACTACTGTTACTAAATTAATATTTACTATATTACATATATGGTGTAGTCTGCGCATGTGCAGTAGAAGATACAAGCCTATAGTAATTAAATGAAATGATTTAAAAGTTTAAATTTTAAAGTATTAATCATGAATATAATATTGCGAAATCTATATATAAATGAGATTAATAATTATTTTTTTAAATAAAATTAACGTAATTTTCATTATATTTTATATTTTTAAACTGAAATTTAAAATCAATTTATATCAATATACCTAACCTCCCTCAATACTTTTTTTTTTAGAGCGTACTACTATTTTAAAAAACTACCAGTAAATAATATATATTCATATTGATTTAATTTTTTTGTATCATAATATGCTTGTAATTTATCAAAATGACACTAATGACAATGCTTATCAGCTAAACAACCAGAAACCTAAGAACAATTACGATAATATTTTACGATATCATTAATGAATAACATTTTAATATTCAAATATTCAATATATTAAACTTCTTTTAGTATTTGTGATTTGTTGCATTGATTTAATAACCAGTCGAACTACCAGACTAGTTTCCATCTCTGTAGAACAACTCTATTGAATCGCGCCAATATAAAAATCATTTAATAACATCACTGAAATGATATCAAGCATATTTTATTTTTATCTGTTTCTCATGTGATCATGATTATGATTTAATAATTAGTAAATGTATCACTATTAATATTGGAAACTTTCATCAAATGTTCTAACTTCTCTGCAATGTAACTAGCAGTAAAAATTATACGCCGTTCTCAAACGGCGTAATTACACGTAGCATAAATTTGAATATCGTTTAGATAAGACAGAAATAATCATTCCGGACTATCGGAATTATATCTCGCTGACAAAATAGTTAGCAACGATACGTAAAGTAACTAGGCGATTCATGTAATTTGGCGGCTGACATAGTGTTTTAGTGTTCTTTGCTGACAGAAGGGTGCGTATGTCATTCGGTGTAAGCAGGTGCACGTGAGGAGACCGTCTGCTAGACGGATCAGTGGTTAGGTGTACGAGTTTCCTCGTGACCGTTCCCCGGGTAGTTTTGAAAAATCTTTATTTTAACATTAAAATCACATTTAATTCCGCATGATTATGTTCCATAGACCAAACGATTACGGACGTAATAATGTTCACTGTATTTCGCATGTTACTCATGCTGATCCACTTTTCATGTGACTTATTTGCCGCGTTTTATAATTACTGTATGATCCTTCATCGTAAGTGCATCGAAATTTGGTATAATGAGAATTTAAGGACAGAGACTGACATGTTAACGCGTGCTGCGAAAAGAATGAAAAATCTACCAAGACACGTAGTGATCATTTTCGGCGCGAAGGAGGACACTATCTGTGACTGCGTGCGAATTATCGGATGGTGTATTACCCTTGGTATACCTTACATCAGTTTCTTTGACATCAATGGTAACGTTCATTTTTGTTTATTGCTTTATAACGTCATTATTCCTACCATTATTCTTCCACTTTGTTTTAACTATTCGAATATATTCTTCATGTTAATCATTCTGTTCGAATTTTGAAAGATAAACATTTTGCTAGTCATTTTAGATTTGTCATTTGCATATCAATTTATAGAAGAATTTATACGTGAAAAAAGATACTTCTTTTTGTTAAAAGAATGTAGAAATAATGATCCTATCAACAAAATTTGAAGCATTTCATAACTTACATTTTATCTTAAATCCAACTATTATTTAAATGTTTAGTATAGTTAATATTATTATTTGGAAAATTTTGTAAATTTTTTATACGTTGTGTAACCATATCTTTGTGTTATTAATATTTCTTTCCATATTTATTTCATGGATTTTATTCTAACCTCAAAAGTCGAAATATTACTTGGCATTAACTTAATATTCAAGTACTCTTTTAAAAATTTTGTTTTTGTTTTTATATAATGCTTTATTTTGTTCTTGTATTAATTTTTGTTTGAAAATATATTGTTAATAAAACATATTGTAAATTGTTTTGTAATAATGATGTAACATTCTGATAAACTTTATCATATAACTTAAATAATTCATTTAAATGATTTTGTATACACACTATATTTTTATAAAAGAAATATTTATATGAAAATCTCAGATTTTTGTAATTTAATATATATTATATTTACACAAATATATATTAGGAAGTGAAATAATTTGATAATAATTATAATGCATCAAATGTATTTGGCTTTCTAAAATTTTGAGTATAAATTATAAGGTAAAAATGTAAAAATATAAATATTAAAAATAAAATGTAGTAGGTTTATTAAAAAAAAAAAAAAAAAATGATTTTCGCGTGTATAAAGTTCAGTTAATCTTATCTAGCATCAAGGACAAATGAAACACTCGTGCGATATTAGTAATTACTATATAGTTACTACGATGTACTCGATCTCAATTAATATTTACTATTTAAAAAATACGATAATTTGGCTATTGATTTGTTACTAAATCATAAATGAAAAAATTTATAAAATGTTTTAAAGTTGTCAAATTTACATAATTTATATATAATGTTTCTAACTAATATTCTAAATTATAAATTATGTTTATTATCATTTTTATGATTATAGGTTTTTTAGTCCAAAATGAGAATTTATTAAAATACGAACTCGCAAAAAGACGGCCTGATTTAGTGGAGCATATCAGTTGGAGTAAACCAAATGCAGGGTTCACACAAAATGGAATAACTGGTATGTTTTCTTTATAAACAGTGTTTTCTAGTTCATGATATGTGTATCTTCAATTTTATAATGTTGGTAAATATGTTAATATATCGCTTCTTTTAAATTTTTAGATTCCAAGCCAAAAACACGGGTATCTTTGTTGTGTCCATTAGATGGAAAACAGGAAATAGTATTGTTAACAAAAACCTTAGCTGAAGCTGTTGTCACTGGAACAATTAAGCCAGAAGAAATAGATATCGATTTACTTAATGAAAAATTAAATTCACGGGGAATCCCAGACCCTGATATGGGAGTAATTTATGGCCGCTTTTGTTCCACGTATGGTGTTTTGCCATGGCAAACACGAATAACAGAATTCTAGTAAGTTTATCTCGATTGCCGTAGTTTCTATATCTTGTAACATTTTTACATTAAAAATGTATTATTTTTTGTTTTAGCACGTTACCTTTACACAATACTTTATCTGCGAAGGATTTCACGTATCTGTTGGAAAAGTACAGTAAATGCGAGCAACGATACGGCAAATAACTGGAATTGTTGTTGTTCATTTGTATAATGCTTTTGTATCCAAAAATAAGAAGAAGAAAATGTGAAACAAGAAATAGCTCTTAAGGAGATTTTTTACAAAGACTGAACATAAAATAATTTACAGATACTATTTTATAAGTGGTTGCGTGCTAAATAAACTTATAATGGCCACATGTGTGACATAAGTGTCGTTCCGTGAGCCGATTTTAACGTGTACCAATAAAGAGGAATTTAGGTAGCTTAACTTGAAGAGATTCTCATGAATGTGAAGAGAAGATTCCACAGAATGTTGCAAAAATGAAAGATTTTAATTGTATTTTTAATTATGCGAAATACAACAATTGTCCTGCCATAAGATAATACTATAAAGAAAGGAAAGAAAAATTAAGGAAATGATATTTTCATTTTTTTCTTAATTAAAGATTTTTATTAATTAAAGATTTTGGTTTATTTAGTTTTAATATATTAAAAGTAGTATATTCATGCTATTTAAAGAATAATTTTGAAGGATACAAGAGAGAGTGATAGATAGCGTATTAAATGATAATATTAAGTGATAGGGATAAAATTTTAAAAAGGAAAATACATTGATTTGAATTCAAGTACAAATAAATTAAGGTTGCTAAGATAAAATTTTAGTGTACCATTTAAAGTTTAATTAATACATTATTCCTGTCCAATTTCTTTTTCAACTTTGTTTATATTTCCTACGGAATAAAAGTCAGGAGCATTCGCGTTTTCACAAATAAAATTAAGTTCTTGGCAACTATTGCATTTTATTTAGAAACACAGTAACATTCCATGTATATAATCATACTGAATCGTTCATTCTTGAAATGATCGTACACACAGATATTTTGATATTGAAGTGAAAATAAAATTTTTACTTTGATCTGTGGTATATTTCTCGTGAAAAATCATCTATTGTGGAATCAAATTCCTAAAATACAAAATATAGTTCGTTTTTGCACAAACTTATGTTACTTACTTGACAATCCTTTCTATTCCTTGATGCTTTTAGAAATTAATTGAATCATAAAGAATATCAATTTAATTTTTTATTAAATATTTTATTTTTTTTTAGAGTCAGAGAGTTCAAGTCCTTGGAACTTGAAAGAAGTCGAAATGATTAATTGAGTATATTCAAGTATTAAAATCATTCTTTTCAAAAATCAACTGATTTTTATGGTTTATCATCGACGTCACAGATATGAGATATTCAGTAGACAGTTCATGACCCCTTCGTCAGTTCGACTTAACATCGGATTATATACTTTCAGAGTCAATCCGGTTTTTTCGTACGTATAGCAAGCACAATGGTTGCAGGTGAACGGGGAAACAAACATTTTTCAAGATAAGGCGCGCTATATTGCACTTAGATATGTTGCGCACTTACAGAGGAGAGAAGAAAGAACGACGAGAATAAAAATCGGTTAACTTTTCTGGAGGCACAATCACGTCGCTGAGAATTACGTCTGAATATTTTAAAGTTTAACCTCGAGTCGAGTTGGACAATACTTGCGCATTACTGGAAGTTATGTCATCGCGTCGTTGTACTTACGCCTCCAAAAAGTTGAGCTAGAAGTTACGTCAATGATACGTAAAGTTTATGCAAATTTCATCAAATGTCAACATTTTTCTTCTACGCCTCTTTTCCATTTATTTATATGTTACGTTAGATTAATTTTCTCCGAAAATAGTAGAGGAATCGATTTTGCGAAAATAATGCTCAATTTAATATACAAATTTAAAATAAAAAGCATAGTGTTAGAATTATGTTTTCTTTTCTGAAATAAGCATCTACCCTTTTTCTAGAAAAAGGATTTTTTAATTTTCCAAAATGAATTTCTATTACTGTAGATTTATTATTTTACAGCTTATATAAGAAAAAAAATTTATGGTTAATTGAAATTAAATGCGTCTTTGTCATGTTTTCCATCTTCACAATTGGTGGGAGGTGACTAAAAACATTTAACAGACACGCACATACATATATCGAACACGGAGGAAATATTTGCACCTGTGTCACGATTGTTGTACGATGGGAAACAAGTGACCCAGATTCGCCTTTACAAAACAAGTGTCTCTACCTGTTGCACTTCATTTTCGATTCATGAAAGACTCCATTTCATCTGGTAAAAAAATATATATATACATAATACGTGCAAGATACATACTATAATATTCCTTTTTTACTTTTATTTTTTTCTTCCATTTGAGAATTATAGTACAAAGAATTACGAATGCTCTTCCAACAAGAAGATCGAAAAATTGTTTAAAAAAAAAAATGAAGAGAAAGAAATGCTTTTTCGCAAACAAAAACTTTGGGGAAAAAAGGAGCTTGATGAAATTAGTTACTTAGAATTTTACTAATTTTAACTTTTTTGATTTTAATAGTAAGTTTTACTATTAAAGTAAAACTTACTATATTTTGCCGAAATATATTTTGAAAAAAGAATCATAGAATTTTAGGTGTTACATTAAGATATTATGGAAATAGTGATAATCGATAAAAAGCGTGGTACGAATGAAAAACAAATACGAAACAAATGATGAAAAATAAATAAGCTTGTGAGAGAAAGGAAAAGAGAGAGAGAGAGAGAGAGAGAGAGAATATTTTTTTATTTCAAATGTGAATATTCGTTTAAATCTTTATTCAACTTCCTGTAATTTTTCTTTCAATCATCCACTACAGAAGCATAAATTACGATTATTTAAACTGAATATGAAATGAATAAAAGACATATATAATAAAATAAATAAAAGACAATATTATTACAATGTTTTAATAAAATTGAAGTTTTATCCGTGCAATGTAAATATTTAATCAAATTTCCAATATATTCCTGAAGAATCAACTAGTATCAAATAAATTAAACACGAGCTACATATCTAGACCAAATAAAGTAAAGCTGGGATTTATTTTTTAAAAATAATATAATTCTTGACTAAATACTTTTATTTTACTTAATTCTTTTAGATATAAAACGATATCTTTTTTTTACAGTTTACTAGAAAACGGAGTAAAAAAAAATTAATATCTTCATATTAAAAACAAAAATTATATAAATTTGCAGATAAGAAAAACAGGTTCCTGATATAAAATTCCACTTATTGTTTCTCTACATTTTTTGCACATTGAGCATACTAAATCTATTAGGCCCAGTATCTTTGTAAGCTCATCGGTAATATTTTGTGCACTGAACCCACTGTTCACCGTGTACATATATCAGAAAAGTATGGAGTATTTGTGCAAAACAAGTATTCGTAATTTTCTTCATGGTCGCTTCGTCTTCCAGAACAATATCTTCATTACCTTCATCACTTGAACTTTCATTTACGCATTTCCTTTTAATGGGTTTTTCAATTATTACTATTCTTTTGTTCTTCATTACTTTGATTTTACTTACTTTATTCAAACTTTTTTTTATTATCTTTGTAGGATACTTTATTACAGATAACTTCGTCATTGCTTATTATATTCCCTAAACTAAATTTGGCAATTTAGTTTCGATTTCTTGGCTTAACGCAGGCTTTCTACCAAGAAGCTTTGACATCAATTCTTCCAGAGAAACATCAGTATTTTTTTACGTAACTTTTACGTAACTTTTTAACGTAATTTTTTAGCAGAATGAATATGCGTACTTTATATGAGACTTGTTTCACAATAGAAGTTTGCAATAATCTCATATTAGGAAACTATGATGATAACTATTCAATAACTTTAAAGATTAACCTTTTATTATTTTACAACATATAATCAGTAAATTTCAATAACAACTTTGTTGTTGTGCTATATAATAGTACTTAAGAAAATGATTAAACACTAAAACCATGTTGAAGATATTTATAATTGAGTAAGAATCTTTCAAAAACTTTTTGCGATGCAATTCACAAACATGTGTGATCACGTTCGACAATTTCATAACGAAGATAAGCTAAGGACGCATATTGAAGAGGTCCTATATGAGACAGCCTTATAAGCGAAGAACAATTCTAGAATAAAATATTAAAACATAAATCACTTGGAAGATTTTTAAACACAAGTAAACACAAATGGAAAGAAGCGATTACAAATTGGTCGGTGAAATTCATCTCATTACTCTTACTCCACTAAATCACTCGAACAGAATCTCAAACCATTATTTCGAACAATCGTGAAAATCATCGTGTCACTACAGGAAAGAAACGGTTACAGATTGACTAACATGATCTATCTCTGAAATCTTGGTACCGAGATTATCATTTTTGGCCTGTGATGATTATCATTTCTTAAAACTCATAAATAAAGAAGATTACGTAGGTCGGTAGCCGATGGTGTAATTGAATCAAAATATAGGGGTATCGTGTTATACGCCTCGGGCAATCATAACTCAGGCTATCTCGTCTCTGTGTCGGTCCGTATCCATGGCGGTTACGGGGGATGCGCCGAGATGCCTCTATATAAAGGGTGACATCTCTACCCCGAACACTTGTTCCACAGCAGCAACAGGCCGCGAACGTCGCGTATCCTTCCTGCGGACGCAATAGTTTCCCTTCTGTTTCCCGATCTATCTTTCTTCTTTTTCTTCAAGTCGTCTTGTACAACGAATTCGCCGGAAACTACAGGATCAAGAGGAGCATCGAGGAAGATCTTCGATAGTCATAATAATAGCGAGATTTACAACATGGTGAGTGTTTCTTGTGAATCACGGTCAATGTTCTTCTTGTGAATCTTTGGTGCACCAGTAGATCTTGGTCTGATTCCTTCTTTTGTTTGACTTTCTGTTTTTCTATCTTTCTATCTTCTTTGACTTTCGATTTATTTATTTTATTCTTTTTTTCTTGGAATAAGTTTAGTGAATAATGTTCTGCGCGTTGTGATTATGATTTTCGCATTTTTATGCAATTTAAAGATCGTGATTCGACCTTTGATAATTTTACTTCTTTTTTTTTTGGCTGAAGTATAGTATCCAGACTGCAAAATTTTTTTTTCTAATTTATATTTTCAAGGGTATTTTAGGTCACTGGAAACGAAAATAATGATTTTTTACGGTTTTGAAAATTCAGTCTGATAAACTATAGTAGCCGGGTTGCAAAAGTTTCATCTAAGGAGTATTTTAGATTGCTAATTTGCTAGTATTAGCTAAATGATAGTCATTTGTGACAGAAATAAATATTTTTAAAATTACGACCAGCAAAAAACCTTTCTCTTAAAAAGAAGTATGGATTGGTTTTGGACTAGGTGTATCCCCGGCCGGCGGAAGCCAGCTGATTATTGTCACTTTATAAAATTAAACAGCAACAGTAGCCTGCAATAAAGAATTATCTATGAGATCGAACTTTCAAAAGCCTTTATTTATATCAAAAATGATCTTCATTTCTTTAACGACCTAAGGTAACCACCATCGGTACAGATATTCAAATGAAACTTTTGCAATCTGACTATTTCAGTTTTTGAATTTTTAAACCATTGTTTCCCTAAAAAATGATCAATATTTTTATTTCTAGCAACCTAAAAAACTCCCGAAAGTACAAATTTGAGAAAAAAATTTTACAGCCTTACGTACCATAGTATACAACTTTATAATATTAAAATGATTGCGTCGCTCACTGTCGATTAATAGGATAATTTTTGATCATTTTTTTATCATACAAAGATTCTTCTCAAGTATTAGCATTTAAATTCGATATGAAATTTATTGAAGATTTTGCTTCCATATTGTCATAAACGCTTTTCATTGTTATCCTTTGATCTTCTACGGGCAAATTTTCATTATCTCATACAGATTTTAATTACACTTCATTCAATTTGGCACTTTTGCATCATCTTTAACAGTTGATTCATTAATCCTACTTTTTTCATTTCAATCTTGCTTTCCCTATTTATTTAATCATCGTTCAATATACCTTTTATCGAAACATTATCATTTTTATTATGACTTTTGTCTGCTTCTTCAAAAATTTTACTTTTTTCGTACCAATCCTTTCGTACTATCTTTGTAAATTTTAAATATCCTGCGATGAAGACTACAACAATTCTATTTGACGCGACTCAACTTCAATTTCTGTTATGATTTTCGCTTCTGCTTGTATAAAAATATGTACATGTATGTATATTTAATATAGTATCGCGGTGATTTATACATACTAAATGCAAACTTCAACTCTGATTGTGACTCTGACTCGTTGACTCTTCGATTTTTCAGCGACTCTGACTTTTCAACTTTTCAACTCTTCCACCTATCTCAATTACAATTCATTCTGACAACTCAACTCAACTGCCTTCAACTTTGACTTTTCTGTGACTCATTCTCTTTTTACATTCTCGTCTTCACATCCCTCATTCTTCCCTAGGTCGATGACGGATGTTTGAGTTTTTCCCGCTATTTGCTTCTTACTTATCTGGCTCTCACCCTCACAATAAAATTAATCTTATTATTGAACTAAAATTGATCCTACGATACTACATAATTGATAATAAATAGAACGAGAACTTCGTTGTTGCTTTTTGCACTCGCCAACTGTGATACACTGTTTGAAATCATTTAACGAATCGAACGTACGCAATGAATGTTACTGGTAAAATGAATCACAGTAGAACTTCATTTTCACGGGCAAACAATTATAATTGATATTCGCATACAGCAGATGTTCATTTATTGGAATGGAATTTTATTTAGTACGTGATTGAATTTATCTGAGATCGAGAAAGAACGTGAATTCTTACCATTTGAATGAAAATGTTTAGATAACAGAATTAGTTGGTTACTACAAGTCTTCTTATAATAAAATTCTATCTGAATTCCATTCATTGAGAAATCTAATCGAACCTTCTGTGATTAAATTCGTATACATTATTTGATTGAGAAATATTGTCAGTAACGTAGATTTAGTAAAGACTTACTCTAATAAAGTTCCACTTATCTAAACTCTATTTATTAGAAATTTTAATTAATATCTGGCTAACTGAATCACATTTTTATGAAATATGAATTCCCACCATTTAAATAAAAAAATTGAATTCTAGTTATATGAACAATTTGTCCTCTGGCAATATTAGATAAATGAAATCTCAGTTAGATCTCACTGATCATTTATACAAATTAATCTATGTATTTCGATGATCTGTAATATCAAATCATTAATTACCGAAGCAAAGTGAAACAACAAAAGTTTAACGATTCTTTTTACCTTCGATTTCTAATAAAATTACGTTCTTGTCAAAAATGAGCAAGTATCCATTATAAAATTCATAAATCTGTGTAATTCCTTTAATTTAATTTTATATATACGTAATTTAATAAATTAATAGAGCCACGTAACAATGTAACAACCACGGAGAACATACAAATATGACTCAGCTATTGCCATCTCCTGTGTTCTTCGAAAGTTAATTGCATTTCTTTCGATGAAGTTGCAAAAGGACGTTCCCTTTACTAGTGGCATACGTTTAAAATTCCTTGCGGCTGTACTTATCTTGTTTCGCCACTTTTCTTACAACTTGCTCGACGTATAAATTGCTATTAAAAGAGCAGTAGATGTATCGAGGACGAGAGATAACATAATTTACGAAGTCGAGCTTCTTCCGTCGCGGGCAACGAATACGATATCAGATGAAGGGTGAATTTTAATTTTACATAACGTCTAGTTTCTTTCTCCTTATTTCTAATTTTTTCACGGTATTCCGATAGGTTTTGAGTGAGTGTAAACTTAAAACCTATTGAAACTTATTAACGAAGTTAAGAAGACTGGAAGATTGGAATTCATAAATTATCCTGTGATTGTAGAAAAATTGTTCATAGCGAAAGCAAAGTTCGTTGTTGACTGTTAGTATTCGTTCGACGATAATGCTCTTTTATTTTCTTTCTTTCATCTTATATCTAAATACATTTTGTCATAAAAAAAATTCTTCCCTTTCTTCCCCCATCTGCGCACGATTATCTTCCACAATTATCAATATTTCCTCATCTTCAATTTCAATATTCTCTATCAAGTCATCTATCAATCCTTCGAATATTCAATATTCAATATTCTCTATCCATTACAATCACAGACATAATCGTCATTTCCCTAAAAAAATCTCATCTCCCACAAGAGAAAATCATTCGTATTTCTTTTTTCCGCTTTTCCATAAATCCTTCTTTTTAATTGTCGTTGTAATCCTTTTCTTTGTATCCTTTTCCTTTGATTATGTGGCTCTGATTCATATTGCACTTCTCTGACTCGTCGTTGAAGAAGAGGCTAGCTGGAAATGAAAAATTGTAATGATTCGGTAAAGTATCGATATTATTCTTAGCCTTGGTTTATGCCGGTTTTTCTTGCGGGCTGGCCTCGTAAACCTGTAGCTTTTCAGCAGATAATGTAGGCGACGCGGTCATTACGAAGGGTGACCATGTACCGGGTTAATTAAAGTAACATAAGACGTCGTATTAATCTGGCTCCGTATACCACGTTATTACTAAACATCCTGTTAAGACATCTAATAACAAGCCGATATTATTTATCGTCGGCCCCCGTTGTGTCTGGCACAACATTTATCTCGAATAATCTCGAGGAATCTGTAACAGAATCTTTTGACCCATACTCTTCTGTCTTCTGTCCTCTGGTATCTCGTGACTGCGATACGAGATATTTTGTGAGCTGAAAGTTGTAACAGTGTGGGCTATAGCTATAAAAAAATTTCGTTCTATATACTTATTTCCTGATATTTCTACAATTTTATAATTCTTTTATAGAACTTTTAATTATTTGTGTTTTTAAAGCTTTTTCACTAATCACGCTGTTCGAAAGAATAAAGTCGCCTAATCTCTCCTCTAAACTCTAGCTTATCTTCGTATAAATAGAATTGCCGAACTTGCAATCGTGATGTTTTTTTGTTCATAACTAAAAGTGTTACTGAATTGCACCACAAAAAGTTTTTGAAAGATTTTCAATCAATTATGAATCTTCATTATAGTGTTTGATTATTTTCTTAAGTATTATTATATAGTGTAAAGTTTAAGTTTTACTGATTATATGTTGTAAAATAATAAATCTCCTTTTTTCAATGTTCAAAAACATTGAAAAAAGGAGAAGAAAAAGAATAAGTGAAATTTCATATTAGGAATCCTGCGAATTTGTGCAATTTTTATTTTTAATTTAGTACGAAGATATTGATTTTTCCAATAGATTGTAAAAGAGATATCGTAGTTTCAAAATATGTAAGAAAGTTCAATAAAAGTGCTTTCAGTTTAAAAAAAAAAATGAATTCTATATTAGGCGATTTCACTCCACGTGCGAATAAAGGGAAAATTGGAAGAAGGTCTGTAAAATTATACAAAGAAACATTGTTAAGCGATTCTTGCATTCTTAGGATCTTGATAACTACTTCCTATTGTGCATCCTATTGAATAGAAGGCTTCAGTGTTCTCAAAAGTTACGTAAACAATGTTACCATTTGTTCACCTTATTACGTAGAATATATAATGAGTTCTTTCTATAGGTGGTCCTATATGTTTCCTATTCTTCTTTTTTTTTATCGTTTTTCAATCATAAGTAATGATCTTATTCGTTCTATGATAAAATCTTTTAGTTAAACACAATGTGTGTATATAACTTGCTCAGTTGTAACTTACAATTTTCAGATTTCAATTTTTTCACAAGTTCTCCAGCAAATATTTAATAAATATTTCCATTTGATGGATTTTTTGCAAGAAACCAACGGTCAAGGGATTTCGATTCTTCTTTTCAGAAGAGCTCGTTGCTGTACGTGCTGCCTTTCATCTGCAGCTGCGTTTCGGTCTCTCCATCCATACTAACCGATGGAAGTCTGAAGATCTTCAAGAACACGCCTGACGATTTTCAGTACATACTGGAGAGAAACTCGGACGAGGCTGATTCGAAGGAACGGCGAAACAACATAGGCTCTTCCTTCATCAGATACGGCCGCAGCGATCCCGTTGGAAACGTGGAGAAAGTTTTAAGCAGAGACAACGATGGCAGCTCAAAAGTGAACAGGTATCCTCGCTGGAAGTCCCCGGATATCATAATTAGATTTGGCCGATCGGATTTCAAGAGCTCGAACGGCGATAGGAATTACAAGCGGGGGAAGAATTATTTGAATTTTATTAGGTAAGTGTAATGAATCGAACATATGTGTGTGTATTTTACTAAAGCAAGATAATAAGGTAATAGATAGAAGATGAGATAATAATATTAGATCGATTCGTTATAAAAGTTGCACGCACTATCAGGCTTTGGATTCGTGAATTTAATGTATAAATTCTTCTTCTTTTAAGAAGATCATCTGAGAATTTTATTTCCTTGGAAAAAACGTGGAGCGAATATTTAGCTTTAAAGTAAAGAAAACTATTACTAATAGTCTGTTACTTTTGAATTAGTAACACTTGTTTTCTGATTCCGTTAAAAGCAAATGACAACAGAATTTCATTCCTTTGTAAAGTGAAATACTTACGTAAAGTGTGAGTGGAATAGAAGGACAAGTTTGTGAATTTCTTTAAATTTCTCGATCATCTACAATCATCTCTAAGTATCGCTTTCTTCCCAATTCCATGTATGATACATAATATCTCATAATAATAATATTCACAGTATTCTCTTAATTATTCTTGTAATATCCATTCTTCTTCATCAGATACGGCCGAAACGTGCACGTCTATCCAGTGGAGATCGACATGACGGCATTGTGCTCCGATCTATTGTCAAACGAGATCAAGGAACTTCACTCGTACGATGCGAAGTTACTTCACTTGTGTGACATTTTGAGCAACATTGATGTCGAGCATAGGAACAATCTGGACTTCTTGGAGAATCAATTCGACTCGAAACACGACTAAAGATGCTCTCGTAATTTGGGATTTTTGTGCCAACCCGTCGTCAACAACTCATTCGGGACGCCGCATCGTACTCGATCCTGAAATTCCGATGGAACAACGTTATTATCGGTCGATCCATACTCTGTTACGACTTCACGAAGATTTATTATATCTTTACTCGTGCTTTTAGCTATAAGTATATAAATGATTTTATGAAGCTGGCTGATGCTTTCGTCGTGGTCCTTCAGGTAAAACAGACGCTTAATAGGAATCAAATGAAATTCCAAATTGAATCATTATCAGAAATCAATTTTAGAATTTTAACGAAGTTGTTTGAGTTTCGTGACGATTTGGTGGATCGTTGAGCAATCACGTGCAAGTAATGTTGTTCGATAGCGTTTTCGTCAATACGTTATTATTTAATTAGGCTGTGAATGTGTGTTAAGTTCTCAAAGTACTTTGATGTCGAGACTTTGATAACTTGTATATACTTTAATTTGATAACTTGTATATACTTTAATCCTTATAATTTCTTTACTAGTTGGATGTTTAACTGTTCACTGATATATCGTTTTATATATTTTTCTATCTTACATATTTCATACCAATGACACTTCTTTTTTTTACAACACTTTTTCAAATATTTTTTATTCATACAGTTAAATATGTGAAGTGTTTTCGGAAGATGCATTTAATTTAATTTTATTTAAAGATAAATTGAAAGATCGAATTTATAGCTCAGGACCAAGGGATGGAGTATTTTCTCAGTTAAAGATGGTTGAAAAGAAATAAAATATTCATAGATGATAAATAGGGCGCGAAATAATATTTTAATAATTATTAAATAATTTGAAGAATGAAAGGTACAATCGAAGCTAAATTTTATTCACTTTAATCAAATTTATGATCTCTGTAGGAATGTGACTTGATGTTACAAGTGATTAATTAGTTAATTTAACTGTGATCGTTGTTTGTTCGATAATTTTCTACGTATTTGAAAGCAGTGATCTATTTTAAGCAACAAATGAAACTATTTAGAGAAATAGTTAACAAACAGGTCACTAATTGTACGAACTATTGCAGTGGAAGCTTGTGTCGATTTTTATGATAGTCTATAACAATCTACCTCACTAATTACTTTTTTTAAATTTTTGCTTTAACAGTGATAAGAAAATATTTTTTAAGGAACTCTTTTAAATTTTGTATCGTCGTTGATTATTCTAATCATTTATTTATGTCTTCAAGCGATTTCACAATGCGTAAGTGGTCATTATTCATAAAGATCTGTTTGTTCGATTAACAAACTGGTCGACAAAATAACGTTGTATCATAACGTCGCTTCCGGGTACTTTAATGTGCATCCACCTGCGTCTTCAGTGTAAATAAAGGAAATTTCATTCGCTTTGATATCAATGACGTGAATCAAATCCGCAAGTTTATCACCGGTTTAAAGAAAATAAAAAAGAAGAAGTAAAAATCAAAACGTTTTTGCAACGTTTCAACAATCGTCGTCATTGTTGATGACAAAAATAAGTTGAGAAGATTTTGGCCAAGTCCATAAGAACCTAGAAGAATAAAATATTTTAAATTATCCGCATATCTAACTAACTTTAAAAATACATCAGACAATTCCATAAAGTAATGTAGGGTAAAAGAAATTAGAAGACAACTATTTCAAAACCTCAAAAAAGTCATGAATAAATTAGGTTGTAAATGTTGGTTCGACGAAAGTATTTACGATTTAATACGTGGAAAATTGAAGAAGAAAGACATACCAGTTAATTTCCCCGTTTGTTGTACTTTTGATATATAACTACACATCTTGTTATTTTTTTAATTCGATCGGCCAATTGCAATGTCAATGTTTTTTTATTGGAAATGAAAATAAATAATTTTAATTTGTCGCAAAATTTATATTCATTTATATCCTAAATAATACGAACAATTTGCCCGAAATAACAAAAATTGTACAATGTTCTTTCAAAAACTGGTCGAACTATCTCGACTAGCTCTATAAATTCTTTAGTATAATTGAAATCAATTTTGTTATGTTCACTTTTGAATCAATCGAATTCTTTCATTGTCAGATAGATAGAATTCTTTAAATAGAAAAATTCTATCTAACGAAATTAAAAATGAGATATATTTAGGGAGATATAGTTTTAGTATTCTCTTTTTTATAAACTTGGCTATTATTTTCTCCAACAAGTATTCTACAATTGTAATAGGAGCTAGTATTACAGTACTGCACATTACCTGTAACCTGAACGTTATTCTTAAAGTGAATATAAATTTAATACGCATGTATAATTAAATGATTAAAGGGACAAAAGAAAGTGGCTAGAAATGTGGTTTTCGTTTCTGATTCACTCATCCCTCTCCATAACACGTGCCACCTCCTTCTTTTAAAGTAACCTGGGACAAATCGGTATATTACCAGTACTATCTTCAAATTTGTACGATTTGCAAAGAAAAGTACACTTGCCATAGAAAATTTTATGAATGACATTGTAAGTACTAAATAACCATGATACATATTTCCTCGAGCTGTTTAAATCATAACCAGTCGTAATCGATCAATATCATTGTAACTTTTTCTAGATTTCGCAGAATGTCGTCGCAGTTGTTATAAATAAATATCATTGAGGAAGGAGAAAATACTGTTATTAAAAAAGATGCGAGGGTTTCATCCCTGACCATTCAAGCCCCAAGTTAATTACCAACACAATGCTCGCTTCGTTTATGCAAAACCCTCCCTGATAAAACTTGAAATACCTCGGACGAAAGTCTCTTCGATTCCCGAGGGGATCCTTCCAAACATTCAGCTTCTTGTATAAATAACGCCAACATTGAAACAACACCAACGAGGATAAATAAAATTGAGTTACCCTCGTCGTAAAGAAGAAAAAGTCATTATGGAAAAAACCTATCTGCCGCTGAAACAGGAACAAAATACCGAAATAACCGAAACGAAATTCGTACAGAACAAAGCAAGCACTAAACTCTCCTAAATGTCGCTATTTCTCGCGATCAGCACCGAGGAAATTCGTTCGAGCTACTTTTACACACACATCCTTACGACAGACAGGTTTAGTTTTCTTTCGCCATATTGTTCCCAGGTATCCAGGGACAAACGAAGAAGAACGATCGAGGCTGAGCCTCCTCGAAATATCCCTTCACCCCTCTCTCTCTCTCTCTCTCTCTCTTTCTCTCTTTCATCGTCGTGATCCATTAATCCGAAGAATTATGATAGACTCGCGAGATTCACCGTGGATCTCGTGCACGTGGATGTGCACGCAATGTGATCACGAGGTGTTTCTCTTTCGATGCGATCCACGTGTTTGTGCTTAATCCATGCCCCAGCTGACCGACGTCCTACGGCTTCGAGCAACTATGTCGAGCTCTGTTAAACGCACCACGGTTTTATTCCACTATCGCCTGCGACCAAGTTTCTCAACAGCTGAATCAAGCCGAGTGCGAGTGCGAGAGAGGAATCTGTTGAGGGTTGACCGAGGATCAGGATGATCGACATTGGTTCACATTGATCTATGTGATACGTATGAGGTACGATGTACATACTACTGTATGTGTACGCGTGGCGTGTAGAGATTTTTAGTGGAGATTTCAACTGCATTACTACTTATCTACTTATCATACTATTTCCTTGAAATAGTTGAACACGATCGATTAGTGGTGAGTCAAGATCAAGTCTGTGAAAATTGTTGAATCATTCTACTTGCAGAAGCTAGATAATTTTATAACGCGAGGTAATGTACTCTTTTGTGATTGTAGTATAATGTGGGATGTATTTACAGATAGAATTTCGTAGACTTCAAATATAAGAGAATTTCGTGAATATTAATAACTTCAAATATTGAGGTATAATAAAGACTGAAATATTACATTTAAGAGTTGCAGACGTTGGTAGAGATAAATAGAAAACTACTGTACTGACAATAAAAAATCTACCATAACTGCAAAGCGTCGAAACTTTGAAGAAAGTAACCTTTAAGTTAAACTAGCTAACTAGACGAAATTGTTTCACTAGTGTAGTCATATTTCGTATAACCAGAGACGATAATTTCAGAAGTTTCATCGTGAAAACGAAACTTGAATCTCTGTTGGATTAACTACACGTCAGTTAAAGCAAACTTGCTGTCCTTAATTTATGTCGGGAAAGATTGAAGGAGAAACAAACAAAAAAAGAAAGAAAGTAGATTCTTTTTCTTCCATTAATTCAAATTTATCTTTTCCATGTTGAATTTTCGTGGAATTTTGAACACAGAAGAGGTTTAAACACAGGTTGCGACAGAGAGTAGAATCGCGGATCCGTGTGTGGAGAATACAGGATTCATTTATAATGATCCGAAGATAATCTTATGATCGCGGATGCGTCATACCTATTGATTGCTCCGCATTTCCTCCGTGAAATTCATAATTCAATTTCGATATTCAGTTCTGAGGGAACTTAATTTGAGCAACGCGATGTTGTCGAAGTTAATTTCCGATTCTCTTTCCATTGTCTTTCACATTCAGAATCTTAATGTGTTACGGTGAATTAAATGAATTTTTTTTTTATCAGGCATTGTATTCAATTTCTAGTCACGAATAACTGCAATCGTTTTACGTTTTGCTCACGCGTTTGCATAAATATTCAACGTACTGCTAGGGAAAGAATAATTCTTTGAATGGGCTTTCGAGTGGGCTTTATCGCAGTCTCTCGAATTGTCGTTCTAGATCTTGAAACGTACAACGTCGTTTCTACGATTGTTTTTGAATAAATTTTACATTCAACTCACAGTCGAAGGACGTAAGAACATTTTCTTTAAATACGTAACTTCAAAGGAAAAATCGATTCCAAACTCAAATACCTTAAAATTCCTCCCTCAAATTTTATTCGCGTTTCATGAATAACGTGATCGAATGTTCTGATCAGATCTTGTATTTAATTCATAGTTCTTCCATTTTCTGTATCCTCTGAAAATCAAGAGAAATGGAAAATCCATCTTTCAGACTCCACTCCTCAACAACGTTCGAAAATGCAAAAAATTTTGGATCTCAACGGCGACTTGGCCTGTTCGCAGGTTGTTCCTGTGGAATCGATGATCGAGTCCGCGTGAATGTAACACGAGTCTCCCAAGATGAATCCGTCGGAGTCGCAGCAGAATCTTCTCGCGAACGAAACAACAGGGAGAGCACCGTCGGTGCAATCTTTAAGTCCGCCTACGGACTACATTCTTGGCCCAGTTGAGAAGCACTTCCTGCTCAGCGCGGAACGAGGTGATTGTGCCACTGTCAAAAGGTAATCCTTTGCGCCTCCCTCGAAGATAAATCGACGGGGGGTTTGGTGTAGCGTAACTGACACTTCTGAGAAAGGGATCGATCTCTAGAAACTGGAAGAACCGCAGGATTATAGAGCGAGGATCGTTTCTTGATTCCTTGTTTTTTCACTTGTTGGTTCTGGTACTTGACGCTTAAACGACGCGTATTCGAGACGGAAAAGGGCAAGAGAAATATGTATATCGCGCCAGAGATAGCGGTTTTGAACTTGTATTGAAATACATAACTATATGTAGCGTATGAAACGTATATTTTATTGCAGATATAATATTACATTATATTATTATTTCTTTATAAATATACAAGAAAAATTACGCGAGAGAAATGAAACACTGTTGCATCAGATTGCTGGAAGAGAACAAGGATCATCCGGAGATCCTCAACATTAATTGCGTGGATCCTCTCAACCGGTCTGCTCTGATCGCCGCCATCGAGAACGAGAATGTTGAACTTATCAGGCTGCTTCTCGAATTAGGTATCCAAGTGAAGGTAATTAACAATATGATTAACGATCAAACTCGACAGAGACTTTTATCGGTATTGCCGTGTATTGCCTTTTAATAAATCATTGATTCTCTCAAGATACGTTCTTTCAAGTTAGTATGCAATAGTATAATATATCACACTTGTAAATTGGCTGTATCGTAGCAAACGATGGAATAAAAGTGGTAGCGTAGAATGTATGTAGACCACCGATAAAATTTCTCCTGCTGGAACCACGCGTTTAAAAGCATGGCGCATACATAATTTCTGCTACTTTCAGGATGCACTCTTACACGCCATAAAAGAAGAGTATGTGGAAGCTGTGGAGATCCTACTCGAATGGGAAGAAAGAATACACCAGCCTGGTCAACCTTACGTAAGCTCGTCCCTTTGATAAAGTATGCTTGCTTTTGTCGATTAGAAAGACAAGCTCACTCATCCTTTATCATCTTGTCGAAAGTCTCAAGGAACGAAAATTCTTCGTTGTTCATCACTTTCATACTTTGCTCGTTTTACTTTCTTTCGTTTGTCATTAATTTCGTTGCTTTCATCATTTTTCTGTGTATTGTCTGTATATCATCTTATCATCAAAAGTCTTAAGAAACGAAAATTCTTCGTTGTTCATCACTTACTTCATACTTTGTTCGTTTGTTATTAATTTCGTTGCTTTTATCATTTTTCTATGGATTTCTATCATTTTCCTGCAGAGTTGGGAAGCTGTTGACAGGTCATCATCGAACTTTACACCGGATATAACGCCACTGGTCTTAGCAGCGCATAAGAACAATTACGAAATTTTGAAAATCCTGCTGGATCGTGGCGCCACGCTTCCCACTCCTCACGACGCCAGGTATACTTTTACAATGATAAATTAATTTATTATTAATTTGTTCTCTTTTTATCATTAGCTCTCTTCTTTCATGCATAATTATTAATTTTGCACGAACATGCTCGAATGCGTCTTTCCTTTGCTCATTCGAGTTTCAATGTCTATTAAATGAAAATTCAATTGAATTTCGTTATCCATCCTCCGACAGATGTCTAAAGTCGTCTGAAACAGTGTTAATTCGAGTATCGGTAAATCGAACTAGACCAGTTATTCCGCGTTTTTTGGCTTCATGCCAATACTCGTCTGCCGCTTATGATGCAGTTATTCGATTAAGCGGGCTAATTATGTTATTGAAAAAAAAGTGGCACGTGCTGGTTCCAAAACGTGTGCAGCAACGTGTGTTCGCGTTCTATTAAAAAATATGACACCTCCGGAGTTTCACATCAAATTTCTATCACTCGAGCCTTAATCCTAAATAGCATTACACTCGCCATTTTCGCTATTTCCAATTCCTCTTGAGAAAAAAATTTATTACTTTCTCCCGTGATTTAAAAAATTTTTTTAAATTAAAAATTAATGAATTAAAATTTAATTTAAAAAAAAGAACTTGGAATCTTTTTACATCTTTTTTATCTTTTTTATTTATTTATTTATTTATTTATTTATTTATTTATTTATTTTTTTGCTAAGGTCGCGTGCCTCTGTTACTCGTTATTTTGCAAGAATAATTGAATCCTTGAATCAGATGCGGTTGCGACGAGTGCGTGACATCCAGCGAACAGGATTCCCTGAGGCATTCTCAGGCGCGGATAAACGCGTATCGCGCGCTCACGTCGCCGTCTTTGATCGCCTTATCATCGAGGGATCCTCTTCTGACCGCTTTCGAACTTTCCTGGGAACTACGTCGGCTGAGTCAAATGGAGCAAGAATTTCGTTTCGAGTACAACGTAATCACAATTTCACTTCCGTTTCTTACAAACAATCGTACATCCAAGAACTGTAGATCAATTTCTATATTTAATTTCCTATCGTAGGAGATGCGAGAACAGACGCAACTTTTTTCACAGTCTTTGTTGGACCACGCTCGCACGTCTCTGGAATTGGAGATAATGCTGAATTACAATCCTCACGGCGACAATTGGGAGCCTGGAGAACGACAAACCTTGGATCGGCTCAAGCTTGCTATCAAGTACAAGCAGAAACAGGTGAGGCAGACTCGTTGCAGTTTTCTACGATCTTGAAGTTACTTATCAGGTATTTTTGATGAGACGACGTTTCATCTTTTTCTTTTTTCTTTTTTGTTTTCTGCCTCTAGTTCGTAGCTCATCCAAACGTTCAACAATTACTGGCTGCTATCTGGTACGACGGTTTACCTGGCTTTCGGAGGAAAAGTATGATCGGACAGTTTATCGAGATCGGGAAGCTCGGAGCGATGTTCCCGGTGTACAGCACGATCTACATGCTCTCGCCGACGTCTCCCATGGGCCTGTTCATGAAGAAACCTTTCGTCAAATTCATCTGCCACTCCTCCTCCTACGCGTTCTTCTTGAGTAAGTCTTCTTGACTTCCGATCGATTCTATTTATCAAAAACAACTCATTTGACTTGGTAAAATTTTTAACATGCTCTCTAAATTCACGATAATTAAATTTAGCGACTGAATAGTCATTAAATGATTAAATAAACAATTCAAATAAAACAATTAAAACTTGATAACATGTTCCTTACATAACTCGAATTGTTTACACGTCTTTTTTCCTCTGGTCAAATGAATTCAATGGATTCTAAATAATAAAACACCAAGTTCTAACAAACCTCGTTCTAAAAATAAAAAAAAAAATCAGAATTAGCTGTCGGACGTTCGACTTTTAATCAAGCAAGTTGTAAAAGAATAAAGTTTTCACTCAACTTCCTCGGCGAGCCTTTCGCGGCTTCTAAAAGAATTAATTGTCGGAAATTTAATTATAACGAGTGACGAGAACTCAAACCGATTGGTTTACTATCTGGTATACTAACTGAAATTTCCATCAGTGCTTCTCGGAATGGCGTCACAACGAATCGAGTACTTGGCAATCGAATTATTCGGCAATGCTTGGATGCTGGAAATATTGGCTGGATGGAAGCGGCGGGAACGTGGGTGCATCCCAGGCTTCGTCGAATCCGGTGTCATCATCTACGTAATCAGTAAACAGATCTTGATGAATGCCTCTTTAGAAAAATGAAAGAAGACAACAAGAGTATCTCTTCACTCTTCATTTATTTTATTTTACTTTGTTTCGTACCATCTTCTTTATTGTTATATTATATTATATTATTCGACAAAGGTAACTTTATTTTATTTTATTTTACTTCTGTTCTGATCGTTGAATATGCGTAGTTTGTATTGCGATTTATTTCAGAGCGATCACTTGAGTAATTAGCTTGAATGTTTTAGGCTTGGTTGTCGGGGAAATAAGATCACTGTGGTCGGATGGATTGCTGGAGTACATATCAGACCTTTGGAACATAGTGGATTTCATTCAGAATATGTTTTACGTGATTTGGATAATGCTGAGGCTAACCGCGTGGATTATTGTTCAGGTACTTTTCTGAGCTTTAATAATAATTAATAATAATTACTGTTAATTATCACATACTTTAACAATAAAATATATACTGAGTTTTAATAATAATTATTATTAACGTATCTACATTCTAAAAAATATGAAAGAACAGACATTAATTGACGATATAACGAGGGATTTTATATTATTTGTTTCGTAGAGGGAATACTGGAGTGGCGTAGATCCTTGGTATCCCAGAGATCAATGGCACGCCTTCGATCCTATGCTTCTTTCGGAGGGTGCCTTTGCTGCTGGCATGATCTTCAGGTAACGCAAAATTATCAAAATTTATTCATTCCGCTATGAAATTGAAAAAAATTAAAATCCATTTCAAAAGTTCGACTTAAATCTGTAACTAAGAACTGTTTCGTATCTGTCAGAGAAGTCTCTTCTTTTTAATTTACTTTCAGTTAAAGTTGTAATCATCGTTGCAATTTGAATAATAAAATATTTGATCAAACGAAGGTAGAAGGTGATTTTAAAATGATCTGAGAGCTATGATCTATTCGCAGTTTCTTGAAACTAGTCCACATATTCAGTGTGAACCCCCATCTCGGACCACTTCAAATTTCCCTGGGGAGGATGATAATAGACATTATCAAGTTCTTCTTCATTTATACTCTGGTGTTGTTCGCCTTCGGTTGCGGTGAGTAACTTGCTCACGTTCATTATTCAGCCTGCATAGTCGCCTCAAGTACGTCAATCTATTTTCAAATCAGAAACATTAAAGTTCTAATGTTTAAAACAAGAAAAAAAAAGGGAGAAAAACTTAAAAAATTGAAATCTCTTTTTGTTAATATAGGAATGAATCAGCTAATGTGGTACTATGCGGATTTGGAAAAGCAAAAATGTTATCACATGAAGGACTTTCCAGATCTTCCTGATTTTGACAATCAGGAGAAAGCTTGCTCGATTTGGAGACGTTTTGCCAAGTATGTAAAAGTGTTGTCCCGCGACGAGAGAAAAGAATTATTTAAAATCTGGCTAAACTTCTTCTTGTACATATTTTAAATTAACAATACGACAGGTTCATTCAATTAACTATCACTTTCAGCTTGTTCGAGACGTCACAATCGCTTTTCTGGGCCAGCTTCGGTATGATAGATTTGATGTCGTTCGATCTAACTGGAATAAAGAGCTTCACCAGATTCTGGGCTCTCCTCATGTTCGGCTCTTACTCCGTGATAAACGTCATCGTGCTACTAAACATGCTCATTGCCATGATGTCTAATTCCTACCAAATCATCTCGGTACGACATGTCAGAGAACATTTTCATTGGGAGTAAACAATCGATGAATTGTTTTCTTAAATTTGCAGGAAAGAGCCGACACCGAGTGGAAATTCGCCAGGAGCCATTTGTGGATGAGTTACTTCGAGGACGGGGATACAGTACCTCCGCCGTTCAATATGGTTCCAACTGGCAAAACGTTCGAGAAGATCGTCAAGTGCGGGAAGAACGAGCGGCAAACCAGATCTTTGATTGTACGCACTTTCGTTGGTCGCTACTTTTAAAGTAGATCAAGATCTAAATAAGACTCGATAGGGATTCTTAAATGCAATTAAACTTGCTATCAAAGTTAGGGTTCGGGATAACATACGTAAGAATTTGTAATATTAAATTTCTACGCTATTGAATTGAAAGAAAAAAAATATCTTTTAACGACTCGCAGAAAAAGTCAAGAGAAAAAGCTCTTGCGAGACACGACACGGTGATGCGATTGCTCATCAGGCGTTACGTAACCGCGGAGCAAAGGAAACGGGACGAGTTCGGTATCACCGAGGACGACGTTATGGAAATCAGGCAGGATATTTCCACGTTGCGATACGAATTGATCGACATCCTCCGACAGAATGGAATGAGAACGCCAACGATCGACAAACAAGACGCTGCGCGTAAGTTCCTAGTCATTGTGCCTTCTATTATCCCTGTTTCGCTTGTTAAAAGCAAACTCACACGTGAATATTAAGTAGAATTATATTTTTAAAAATATGAATTTTCATCTTGAATCACAATGGTAAAGCACTGGGAAATTCCCTATGTTCGTTTTGAAATGAAAAAGAAAACATTTCACGCTTGAACTCCGATTAATGTATTTTTAACTTATCGTTTCGCTTCGGTTGAGCATTTTTTTTTTAACTTAATGTAACTTTAATGTAATAAAATTTCCGCCATTAGTTTCCGGTAAGAAGGGACGGGTGATGGAACGTCGACTCCAAAAGGACTTCCAAATTGGCATAGTGGAGGGTATCGTGAACGCTGTGATTCAGAGTGAGAAAGAACCTAAGGACGTGTTCAGTCAAATTGCAAAGGCCATCGGCCGCAAGAGCAGCGGAAGTAAGAAGAAAGATTGGAACGCTATGGTCCGGAAGAACACGACTAGCAAGGATCCGATTGGCAGCACGACCGAGGCCACGATGAAACAAACGCAACGCAGTATACGTAGACACATGCAACATAGTCCGAATTCGGACTTGGCCTCGTTGGATCCTAATCGTCTGGTCGACTACAATCCTAACTTGTCGGAAGTGTCGCCGACCACGAGAATTGCCTACGCGAAATTCATGATGGGTCGATCAAGACCCATTAAGGAAGAAGATGGGGGTGAGCATATCTCGTTTTTTTATGTACTTTGGTTCAGATGCCTTGTGAAGTCAGTTTATTAGTAATTAGTGCAAAATTAATTAGTAAATCATATAAAAAAAATATAATGTTTCAGACATCTCAATATTTTTTCTATCTTCCTTTTAAATTGGACAAAAGCTTGTTTTAAACTGGGATGAAAAGCTTTAGAAGGAAATAATGAAAATCTCTTCTAAACCTACAAAATGGCTAATCTGTAAGACTATAATTGAGTTATCCCTGTGTAAAGCCATAAAATTTCATAGTGAACTAGTTCGTCTCAACGATTCATTTACATTGATCATTCAGACAATTTCAGTCATCAATCTCCTGACAATCTCGAACAACAAATTATAGCACTCATCTCTCGTTTTGCTTTCTGTTCTCTCTGTAGAAGTTAAGAATGAGGGGGAGGGATCGCAGAAATCAGTACGAATCGCAGGCGAGCCATCGATCGGTCGCTCGGCGTTGAAGAAGAGCCTGTTGAAATCCATCAGCAGTGGTAGCATGGACAAAGTTGGAGAGAAAGCAGGCGGGGTGGAAGTGAGGGCACCGTCGCCGATTCCGGAGGATCCAAGGGAGGACAACGTCGAGAAGTCGCCTCAGGGTAAAGCTGCCCTGGTGAAGAAATCCTTGGATGTGAAACCGTCGTCGCAGGAGCAAGGGGACAAGAAGGCAGGCACCGACGACGAGGAAAAGAAGAAGAAGGAGGAGGAAGAGAGGAAGAAGAAGGAGGAAGAAGAGAAGAAGAAGAAGGAGGAGGAAGAGAAGAAGAAGAAGGAAGAGGAAGAGAAGAAAAAGAAGGAAGAGGAAGAGAAGAAGAAGGAGTCGAGCAGCGGACCACCAAAACCCGCGCCGCGGGAAGACAACGTTCCTGTAGCCACAACACAATTAAGAGGGAAATCGAAGGCAACTGGTCAGATAATGGGCGGTTGGATATAAACGTTGGTCTCAAATCTCATCGTCTTATACCGTTTATAATTTACAATAGATGATCAAGAAAAAGACATTTTGATTTTGACATATTTATTCACTTTTTTATCTGTCACTTTCTTGATAACCGGCTGTTATTTTTTCCTAAAAAAAGAACAACCATCAATCACCAATGTGACAGTTTATTCCATTATTTGATTCTAATTAATTTTGTCGAGAGATTTAGATTTAGATTTATTGATTACTTATCTTCAGACGATTTAGCCTGATTTTATCTCTTCCATTTCTTCGTTTTTAGTGTCGTTTATAATATATTATAACGTAAGAAGGAGATAAAAGAAACGAACAATATTGTGAGACAATTTTAGAAACAAACGAACATTCATTCGTTGATTGATTCGTGTTTTTTTACTCGTATACACTTAGCATGCTGCCAACGTTTCACGAGTATTTTCAATTCTTTCGAATTCCGTATATCGGATAGAAGGGGCGATTTCTTTTGATAAATCTTGATAAATCTTGTACGTGATACTAAAAGTAATGATTCTTATTCGCATAGCAGTTTGTAATTAGCTCTAGATGTACATTGGTATGAGAGATATAAAATAAATTAACGTGATTCGATCGTCAATGAATTTATCCAACTATTCCCCCGGGTGTCAAGCTATACACTTGAAACATAATACTGATAAAAATCTGCAAATAAAACGCTGCATTATTTATACACAAAAGATACTAATTTATCATAAAAAAAAAGTTTTATCATACCTTCTCCGCCCATTGCTTGCTTCCATTTCAACAGAGATTTCTTTCTTTTTCTTTCTATTGCTTATTTTATCTACCTGTAATATAAAGTAAATATTTCAACAAATTGTAAAGTAAATATTTTATATTATTATAAATATATTATTTATTATTATATTTTTAGTTACATGTAGAAAAGCAAACGTAATGTAAATTTTTACCTCCACTAATTCACCAATAAGGAACTTCTTCAGCATACGTTTTGCGTCTGAGGAATGTCCAAAGTCATCGAATCCGCGCGTCGCATCTTGTCCTGCGTATTCGTCAATTAACTCTGCTCCGCCAGGATGCTGAAATTAGATTTAAAAATTTTTTACGTTACAATCTATCAATGTTCTCTAATTTCGTGTAACGGGGAAGAAAAAATGTCATTTTCATCACCTATCTCCTCATTTTTTCCATTTTTGTACTCTGCAATTTCTAGTTCGATGCAATTATCATTTACAATTTATTTCAAAAATACTTCATTCGATTCTCACACTTTATTCTGGCCTACCTCATGTCTGTAATTGGTCACGTCGTACACCATATCGTGAATTACGATCCAAACTCTTGCTTCCTCTTTTCCATCCCGTCTTGCCACTTCTTTCAACGAATATTTTGGTAGTTCACTCATTTTTTTTTTTTTTTTTTTTTTTAATAAATAAATCAATTTCAACAAGAAATACGAGAAATTTTACATTTGTAAGTTCCGAGAGAGATCAGTCTTCTGCCAAATTCGACTGCTGAATACTGGAATACGATTCGACGCGATTGATTTTAATGGGACGAGGAAAAAAATCACAGACGTGATTGACTTGGTATATACGATAAACAGAGATAATGCGTGTCACGTTTCATTGATTAGGGATTGGGAATTTCAAGAGGAAAATACGACGGTATGTAGTCAGTTTTATCTTCCTCATACACCGAGAAGTTCAATTAACCAATCTGACCTCTTCGTTGAATCTGCAACGTTTTCTTCTTCTGATTAATACGGGATTTTCTATGTTTACTCTTTCGTAATATTTTAGATTTTACTCTTCACAATATTTTGTGTACTTTATTGTAATACAACTCTACACGTACATTTACATAATTATTATTAATTATGTAATTATATTAGTAAATATATAGAATTTTTCATTTTTCTTGTTAGTACAATTTAGAATTTTTATTGTTTGTATAGAAAAAGCTTTCCTCCTCAAAAAAAATGAAATTTTCCAAATACTTCGACGAAAGTGTTTTCTTTCTTAAATTAAAAATTAAAGTAATTAAAAAAAGAAATATAATTACGTATCAGGCTACACGTAGATTTACTGAAATTAATCAAATTAATTCATTCGTTGAAATCAAATATTAAATTGATTAAAATATGATCAACTCGAGATGGATTAATGTTATAGATAATTAAAATCAACCGAGTACAATTCTTTTTTCTTTCTTGTAATATTTGTCGTCAGTTATTAGCATTGTAGGATAATTGTTCTGAAAAACAGGAAGTTATTGCGGGGAATTACTTTATTGAAATTACGTACAATCTTTTCAATCTGACGCGAAGCTATTTTAAAGTGTATGTTATTTCTGAAATAAAAAATAAATAAATCGTGATAACAAACGCTATTATAAATAGTTCTAATTCAGTTCTAAATCATCTCGATGATTTTTGTCGATTAAATATCGAAAGAAACAAGTATTGTTTTTGTTAACGATCTGAAATGTCATTTATTGATATATTTATATGAATGTTCAAATCAAGATAATTGTTCGTGTAATTAAAACGTGTTACATTATTACATTATTTAATTTTATTTAAATGATTTTCAAATGATCGATATAAATACTCATGTGAAAATAGTAAAAGAAACATTAGTATGATGCTACAACCCGATTAAACGGGTAAGAGTACAAAGATATGTGAAAAATAACTAAAGCAAGATTAGATAGCATTAATTGAGGATTAAATAAAGTTAAGTATTAATTAAATCGTGTAGAAATCTAATTATAATTTCTGCGGCTTATATCGTATTATTTATAACACTGATTTCTGTAGTCGTAGCTGATTTTGCGAAGATTACGATTTACTGTTCCTCCTAAGGATTTATCATAATCTTCTCGTTCCTTGGAAAGTCAAAAAGAAATCCAAATCAATCTTAGTTATCTATTTGGATTACTGTCCATATTGACATGTTTTTTCTTACTTTTGTTTTATTTCTATCCACATATTGCTTTCGGGTTTGTCGGTGTCACGGGTGTTACGAATTTTTTGAATTCCTCCAATGGGCACATTTTGTCACCGCAATTAGGAAACTTGAGTGTACGAACATTTTCTTTGTTTCTATAAAGCACCTATATACAAAAGAACAACAAAAGAATTATGGGCAGAAATCTTGAACAACCTCTTGGAGATGTTAAAAATTTCACTCACGTAACCGGTGTTCTTATATAAGTTCTATTTTTACCTCTTAATATCGAAATTGATATTACAGAAGATTATTTAATAGAAAGATAATTTGCACCTGTACGTAATATTCGTTGTCTTCTTCGTGTAATTCGAACATCAGGCAACTACCGTAGTCAGGAATCTCGTCATCAAAGTTATCCAATGCTACAAGTATGTAAGCAATATTTAGGTCGTGCGACGCGTACATAAACGCTTTCCGTGTATCGTTCTTATTTAAATGATCATCGATATGGTTCAACCACTCGCGAATCCACATTCCTGTCAAGTCAAATTTTCTGTCGAAGAATTAAATATTTTCGAAAATTTCCGACAATGAAAAAAATTGAAAAAAAATTGTGAGATTAAAAGTAATTACCAGCCAGTAATTGCTTCATTCGCGGAGTACGAGTCCGAATGTAAATATCATGTACAGCTAATTCATCTAGTTTCCCGCGCGGAAAGACAGATTTTGTCCATTCCGGTAATTTTAAACCAATGTCTTTCTAAAAGAATTTCAAACATTAACACTAGAACTACTAGAAGTGGTTAAAATGACTAATTCGTAATTTTCTTTAGATATATTACAGATGCAACAGTGTATTTTTAGAGATTTAAATGATTTTTTATAAAATACACGAATAAAAGTTTGTGTTCTATGTTTGTATCTCTATTTTTTTTCATTTAATATCTCCGATGAAAATTCTATGCTTTAGTCCTTGGTAGTTCTAGTGTTAAGAATCGTATTGCCAGTGTCGTTAACTACTCACGTCTGTAACCTTTGCTAGGAAAATGAGATATTATTTACCTGTGCAAACAAGTACTGACGCAAATTGATCGTTCTGGATTGTGTAATATTACCACCAGTGTATTTCGACAAATATCTGTAAACGTCTATATGCTCTTTCTCAAATTCAACCAGTGCCGCATCTGTCCTCTCCACGTCATTTCTCCATGCATGAAAATTTGTAGAAAATTGTCCATTATAGAGGCAGTCGATCGATGCTGGCAATGTCCATACGGGTATGGGTTGCCAATTTAAATTAGGTTCCCATCTGTGAAGTTCATCACACTCTTATAAATCAGATTTATGCATTTGAGTATTTATTATTTGTCCAACAACTGAAATTTAATTTAAAACCTTTGCTTTTTGTTTGGCGGATATAGTCCAGCTGCCACGAGTTGTCCGCTCATGATTACTCTTTCTACCTCGTCAGCACGGAACCAAACGTCTTTTGACATGTAAATCTCTCCTAAGAATTGGTCGTATCTTTCGCGGAAATATTGGCCAAGTTTGTATAAAGCCAGTTTACCGACCTAAGCAGTATTTTTTTTTTAATATTAATTAGTATTTTTTTAATTTAACTAATTTAATTTTTTTTAATTAAACCTATTAAAATACAAAAAATGCAAAAAGAATGACATACGTTAGTTAAACCCCCTGGTCCTGCTGGCTCGTAGGTGTAATTAATGTGAGGATCGTTCGGATAGTAGTTGATCTCCGATGGCATTCTGTTTCCATGTCTGAATACTGTTTGTACCAGTTTTAACTCGGCAGAAGACGCTTGACAATAAAAAATGCAAACTATGATCCTAAAAATCCAAGCGACACCCATGTTTCTGAAATATATATTACACTTTATTTAAGAGACAAATTTCTTCAATTTTCCGGTGAACATCAATATTAAACTATCTCTTTGATACTACGAAATTTCTGTAACCTGATAATAGATAGGAGTGAAAGGAACTGATAATGTAGTAAGTTGAAAATCTTCGACCAATGCAGTTTTATGTATAATGCTCTTATCACTGAAGATAGTACATTGATAAAATAAATATTATCGATTTATTCTTACACGATATTAAGCTCTTTTCTCATGATTATGAAATGAAATACAGATAAATATTTTATTCGAAAATCAATGAAAAGAAATTAATGAATACACAAAAATATTACGTACGCTGTCTCATTTTTTGGCAAATGTTATTTCCTTATTTTTTGTCCACGTGTTTTCTATATCTGTTTCTTTTTTTTTTCAATTAACGTTTTCTGTATGACCACACGTCAACACAAAAGACTGATATATTTATGGTTCTAAAACATTTACCTTATCAATATTTCGCATGTTTTAACCATTATTATTCTTACGACACTTTTAACGTGTCATATTGAAACATTGAATATGTATTTTAGTTAGTAAAAATATAAATTAAAATTTATTAAAAATATTCTAACTTTTAGTATAACTTTTAGTATAACTAATATACTCGAGATGCGTAACATACTTTTATACGTTTCTGAGTTAAAATTTCTCAGCTGAAGCTTAATATTACAAACGTAATGTCGAGCATGATGAAACACAATTATCTACTAGGAATTATCGTGATCACGTATGCGTAATATAATTATCAGTATACATTATACAATTCTCAAAAACTTTATTACTTTAAATGTATTCATAAATTCAAAAAATAAATGCTTTGTTATCTGTTGAAAATGTCATTTGTCAACCAGTCACGGCGAAGAACGATTTGAAACTTCGGAGCATTATTGACAGAATGAAAAAAAATTAGTTTCCAAAGGAACACCAGTCGAGTAATTTTCCATTTTCCTAATGTAAAATTTTTTCCTCCCAATTATTCGTCGAATAATTAAAATACGCATTGTGTCATAAATTTTGCAAATCACCGAGAAATCTCTTATTTAGTAACAGTGTTATTGAAAGAATTAAAAGTGCAAAGTTTATCGCTTTCAAGCTTTCATTTAAACTTTCTACTTACTCGTGCGCTAAGTTGAAAAAGCTGTTTAAAACAACCTACGCGATGAATTTTCTGAGCTTCTGTGTTTTCTACAGAATGCTCTTAGATAGATAAATACTGTTACAGTAATTTCAAGTGTCAAGGTCTTGAGATACGTAAGTACAGTTTAAGAAAAAAATACATATAGCTAAAGAAAAAAAAAAAGAAGAACAGTTATGAATACGTGCGAATGTGATGCAGACTAAACTGGGCAAATCGTTTCGAGTTGTTAGTACCAGGAACAAAGAAAATTGACGTAGGTGGAAGCTTCTTCATTATATGGATCTAGACTCATGGATATTTTTTGCTTCGTCTAAAGTAAGTATCAGTAATTATACAAGATAGAAGAATTCTGAATGTATGTAAATAAATGAATATAAACGAACAGATATAGAAACTCGCATTAATATTCAACTGAATATTGAAATTGTTATATTTTTGAAAAAGAAATTGTATGTAATAATAAATTTCAGAATTTATATCATCATACATCCATTTTACACTAAAATGTTTCTACATCACGTCAGATGGATAAATAAATATATTTTTCTTCTCGAAAATGCTATAAATTGTCATAGAGTTTATAAAAAAATTTTTTCACAACTGAATCGAATTAATACGAATCAGTCTAACATATATTTAAATTTCTTATAATTCATTTTTTGATATTTACTAATTATTGAAAATCAAATAACGCTACAGCATATATACAGGATACATAATATATGCTACATAATGTACCTACAGGAAAAATTCAACGAGGTCTCAATAGAGGAAAGAAAATACTTTCGATGTAAATAATTGATTTTAGATGAATCGATACGTTTAAACAATGTTTTTTTACTGTAAATATATTTGATGATGTTTGACAAAATAAATAATCCAATATAGTGTTGGGTGTTTTGACAAAAAGAATAAATATTCTGTTAAATTAATCACGCGATAAATACTTTAATACATTAAATGCTAATAAATTATAATACGTAAAAATATCATTGCATATTTAAATAAATTTAAATTCTTATTTCTTCTAGTAATATAAATAATTAAATTATAAAAATACCGATGATCTTTCATATGTATGTACGTATGTATGCATACACATAAAACTTTATATATTATAATTAAAAATACATAAATTATACGTATCCAATCTTTCCGCTATTCTATAAATTAAAACCTATTCTAAATCCAGTTTCTTTGGTATCAAGGGAATGTAAGTCACAGTTTAACAGTTCCATTTTTATATACGTTCCATTATTCACTCTCAATGATTCCTGCAGTCTTTATCAGATTGTACTTCAATAGATCTAATTCCTCGATTGTATTCCAATCTGCAAATGCACTCGATAGACTTTTGTCACAAATCATTTCCTCATTCGATGGCGTCACATCTTCGATTAATTGCAAAAACTTGTCGATAGGGCAGAGCATATCACAATTAGGTAGTTGAAGTTCATTTCCTTCGGATGGAATGCCCAAGTAGTAAACCACCTGATGATCATAAGAGGTAAATAAAATTTTAGGAAATAAATTATAAGAAGTGAGCAAAATTTTTTGACACCAAATGTAATTCATCTTTTATTACGTATGTACCTTCACGTAGTAACTGTTACCAATGTAATGAAGTTCCAGTATAACCGAGCTTGAATATTCAGGAACGTGCGGATAATAGACTCCAAGAGCGTATAAAACGGCGGCAACGTTACTTTCGTGTCCGCTAAACAAATTTATTTTTTCTCCTTGATCTTTTATGCCGCTTATGTGATTCAACATGTGCCTTGTAATGAGTCGGAGAAACGGACCTGAAATTCAAAAAAATAAACAAATTTTTGTTTATTTGCAATTGGAAAGTGTAATTTTATTAAACATTTTAAATTTGGCAAAATCTAATATTATATAATAGAATATATTCAACTAGCGAGCTAGCATGGAAGTGCATTGCAACACGTAAAATTCATACAATAAGAAGAATAAAACAAATTCAATAAAAACAAAATGCGTAAAATTAAAATCTGATTATATTCTCGCTAATTTAATTTACGTTACCAAGATTTTACTTATTCTAGACATAATAATTAATAACTACGTGAATGAAAATTATGTTGTTACATTACCTCCATATAGTTTTCTCAACAGAGGAGTCGAATTGGCGATTTCGTACGAAAATATTGTTGCGTTCCATAATTCTCCGTATGGGAATATACCGTGTGTCCAATCTGGCAAAACGAAGCCGTAAGAGTATTCGGCCATCAGTGTGTGGTACAAGTAATACAGATCCCACGGTGTGGATATGTTTTTCCCAGTCCACTCTGTCAATTGTTTCATAAATCCGCTATAATTTTCCAGTTGCTGTTTCCCTTCCGGTGATTGCAATACTCTGTTGTATTCAACTAAAAATCTGAAACCGAAAAATTATAATTATCATCGTCAAGTTAATCACAGATAATAACTTTGACTGATTATTATTTATTAAACGACATTAAATTCTTCTTTTGCACATTGTAATTTATAATCAGATTTTATTACATTTTTATGAACTTCGAAATTAAAGAAATCGATTCTAAATGGAATTAAATATTGTAATATTTACATTATTATTTTACATAAATTTATATATTATAATTTAATATTTATATATATATTGTAATATCAAAATCTCATTGTTTTTGCATGGTAGATGCGTTTTTTAAATATTTCTCATAGACGAATGAGAATCTGCAGTCTATTCATTTTGTAATCTACACTTACAAAAGGCAATCTTCCGGTAGAAAGAAGTTGTCTTCGTCGCGTCGCAGGTATCTCGCGGGGATTGGTTGCCAATTCAAATTTTGATTCCAACGTTCCGTAGTGTCATTCGGCGGGAAAAGTCCAGCGAGGACTAGTTGCAAAGACATTTTCGTTCTGTCGTAATCCGAGCTAAGAGCTGAGACATCTTCAGGTATATAAAGCTCTCCTAAGAAATTTCCATACCTCTCCCTCAAGAATCGTCCCAGTGTGTATTCTCGCATTTTACCCGACTAAAAACAAAAAACGTGTTTTTAATTCCTTTCATCACTGTTGCATCAATTGAAAAAAAAATGTTACCGCTCACGAGAGACGAGTCGAGAGTCATTCAGAAACGAATAAAAATTTGAAAAAAGGGGGAAATACGTACGTTGGTCAATTGGCCACGACCCAGTGGATAATAAGAATAATTCAAATAAGGGTCGTTCGGATATTTTTCATCATCAGTGGCATCAGGTGTTCTATCGCCATGTCGGAATATCTGGAATTATAAAATAGGTATAAAAATTTGTAGATTAAATTTTTCTTTTAACTGGTTCCACTTTCGTCACAATCAACACTCTCGAAAAATTCGAACGCGACAATGTTTGTACCTCAAAACATTTCAATTTTCGAAGAATGTCTTGTGACTGGAAAACGTGCATAAATAATATCACATTGCTTCTTACCACATTCACTAGTCTGAGTTCTGCTCGAACAGCTGTAACGCCAATTATTGCAACCAAAGCCAAAATCGTACACATCGAAGAGAAACTTCTGGGACTGTTGAACGAAATCATATTGGTCATGTTCAACCTGGAATCAATATAAATCTTCCATGAATGAAATTATTATAAATATTATCGTTCGATTTGAATAAACGGTAATGACATTCAATAAATACTTTCAATCTGTGCGTTTTTCAAATCAGTGTTCTTCAGTTGTCGACGAGAATTTTCAAGATGCAAGTTGCATTTGTCGATCAAATAAACAGCCTTATAAATTAAAAAGTAAATTTATAATGATTATAAGCATCAATGGATAGAACGAAATATAACTTTCTGTTGCATGGAAACTATCTTGCACAGAAATGATTGAGACAATAATTTAACAGAAATCAATATCTTATATAGATCTCGCAACAATGATAAAATATCTTAACGCGACATTTTTTGCATGAAGAATAATTGTAGTAATATTTTTTATCGATAATGACTTTTAGTGCACACATATATATATATATATATATATATGTATATGTATATATATATTTATTTATTTATTTATTATTAATAGTGTATGCAATATAAAAATGTAATATTAAAATTATAATATATAATAATATATATTTATTTACAATATTGCACAAAGGAAAGTTGGAAGAAACGTTGAAAGAAGAGAATATTAGACGCGTGATGCTTTCAGTTTCAGATTATTTCCAATATTATCGTATTTTCGAATTTTTCTATACCTGTTCAAAGTACACTTATGTCTGCACTGTTTGAATACTTATCGTAACGGCACGATGCGACAAGCAATTAATAACGATGAAGTACCGATTATGATACCAGTTAGCGAAACACTGGACATTTTGCCTATGCGCAAATGATTTTAAAGGAGGACAACCCACGTCAAAGGGACATATCTTTCTCTGGAATTCGTTTCTCAATTCGATCTCGATGTCATTAGATACCGTATATGCACCGTAATTGTATGAAATGGAAGTCCCCGTTTCCATGTTCATGTTGAATGTATTGTATACTGTAGCTTTCATTATGTAGTTACACGCAGGATGATAAGGAAAACCATATTAGGGTTTTTTTTTTTTTATAATTCTGACGCGCATTCGAACGGTGATCCCGAAGAAGAATGTAAATACCATCATGGGAATTAACAGGATCACACGTCACGATAAAAAAAACACAAATTTCCTGTTAGGTCATTCCTCTCGACCACTTCCCTTACGTCTGTTTCCTTCAATCATCATACATGTATATCACGTGTCTTTGTTGGCTCAGGTAAATAGTACAAGCAAAATTTTGATCATTATTTTCATAAAGATGATGTACAGATGTATATTTTGTAAGTACAATGGGATAAGACATGTATTTTCTATATTTCATCTGAGTTTACATTGCACTTCAAATTTAAATATTTAAAGTGCCTTTCTGCAATTCTGGGGAATTATGTTCTATATTAATTAATTATAGTCTGTTATAATTCTGGCTTGTACTTCTTTGTCTATCCATCCAAAAATATATCGTTGATATTTTCTTAATCGTTTGTTATTTGTTTGTTCAAGAATTTGTATTACTCAAAATTTTACTTTTAGTAAAAGAAGATGCATTAAGACGACTTGAATTCTTTTTTCGTTGTCAAATAAAATTTATTCAACTCTTTTATTATTTATTCAATTTTTATATCAGATAGCATGACATCCGATGATAGACATTTATATAAACGTTCTTCTCTATGTAGATGATATTTACGTCTTTACATTTTATTTATTTAACTGATTTACTGTAATAACTATATAACTATGGTGTATACTATCTATATAATAATAACTTATCCATTTCACTGTGTCAAACTTTCACGAGTGTTATTTTACGCTTCGTTTAATTCTTCAAAGATAAAAGTAACTTATTTAATGTACGAATGAACACGCGAAAAAAAAGAAATGAAGGAAGTGTATGAACCTGTATAAATTTTGTTCAAAACAAGATTCTTACGAGATTATTCAGCAATTTTACACGCGTAATGACACGGCAGATAACTTGTTCTTGATAACGTAAATCGCATCGACTCTATTGAATTTTTACAGACATGTTTTAATTGAATATGTTAAGGACAGTCTCGACTGTTGTCGATCCTGTTCCTCTGCGTATATATATATTTTGATTTGAAGAACCACTCACTGCTGTGGGAAATTGATTGAATGTTGAATTTGTAATTATGCGAGGGATGCACTCACAAGCTTTGGCTATAGGGCCAACAAACACATAAATGTAATGTATTATAAAAGGGACGCATCCCTGGGCAATACCGCCAGGCCCATAAGGTAATTACAAATACGTTTTATTGTTCCAAGGGATGCATCCTTAGCCTCTACCCCTGGCCTTAACAATAAATAAACTCATATTTGATGACATTTGGTGATATACATTACCGTGGTGGTATTATGATATGAATGTTCAAGAATAATTGTAAATAACAAGTTATAAGATACGTCACAGTCTTTAAGAAAATAACTTTATGACAGTCATTATCTTTGCAAACAAAATTATCATTCGCTGAAAATATAATTTCAATCTTTTTACGAAATAATAATTATTTTTGTGTACGTTGTGTTGAATTGAAATATTACGAATATTAGAATATCTTTTTAAAAGTATAATATTTTAATTACAATGTATTTAAAATTGTATTTAAAATTCAATAAGTAAAATAATCAAATTTACAATAATTATTATATAATAATATCATGTAATATTATAATAATTAAATTTACATAAATACAATTTTTTCAATAATTTTAACTACATCTGATAATATGATTAATTGTTTCTAAATTTCAGTATAATGAAGAGTGACGTACTAATGCCTTACGTAAAAGTAAATGAGTACTGGTAATATGTTATCAGTTTAAAGTTCTTAGAATTATGACTGAATAAATTATTTTCCAAAATATATGACGTTATCTCCGTTGATCCATTTTTTTACGCAGATACAAAATATTATTATCATGTAAAGTATCTTTTTGTCAAAATTTCGTTACTCTATATGAAGTTTTGACAAAGACTACAAGATAGTATAATCAGGATCCGATTGTAAATTTTTATACTCGTAAAGTTTGCAGATCCGTAGAGACGATATTCACAAAAGAGATCGTTCGATAATAACAGCCAATCTGCTGACGCGAATTTGTAATTGCATTTTTGCTGATACGAACTTGTAATTACATAAATCTACAGAGGAATAATGAATAAGAAATAGACTAATACATTATAGTGGTGTGACTGACATTTTGATGCATGATCAAAAAATCATTAATTTTCCCGCACGAAAGACATGAGATCACCTTCCTGGTTTTCGTCGCGTGCAGTTACAAATAGTTAAATGATTCCTTATAGCGTGTGTAGTATTAATGTAAATCAAATGAAAGAGAAATATTCGGAAAATTTAATTATTACTTATATTATTTTTATAGTATATATCACTATAGAAATAATATAAATAATAATTAAATTAATTATATATATATGTATGTATATATATGTGAACATGTTAAATATTCACAAACAGAAATTATGTTTCGACTTCACGAAAATATCTTTACAAACACCATCAAGTGTTTCACGAATAATTCATTAGTACGCATGTAAGTACTCTTTGTTCTCTGTCTCACTGTTATGCATTATCGTTATCAGTAGAAAATGCTTGTTACTGTACACAAAAATTGTTATGTCCGAACAAAAATAGTACGTTTACAAACGAGAGAAAAAAAATTTCGAAACTATTTTTGAAATCTTTATCAATGCAATGTCTTATAGCTTGTTAAAAAACATTCAAATATAAATTAGGAGAAACATTCAAATAACAATTAGGAGAATTCAGTTACTAGTATCGATAATAAAACAATGAAAATCTAACAGAGGGAAATAAGAATTTAATACATACAAGCGAAATAATTTACTTTCGATAATTATTTACAAAAAACGAATGCTAAAACGAATACTTTGAAACAAATTATTGTCTTACCTTTGATTCCAGTTAAGATATAAGAAACTGACCGTGGATTTGAAGCGAATAGCTTTAGACAGATTTCTAGCGCAACGTTCCAAATATTATGCACGAAATATGAAAAAGCTAAACTTTAAAGTTAAATTATACATTCCCGGTATTTAAATGTTTAGTTGTCAGCTTACTCGCGTACTAATCGCAAACACAAGATCACAGTGAGATGTATTATCTCAACAATTATTCGACCAGCAATTCACGGTACATTAAATCGCTCGCGGTAAGTACAAATCTGTGTAATATTCGGGGGGGGGGGGGGGGGGGGGTTACAAACCGTCCAGGTAGTGCAAGATTCAGCTCGAAATTTGATTCAAAACTGATCGATGATAATGTCAGATACAAAATATATATATGACGGCGTATATAAATAAACGTACAATACTATCTGCCAATCGAATTAGACAAGATTAATTTTTTTTATTTATTTTTTTTCTTCGCAGAGATAACTCAGACATGCTTCTTTTAATTTAAAGACGAGTCACGTTAATATGCCTGTTATTATAGTGGAACGCAAAGTGCATGTGTAGCACGTGGTCGCGAGTTTTATCACGTGAACATAATCTTTAAACCTGAAATTTTCTCGATGATAAGTTTCACAATTTATGCTATCACCGTATACGTACATACGTTCGACTGATGCGCAGAAAACTCGTTTCTAAAATCCAGGTTAGCGGTAAACGGAATGATCAGAACGATCATCCTGTTTAGCTCACGTTGCTTTTACTGTTTAAAGAAAATTACTTGTAATTAAAATCAAGCTTAATGCGTTTTTTTTTGTTGGGCAATTATTGGACAATAATTACAGCGAGTCGAGAAAGTATTGGTACGTACAATTTTTTAGCGATATATTTGTGAAAACAAATGATATATTATTTATTTTCATGAATAGTTCGCTACAAACAAAAGTAACGTACACACTAGCAATTTTCAATAATTGTAGTATTGACACGCTTGTGTTTAATTTGCATTTAATGGTGGAGTATTAAATTTCTTAATTTTATTGTAATATATAGATATTTTTATTATATATATGTATATATATATAAATTTTTTAAATTTTGTAGTTATCCTTTATAAGTTTATGTTCTTTTAAGGACTGGAATATTATCGAATGGTATCGCACCAACGTAAGGAAAAATAATTTATATTTTGTTTAAACACATGGTAGAACTACAAAAAAACCCTCATCATTTTTTTGATTTTCGAATTTTTATATTACTTTTATTATTGTAACTCATGTAACTTGTTATTGAAAATTGCAATTTTTGCGTGTAGTAAACTACTTATAGAAACAGATTCTGTTAATGTATCGTTTGTTTTTACAAAAATTTTGCAGAAAAACTAGGTGTGCGAATGTTTTTTTTTGATCCACTGTATATGCTTGACTGTAAGTGTAACAATTTGTTAATCTAATATTTTTTTACGTTTAAGCACAATCGAGTATTTTCATCTGAAGATGTATGATCACGACACATGAGTCATAGTACAGAAATTAAATTACGAAATATCAATCATCGACTTCGACTATTATTAATTGCTAACGATGAAATTTATCTGGATTTTTTATTTCACGATCTATTTTTGATTCTGACGTTTAATTTCTCGAAGAGGAAGTTACTACTTTTCTTCAGATGTTGTAATGATATTCAGACATTTACTGGTTAGTTACATTTTATTAAGAATTCATATACTCGATATCACGCGCGAACATCCCGAATTGTTTGCTTATTAAATCTGACGAGAATTATCGCTAAAGTAGATAAATTTAATAAACCAAATAAGATGTGTCTGAGTTTCCTCACATAAAACAAAAGTAAAAACAAAGAACTTTTATTGATTATTAAAAATATTTACGACTCTTTTTACCAGACAAATTATTACAATACATTTCGAATAATCTTTAAATTCAAAAATGGATTCGGTTGAAATTAGCTTTAAGCTACAACTTTTTCATATCAATATCACTAAAATTAAATTGGAAACAGAACAAGAAAATTTTTATTACAAATACGTTTTCCAAACCGACATAAAAATCATAGTAAGGCTACCGAAATTTTAAATGATCTCTTAAAAATCATCAACCCCTCAGTAACCAGCAACCTTCACTTATGCTCTATATGAAATTTCACTGGTAAATTTTCTTTCTGAAAAAATCTCTTAAAGATTTGATTTAAAAACTTATTATATAATATAACAAAAATTTCATTAAAGTTCTTTTACATTCTTTGAAAACCTAGAGAAATTAAAGATAGACACGAGCGACTCGGTTTTCTTACAGAGAATGCGATGGTAAGCTAACTCAGAAAGAGTTAATAAAACAAGAAAAAAATCAAAATGATGATGTTAAAAGTACAAATTCGAAAAATGACAAACAATTAATATACGTTCTTACTTTGTGCTTGGATGTCTTCCGAAAACCAGCGACACAGACTCATAGCATAGCGTATCACAAGTCTAAACAAGTGCCTAACAGACAGAGAACGCTTTCATTTTATAAGATCCGTGATCTTTTGAATGCCGAGCTTTATAACTGAAAAGCAGGCTTGCTTGGCCAGGAATTGTAGCCCGGCGAGATTGTTACCTATGATAAATTGACGATTTCAAGCGAAGGCTACCGATTAAATTTACAGATCTGATGCACGAACGCGCGAAGACACCATCGAGAGATACTTTATCTGATTGTTATCATCGCACTAAGAAGCAAATACTGCGACGCCAGTTACCATGAAAAGTTAGAACAAGTCTCAGCATCACAATTACATACTTTGCAGTGACTACAGAGGTATCGTCAGGATAGATAATTGCCTCTAAACAAAACGCTATAAAGGCTTCGAAGCGTATGTCGGATTAATAATTGTGCAGCTGTCTATTCAAGCGTCATATTGTTCTATTGTTAAACGAAAGAGTAAAAAGTAAGTGATACGACATTGAAAAATGTTCATTTCAACACATTACTCTTGATTTTGTAGAATCTCTTGAGAGACAAGATAGAACGTACGTACGAATGTTGTACGAAACAGGGACGAAACTACCGAAGAAGAAGATTTTCATTAAAGTCAAATTGTTTTTAGGGATTTGTTGATCGTGAAGTAAGAATCGAGAAACATTGAAGATGAAAGTGGTTGTATTTATGCTGAGTATACTTTGTATTGTAAAGAAACCTGTTAAATGTATACCGGAATTGCAGTTGGTACAGATCGTAAGAGTCGTGATATTTCAGTAAAATGAAACTTATTTAACTAACCGCACATTTTCTACGATAGTTTTTCTCTTTTGCAATTTTATTATTCTTTAAAGAATAAAAATTTAGCGGAGTAATGCTATTTACAGTTAAACAAATTTTTCAGATATTCGCTCATAAAACGTACGCTCCAATTTTGGAATTGACAAATAGCAAGGATACGGATTTACCATATCCTTTATCTTATGAATACTTCAATACCGCTCCAATCGGCATGCCTCGTGTAAGTTTCTGTGCCTTGCTAGAGAAAATTAACTATATATCATTAAAATAAAAGATATATCATTTAATTATATTCACCTATTGTTTATAACGACTATTTACTTAGTGAATTTTATTTCTAATAAAAACCAACAGATAAAAAAAGTGCAATCACATATCTCAGTGTGACTAATTAATAACATTGTACTGTCAGCTATATGAAAATCATTAAGTTGATTGAAGATTTTTATCTGCTTTTTTCTAAAGAAAAGAAAAAAAATCGATCTTTATAATATTGATATCAACTATTAATCATCCAAGAATTTATCTATCTATTCAATCGTTGAATAATTTTATGATCTAATTCTTTTGAACATCTTCCCTCTAAAAAATTCCTCGGAAACATCAGATCTAAACAAACAACGGATCTAAACAAATATAGGAGGGAATCTAAAAGCAAACATTGTTTTCTGTTGATCTTTGATTGAAATTTCTGTATCCTGCGTGTCAATTCAAACATACAGCATACTGTTTCCAAATTAATATATTTAGTTTAACATATTTAATATTAATTGACTTGTAGCTACTTGTTTTTAATGCTTATTTAGTAGTAATAACTCTAATTTAATTTTACTTAACAGACTGGCATGCTGAACATGTACGCTCTAGGAGTCCATTTGCGGGAGGTGTACGATGAATTTTTGGGTGACGTTTACACATGCGAGACGATGAAAATGCAAACGGCCGAATATCCATTGTCGATGTTATCTGGTCAATTAGTGAATGCAGGTCTTTGGCCTCCGGCAAAGATTCAACAATGGAGCGTCGATTTAAACTGGCAGCCAATACCCACAGGTGAGTTGAATCGAAAAACCGAAAAACGTTGCATCTTAACTGTATGAAACAAAATACAATTTTAATTAAATCCTTTTTAATTTTCCCTCCGAAACAATCAGATAAATAAATATGCAAAATGTGGATGAAAAATTCGTAAAGAGAATGCAATTGGCAAACAACTGGCAGAGAAATATAGTAATTTATCAATTTTGTAGATTACACACTCGCGCGAGAAGACACTTTGTTACTGGGAGCACATTGTCCAAGTTTCATTCTCGAAATGGAAAAAGTATTGAATATGGTTCAAGTGCGAGAAAGATTGACACATTATTCATCTTTATTCGATTATATATCTCGGTCTACTGGAATAAAAGTTCAACGGCCATCGGAAGTGGCTTTGCTATATGCTGTTCTCGAGACGAAAGTGAGATATATAAATTAAGTTAAGAAAAATTAAATTAAATTAAATTAATAAAAATTAAAAAAGACGAGCAAATATATGTATAATCGGCACGTTATTATTATCTAGTCATACATGTGTGTAAGAACTCTTTGAGATAAGATTTGTATATGTCATTTTTCTGCTTAACTTTATCGAGTGTGTTGATTGAATAAAGCTTCAAAAACTATAAGTGAAAATAAATGTTATTCCAGGCTGACTTAAATCAATCTCTTCCACACTGGGCGGAAGATATTTTCCCTGACGGAGGAATGTACAATGTGTCGTTGTTAGAGTACGATCTACTTTGGCAAACCCCGTTACAAAAGCAATTAAATGGGGGAACAATCCTGAAAGAAATTTTAGCAAACTCGCTGATGTATATCGATGGACAAATTCCTGAAGAGCGAAAGCTCATGATATACAGCGGTAACGAAAGAAATATCGTTGGTGTTTTAAAAGGTTTAAACTTATGGTCGCCACACATTCCTAACGAGGCCGCTTCTGTGATTTTTGAGATGTACTTTGACAATGAAACAGAAAGTTATGGAGTGAAGGTATATTTTTTCAAAAAATTAATCAAAAATGCACTTGAAAAAAATGTGATTAAAAGTTTGAAGTATTTAGTTATTAAAATTATTATTATTTCAGATTAATTACTACACAGGGGTAGATGGTATCACTATCCCATTGAAAATGTCAAATTGTACAGAAATTTGCCCGATTAAAACATTTTTGTACTCGATACTAGACATGTTACCGCAAAACGCAGAACGATTATGTAATTGGAGAAAGATTAATCTTTCTGATAAACCTGTAAGACTAAACAATACGATTTATAGTGGATCTGTGTGGCATACATCGAAAAGTATTATACTTACTTTTTTATTAATAATTAGTTTATTTAACAATTCGTGTTAATCAGTTTAAATTTTTATCACAAGTTGGTATATATCTTAATTATCTCGTATTTTTGTTCTCGTGTCAAATATGTATGTAATTCTCTATAACAGAAATCTCAATATCTTTAATAACGATTTTAGATTAATGTTCGATTACTAATTATTAATTAATTATTTAAATTCATTTATAATTCTACACATTATAATTCATAAATAATTCTAAAATTTTTACAAAAAACAACTCGAATAAACAATTTATTTATTAAATTTACTTTTATTAAATCATATTCACAATGTACAAACTATTATAACATTTTTATATGCATACAGTGGCCGTAAAATTGATTTATAGATAATTTCCAACTTCCAATGCAGTACATTTTTATTTTCATAATCATATGAAAATATTAAATGATATGAAAATTCATATATTTGGAATTAATTAATGTAAATGCTATAATAAATACGCGCAAATATTTTTTATAACTGTTGTATATAAAATATTATAATATTTAATATCTGGTATATTAAAATTACATTTAAAATGATGCATTTAAAGCACAATCATTTACTCAGGACAGTAAACTGACTAATTTCTGTGATTTCTTGGCAAACTGTACAAAATTTTCCATAGCTACCAGTGTAAAATCGCTCAAAATCATTAACCACCTTCGTTCTCTTGTTTGCCTGCTATCCTCGACTATTTCACCTTCAAAATTTAACTGTTTCTTCCATAAATCAACAACAGGTGGTATCACGTCTTCTTCAAATTGATTAGTTTCTTTATTATAGAAAACTGATCGATATTTTTGTAAACAAAAGGTTAAAGAATAAAAGATAATATGTAATTGATTTATTATACTATGTACATCGGCTTTTTTGTTATTTATCAAAGTGATTAAAACATTTTCATAGGATTTTAATTTTATAGTTAAATAATTTATTACTTCAATGCAAACTTTTATCGAAATGCATAGTTGTAAAATAATGGAGATTTGATGAGTCAACATTGTAACCTAAAGAAATAAAATATAACGTTAAATAAAAAAATAATAATTTCGAATCCAAATATTAATAGAATGTCTTTTTCTTGCGAAACAAGTTTTTAAGTTTGCACATGCTGTATGCACTTATAACAATATATTGTGACTCACAGGAAGAGCCTTTACAATATATAAAATACGAGAAATGTTTCTTTTTAATTACGTTTTAAAATAAATTGCTTGTTTACAGTTTTAAAAATGTATGAATGAATTTACTTCGGAGAAGTGAAATTTTTAAAACATGTGTGGTAGATTTATTAAAAATCTAAGTAAACGTTTAATGATAATTATAATTTACCTTGTTGAACTCAACAGTTTCCATACTCTTATCCAGCATACCTGTCACTACCTGCACAATTTCTTGCGTATATACATTAGTTTTATTTTCAGCTTCAGAAACATCACAGTAATCCAGTATCGCGTTTACAGCCTGTTCCTCTAAAGTATTTTTCCAACATCGTTTTCTCATATATTGTTTCGCTATTTTCTCATTTTGAAGAACTGCGAGAATCATTTTCATCGATTGAAAAGCAATGTCGTCTACATTTAGAGTGTCAAGTGTAAATTTCAGCCATTCCGAAGAAATGTTTCTCACTTCTCTTTCACTAGTCTTAGATACGGTTAATTCATGTACAGATTTTAATTTCTTTCTCTTATTGCAATTTTCTTCGTACTCTGCATTTTCGATCAAATTTTTATACCTCTGCGAGCACGATTTTACAGTTTTATTGTTCTCTGATTGTGAAGAAAATGAATTTCGTTTGGAAATCCAATTGTTCTTGTGCATATCGTTCGGAATATCTTCTTTTTCATAAGGAGTAATGTTATCAATTTTCTGACTAAGCAATACAACAGAGTCTCTACCTTCGCAAATGCGACTTGTCCGCTCTATGCTCAATTGATAGGTATCATAAGCACTATCATCTTTAGGAGAATAAAAGTTATTAATCTGATTCGGTGAGATGATAGGAATTTCATTGCGAAAGATCGAATCACACGTTTGTTGTATCGGTTTATTCGATTCCGAAGTTAATTGTTCTCTTAGCTGACTACAATTCTGTTCGTATGACAAAGAACTCTCGTTAGATAAAGTAATGTCTAAAAAATTATTATCGCCTGAAGGAATAGCAAGATCATCTTTCGTTCCCACGGAAGTTATCTTTAAGGTATCGCTGCTTTCGGAAAATAATGATAATTTATCTGCCGATTTTTCATTGATAAGATCGCTTTCTTCCAACAATTCATTATCTTTCTCGTTAATATTGCTTTCGCTCTCCAGAGAATCTCTGAACATGTCGGAGCCAGAGGTATATTCCTTGTCTGAATCTTGAACAATATAATTATTCACAGCAGTGCCCTGTTGCGTGCAAGTTTGTACATTGAAAAATCTTTCGAGACTTTGAAATGAAGTGAAAACAGAAGGATTGTTTCGTTTTTGAGAGAAAATTTCAGTTTCTTGATTTATTTGTTCCGTGTATGATGTACTATATTTTTCATTATACAAGAAATCGATACTATTAAGAAATTCTGAATCATCATCGAAATTCGCATCGCTTTTCTGATTATTCAATGGACTTATCAAATCTCCATAATTATTTTCTTCAATACCACGCGATGAATCTTGATTATAAGAATGAAAATCTTTTTCTACAAAATATACTACATATGTATATGGTACATCACTTTAAATATGCTATTGTTAATAACTACATCATAATTTTTATCTTTTTGTAATATATTGAATATAATTTATAAAAAATATTAAATACTAAGACTTTGTATTGTTACCTGTATTCTTCCATTGTTTATAAAATACTAAATGAAATTGTTCGACGGGAATGGTTTTCATAAACAATATGGCTGATCTTAACCAAACTATACTTTGTACAAAATTTAAATCAGCCACACATTCTTCAGTATCATCCGATATCTTCTCAAAGGTTCGAGATACATTCAACAAATGTTTACACCGATAACAATTTCTATTGTCACTGTCATTACATCCTTGTAATTCTTTCCTAGTCATGTCTATCAAAAGATCTTCGACAGCACACGAATACGAGTTTCCATCAGTCTTTGATAGATTACTTGTAAAATTACCTGCATCATTTGTTAATATTTTATAATTGTCGAGCATAATTATTAAACTTAATTGTTAAAATTTATTAATAAAGGTAATAATTATCGAACAACCTAATTCGGATAAGTATTTCACGTATGCACGTTGTAATTCAGAAACAACATTATTTCGATTTTCAGCGTGAAGTTTCAATCGCTTCTTTTCATTAACATTCTTTTTCATCTTGGACAGTATAATGTATCAAATTATAAAATAACAACAGGAACCTTAAAACTGATATATTTTTTAAATAATATATATAATTCACAAAAACAGCATTTTACAAAGTTTCAATTTTGTATTTGATATAGGTGCACCCGCGAGTCGACTTAAAAACAGTGCTGCCAATTATTGGTACTCTTCTGATTTTATACGCACATAATGTTCATCATAAATGTCTCTATACTAATACGACATCAGTATTATTATGAATTAAAATCATCAGAAAACTTGAACAAATATTTATGTATTCATGTATTTTGTTTCTTTCAATTTATTGTAATTTCAGATTGACGAAGTAAAATTTTGAAATGAGGATAATATTCAGATTAGAATTCATCTTAATAGATACATAAAAATGAAAGGAAATTAATACATATTGGTTTTTAATATAATAATTCAAATCTACTTTTTTCATTGACATTACTAAAACACGTAAATTGTTTAAAATATATAAAACACGTAACTTTATTTACAATCATTCAACAAATCGTTGTAAATAGCCTTTTATAAGGCAGTTTCACGTGCTTCCGGTTTATCGATCGAACCGGTAAGAACATGGTAGTTAGGATCTGATGATCAGAACAAAGTGGTTTTGATTTTAATATTGTTACCTGAAAAACATTAAATATTTTATTGTAAATATGAATCCCCTTACATCTGAATCCTTAACTGATAAAGAAAAAAATGAACTTATGCAACAAATCAAACAAGAAGTTGCCGTTGCAAATGCCCAAGAAATGCTTTCGGTACGATTACAGAAATATATTATACGAATTTAAAATAAATGAATAGCTTATATTTAATTTCGTATTTTCAGAAAATGACAGAAAAATGCTTCAAAAAATGCGTAATCAAACCTGGAACTTCTTTGGATAATACCGAGCAGGTAACCTATTCATGGAATATATCATGTATAACCTTAATATAAAATATAACCTGTTTCTTTTGAATTTTTAAAAATTTAAAATAAAGCTAAACATTTTTTCATATGAACATTGTAGTAAAAATTATTTAAACAGACTGAAAATATAATAAATATTTTGTAAAATATGAGTGATAAAATATCTTTTTAAATGACCTTTATAAAATTGTTAGTCATTCTTTGTATAATATAAACATTTTTTAAATAATAATTACTTTAAATAGAGAATATAAAGAAATTAATTATTATGTATTATAAACAATTTTCATGTTCATTTTAAATAATTCATTCTTAAATTGTTCCTCATGTATTAAGTTAAATCATATTGTGTATAATATAAATAAAAATAAAAGACTAATATATTTAATGTAAAAGTATTCTGTTAAGAATAGTAAGTAATTTTAATTTACTTGCAGAAATGTGTAGCAATGTGTATGGATCGATATATGGATGCATTTCATCTTGTTTCAAAAACGTACAGTACTCGAATACAGAGAGAGCATAATAGAATGTAACAGTACAAAATGTTAAATAAATTGTTTCTGGTTGTACATTGTGTAATTATATATTAACTATTTTCCAAATATTGTTTAAGAAACATTTTATTAAAATTGTAATTAATATGTATATTTGTTAGTAAATTGTGTTATTTATAAATATTGAATAATTTTGTATATAATAGTATCACTTTTGATTAAGTTTTAAGAAGAAGTAGATTTTATATTTCTAAAATTTTTAAAGTAAAAGATCAGATTTTAATATGCTGTGACACACTGCCACCTATCTGTATAAAATGTTAACAAATAAATGAAGAGCTTGGATTTATAATCTCTTGTAGTTTATTTAATGTTCAATCTTCTCCTTTTTATATATAGAATGGGTCACATAAAGTGTTACAATCAATTTTTTTAAAGATTTTTTTAAAGATGGCTTCCAAAGATATAAAGGAAACCCTTTTAATTTTTTTAAATAAAATTTCATATTCTTTTCATTTAAATAGCTCTTGTAAAAATTGAAATAGCTTTAAGTCAGTCTATTTAAGTAGTAAAACTTTCATATAAAATTAAAGGAAAAAATTATCCCTTTATGTATACCCACAATATTAATGATATATCCCCTTGATAATATCATAGATAATCCTCTTTTCCCAGAATTATAGAATTATTAATAAATGATTAGGAATATATAAGGTTCAGTGAAATTTAAGTTAGGATTGATTATAAGATGTAAAATACGCAATGATTGCAAAAGAGAAAAATCTTTATAAAATAAATAACATATACATGAATATTGTTACATCGTACTTCAAAATCATAAATAAGTAACTTAGGTATTTTGTAAATCCCGCAATTCCATAGTATGTATTTGCATTGTTTCTTATTCATACACACTAAAAGGCACAATATAGCTACCAATACGTCAACGTGGTTACAAAAATAAACCTTTAGCACTGTATGAAAAAATATTGTGAGTGATTTATCAATACTTCATCTGTTCAATTTGATATTATAAATTAGTAAATAACAATAATTACAACTATTTCATATCAATGTTTGCAAAATCTATAATTAATTCACATACCACTGCATTATATCCCATTATATTTACAGATGGATACAGATCCTTTATAATATAACAAATCGATGTTATTAGTTTTACACATTTTCTCGTTATCAAAGAACAGCTGCAAAGATATATATATATATATAAATAATTTATTAATATTTTTAATTTTTAAAAATATATTTTCAACTTCTTTTATATTGTATTTACTGTTACGTCTGTTATGTAATATAAAATAAAAAAGACATATTCATTATGTACCACTTATGTACATCTTATAAATTTTTCGAAGGAAAAAAGGAAAAAAATATTTATATAAAGAGTGAATCAATAAAAATTGTTATCTAGAATATTTCATTATTTATTGATTTGATTAAAAAAGTTTTCATATTTCAGATGATTTATTAATTCACTCTGTATATATATTTATATATATATATATATATATATTATATAGCGAGATTTTTGTATATATTAAAATGTATATAGAATATCTAATTTCATATTAATCAGCCTAAGATTAATTGAAATCAATTCCAAAATTATATAAACATAAGAATATTACCCTGCATAAGAAATGCTTATAAAAACATTTTCTAGTTTTGTCAGAATATAAAATAAAATTTGCTAATATACTGTTTGATAAGTTGTGAAACATTTCTTAATTTACTTTCTGCCTTTCTGTCTTATAATTAATGGTGAAAAATACTTATTATGTAAATTTCTTTACTAATGCTAACAATACAACAAAAGTGCAATAATCTTAATAACAATGGAATGTATCTATATTTTACATTCTATAAAGTGTAGGAATGTTCAGTATCGTCCTGAAATTGTTTTTATAAAATTATATGTTATATTAATATTAAAATGTAACCACGTTGATTGGTCAGGAACACACCTGCTTTAATATATACATAGAAATAAAAGTTGATTCAAACTGAGGGATTTCATTATATTTAATACTGTAAAAAATAAAGATTTTATGTTTTCAAATTTAAACGATTTATGAGCAAATATATGTCGAAAAGTTTTCCATTAATATAATGAAAAATAAAATATTTTTTAATACTATTGACTAATTTTTATAAAAATAATATGTATATCTTATATATTTTTAACAGAATTGTACAAATAGAATTTTGAAGCACATTAATTAACTATGAAATCTCTGTTTGAATCATTTATAATATTTACTATTGATGATGATGATATTACAATAATCGTGTGCTACTAAAAATTTTGTGAAGGAAGCAGGCTGTACAATTGCTACAAACAGATTTTGATTTGTCAAGCATCCAGTTGATCCATTATGAATTGTACTTAGTTATTGCATCTTATTTGGGGCATAGTATATTTATACTAATATGTTTATCAAGGTATTGGATTGCCCAAAAATTGAATTGCTTAATCTAAAGCTTCTATTAGTTATTTAAATATTACAATTCATGGATGCAAGAAAACATATAAGCACCTAATCTTTCATTGAATATCAACTTCAACTTTTATAAATACTTTTAGTTTCATGCGTTTAGCACCATTATCTTTGAAGAAAAATAATTTTATATATTTTTTAGGCAATCCATTTTTAGACGGATGATTTACTGATATTGCTATCAATATTATACCAGTAACTTTAGTTAAATGAGGTAATGACGCTCTAGTCATAAAATCAGACACAGGAATTATTTTGATAAGCATAACAAAATTGTTACAAAATTTTTTAAGATATAACTAAGTATTCAACAACCATTAATGTAACTGATTACTTTTCGCTTTTTTAAGATATTTTAACATTGAGATAATTGATTTTATAAGTAATAATACTAGATATATTTATAGAATAACGTAGAAGGCAGTTTGTCTGAAAGTATATAATCAGAAATTTTAATATTATTTCTTTTTAATTTAGTTAATAACGTATCATAATTTGAAATAATTCAATAATTTTTGATATCAAATTCATTTTTAATTCTTAAATAATTGCTTTTTATATTATAAAATTATAAATATATCTATAACGTGTATTTTATAAAATTTTTTTTTCTACGTAAGCCTTATTTTTAATAATCTCAATTAGAAAAAATATAATTTACTTTATTATAATAACAAAAAACAATGGCAGTTCATCAGTTTAATTATAATAATATTTGATATTATTTTACAAAAAGCTAAGTTTTTCATGTCACCAATGTAGATAAATATATAATATTTCGATAAAATTTCTGTTTAAAAATTTTTAAATTTTTATTTAGAAATTCTTAAATACTGTTAAAATAAAATTCATGATTTATAAAAATACATTTTTTGATAAAAAGTTCTTATAAAATAGAGAAAATATGATATTTATAAATATGTATTCAGACATTTCCCTTCTACGTTTTTTGTAGGAAACTTATAAGTATTGAGCCATAAACGGCAGTGCCATGTTAGAAATCAAATAATTTTGCAAATTTATGAATTCATAGCAATTTGCATTAATATACTTGATGCCCTGATATAGAATATTGAATATCAATGCTATAAATGAAATAACATTTTAAAATTCTTACAATGACTCTCTAGTGGTGCAATTCGTGAATTACAGTTCCTTTGCACAATTTGTTGTAATACCCGTTGCAAAATTTGACATATTTTTATCCATGTTTATATCTTCAAGCTAGAATAAAATTATACATGCAAATATTCAAAGTATTTAAATGTTATAAAAGAAATTATTTTCATACTCAAAATTATATGTCAAAGAATGGATTTAAATTCATATAAAGTTTTACTTACACACGATGTACTGCTTAGTATATCATTTATATCTTCAATTTCTTCACTTATTTCCTCGCTATTACTATGAATTTTATCTTGTTTTTTCGTTTGTGATTTTATTGGACTATCTGATTTTTCAGGATTCTTAGAAGGACTTTGATCATAGGCACTACCAGATGCAGACGAAACAAAATCTTCTTCATAATTATCTATACCAACAGTTTCTGGAAATATCATGTTTATGATACAAAAAGTATAAAAAATATGTTACGGAGATGTACAACAACCTACCAAGCCCAATATCCATCAATTCCTTTAAGTCATTAATATTAGTTTTTTTACCATTTAATGGCGGGAGATTACTAAGTATAGAATGTGATTTTTTATCTAAAGATGGTAAATCTTGTAAAAAGGTGTCAGTATTATGTATATCATTAATATTCTCTCTTTTTCCACCAACAATAATTTCTTCAAAGTATACAGTTCTTCCAAAACTGTTTCCAGTATTAACTGGTTTTCTGTTTTGTATATTATTTACTATTTGTAATTCCAAACTATTTATATTATTTTGCTTACTTATATCTTCATTTTGATTTGTTTGCATTTCAGTAACTATAGATTCATCAAACTTAATTAAAGGCTCGGTTTTATTTAGTAAACTTGTTTGAATGAATGTATCTATCTCAGTCTCCTTTGTTGTATGATTCATCACTGTACTTGTGCCATTTGGACTTGTAGCAAGTGTATCAAAATTCGTACTATTGTTCCCTTTGCTATCAATTCCATCATTCTTTTCATTGTATTCAGAAGTTGTACTATTCCTGAGAGAATCATTTTGTATCTCGCAATTTAACTCGTCTATCAAAACATGAACAGATGTTTCCTTATTTTTCTTATCAGTTATTGTCACATTTATTGGAAGTTGTGGACTTTGCTGTGAAATGCTTTCTAATTTATCTGATACATCATTATCATTTGATAAAGATGTGGTTTCATTATTTAATACTTTTGGAATGGAAATTTCAAACGTGGCATTAGCAATATTTGTTGTAGTTTCAGTTGTACTAAATTTGCTGTCAGTTTCATTCTATAAAAATATTTATATATATATATACATATATACATAATTTGTTATATAATTAATTTTTAAATAATTTAATGTATAAATATTATTTTATTTTTTAAAAACATCAAGATTGGATTATCTTGATTTAAATACCTTCTGTGTGTTATTAAAGGCACTATTCATGCTATTTTTTAAAATTTCTCCAAGTAATGGCTCATTAGATTCAATACCTAATTCTTCACATAATTTATTTCTTCCAACATAATTATATTCTTTTCCAAAGTAAGTTTCTGGATCATATACAGATATTGTATAATCAAGACCAAAATACTCTAGGAACTCCCTAACCAAGGAAAACAATAATTTTCCTTCTGAATTAGCCAGGTACTGTTTTACGGTTTTATTGAGAAGTGGTTCTGGATTCTGAAATATAAATTTTACGTAATGAAAACTTTAATTATAATTTTAAAAAGCTGCAACTGAACATTAGGAGAAAATATTCACATATATCATTGTATGTTAGGTGAAGATAAGAAAAATATTGATCAACGTTTCAATTAATTTCTATAAAGTCTCTTTTAAATATTGATTGAAATCAATTGTAAATCTAGCTGATTGTTATATATAAAGCATATTTTTTTATTTCATGTTGCTGAATAACATCATATGTTCAAAATCAATGTCTTTATTGTGAGAAACATTATCAATGTTTATTTTGATAAATATTGAAATTCAGTTGCAATTTTTGTTTAACATTTACTTCTATTATTCTATATATTTAAAGTCGTATAAAGAACCAATTTTTACATAAAAATACATAAAAAAAAGAAATTTATTTGCATTTATCTATTCTACAAAACTGACATACCATTACGGATTCTTGTTCTTCTAGAGCTAAGAATACGCTTGCCCTGAGTTCCGCCTATAACATCATAAAAATTTTTAGAATCAATTTAATATAATTTTAATGAAAGAAAATTCTTCGACAAGATGAACATAACCTATAAAAAAAATATAGTCTTAAAAAGATTTTCTATCATACCCGCACTTTTGCGAGAACACCATTATTTTCAAGGGTTTGCACTACCAAATCTCGTAATTCTGTGTCCTCCTCCATGGAAATATTTCCGTCTATCATGATTATAAATAAAAATTACTCTCACAAACACTCAAGAAATGTAAATATTTACGCTTTCCATCGCGTGTCTTCTTTTCAGATCTGTTTACCTAGAGATTATTTTTTTTCTATCTAGGGAATTTAAATACGGAAACTGAAAAAAATTTTTATTTCTATTCAATTTTTGTTATAATCATATAATTAATTGCTACTTTACATATTAATGTCTGTACATAAAATTAGAGTACATTATATACTAGACATTATAGAATAAGTAACATGTGTGGTAAATTGTAAACGAAATTATTAAATTTATTACTTAAAACGAATATGTCGCAAAAATATCAATATTGCCAATATCTTTTATTTGTTAATTAAAAGAAATTAAATTTATATAAAAATATTTTCTGCAATATTGACAATTGCTTGATTAATTAGAGAAATATTTTAAAAACATAATAGTCCTATAGGATGACATTAAAACATACGTTTTAAATACCGGAAGTAACGTAAATTGTGTAATTTGAAAATAACAAATAAATTGAATTAAATTTCTTTTTATGTTGAATTTATAAAATTATTAACGTGCTACAATTTATTACACCAATTCTATTACACTTTATTGTAAAATCGAAATTTGAATAACAGTTTACTTATAAGATTATTTTGATGACGAGGTACGAAATTACAAATTTTAACATTCAATAAAATCTTTCTGCCAATTCTCTCATATAGTGCTTCCAATGTAGAAATGAAGAGTTAAGAACTTGAAAGTTGAAAATTAATTGTCAAAAATGTCTATACAAAACAATATTTTTTTGGCTAAGAATTTGATTGTAAGGGCAGTTTTTTCGGAACATTCAAAGAAATAGTGGATTAGCTATGACCGAATCATAGAAATTTGATCAAGTATATATAAAAGAAATTTATAGTTGCATAAAATCAGAATTGTATACTCTGAAACGTTCATCTTATTTAAAAATAGTGACTGAAAAAAAAGAAAAAATAAATCATTAATATTGGCAGTAACATATTTAATAAAAAAAAAATTATTATTATTAAATCTCTCACCACGGTTCTTTTTAGCTCTGTTATAAAGTATAGGGTATAAGGTATTGCAATTTTTCCATTGTATTCTGTATACCATATACACAAGAGTATCTGTTTCATCATACCAAAATTGACTTAATTGCTAAAATTCAAATTAGTAAACGATTAAAAATGTTAATTGTCTTGTATAAAATTAATTAATAGAAGTTATATTTATATTATAAAATATTTTGTAAGTCACAAATTTACAAATGTGAGTCTTTAAAAAATATTGCCATGTATTCAGTTAAAACTGACTTACCCAATTGTCATAAAAAAAAAAAATATTTAATTCTTAACTTTTTAAAATTTGTTTTAATTGATTTTTCCTTTCTTCTTTCTTTTTAAAAAAACTCATTTAAAGTAGCAAGACACAATTGCAAATCATTATTAGCGCTTTCACATATTTTTTACTATATGTGTATATAAATATATTTAATTTTAAATATCAGATTTTATGTACCTGTTGGAAAAGCAAATAACCAAGGTTTTAATTGTATATATACGTATAATTTAACCAAATATTATTAATTTTAAATAATAAATAAAGTACATATAACAAATAAATACACTTAATATAATTGTTATTAATAATTAATCAAAGTTTAAAATATTGAAAGTAACATAAATCAAAAATACAATTTGAAAATAATGAATAGCCGAAAATTGAATTTCTTTTTTTATATTGAACTGAATTAATTACATAGAATATTACAATTTCTTTATTACACTAACTCTACTACATTTTATAGTAACATTTTATCAAAATCGAAATTTGAATAACAGTAAAATTCATTTGCAAGATTATTTTGATGATGAGGTATGAAATTGCAAATTTTAACATTCAATAATCTTTCTGCCAATTCGCTCATAATAGCACCTGTAGGAAGCATAATAATAGTATAGCATAATGTAGGAATAAAGAATTAAGAGCTTGAAAGTTGAAAATTGATTGTCAAAAATACCTGTACAAAGCACAATTTTCTTTTTGGCTAAGAATTTGATTGTAAGAGCTGTTTTTGTTAAACATTCATCGGAAAGAAATGGTGGATCAGCTATGACCAAATCATAAAACTTTGACAAATTTCTAGGTACACGTAATGGAAATTTATAGTTGTATGATATAAAATCAGAATCATATATCCTGAAACGTTCATCATACTCAAAAAGGGTTACTGTAAAAAAATAAATTATTAATATTAGTAATAACATATTTAATAATATTATTAAATTACAAATAATGTAATGTATTTTTATACCTTGTCTCTCACCACAATTCTTCTTAAGTTTATTATAAAGTGTAGGGCAAGATATTAATGCAATTTTTTCATTATATTTTGTACATTGTACAGCACCTTTTACAAGAGTATCTGTTGTCTTTTCATCATACCAAAATTGACTTAATTGCTAGAATTTAAATTAGTAAACCATTAAAAATATCAATTATCAAATATAAAATTAATGAATAAAAGTTATATTTACAAAATATTTTGTCATAAATTTACAAATAAATATAAATCACTAAAAAATATTACCACATGTAAAACAATCTATTTAATAAAAACTGACTTACCCAATTCTCATCAAAAGAAATATCTAAATTTTGATTTTCTAAAATATATTTTAATTGATTTTCTCTTTCTGCCTTTTCTTTAAGAAACTCATTTAAAGCAGCCAGTGTTGTAGGACACAATTGTAAATCATCATCAGTGCTTTCACACATTTTTTATTTGTTTTTTTATATATATACAAATGTATTTTATTTATAAATAATAATTTTAAGTAGTCGGATTTTATGTACCTATTGGAAGAGCAAACAATTAAGGTTTTTATTATATATGTGTATAACTTAACCAAATATTATTGCATAACTCAGCTTTAAATAATAAATAAAAGTACATATTAATAAATACACATTTAATATAATTGTTATTAATGCTAATACTTCTACATTTTCAAGTTATCACATTTTCTACAACAAAATATAAAAAAGTAAAACATAATTTTGATAGGTTGTAAAAGATTAAGATATAAATATAAATATATAAGCAATAAAAGTTTTAATACTTGGAAAGATAGAACAATCTTTTTAATAAAGATTACATATTTTATCGCAATATTGCTCCAAAATTCTTGTAGTTATTAAACACTTTGTTATCAAGTATCCTATACACGTTGTACGTGTTTTGTTTCCCGACTTCAAAATCTAAATTAGATATTAAATTAGATATTTCAGGAAAAAAGAAAATTTAACGATGGAATCACAAGATGACATAAAATTATTTCAATCTATTGGTTTAAGTGAACAAAAAGCTAAAGAGACTCTAAAAAATAAGCAAGTTTCTAATAATTTAAGACTTGCTATAATAGAGGTTAGTTATTTAAATAGGCATATTTTTTAAATTACTTTTCTGATTGTTTAATGATGCAAATATGAATTGTACATTATAAATTTTTATATCTGTTTATAATTAAGAAAAATATGATTTTGCAACATATTTTATACTCTTGTAACGTTTCATTGTACCATATGTGTTATGTTTATAGGCTAATAAATATGGAATTATTTCATCAGAAATTGGAATTTTGTTATATCATCTTGCTTCAAAAATCAAGACTCAAATTGCAGATAAATTATCATTTCTTGCTCAATACATAGCTAAAAAGAAATTAGATACGACTCAGAGATTGGATACTGGGCTAAATTATTTACTTAATCGAGTCGAAGGAAATATTGATGTATCTGATTTTGAGAAAGAATGCGGTGTAGGTATTGTTATATCTCCAGAAGAAATAGAATATGAAGTGGAAAAAGTAATAAATACACATAAAATGGAAATAGTAGAGAAAAGGTATGTGTTCACTTAATACTAAAATTCAAAATTTAATATTCATATTGTTATGAATTTTCTATATTTTATAAAATAAAATATTATTCCATTCCAGGTATCATTTTAATGTTGGTCCGTTGATGCAACAAGTGCGTAATACTTTAAAATGGGCAGATGGGAAAGCAATAAAAAATGAATTTGATGTTCAAATGCTTGATTTATTAGGTCCAAAACGTGATTCTGATCTTGTACCATTACCTAAACAAGCAAAACAAACAAAAGCAATAAAGTTAGAAAAAGAAAAAAATAAATCTGGTGCTGAAACTGGCACTATGCTAGTAACAAATGAAAAAATAGGTGCTCAGACAATAAGTGAATTAATGAAAACTAAAGTCCATTTTCATAAACCAGGTGAAAATTATAAAACTGAAGGATATATTATAACACCAAATACACATAAATTACTTCAAGAACATTTAAAAGTAACAAATGGCAAAGTAATAACTAGATTTCCACCAGAACCTAATGGAATTTTACATATTGGTCATGCAAAGGCAATTAATATTAATTTTGGGTATGCTATATATATTTTATATATATTTTAATATCTGATCTTTCTTTATATGATCATTATATTTATATAATCAGTATTATTTCTGCAGTTTTTGAATTATATCTCAAGTAGTAATTTCATTGTAGATATGCAGCAGCCCATGATGGAATATGTTATTTACGTTATGATGATACAAACCCTGAAAAAGAAGAAGGAAAATTTTTTGTTGGTATTCGTGAAATGGTAGAATGGCTTGGTTATAAACCAGCTAAAATTACCCATTCTTCTGATTACTTTCAACAATTATATGAATGGGCCATAGTTCTTATTGAAAAAGGCTTAGCATATGTCTGTCATCAATCTAGTGAAGAAATAAAAGGTTTTAACCCACCTCCAAGTCCTTGGCGTGACAGACCTATTTCAGAAAACTTGCAACTATTTAATGTAATTATTTAATGCAACTATTTAATGTAATTATTTTTTTCAGATAAATTAATATTATAAAAAATTTTAAATTATATCATGAAATATTTCAATTAACTTTATAATACTTTTATAATAGGATATGAAAGATGGATTACTTGAGGAAGGTGAAGCTACGTTACGAATGAAAGTAACATTAGAAGAAGGGAAACAAGATCCAATTGCATACAGAATAAAATATAGTCCACACCATAGAACAGGGGAACAATGGTGTATTTATCCAACTTACGATTTTACACACTGTTTGTGTGACAGTATAGAAAATATAACTCATTCTCTTTGCACAAAAGAATTTCAATCAAGGAGATCATCTTATTATTGGCTTTGTAATGCTTTAGACATTTATTGTCCTGTGCAGTGGGAATATGGTAGATTAAATGTATGCTATACAGTTGTTTCTAAGAGAAAAATCAGTAAGTTAATTGAGGAGGGTATTGTATCTAATTGGGATGATCCAAGGTATTTTTTTAATATCGTATAAATGTAAAAGTTTATTATATCGATATACTTGAAAACATAAATGTTTAATATTTATTTTTATGTATATTTTTTGTAGATTATTTACATTAACAGCTCTTCGTAGACGAGGTTTTCCACCTGAAGCTATAAATAATTTTTGTGCACAAATGGGTATAACTGGTGCTCAAGCAACTATTGATCCAGCCGTTTTAGAGGCATCTGTTAGAGATGTTTTAAATTTAACTGCAAGTCGACATATGGTAGTTCTAGAACCATTAAAAGTAACCATTAGTAATTTTCCTCATGAAAATGCTATAAAACTAAGAGTTCCTAACTTTCCTAATGAACCAGATAAAGGACAACACGACATTGTTTTTGATGAAATTGTATATATTGAAGCATCTGATTTTAAAGAGGTATATAATATTTCATTCAGTTTAAAGATTTATTATCATTTCATTAAAAATGTTGTTACGTATTTACAGAAAACGGAAAAAGATTTTAGACGTTTAACACTGAATCAATCTGTTGGTTTGAAACACGTAGGGATAGTATTAAAAGTCAAAGAAATCAAAAAAGATAATATGGGTAATATCGTAAATCTGATTGTTACACAAGAACCGATCTGTGAAACCAACAAGCCTAAAGCTTTCATACACTGGGTATCAAATCCTCTATTAGCGTCCATTAGATTATATGAGCGTTTGTGAGTATTAAGTTAATATAATAATTTATTGTTATTGATACAATAGTTATAATTTTTTACTTGTTTATATTATAATGTTTAGATTTAAACATAAAAATCCTGAAGATCCTAATGAGGTACCAAACGGTTTTTTGACTGATATTAATCCACACAGCAAGAAAGAAATTGTTGGATATATTGATGCAAGCTTGGCAACTTCAGCAAAAATTTTTAAGAAATTTCAATTTGAACGTATTGGCTTTTTCTCTGTAGATCCAGACACAATATTAGGAAAGGTAATTATAACCATTATATAAATATTGATATTATTACTAATTATATCTATTTTTTATAGCTTATTTTTAACAGAACAGTAACATTAAAAGAAGATACAGGAAAAGTGTAAATAAAATTATATGCATTCAAACATTATACTTATGTATGATATATATTATAATGTTTTATATAATATTTATAAGTATCAATGATGTTTAAGATAATAGACATCTTTTTATACTTCTAAAATTTTACAGTTTAAAATCATTATTAAATGAATAAATAAGAAATATTTAATTCATCATGCAAGATTCATATGTAGGAATCATATATTTAATATTTATAAAAGCATCTTCACCTCCATATATTTCAAGTAATGCAAGAGTTTCTTGTATTATATCTGCAACGTTTTCACCTCTTTGTTGCGAGTAATCAATACCTTCTCCAAGATTCACTGAAATAAAATTTAATTTGTATCATTTTTATCAATTACAATAAATTAAAATTTTACCATTTCTATCTTTTAATAAATTAAGTACTGGTAAGATTTGTCTAAAGTATGGTACTAAAGCCTCTCCAACACAATCTGCTGAACGTACAAGATGTTGAATAGCTCTCAGTGTTGCACATATAACTTCTGGCATTTTTGTATTTAAGGCTTCTATAATAAACAAAAATTCATAAAATCATACAATTTGTAAAATTATTTATCTAAAATAAAAAATAAGTTACTTTTAATGGGAATTATTAATTGTGGCACAACAGGTAAAATTTTAGGACCACCATGTTCTAACATATCAGATATTCCTTGTTCTACTATGAACTTAATTGGTTGTTCAGTTTCTGTTAATCCATCAAAAAATAATGGTAAATAATGATGAAAATCTAAATCTTCGATGTTAACTTTCCAGCTAAGTTTTATGCCGTAACTATCCTTTTCCAATGCAACTGGAAATACACCCCATTCGTAAAATTTTCGAAAAGTTGATGGTTTAGGTAGTTGTGGTTTATACAATTCATATCGAGGAGGCTTTTCAACTATAGTGTTTTCCTAAATATGTTATAAATAAATATTAAGCCACGTAAATATAATTTTCACAATATTGAAATATTACCTGTAAAGCTTGAATAGTAAAAGCAGGAACAACTCTGGGTTTCTTTTTTTTATGTCCTGATAAGTCTTTTCGGATTTCATTCCAAAATTTTGTTTCATTTACCATTCCGATACGCTTTCCTCACGTTAATATTTAATCAAAAATTGATTTGACAAATAAAATATTATAGAATATATTATTAGAATTGCACAATTTTATTCATTAAAAAGATACTAAAATTATAAAACCATTATTGTATTTAATATTGCTGATTCGTTTTATACATACTGTATTACAATAATTTAATATACAACAAATATGGATCAAACATGTTCCTTAGCAACAACATGTACACATCTATATTTAAAGATATATGTATTTTTATCTTATCTATTGAAATTCTTCATTTATATACATTAAATTCTTTTCTACAAAGTATATAATAATTAATTTACACTTTTGTAACTTTATTGAATTGTGGATCATCAAATATCAAATCTCTCTTCATTGGCTCATCTTTATCAGCTGTATTTCATTAATAAGGAAAATATATTAAAAATATATTAAAATAGAAACTAATGTAAAATTGAAAAAATATGTAAAATATATAAAATTAAAACTAATTTCTTTGAATTTAAAGAAATAAATTTGAAAAGGATATTTGTGTAGTAATTTGAAGATTCCCGTTCCTACAGGGACTGGAATACCCATTATTATTGACTCAGACACACCACAAATAACATCCTTCTGTCCATAATAAGCTGCATCAAATAGATGATCGGCTGTTTTCTCAAACTGTTAAATAATTATCTATTAATATGTGACATTTAAATATAATATAAAAAATATAAATATATTTAACATTTTACCGAAGCTAAATTTAGCACAGATTCCTTCATTTTAGCTAAACCTTGTCTTGTAATACCTAGTACTTCTCCCCTACTAGTCATTAAATCTGCTACAAGCATTGGATGTCTTCGATCAATGCTCATTCCATGATTTTCCATTACTAATTTGATTTCTGTCATTATAGTTGTTCTTGCAGCCTCAATTCCTAGTGTTTTGAAAACCTAAAACATCATATTTATATAGTTGACAAGTAAATAAAAAAATTAATTTTGTATGTACCTCAATGGTATTGTTTGAAGTTGTATTTTTGCCTAAAACGCCAAGAGTTGCCATCACTTCTCGCATATTATCTCCTTCTACAAACAATTTATATTTTGTTTTACCACTTGAATCATCATTATGAATTACAGCTCTAGAAACTGATGGTAGGCCCTACAAATTGTACAACAGCAAGAGAAACATGCAATTTTAAAATTAAATATAATTAGAATATTTATTTATATGTGTATTTTTTTGATTTACCTTTACAACAATATTTGGAATCATCTCTTTAAGTAGTGAGAGACCTGTATTTAAGTTGTATTTATTTTTATTTGGATTCACAGTGATGATAGAATCTCCTCTCACAGTTACTAATTTTGGAGTCAGTCTCAATTTTGATGTACAAATTCTGCATAAATTAAATGTATACTACTTTATGTCAGTTTTTGTTATGAAATACTCTATTTTATATTACAAGTATAAATTGATACACTTACGAATAACGTATGGAGTTAACATCTACTTCTAACTTTAGTAATTTTATTCTATCAATATCTAACTTAATCAATAGGAAACAATCATCTGGTAAATAAACTTCTTCAATATATTCTGTCACTTCTCCTAAAGTAGTTTTTTCAATTCTGCCTTTTACTTTTCTGGCAAATTCCGGATCCGTATCATTTTCCTAATATCAAAATGAAACAAGAAATGAAATATATTCATTTTTTGCATACATAAAATTTGAGATGCATTAATATACTTAATAGAGAGAACATACTAAAGCTGCTGTGATGATCGGAGTACTAATTTTAGGATTTGCATTAATAATTTCTTTAATACGTGGTACACCTTGAGTGATATTCATAGACGCTACACCAGCAAAGTGAAATGTTTTTAACGTCATTTGTGTACCCGGTTCTCCAATACTTTGTGCGGCAAGTGCACCTACAGCGGTACCTGGTTCTATCTTTGCTTTCATATATTTTTCTTTACAGGTATGAATAAATTCAACTAACTGGGAAACTGTGAGTCGTTCAAGTTGAAAAATTACAGGTATGTTTAATGGAGTATTATGTCGAAGACGTACTATTTTACGTCCTACACTTTTGAGGAATGTGCTACAAGAGTAAGTAATATTTAATAATTTCTTTTTAAGTAATATTTCACTGAAATAAATGCTGTACTCACGATAATTCTTGTTTAAATTCTTCACTCAGACATTCATAATCTTTAGAATTTAATAATTCAAATGTAGCTTTAATTATATCAGGACCATCTAGCGGTTCCTCATTTTTACATGGCGATTTAGCTGTTACATGATCTAATACTCTCTTATAATCTACTGGGCAGTCTTTTCCTATTAAAATAATTATTTTATTATTTCACAGTTAATATTATGAATAATATCTTACCTTCCATGTATGTGGGATCTAAACCATCACCACCATACAATATTTGTACAATATCTCCCACTGAATTACGAACTGTCATATCATAATGAAGGCACAGATCTTCTAAACTCTTAACTAATCGTCGTTGCATGTAACCAGTTTCTGCAGTTTTAACTGCTGTATCTACAAGACCTTCTCTCCCACCCATTGTATGAAAGAAAAATTCGGTTGGTGTTAAACCAGAATAGAATGAGTTTTCTACAAAACCCTTAGCTGCAGGAATCTTTGAATGTCTTTCAAAGTGTGGTAGAGCTCTATCTTCAAATCCATTTGGAACTCTATGACCGCTGATAGCTTGTTGCCCCACACACGCTAATTAGAATAAAAATATTAAAATATTAAACAAATTATAATTCAATAATAAAATATTTTTTGTATATATGCATATACAGATATTACATATGTATATACATATATATTGATAAGCATACCAATCATTTGAGAAATGTTAATAAAGCTTCCTTTACTGCCAGATAATGCCATAATTAATGGACTGTTGCTTGGATGAAGTTCTTTTAAACATGCTTTACCAGCATGATCACGAATTACTGAAAGTTCCTTTAATATCATTGCCTCTAATGTTTCTTCCTCTGAACAACCAGGTTGACATATAAGACGTCCTTCTTCCATTTGACGAATGTATTCTGTACATTTAGAATACCTAAATCATAATTTAAAAAAATAAATCTATATTATTTGTAAATATTTTTATTTGTGATATTTAAGAGTCTATATTTACCCGGCATTTAGAAGTTCTTCTTTAGCTTTAAGAAGTGCCTGTCCAGGTGTAACATCCCCAATACCAATAGAAAAACCTCTATTCATAAGAAAGAAACTTGTCAGTCTTGCTAGTCGCCACATAGCCGTTGTTGCAATATCTTCACCCCAATCACGTAATAGGATATAAAATATGTTCTGTTTTGATCCCGAACCTAAAGTTGATTTGTCCATGGTTCCTGCTAATAATTCTGAATTCCGTATAATAACATCTGCAATTTGCGTCACTTTCATTATTATTCTACAATTTTAAAAAAGCAATTTATTATTATAAAATTGTATGCATTAATAAAGTATACGCACAAGAGTCATTAATGCATAATTCTTCGTTAGTAGTGTAAGCCCGTCCTTTAGTTTTTAAATTAGCTTTAACGTTACAAGTGTTATTAGGTTTTAAAATTAAACTAAAGATTTGTTTTCCTGTCCATAACATAGTTGGCTTTAAAATAGCTGGTTTAGGAAGATTTATAGACATAGCAATATCAGGTCCTGCTAAAAGACAACCAGCTAATGCGTTTGCTTGAGCTTTATTTAAAAACATGTCCTTTTGTGTCAAAAGATATGCGCCAGTAATAAAATCCTGTGTTGCAGCTATCAAAAGTTCTCCATTACGTGGTGTAACTAAATTTGATTTATTCTAAAAACAAGTAAATAACAATACATAAAATTATTGTAGTTTATACATTAACATAATAAAATATAGTTAATATATTTTTTATATTACCCCCATTAAAATTAAAGCTTCTGCTCTTGCTTCTTCAGTTTGGGGAAGATGTAAATTCATTTCGTCGCCATCGAAATCAGCGTTATAGGGTGTACAAACACATTCATTAAATCTAAATGTTCTATGCTCTAATACTTTTGCTTTATGTGCCATAATACTTAATTTATGCAAAGACGGTTGTCTGTTGAATAATACTACATCGTCGTCTCTCAGATGTCTTTCAACAATGTCACCATACTATCGAACAAAATATATACAATTATTTGCAGGTCAACATGAGGTCAGATTGTTGGGAAGCTTAGAGTAGTGTGATTTTGGTTGTAACACAAAAATCAATGTAAAATTACCTGCAAATCTTGAGCAATTTTTTGTCGATTACCATATCTTAAGAATTTTTTAAATTGTGTTTTTCCCTGTTGTACGAAATTAGCACCTGGATGTATATCTGGACCATTTCTTACAAGTTTCCTCATTAGTTCTATATTTGATGGATTAACTTTCTCGGGATACGTTAAAATTTTGGCGACATGAATGGGTACACCAACCTAAGAAGTATAAAACATATGTTATTTAAATGTTTAGAACCATTTATTAATAATTCACTACAATAATTAAACAAAAACTGACTTGTTCAATTCTAAGATTAGGATCTGGTGAAATAACGGTACGACTAGAGAAATCCACACGTTTTCCGGATAAATTGCCACGAAAACGACCCTGTTTTCCTTTTAATCTTTGAACCAATCCTCTTCCTGATTTTTTTGGCTAAGATTTTCAACAATTTATTACTGATATTTCAAAATAAAAAATAAATTCAATAATTCTTTGTAACTTACTTGCATGTTAGCGGGTATACCAGACATTTCACTATTTATATAAAGAGCACAATGTAATTGTAAAAATTCCCAATCCTCACTGTACATTTGTACTTTAGCTCCACTTTGTCTATGTTTCTGAATAACATCATTGATAAAAACTATTTCTGATAATTTCATAGTTAAATGATCTTCTGTTGTACCAGCTTTTATATCAGACACAACACTGGGTCTAATACAAATTGGTGGGACAGGAATTCTTGTTAATATTAAATCTTTTGGTAATGCACACTCTGTATTCATCATTAATAAAGGAATGTCACTTTCTGGTATTTTTTCTAAAATGCTTTGTACCTTAAAGTATGATATTGTTTTACAAAAAGAGAAAATGATTAGAAAAAATATTACAAATGAATTTTCTTTTTTACCTCTAAAGGATTTAATACGTTGACCAATCCACTTTGAAGTATTCCTTCTAATGCTTTATTATCCTCAAGCACATTGTTATATTCTGCTAATTTTTCTTGAACAATGGCATCTATTTTCTTCTTTGCCTTATATTTTTCATGAACTATTTTAAGTAAACCAGATTTTTTAACAGTTCCATTAAGATCTCCACAATGTTGACAAACTGTTACTTTTTTAGTTTTATCCAAAATTTGTTTACGTAATGCTTTACGTATTAGGTATCCCAAATTAGGATTTAATGCCTTAGCTAAATAATTTCTTTTGTCTATTTCAGATAGCAAAACGCGAGAACACTTCTATAAATTAAGATGTTATAATTATCATCATGTTTGATCAATTTAACGTTAAATAAAATAAATGGTAAATTACTTTGCAAATAGTTTGAAGAATACCAATAATGGATCTAAAATAACCAACATGAAAAACAGGCAATTCCAAATCAATGTAACCAAAGTGTCCAATGCACTCACTTAAAGTTTTACCACATGATACACAGTTGGTGGTATTATTGCAAGTTCCCTTAAACATTAATATTAAGAATTATTTATAAAGAACGTATTAATATATAAAGATTTTCTTATATTTTAATTACCATTCTCCTATCAAGAACTCCATATGGGACTGGAGTATGTTCAACATCCTGATTGTATAAATTTTTTGCCACAACATGTATATGGGCTTGCCTTTCCATGTTGTGGAGGCTGTCCACTCCAAATGACACATGAGAGCTAAAAAGTAAATGAACAAAGTTAAAGAAAAGCAAGACATACCAGTTAAATATAAAAGTGCTATTATTTATTATTATTATTTTATTTTTTATTATTTTTATTTTTTATTATTATTATTTTTTACTTATTATTTAATGTTTTCTATTTCCAAACATATAGTCAATTAATTTATTTCCAGTGAAATAAATAGGTACGATGAAAAATTCGGTTAAAGTTTATAAAATTTATGTTTTTCTAAAAATAATGAAAGTAATTTTAAAAAATCCACTAAAATAAATTAAAGTAATTTCATACATACATTTTTCGGGCTACGTCTGTTTCTCTAAATTGTTCCTTTACCATTGTGAAGATTATAGGTTATTTCTTCACGTATGATATATTATATGTGTACTGCAAAGGATAAATTTATATTTATAAATTAATAACAATTATATTAAGCAAAATAAACAAAGTAAATAAATCTTTAACTACTGCAGAATATACATTACCTTTTCACATAAATCACCAGAGGCAGAGAACTCTTGAAACACGTGCTGTTCTTTTCTTGTGGTGCCCTCTCGAATTTGACAGTTTTATATATACAATCTTATGGCACATGCCAATTGAACTAACATATTGCTAAAATATTTGTACAAAATTCTCTTACAATAGTTCAACATTCCTACTTTTTTTTCCGCTAAATTAATCTTCATTTTTTCCTTTCTATTTCATATAATAGACATTGTATATAAATAGTTTTAGATTTATCTGTAATTCGAAGTTACATGTGTACGTACACACGTATTTACGTATCACATATCTACAATAAAATAGATACGTACGTATGTATCGCGAAAGCGCGCGCTGATGCAATGTGTGTATTGCAGTGATATTCTTGCGTTATTTTTATTTGTTAATTTTTATCGTATGAAATATCATTCGGTTGATTTAGATACTGTATCTCTATCAAACTGAGATACGTTTGAAAGATGTCAAAAGTAAGTTATGAAATTCTCGACGAAATTTCAACTTTTTGAGGTTAAACGCATTTGTTCCCATTACATTTTAGAATAACATTATTGAAACTGGAATTCTGATTCCGCAGTTCAATGCTTTCTGTTTTTTTCTAGGATATACGATCCTATTTCCAACCTGTTAAAACGAGCTCCAAGGTCGCTCCGACGAAACCTACCAAAAGACGGATCATTTCGTCTGATGAAGATGAAGATGAGAAACCTCAGTCGCCGCTTAAGCGGTCCAAGGTTTTTCAATATATTTATTTATCATAACTTATCTTTTCAAAGTTACTCCTTGTTTTTAAAACGAAAGAATTGCGATGTTTGATCCAATAATTTTAATTCGATGTGCTTTGATTATTTATAGAAAACAAAGACATTGGAGAAGAAGATAATTAATTCTGATTCTGACAAAAACATTAAACTGCTTTCTCCTTCTGATATGTTTGGTAAAACACCAGTAAGCAGGCAAGAAGCACCTAAAATATCTAAACAAAAGAAGGTAATATGTATACAGAGTGATGGCAAATGATGAGTTTCCAAAGGAAATAAATCATTTGCTTTAACTCTTTAAATGAGAAATTGTTTATAACTTTGAGACTGTATTAATTTTTTAGTGTACATTTATTAGATCTTTTTCTTTCATTTTATGTGAACTATCTATTCTAAAATTCTTGAACCATTTTTTTTTAAATATATTGATTTTATTAAATATTATAGAAATCTGTAAAAGCAGCTGGGATATCTAAATCGTTACAAAAAAAGGTAATGATAATATTTCAATAATGTTGTAAAGTAATTATTTATGTATTAATTTTATTTAATATTGTAGGAGGCAAAAGGTCATAATGATGACGATTTTGAAGCTACTTTATGTCAGTTAGATACATCTGATATTGAACAGAAATATTTAACTGAGACTAAGGTTGATGAAGGTATCAATATAAGCAAATTGCAATAAACAATATATCAAATTTAGCGTTAATATACTGTATTAATATATTATTTTTGTATATTATACTGTAATATACTGTATTAATATATTATTTTTTTATATTCATAGATTCTCAATTATCTGAAAGTAGTGTTGAAAATAAAGGAAAGTCACCTGTTAAGAATGAAGAAAATGAAAAGAAAAAGACATTTAACAGACCAAATCAAGAAAAAGACAATAAGAGATATGAATCAAAGAATAAAAAACATTCTAGTAGTTCGAATGAAGATATTGAACATAAGAATTCCGAACACAATAGTAAATCTAGACAGACAAAGAAATCTAAAACTTCTGCTATTTCTAAAATACAAGTTGAACATAAAGAAACAAAGAAAACTTCTCCAAAAAAGATAGATACTTCTAATATATATGAAGAAAATATTCAAAAAAAGAAACAACATGTTGCAATGTATCAGCAATATCTTCAAAGAGGTGGAGCCAGAAATCCAGGTTCAAAAGAAATCCCTGTTGTATGTAGTAAATGGACATTACTTGTAAAAAAATTTTTTTTCATGTTTTAGTATATATGTAAAAGACAAAAGTAATTAAATTTCAGGGTGCTGAAAATTGTCTAGTAGGATTGAGTTTTGTAATAACTGGTGTTTTCGATTCTTTAGAAAGAGAGGAAGCTGAAGAACTTATTAAAAAATATGGTGGACGAATTTTACATCAGATTTCAAAAAAGACCGACTATGTTATAGTAGGTGATCAAGCTGGTCCTGCAAAATTGTCGAAAGTGAGGATATAAATATTAATATATTTAAGTTTTATTTAGACTGATTGTATTATGTGCACAAGATTCAGTTTGCTAATGATTTAAACTAATAATTAGGCTAATAGCTTAAACATAAAGAAGATGTCAGAAGATGATTTATTAGAGCTAATACGAACAAGACCTGCTGGTCAATCTGATAATGCGAAGCAATCTCCTGTAAAATCAAAAGGGAGATCGAAGAAAAGATCGATAGAATCAGACGAATCATCACCTTCAAAGAAAGTAAAAATTACATCAAATGAAGAAACAAAAAAGACAACAAAAATGTGTTCACCGCGCAAGAAGGAATGTAGTAATAAAGAAATCGAAGATTCCTTAAAAGTATCGCCACAAATACAAGAACTTGATGATAAAGATATAAAAGTAAAACCTTTGATTGAGAAGCAACATAATGAACATAAAGAATCGGTTGTACAAAATAAAATAGAGATAAATGATATAAAAGATATAAAAATACAAACGAATACTTCACAAAATGACGTAAGAGATAATAGATAAATAAAACAAAAATAATGTTAATTTTTTACTAGGTTTACATAAAATAAAATAAAAATTTTATATTAAATAAATTTCTTTTTTAGGTAAATGGAAACATACCAGTGCAAGCATTAGTTGAAAAATATAGGCCAAAAACTATGAAACAAGTACTAGGGCAACAAGGAGACAAAAGTAATGCTAAAAAAATATACATTTGGTTAGCGAATTGGCATAAAAATCAAAGTGGTCAAATAAAACATACAAGACCGAGTAATTATTTTATTTTTCATGAATAAAATATTTCTGGTATTTAATACAATTTAAACTTTTACTAATTTTATTTATGTTAGGTCCTTGGGCAAAAGATGATAATGGAGCTTTCTTCAAAGCTGCTTTGTTGTCTGGTCCTCCTGGAATTGGAAAGACTACAACTGTCCAAGTTGTCTGTAATGAGTTAGGTTTTGATCTCATAGAATTTAATGCATCTGATACTAGAAGTAAAAAGCTTTTGAAAGAAGAAGTATCAGAACTTTTATCTAACACTACGTTAAAAAATTATTTTCAAGGTATATTTATTTGTAAACATTTTTAAAATAGCTAATTAAATTTTTGTTGACATATATTTTATTTTATAATAATAATATTACAGATGTTAAAAATAAACCATCATTGAAACACGTGTTATTAATGGATGAAGTGGATGGAATGGCTGGTAATGAGGATCGTGGTGGTCTACAAGAATTAATTAATTTGATCAAATCAACTGATATACCTATTGTTTGCATTTGCAATGATCGAAATAATTCTAAAATGAGAACGCTTGCTAATTATACGTTTGATCTCCGTTTTCCAAAACCTAGATTGGAACAGATTAGGGTAAAATAACATCGAATTCAAAAAAATACTTTATTATTATTATTTAACAGCTATATTTTTATATACAGGCTGCAATGAAATCTATATGTTTTAAAGAAAATATTACAATTTCGAATGAAGATCTTGATCGTTTAATCGAATCAACTAATCAGGATATTCGTCAAGTTATTAATCATTTGGCATTATTTGTTGGACAAACTGGTTCTCAAAAGAAAAACGAAAAGAAACATATAAACAAAGATTTGAAATTGGGTCCTTGGGATGTTGTAAAAAAAGTATTTTCTGTAGAAGAACATAGACATATGAATATAAATGATAAGAGTGATTTATTTTTCCATGATTACAACATAGCACCATTATTTGTGCAAGAAAATTACTTACTAGTTATACCACAAGCTCCAAAGTATGTAAAATGATATATTTATTCCTTTTTATATGAACTACACAATTTAAATTGTCGTATATGCCTTATAATTATAAAAAGAATATTCATAATATTTAAAAAAATTAATATTAAGCAAAAATTTTTTACATTAATTTCAACATTATTTACATTTAACGTTACTTTTATATTTTTATACAGAAATAAATTGTTAGAAAGGATAGCAGAAAGTGCTGAAAGTTTAGCACTAGGAGATATAGTTGAAAAATCTATAAGAAGTAATAATGCTTGGTCTCTTTTACCGGTACAAGCTTGTTATTCTTCTGTAATTCCTGGAACAGTAATGTCTGGTCACATCGGTGGTCAAATTAATTTTCCAGCTTGGCTTGGACGTAATTCAAAAGCTGGTAAATTTAATCGGTAATTTTATAGTTAATAGTTTTTTCTATCAATTATTATTATATTATTATATAAAATTCTTAATGATATGATTTGCAGTTTGATGCAGGAAGTTACTTTACATGCACGTTTGGCTACCAGTGCAAGTAAAGAAGCTATAAATTTAGATTACATTAAACCTCTCAGAGATACTATTATCAAACCTTTAGTAGTTGATGGTATTGAAAATGTAAATGCAGCAATAGATGTTATGAATAATTATCATTTACTCAGGTTAATATTTTGTTAAAATTTATTATATAAATATTAATGTTTTATAGTATTAATTTTTGTCGTTAAACTTTATTATTTTTGTTAATTAATAGGGAAGATTTAGATTCTTTGGTAGAAATTTCTTTGTGGCCTGGTGATCGTGATCCATTTCAAGTTCTAAATAGTAAGGTATGTTATAAATTTTAAATAGTTTTTAATCATTTTAACATATTCAGGTATAAAGTAGTATAGCAAAAATTCATCTCATAGATAAAAGCTGCTTTTACAAGGGCATATAATAAAAATTCTGTAGCTGTACCATATACAGTGAGTGATACATCGAAGAAAAAAACAGTGTCAAGCGTACAAGAAGATTTCTTGGTAGAAGAGGAAGAAGAAATGGATTCTGATTATAATGACGATAATGTTGATACAGACAAAATGATTAAGGTTTGTTAGAAAATAGTTTATATTATTAAGATTATATGTGTATAATTATGATATTATTTATCGATTATAATGTATTTCAGGCAAAGAAAGCTACAAGCAAGAATAATGAATCAAAGAGTAAAAATACTAATAAAACTGAGGAGAAAGGCAAAAAAGATAGTAAGCCCAGTAAACGTGGAAAAGGACGAGGAAAAGCAAAATAATACAAAAATATAAAATTGGGATGTAATTTTTATTTGAATGGAAGTAAGAATTTATCATTTCCTAACACTTATATATTTTTATCTTTTATTTTGCAAAAAATGATATAAATCACTTTTTGATGCATCTTTTATGTCAAAATGGACAAGTAACTTTTTTGAAATAATATTGTTCAAAAGGATATATTTTTCACTCTTCTGCTTCAGTTTCTTCAAAAGATGCAAGTTCTGATCTGGTTTGTACGCATTCTGGAATAAACAAAATTTGAAATTAGCACGTAAAATATATATTTGTAATTATATTTTTGAAGATAATTATATTTTATAAATATACATACGCCTTGCTCTAGGTTTCCATCCAATATATTCATTAGTTTTTTTATTTTCTGCTGTAAGCCAATGTGTCAATGGTTTAAAGTACTCTAAGAGTCCAGCAGACTCCATGCTTTTTTGACCTGTGATTTTTTCCATTGCATCTTGCCAAGGTTTAGAAGATCCCAATTCCAACATGTTCCTATATTGTATAAGCTTCGATAGGTACTAGTAACAATTTTATATAAAATAAATTATAGAATTGGAAAAATGGAAACTTACTTCAATAGGTTTCCAGCTGCTTTATTATTATAAATGTCACATTCATGTAGTAGTTTTGAATTCGGATTTTGTGGATCGTATTGTTTTGCTTCAATACAAAGTGCTTTATGGAATTGGAATTGCACCACAAAGCTCACAAAATATCTCATATACTCGACATCAGCTATTATATGATATTTCGCACCAGGGTCAAAGTCATCTTCTGATCGATCTACTGGAGGTTCAATACCTTGAAACTCTTCAGCAAGATCCCACCTAATTATGAATTAAATTAATCTTTTTATAATTTTTCCAAATTTGAATTATTGTAGTTTAATTAAATATAACTTGGCGATAATACTAACCAATTACAATTATAATTGTCTGATGTGACTTGTCCTTGGAACACATTCCAGCGCCATTTATCCATCATGTATGCAAATGGCAAGAAGACAATTTTTTCGAGGCCTTTCAAGAAAAGATGATTAATATTGGCTTCCGTGTCGGTTGAATCATCATCTAATAATCTAAAATATAACAAAATGGATAAAATTTAATTTGGTCAATTATCGCTATTGTCATAGTTCCAGTTTCAAAAATGTATATGGTTTACAGCCGGACTAATATAATAAAATAAATATAATAAAATAAAATTCTCTAAATTATGTACAATTAACGTGTTATTTACTTAATGGCTTTCAGATGGCTCGGTGTAGATGCGCTAAGCGATATAACATCGCCAACAGCTTCATGGAATCCTGGATTGGCACCCTCCTTGAAAATGTTGGGTTGATCCTTGTATTGCAGATAATATTCCACATGACCCATCTCGTGATGTGCAGTCAACAAATCTTCCATGTTAACTCTGGTACACTGTTTAATTCTAAAGTCCTTGCCATCATAGAAATCCCAAGCACTCGCGTGACAGATTAACTCGCGGTCTTTTGGTTTTTCCAATATCGATCGTTGCCAGAACAGATCGGGCATTGCAGTGAGATTGATCGAGGTGAAGAAGTCCTCGGCAACACGGAAAATAGTTGTAGCGTTATATCCTGAGGAATGGTTTGTACAGAAATTAAAAGGATTTTTCTGTAAGTTTAGCATTCAACTTTTAATCTTGTATTTGTAGAATTAATTGTATACCACTCATTTATATAAAATATTGATATAGTAGATTTTAAATGAAAATCTTCCTTGAATTTGAATTATCAAGTGATTCTCAAATATTTTATTAATTGATATATATATATTTGTATTACGTATATACTATACTATATTTCCTTTATTATTTTAATCATATATCTTTTAATCTACACCATTAGCATTAATATAATATTTATTTCGTGTTAATTTATGTTATTAATATTTGGGAGTTTTTGAAATTTGATTTGATGAATTATGTATTCGTCAAATACAAAACTCGAAATTTTGTACTGAAATTTAAGATATAAATACAATATTAACATGAACGATCACAAATATATACTCAATAGCAAAATAATCTTATAGATACTTATACAGTTCCTATCACCAATATTTTCTTACGGAATGAATTATGTTACACATCTTGTCTATTTATATTTAAATGCTAATCAAACCTTGTTTAATCATGGCGTGAGTGACGTCTGGCATTTGCTTTCCTGGGTATGGAATAGCGAAGTCTGCGATATTCGTCCAAGTTTGCGCCCACATATTGCCCAATAAGTGCGCTGGGATAGGGCCATCTTTCGAAACGACGTTCTCGCCGTATTTTTTTCGAAGCTCTCGGCGAACGTATGCATGTAATTGCAAATAAAGGGGTTTCAACTGTTGCCAGAGTGCCTCTGAAAATATTTTGTCACGAGTAAAAATTGTATACTCCAATGATTTTTATTCTGACTCGTTTTAAAAGTTAATTAAAATAATTAGATTAGTCTTTCATATTAGTTAAACGAGCACTATTTTCAATTTTTTTGGTCCAAAAGATTGTGACACTTGTTATTTCGCGTTTCTTGCTTTAGCTTTTTCAAACGTTTATGTTAATATTTATAATTATTAAATATTTTTTTAAATATAAAATATTATGTTAATATTTATTTTCTAACATCTAACTTACCAATTTGCTCAGGGAAGTCATCAGCCTCGTAATCTTTCAGCCAGTAAGCCGCGTTGTCGGAAAAATTGTTTAATGTGGCAGCCAGGTTACTCAGTTCAACGTATTTTGGGTACAATGATTTCACTTTTTCGCCCGTTGCTTTTCTCCATTCGATCCAAATGTACTTCAGTTCCTCGGGATCACGGCTCTTCATCAGAAGTTCCGTCAGTTCCGGTTCCAAAGCGAGGTCGCATTTACTTCGGTTCTTATAATCGCAGATTTTGGCAGTGCTGTAGATGTTCTCCATGTCACTTATAATTTTTTCGTACTCTTGATAACGCTGTAATAAATGTTCAATTAATTCTGCACTTAAACTACTTGTAGAAATTGTGAAATTTCATAGTACACGGCTATCGCGATTATACTGGTAAAGTTTGAAATAAACATAAAAATATATTTGTATAGAACTAACGAGATACTTATTGCAAACATATACCGTAAAGATTATTAGCAATAAATCATCTCTTATCTTCTGTACGTAATTCAAATTTTACCAGTATAATCATTACAGTCGTGTCTCGTTAATGAAATTTCCAAAAGTTTTTTTTTAGAAGAAATTTCTGTTTGTAGGAATCTTAGAGTAAAAATTCAGTGTATTATAGACTGATAAAATAATTCGATTGTTACATCTTCGGGAAGCGCTGAGCGTCCTAGGACACTGAATTTCTTGAATTGTCGCTTGATCCCTGAATCTTTAATGTCCTTCCAAGGGTATACGTTCACTTTCTCCCAGGCGGATTTGAAGTGCCGTGCCGTCTCCGCGGAGACGTTCAGTTTCTTTGCTAAGTTCTCTTCCGTTAAATTCGCCGCGTACTCCCAATTTGCCAGCGTGTACTTGTTGTTCCATTCCCCATATTCCTCGTTGAGTTGTTCGAGGAATTGTTTGGCCCTTTGGAGGTCTTGTTCCGAATTTGCTGCGGCGTTACTGGCATCCTCGGGTGTTGGTATTCCCCATGCCACCGTCACGAGGACCGCCACCAATAGTCTGTGGAATTTACGTTGTAATTTTGTGACGTTTAATATATCGTAATTAATTAATTAACTCTGTAAAAATATATATTGCAAATTAGTCAGAATTTTTCTTAGATGAAAAATGTTATAAAATCGGAGTCCTCAAAAAAGTAGAATTGAAGATTAATATCATGTGGTTATAGAAATTTTATTCCCAATATTTTGGAATGTTTGTAAAGTACAAGAGCCTCCAAAAAAAAAAAAAAAAACAGGAGTTGAAGGGATTTTATTGCTATTATTATAATCGCTGCATTTTTATCAATTATTCCATCCACATTTCAAATATATATTTACATTTAGGACGGAAATAGAAAAATGTATATAAATTTGACTATAAATTGATCATTGAAGAACATTATTATCTATCTTTTCCGTTTTATGCTCGTTTTACCCATGCGTAACGTTAGTTCCTCAACTAGTGACAGTAAGATCGAGCACAATCGTTTTGACTCAACGATCTGAAAGTTTTTAATCGCAAAAGTTCGTTGAAATATTTCTCATCTGATTCGTGTCTGTATCCTTTCAACGAATTGCGGCAACATTAATCAGTGCATTAAATCGATCGAAAATGGATCATGGTACATAAAGAGCATGTAGAAATCGTCCTTCACAAGATATCATTGTAGCGAAATTTAACTGGTAACCGAAGGACTTCAACGAGCTTGTAATTCACGTTTAACACTTATAAAAATCTTTTATGAAAAACATTATCTCCGTTCTACAAAACGTTTCGAAATATCTATTGTAATGCTGCAAAACTATTATGGTCTCAAATCCGAAAATATATAGAAATTAAAACAATATAGCACCAAGTACGTGTTTCGCAGAAGTCAGAAAAGTAATTAAATTATTAAATGAGTTTAAATATTCAATTTTGATGTTTATTACAGTTAAAACGATTGTACACTAATTCGCTGTATGTTGTAACTTTTATATGATTTATTAAATTTCAGACTGTTTTGTACAAAACGGGGTAAAAAAAAATTTTACAAATGTGATACTAAGTTTACGCGAATGGATAATAAGTAGCGGCGACTTCTAATGTGTGATACATCTATGGCAGTAAGAGAGTTAAATTATAATATCGCGTGGTCATAGTGCCTTGATCATCCGCGCTCTTTGTATTTTTCAATCGACTGCAATAAGATAATTGCTTTTAACAATCAATCACGTAGTGCTACAATGTGATAAGAATAGCGGAGTAAATTTCGCTTTTATAAATTTGTTTTTTCATTTAAAAGTAACGCCTGTAACTAAGTTTATCGTTGATGAGGATTTATGAGAATTCTTGTGTTTGGATTGACTAGTCGCGTAAGAAAAAAATTTGATAGTTTAGATACTCTTTTGTATGACGATATTATTAGTGAAATCTTATCTTATTATAAAATTATTATTATTACTAATATTGCTAGTAAATTATTGTACAAGAAGAACAAATTATTAATACTGACGACTATATTGAAAGTCTTGTATTTTTCGCGTATTAACAGCGAAAATTCATACTTCATAATCCAATTAAACAGAAAGGCGCAAGAATTTTGTTCGTATCTGCGGAAAAATTAACAGGGTAGAGTATTGCAATTTCGTTTGATTGTAAAACCTAATGGCAGAAAAGAACGCGTGATGATGTTTGAATGTTGAACTTGATTATCTTTCGATGAATACTCATCAATTTATATCAACTTTGTTTAAAAGACATTTAGAAAATACATGTATGTAGACATATTCGCACGCCCTATTAGCTGAGGTTAATTGATGATACATGTACATGTAAACATTATCTTGTTTCTTAAAAGAAAAAACAAATTACATTAAAATACATTAAAATAGTGTTAAAATAAAAGATATAGTTTATAATAGATAGATAAAATAAATAGTAATTAAAATCTATTGATAACTGTTACCTCTAATGATAACAAATTTCCTACAAAATCTAGCAATTTCAGTCAATGATTGTTAATTTCTTATAAATAACAAAAGAAAAGAATACAAAATACTGATACTGATTATTTCATATCACAACAACTGTAATCACGTAATCTGATGATTATGAAAAGTTTAATCACCATACGATTGGATTTTCGTTACGAAATATATCTGTCGTGTACATTTGCAAACGTTGAAGTGAACTGTAATAACAAATAATATCAAATAACAGTTAGAATCAGAGTTTCAATAATTGTCAAATAAAAATTTCGTCGAGTTTCGTACGAAAATCGTGTATACTCACGGGCGCAGCATTTCCTTTCGGTAGCTCGTTGAAGTTGGACGAATTGACGAGATAGTTGACCGACGATTACAGCCGATTAAGGAGCAACTTTCACGAGTCTTAAACAAAATATCGTTGCCTTGTGTAACAGAACCTGTCCACTCTCTGGCGAACACTCGTCGAGTGATGTCGAACCACAAGACACGCTAACTTTTATGCACGGTCCCCACTCTGCCGGTGTAATGTTTTCCCGGCTGATGAACAAACGCGACATTATTCGTGACCGATCCATTCTACTAGTATTGACAGCTTCCTCGTCGTGCATTCTAACGAGAATTTTACCCTTTATTTTACCCTTTCCCATCGAGAACCGAGTTCTCCTCGATAACTGTACGTAAAGTTTTCTTTTAAGTTTTAAGAAATTAGAAAATTTACACAGGTATCTTTATAATTTCAAAGTGCGCATAGGAGAAATTTCAAAGGAATTTTTTTCAAATATATTAAAAAAGAAATTAACAACGTTTCTCTGTCAAGTTGGTCTTTTGATAATACGAAACACCTCAGCACGTCGATTGCCGCGCGAAATTTATGTTTTGCTTATGAGATGGAATATTTAATTTTTATAAGATATTATACGTGGTAACAAAAGTACAACAAAAACGTGTTTTGCATTTTATAGTGCTATTTAATTATATATATATATTTGTTATAATACATTTACATATAATATAAAATATAATATATATATTATTTAATATTTATATATATTATTTAATATTTGTTCGTCTATGATATTTATTTTATTTTAATCATTCTACAATAAAATATTTATAGGAACAGTCGGTCACCGGTGGCCATCGTATTAATTACTACTCCATTACAATTTTACTCTTATTATTATTATTTTTACTATTGCTATTATTACTATTACTATTATTACTATTTTATCTCATTATTACTCTTATTCTTCCGAAATTCGATCAAATCTGCATATCGTTCGACCATCGTGCATACACGATACGTTTCGTGAGAGATATTTTCTCGACATCCAGTTTAACGGGAGCAACATAACAACACGTTCAACAGGAATCCATTATCGTCATCGTGATTGATCCTTCGAGTTGAACTTATAAACACACGAAAGTTCAAAAAACGACCACGACCGTAACATTTGGGGAACCTTGAGGGCGGCGCATGTAACATTACGAGTGCCTCGAGTTTCTGTAAGGTCTTGCGGATATACAGTAGCTCACGAAAGTATTCGAGCGCTTTCAATCTACATCGTTAATAAATAAAATGCACACGTTAAGTTTAAGTTTTCAAAATAAGATTGTACGTAAAGTCACATAGGAGTCTCGAGAATGTATAAGTGAAATTACAAAATCTGACAATACATACAGGGCATTGAATGTAAACATACCCATTTCGGACGTCTCAAAAGTATTCGAACGCATAGACAACCGTATTTCTAGTGAAAAAAATGTAAACACTTTACTCCGCAGAATCCTGCGCAATGTAAACAAAATTTAATTTATGTGTCTATGCGTTCGAATACTTTTGAGACGTCCGAAATGGGTATGTTTACACTCAATGCCCTGTATGTGTTGTCAGATTTTTTTGTAATTTTACTTATACATTCTCGAGGCTCCTATGTGACTTTACGTACAATCTTATTTTGAAAACTTAAACTTAACGTGTGCATTTTATTTATTAACGATGTAGATTGAAAACGCTCGAATATTTTCGTGAGCTACTGTACATTCTTATCGCACGCGTATCCTTAGTTGAAACTAACAACTCGTTGCTTAGTATTAATAACTGCATGTTCAGATATCTCAGACCAGTTTGACATTCCTGATTCGTAGGATCTGAATGTCCTTGCCGGGTTAACACCGCAATGTCCTCCGGTTTCTTTTTCGACTCGCTCGCTCATTCGCTTACCGCTGTACTATTCCATGAGAACGTGTCATCTTCGATGTACATATGTGCTCGTGCTCGTTTCAAGGGCCCTTCTTACGACAATTGAATGTAAAAAACCTCGTGCCACATAATGCAGCGGTAGCATTTATGAAGATCGTTCAACGAGAACTATCGTACACTGTTCTCGCATAATTGGCGAAGGTTTCCGAAATGGTTGATAAAAATAGGAAACTGAAAGTTCTTTTTATGATAATCACGGGGAAAACGTGACAAGAATATTTCGGTGATTTTGGAGTTTTAGGACAATATACGTTTCAATTGCTAAAAAGAACCTGTTTGATTTAGGATTTCGAGTAGATTGCTTAACATATTTGTGGAAAATAATAGAAACGTCGTTAATTAAAGAGATTTTACATACAAGTTAATAATGTTTAAAGGAAATTTTTATCGTTGCGAGAGACTACGTATTTCAGTATCGCTTGATGAAGAATTTAAACTTATCTGGAACATAAAAATTCAATTTGGCAGAAAAATGTGTATCTGTGTATCGAATGCGTATAGAACGCATCGTAAAGTCTACCATCGTTGTAGGAATATTTTAAATATTATTATTGGCGTGCCTTTATCGACAAAAATCTTATAAAACGAAGTGGAACCAGTTTCGAACGTCATGCAACGTCATCCAACTCGTGTATGCAACTAAAATAACTTTTTCCCTCTTAGTCGTTTTTCAGTCGAAGAAAATATTTATCGCTCGTAATATTACAGCATAAAAAAATGCTTAATTCAAAGTAATTCACAGCCATTCACTTATTATATCGTATAATTCGCGAATTAAATACTACGAAACATGGGGGATTAAGGGAAAAGATTTATTATCTGTTTGAAATATTTTTTGAGATTTCGTTTTTGATTTATTGTATGTTCGTGAGATAATAATTTTATCCCTGTGAAATATTACTACAGCTTTTGGATATGATGAAAAATCGCAGGCAAACGTATATTATGGAAAAAATACGAAATACGTAAAATTTCGTAACGATAGCTTTTTTTTTTTTTGTTATATTATAATATTTTTATAAAAATTTCTAAGTTACTTTTAATTCCTTTTTTTTTACATATTTCGTATAATAATTGGTAGATTTGTGTTAATCCTGTAATACATTTCCCGAAAACTTTGTCGCCATTTCGATAAAATATTTGTCTATTGCTATTACTAGAAAGTAACTATTGACATTTAATAGCCTCTTCTATGTATTATCTGAACATATATGATTATCAACGAATAACGTAAAATTGTTTGTTCTCTTGATCGATAACCTATCATGCATAGCTTATCTGCTTAATGCATCAACAATAATCTTCCATAATCCACTATACAAGATTAAAATTTTGTATAAATCATGTGTTGATTTTTAGATGATATTATAATCCGATAAGAAATTTAAAATAACAACAAATAATATAATTATGAAATTAACTTTAATTTTTATTTTTAACACATGAAACTAAAATTCTTAAACACGTTCAATGAAAATGGTGGATATTATTAAAACTAATTAAGAGACTGTGAAGAGTGAATTAAAATCAATTAATCAAAAAAGAAAATATATTATCTGATATATGCGAGCGGCTGAATTCCATTTTTAGTTCAACAAATTGATGAATTAATTAGATGAAACAAATTAGAAGAGTGCTGTAGCTATACAAATTTAGATAAAGTTTAAAATAGAATCCTCGATATAGATTCATGAAATTATTTGCATGTTTGTGACTTTTAAAGGAAATATACTGATCTGTTTTAGATCAAAATTCCAATGGAGTTTATTCCACAATATTTAGTGAATGTAATGTTGAAATTAAATGTAATGTTTAGTATAATTTTTAATGAGCTACAAAATATGTTGTATACTTAAAAATTCTATTAATATCTCTGCGATCGTTTTCATATTAATATTTTTAAAAGTATTATAATAATTAAGAATTTTTATTTCAAAAACGAAAAATAATTTTAATTGACATTATCAAGATAAATATTAAAGAATCGCAAAACCAAGATAATTAAAGAAAAATAAAACGTATAATAAAACGTGAAAAATATTCTGACTGTCAATGTATGAATAGAAGATTAAAAAGAACGAAGGCTTGATCTTGCCCATTGAATGTCGAAAGTAAGTGAAACGTATCTTTCATGAGTCAGACGCGGTAAACTAAGTGAGTCTTAAAACGAGAGAGAAAATGAAATAATTTTTAATTAAAAGAATAAAAAGTATCTTCAGTAATAAAGTTTAGAAGTTCTAATAAGTTCTAAATTCGCTCTAAAAAGAATATTTAAGAGAAAACTTGCTGATTTGAGAAACAGTCATCTTACGTAATGACGCAGCGTTACTCCACACGCATATTTTCGTACACAAATCAGCATGACGAATGTAACAAATTTAACACGATAAACCATACTTTTTGTTATTTGCGATGCCCTTCAAAATGTGAAATTTTTTCACACGTTAGACATGCGGTGTTTTATTAAAAAAATTAAGTCACAAAATTATAGTAATTAGAGTAAAATAAAAAAAATTATTATCGTAAAGTTGAATAGATCGTTATGAAACAACTCTTGATAAAAGTATTTTTACTTGTTAATAAATTGCTTGTTAGGTCTTGATAAAAATCACAAAAGCTTCGTATTAACTTATTAAATCAATTATTTTATCTGCTTTTTATTTAACTTTGTTTAACTTTAGAAACATCGTCCAATTTTAGAATCGATATTCGAGTTTTTAGTCGAGCTCAAGGATAATATGCCTTAAATTATTCTGATAGAAATCGAAAAGATTCGGAATAATGGTCGATAGTTATTTCGAGTGATCCCAGCCTTTGATGCCTTGATTTGGTTACGTATGTACCAAACTATGAAATTAAGCCGATGACCTGTTGAATTACCGAGAATCTGCAAGACTGTCTCGAATCTTCGTAGAAAAGCGTGAGAAAGACCAATATAAACCCAAGCACATAATCACTTCCTGGTTTCAGAAATAATATTATTAACGATATTGACGATTAATATTTAACAAACTCAATTATCCATCGTGAAAAGTTTAAAGAATACGTAGCAAGTAATGGTCCGAGTTTCAAAGGATATTTCGAATTATCCTTGAACGTCGGTCGACTTATATCGATTTATATGGTCACATCACATCATAGGAAGCAACGTTCTAGCGTTAAAAAAAATTGCGAATACCGATGGTTCGGTGTAAAAATTAATTCTAGCCAAGATCATGCGCTACTTGGGTAAGACTGGGAGAGCCGGTGGGAGGTAGCCACATAATTCTCGCACCGCTGTTCTCGGACGGCCAGGGTCGTCCAAATTCGTACTGCTGTCCACCCTCTACCGAGATTCCGACGTCGGTGTTACACTGATTTCCTGGTTCTGTAGCGTGTCTGACCCGCAGACATCGTTACGCGAAGCTTTCGCGTGGGCAGATTCACTGGCCAGCCCTGGAGGCGTCCCGCGTGCCCATCTTCGGTAGCGTCGCGTACGCTGCGGATGTTATATCTGGCGTCGCGGCGCCCTCGAGCTTCAGCCGCTCCTCAGCCGCCCGTCGATTCACAACTCACCCCCACGGTTAGTAATTCTGCCAACACATTTTTATAAAATTTCTTCCTTTTTTTTTTTCTATTCTTTTGTATCTATTGAAAAAAGAGAAAGAGAGAAGAAGGTGTGTAGTGTAGCATATCGGTCGTCCGACGATCGGTGTTTTTGTGGTGACACAAGTGATCAACCAGAGAATCGATCGATAGGATTCCATAATTGTCACGTGGGAATACGTGCGCGGATGTATTTTAACGAGTGTGGAAGATTCATGAACTCCGATGGAAAGTGAAACCACATTTCGATAGATAAATAACGTAGATAAATAAAATTGGAAAGATTTTAAAGTAGGCATCAATTCTTAGATTGATGGAATTTGTACGATTAATAATCGAAGCCTCTTTAAGTAAAATATGAAAGAAATGAGATATTTTTTTCTTAATGAAACGATTAAAACTCGATTGAAACTCGATGAGGCAAGAAAGAAATTATAATAGAATAATCGATGTAAATTATTTTTCAGAGACACACAGAAAAGCAGCAAAATGTGCGACGACGAAGTAGCAGCCCTTGTTGTTGACAATGGATCCGGTATGTGCAAGGCCGGTTTCGCCGGAGACGACGCGCCTCGCGCCGTCTTCCCCTCGATCGTAGGTCGCCCCAGACATCAGGGTGTGATGGTCGGTATGGGTCAGAAAGACAGCTATGTCGGCGACGAGGCACAGAGCAAAAGAGGTATCCTCACCTTGAAATACCCGATCGAGCACGGTATCATCACCAACTGGGATGACATGGAGAAGATCTGGCATCACACCTTCTACAACGAATTGCGTGTTGCCCCCGAGGAACACCCAGTCCTACTCACCGAGGCCCCCCTGAACCCGAAAGCTAACCGTGAAAAGATGACCCAGATCATGTTCGAAACCTTCAACAGCCCGGCCATGTACGTCGCCATCCAGGCCGTATTGTCCCTGTACGCCTCCGGTCGTACCACCGGTATCGTCTTGGACTCTGGAGACGGCGTCTCTCACACCGTACCCATCTACGAAGGTTACGCCCTTCCTCATGCCATCCTCCGTCTGGACTTGGCCGGTCGCGATTTGACCGACTACCTCATGAAGATCCTTACCGAGAGAGGCTACAGCTTCACGACCACGGCTGAGCGAGAAATCGTCCGTGACATCAAGGAGAAACTTTGCTACGTTGCCCTGGACTTCGAACAGGAAATGGCCACCGCAGCTGCCAGCACTTCCCTCGAGAAGAGCTACGAGTTGCCCGACGGACAGGTCATCACCATCGGTAACGAGAGGTTCCGTTGCCCGGAAGCCCTGTTCCAACCATCCTTCTTGGGTATGGAATCCTGCGGCATTCACGAAACCGTGTACAACTCCATCATGAAGTGCGACGTCGACATTCGTAAGGATCTGTACGCCAACAACGTACTCTCTGGTGGTACCACCATGTACCCCGGTATTGCCGACCGTATGCAGAAAGAAATCACTGCCCTGGCCCCGTCGACCATCAAGATCAAGATCATCGCTCCCCCCGAGAGGAAATACTCCGTATGGATCGGTGGATCTATTTTGGCTTCGCTGTCCACCTTCCAACAGATGTGGATCTCCAAGCAGGAATACGACGAGTCCGGCCCTGGCATTGTCCACCGCAAGTGCTTCTAAACGCATTGTCTACGATTCAGCAACGTCGTACATCAGTCGAAATCGAGCATACGATCCATCGGTTTCCTTTGAGCAATTCACGTGCTGCAATAAAGCAACGTTATCAAAATATCACAATAACCAGATCATCGTCAGATCTCATGGAATATTCATCCATATTATGGTCACCATCCATGTCGTTTTGTATGATACGACGACCTGGTTGATCATATGTTGACTTTATGACCCTTTAATGGGCTACCAAGGTTACATTCATCTATCGTTTCATCATGGCCGAGGAGACCGGCAAAGGTGTTGGTTCTCGATACAGAGCTCACTCGTGGATGGCCATTCTTTGGTATCGAAACTCGAGGCCCGTGAACGATTCCAGATCGGCTGACCTATCTACCAAATGCATCTTTCGATCGTGAAAGGGACATTCTGGATACGCGAGAAGAAATCGGGGTCTTGAATCAGAGAATTGGACCAGCTTCGAGGAAAGCTACGCTTATTTCACTGTTACGCGAGATGCCTCCACCACAACAACAAATTTCTTAAATAATACTATACCTAGCCTGCTAATCGAAGCAAACACACCATCAGTACTCTTCTATTTTAATTTATTTTGTAAATATTATACACTATATATTGCTATATTGTTATACGATATATCAAAATGTCAAATTAAATATACATTCACTCATACCATTACGTCCTTTGGCGTCAGTACCTTGATACGTTTGACATCTTTAGTTTCCTTGATACATTGTCCCTCCCTTAGAGATTAGAGAGATCAGAATTCTCTTTGAGAAATTTTCACGTACATTTCTTTTCCCTCGAGAATGTTGTATCTTCGTCTCTTCTACGAATTCTGCTTTCATATCGATCTTGTCCTTGAAACATCTGTAACATAAATTGTTGCATAAAAATATATACATGTATATACAGAAAACTCGACGTTAATAGATTCAACTGGACGTACGACTTCTTAGATTTCGACATTCTTTCGGCGAACAAAATTTCAATTACCTACAACTATATAAGTTTGCAATATAAACAACAAGCTTGCAAGATAAACACTCAAGTATCGAAATACACATTAAGTACAACAAACGTAGTACTATTTGTTGAATTACAATTTCACATATCAATTATTGATTGTCAAGTATTTATTCGCTCTACAACTATTTCAACTATGCTATATTTTATCGCGTGCCATGAGTGTTGTATGTGTAACTATAATGCACAAAAATTCGTGTGTAAGAAAGAGTTGCTGTTTCCTTTGCGATGTTCAAGTCCGAATATGTCTGCGGTGAACGCGGTGAAGCCGGCGGTTCAAGTGGTTTTAAAATAACTTTATTGTGACGTGGACCTAACCGATGACCTTGGCCTATTATGACTAATCCACTCCTGTACAGTTGACTTTATTTTTCCAATCCCACGGGATTCGACGAAAGAATTTTCGTTTTACGTTACGAAAGAAACTTTATTTTTTGGTCATCGAGCATTTTGGTCGTGAAAGGTACTGGAAGTTTGTACGTTTTCTCGAGGCTCCTTTCCCTAAATTTCTCTTTTCCGTCGATAAGACGGATGGACGATAAAAGAGCTATTCGGATCCTGCGATTTATTTTCGTTCCGATGCGTAATCCCGAAATATTCCTCCGAGTGTGATATCTGGGGACGAAAAAAGAGAGAACGTGCAGAGATTAAAATTCGATCCCCGTTGTCAGCCCCCGGATTAAACTAAATTTGATCATATCGAAGAGATGACATGCCTCGCGCAGATTTACAGCTGATAACTTTGAATCCGTAGAATTCCAAAGAGACTGAGATTCATTTTATCAATGAATTTCTGTAATTGAGACAGGCACGGTAATTGGAGAACGTGGTTTTAAAAATATCACGATTCGTATCATTTATTATTAGCGATTCGACTAAATACAAGAAATTCTTTCCTCAGTTACCGATAAGTAACTATATTTCAGCCAGGAGAGAACACAATGTTATGCGAGAGACAATTGTGTCTAGATGTTATTGTACATATACGTAAAAATCTACATTTTCTGTAATGATTATATATCTTCGAAATAATTTACATTCCATCATGCATAAATGGAATATACATATTTCGTTTTCGTGGTATTAAGCAACAGACAAAATTCAAAATAGGAACTGCGCTAAAATTTTTCATTTGATACGCGAGAGGATGTCACACGGCCAACTGAGTGAAAAAGTTATCTCTTAGAAGAGAATTTCCAAATATTGGAACATCAAGAATTAACAGGCAATTTACGGTTTCCTCGAGAAGATTATGTCTAATATAAGTACTCGGTGGATTTACACGGAATTCTATTTGTACATGAGATAAATCAGTGCTCTCGCTTTCTGCCTACATCGTGCAAGCAAACGCTCAGCTAGGCTCTTACGTTACACGACATTTTCGACTCAAACAAAACGGAGAGAAACACGAAAACTCACTTCCGCAATAAAAGAGGATCAAGACCTTTCCCGTGACTTGGGAAACTAGCGGTGTACAGGCTTAACTTAGCTTCCACGGAACTTCCTAAAGCAAAAGAGACTATCGAGTACAACTTCAGAGTCGCAAATTCTCCAATAATACTTACAATTAGCTAATTATGATCTCAGAATTAACTACTCGCCTGAAGATAGTTCTATAAACACGAAGAAGCACGAAAAAAAATTACAAATTATATTATTTTCCAAACAAGGCGAAAGTTTACCATTTATCATCAATTGTATTTTCATAATTAAAACGTTAAATAGTGATGACATTCTTTATCTTTAGAAGAATGAGAAGAAAATAATTGTTTTCTAGATTCTAGACAATTTTCGCAAAATTTCATTCGAATTTTCATCCTTTCAACATCGACTCACGAGAAGACAATAGCGAGGAAATCTTTTCTTTATCTCTAGAATACGAAGAAGTTACATTACAAATACCGTTTCCTGAACAGAAGGCAAAATTTCAACGCTTAGTATCCGAATTTTCACGAGTAAAAACGTCGAGTTGCGAGAAGACAGAACAGCGACGAAATTCTTTATCTTTAGATTTAGAAGAAGGCTACATTACAAATACAGAAGGCAAAATTTCCACGCTTATTATCCGAATTTCCATGAGTTGAAACGTCGAGGAGACAGATTAGCTACGAGGAATGATAGAAGTGTAGGAAGAAACGACGGCGAAGATTTTCAAAGCGGCGCATTTCTCTCGGCCCGCTTAGGGCCTGGGGCGAGCGTCGCGACGCCACGCGAGGCAAGCCTTTTTCGTGCCTGTCGAGCAGGCACCATCCCACGAGAATGCGGGGGCGTCCTGACGAGAGCATATATTCGACGTCGGGACGCAGCCGAGGCACAGACGCCACTCCAACTCTGTCCCGTGCACGGTACGTAGACACTTGGTTCTCTGGAAACGATATTTCATCTATCACGGACCTCTTTGTCGGCTACCTGCAGAATCCTCGAATGAATTATCAAAGATACCGGATAGTAGTTGATCGATCCCTTGCGTGTTTGTTGTTCGTTGTATCACTCGGATCGTAGGATTTTTCAATCGATCCTTTGAAATCGGATAGAAGAAAGGCGTCGAGGGCGTTGATAGAACGCTGTTAGACTTTTAAGGGAGTGGTCGAGTTTCCTTCCGGTATCTCGCATCTGAAATAGCATCGAGGATTAACTGCACAGTGTGTTGAGAACGAGAAGTAGTAATATTGTAGCAGTTATGTGACAGAAACTTTAATAACTGGTTTTTATTTGTCATTTAGAATGGAATAATGATATACGATAGATACTTACTTATGATATATATCTTAATAATTATTTTTAGATCTGTTGAATTTGACGATTCAGTCTTTATTTCTTCAATTAATAAATGCAACGAATAATATCATTTGTTTTGAAGCATTTTGGCCGCGAATACTTCGTCTATTTCAATTACCGAATAAGTTTAATATTAGTACGTAGAAACCTTCAAGTTTATCGGAGTTCTCTTTGAACATCAGATTTCTACAAATTACATATTCTCTGCGTTCTCTGCGCTCGCAAAATATTAAAATCGTCGCAGCTTGCCGACTACTAATTTCCCGAATTTGCTAAACCACAAATTACTATCATTTCATTTACACCTAACAAAATTTAACAATCCAAAGGTATATTGAAACATTCAAGATTCAAACTAACTACCTCCTGTTTTCAAAGTTACACGTAACATTCTCGTAATTTGCATTCGTCGTTGTTTCGCGCGCGAATTTCTTCCCTCGGCAAACGAAAGTTCTTCTAAGCAGCTAATCACCAGAGTGCCAGAAATATCCGGTACGGGGCGAATGGCCGACTCGTATCGTCATGTTTAGGCATATTCGAGGTCTTTGCCCGTGTGTGAAGTTCGTCCTTTTGCGAGCGGGAGCATAATTTTGGCACGCGCGATGCCACGTCGTTACGCTTTATCTCCCCGCGGACCGAGGGGAGCCGCGGCGAGGAGAGACGGTGTTACCCACCATAATCGACGCTTGCACTTATTAGGGATCGTTCGTCGGTCGTACGTCTAAAGTTAGCGTCGCGGCGCCCCGAAATAGTGCCGCGACGCCGGGGCCGCTTGCCTATCGTTTTATAGGCAACTGGGTCAATTCTGGCGAGCACCAACGCTTTCCGCGAAAGCTACATGCGTGCTACGCGACTATACCTATATTGTTTCACTTCCTTTTCGTTTTTACGTGTACACATTTTTGCAATCGAACGATATTTATTGGGCGAATGATCGTTTTTCTTTTCCGTTCGTTGAAGAATTAGTTTCAGAAAATTCATTTTTTTTTTTTTTCTCTTTTAATTACGATTTTTGAGAATTTGTTCTCGGTGCTCAACGTCGAGCTTTGATAGGATTCCATTTCCAGATATTTTTTTTTTCGGAGACACGTTGAAATATAATATATTAAAAAGTATTAGTGCGTACTTTCACATGTATGATAAAATTGTCGCAAGAACTTAGTGCAATCCTACTAGAAAACAATATCGCACAGATAGGTATTTGATAAAATCAAATATCCTGATGACGCCTAGACATCAATGTTATCAAACGATCGTGCTAAGAAAGCGAACGACGAGGAATTAAGAACGATCGTGATTTTTGTTACAGAGAACTAAAATCGAAGAAAAAGCAAAATGTGCGACGACGAAGTAGCAGCCCTTGTTGTTGATAATGGATCCGGTATGTGCAAGGCCGGTTTCGCCGGAGACGACGCGCCTCGCGCCGTCTTTCCCTCGATCGTAGGTCGCCCCAGACATCAGGGTGTGATGGTCGGTATGGGTCAGAAAGACAGCTATGTCGGCGACGAGGCACAGAGCAAGAGAGGTATCCTCACCTTGAAATACCCGATCGAGCACGGTATCATCACCAACTGGGATGACATGGAGAAGATCTGGCATCACACCTTCTACAACGAATTGCGTGTTGCCCCCGAGGAACACCCAGTCCTACTCACCGAGGCCCCCCTGAACCCGAAAGCTAACCGTGAAAAGATGACCCAGATCATGTTCGAAACCTTCAACAGCCCGGCCATGTACGTCGCCATCCAGGCCGTGCTGTCCCTGTACGCCTCCGGTCGTACCACCGGTATCGTCTTGGACTCTGGAGACGGTGTCTCTCACACCGTACCCATCTACGAAGGTTACGCCCTTCCTCATGCCATCCTCCGTCTGGACTTGGCCGGTCGCGACTTGACCGACTACCTCATGAAGATCCTTACCGAGAGAGGCTACAGCTTCACGACCACGGCTGAGCGAGAAATCGTCCGTGACATCAAGGAGAAACTTTGCTACGTTGCCCTGGACTTCGAACAGGAAATGGCCACCGCAGCTGCCAGCACCTCCCTCGAGAAGAGCTACGAGTTGCCCGACGGACAGGTCATCACCATCGGTAACGAGAGGTTCCGTTGCCCGGAAGCCCTGTTCCAACCATCCTTCTTGGGTATGGAATCCTGCGGCATCCACGAGACCGTGTACAACTCCATCATGAAATGCGACGTCGACATCCGTAAGGATCTGTACGCCAACAACGTACTCTCTGGTGGCACCACCATGTACCCCGGTATTGCCGACCGTATGCAAAAGGAAATCACTGCTTTGGCCCCGTCGACCATCAAGATCAAGATCATCGCTCCCCCCGAGAGGAAATACTCCGTATGGATCGGCGGATCTATCCTGGCTTCCCTGTCCACCTTCCAGCAGATGTGGATCTCCAAGCAGGAGTACGACGAGTCCGGACCTGGCATCGTTCACCGCAAGTGCTTCTAAGCAGTTATGCTCGATCCAAATTATTATTACTATCGATATTGTTATTGCTACACCTTTTCCCAAAACACACCGTTCACTGCCGTACCGCTTCGTCTAGTTGCGTCTCCGTTAGTTCATTTCTATCGGCACTGTTTCTACGTGGCGGTGAGATTTTTTCCGACGATCATGGTCTGAACATATACGTCATCTTTTGTATATAAGTTTACATCTACGGAATAAATCAGTCTTATATTCTTACAACTAATCAAAACGTAGCTTTTCATTTTACGATTCCCTGACGAACAATTGGTATTTAGAGATCGATATATTTTCAATTCTATTGTATATATGTATATCTTTTAAATATTCTTTCTCAATCAAGAAGAGTTTAATCTCTTGATTACCGAATCGAAAAAATACTTACATCTTAATCAAAACTACTTATTTCACACCGTATTACGATTAATTACGTTACAATCGGATCATTTCTTATTAATGTCGTGCGTTTGCAATGGGATGCTGCAAATATTAAGATTGAATTTAAAAAGAAGGAACAAGCCTTTACTGTACATCCGTATTGATGGCTGTGCTAAATCAAAATTTCGCATACTTCAAAAATGAAAAAACTAGGTAAAAAGTAGGGATAACGGGTTTAAATACTAACGGGGTCTAGGAAAAAATTTGTTTATTGAAATTCTCGTATAAAAGTCTACGAACTTGTGGTCGAACATGAACAACATATTGGGAGGGGTAGTAGTACACATGATCTACCATGCATGGGCTGAATTATGCGAGGGATTAATTGAATTGCTTCTATTAAAATTACCGGGGTATCCAAACTTCTTTCAATTATCGCAAGTTTCGTCGCCAATTTATTAAGGATAGACGCACGCTCATCCAGGAACACATTCCCTCTTGTTGCTGGCTTCTTCCTTTAGTGTAGTCCACGCACTGAGTGCTTGTCCCATTTGTGTTTTTCGCACCATAGCACCTGCAAATTTTTATTTGTCACGCTATAACAAGTTACTCGTTACATTTATACAGAAGATAGTCCGAATATTTTTACATTTAAAAGTAATATAATTTTGTCATGCAGCTTTTAACATTTTTTTTTTCAATTTACTACTCTGTATCTATATATATAGAGAAGGAAACTTTTCGAACAGATTGTAGACGTCAAATCATACATGCATGAAAGATAAGATTTATTCCTTCAAAATTCTTGCATAAAAAAAGTTTTTACGACTCTATTTGATAAAAATATCAAAATCGTCATATTACTGTTATTAACTTAACTCAAAGTCGTTGCAATTTTTATCAAAGGCTCGTCTATTCTCCAAGTTCGTTTATTTTTCAGATAAAAAACGAGAGATTCGTACCGCGTTTTATAAATCAACACCTATACCTGACTTTTCATAATTCCACTACTATTGTCAATTCGTCGAAAGAATCTGACAAATATCGTGTCTGTTACAAGTCCTCCTTCCCCCACCCCCTCTCCCCCCTGAATTTTCTTGACTTTCCCGTATAAATGAAAATCGTCGTCACCTTCGAACATTCCGCCGATCGTCATCTTGCAGACAGGAAAGGTCACGAAACTTGCGAACTGTTGGCCGATCGATCGAGTCACCGTGCGTATACGTATAAGGGATTCCGTGTGAGAGTTATCGCTTGCGATAACGGACGTGCCGTTTCGGGGTAGAAACTCAGCAATGCGAATCTGCGAATCGGTCGCACGGTTCGACGGTGGTCTCTTGCAAAAAGGTGGAGGGGATCGGCGGTGGCTCGAGCTACGTGGTCGCCCCGTGCACTCCCAATTATAGAAAGCAGCCTAATCGTCTAATTATTCGATTCTACGTGCTTTTCATCGGCTGGCGATCGAATCGTACGCGCGATCGTAAAATTCGGATCGTTTAGCATTGAAAATCGCTGATGGGACTCGGCTCTAGATCCAGATTATTATTGTTGGCACGCTGCGTCATGCAAAGTCACGTACGTGTACATTTATGAGGATGAATGACAGCCGCGAAACAAAGTGCACGAGGTCTCGCGACACCCAGGAGTTGCAGTCGTTTTTATTAATCGAAAGTCGTCTTGTTCCAGCATGGAGATTTGAAAGATTGTTCTCCTCGCTTTTTCATCGTGCTTTACTTGCAAAAAGCGCTTCGTAAAATTATAATTAATTATTGAAACACGATGTATCTTAATAATATAGATTAAGATCGTTATTTTAATAATATACATTGCGAATCATATTGAGGAGAGCAGTAGAATCAAAACAGTAGAATGAATAGTCGAATATTCTAAAAAATATAGGCAATTTATTATATTAGAGAGATTAAGCGTTAATTAGAGTAATCAATTTGTTTTAAAGAGATGATACAGTACTTAAATTTGCATTACTTTGCAAATTTACGCTTCTAGCTTTGTGAAGCATTGATCAATTGATAAATCGGTCATTTACTATTTTGCGTAAATATTGAGATTCACTCTGTTAGATCTCCCTTTCATAAAATACACTTTGTCCAAATCTCATAAATCTTCGCATCTATTAAAAGCCACACCGATGCACAGCGATTTAAACTTCGAAACTTTATTCAAAAAACAATACAATCCCAAGATCCATAATCTTTACCAAGATCTACGTTACATCATTTACAAACCATTCGATCGATTAATTCAGATATCGATTCTATCCCCGATTTCGTATTTGAAGAAAACTGTCGAAGTTCTCTTCGTATCTCCTCCTCTTCCATCGTTTTAAGAACCATTTTAATAGTTTATTCCTTTACAGTCTCCGCGACATGTGTAAGTTTAGTTAAAAAGTCGAGAAACACGAAGAACATCGAGACATTTTGACGATGAAAGTGAAAACACTTTAGTCCAGAAATTGAAGGGCAAATCGAGTTGAACGTCGGTGCCCTTCGACCTTCGGCCGAGGAAGCACCCAACGGGAGACGGCCCTGGCGCGTGACGAGTCCTTATTTGGATTGGGGGGCCGTCGGCCGCCGCCTCGTCGCGACGCACGGCGTCTCTCCCTCTCGGCGTCACGGTTAGGGCGGCTAAGGACTAGGCGGTGGCGGCGGGTCGGGACGAGTGTTAATGCACGATAGATTTCCATCTAAGGGGCGGATCGCTATTTTCGGCTGCGAACCGATATGGATAAAGGGACCCCACAGAGCCGGCACTGTGCCACTCGCCGCTCTCGGTCTCTTGCACGACGTACGCCCCAAAGCGACCATTGCCGATCTCTCGACTCATTAGCGAACGGTAAATTGGAACCAGTGTCCCAAGTTAGTTTGCATCGGCTAAGAGCGTGCGTTAGAACAGTGCGTTACCGGCGAGCTATCTCCTCGATTGCTTCTTTCATCGAGAACGAGGGTTGCTCGCGTGGTACTTACTCGCGGACGATCGCTTCGGTCCTCGTGCGAATCAGTGCATTAGAAACGCGTAAGGTGTATTCACTGGTATATAATTCGCGTCGTTTCAGTGAATCGGCATCGTCGACCTTGCCGAGAGAGTGTACGAGGGCCGAACGCACGTCCAGGATTGCATCGTCGTCGTATTATGATTGTGAAGTGACGTTTCGAAGAATGTGATAACCATGCTTGTGCTTTTCTTCTCCTTTTTTCTTCTTTTTAATTATTCGTTGCTACTGCCGATTTTAGTAGGCAATTTTTCTTCACACGAAATGATGATTGATAATTTGACAAAGTTTTTCATTGATTAACAACTAGATAGTTCTAACGTGATCGAACTAATTGTTATAACAAACAGTTTAAATTAACTTAAGTAACTTTTTTAGTATCCTCTATTCTTTCATTCTCTGTAACATTATTTTCTACATCGTCTTGAGAATGGCAAATGTTAATTGTAGTTCATGAGGAAATGAAAATTCTTGACGCTTAACTTAACTGACTGCATAAGACCCTGTTTGGAAACAAACAGAGATACAACAAGTACATATTCTTATATTTTCTTTGTCATCCAATTTTCGCAGAAGGTAACACTAATAACTAACCAAGATGTGTGATGATGATGTTGCGGCACTAGTCGTGGACAATGGGTCCGGAATGTGCAAGGCGGGATTCGCTGGAGATGACGCACCGCGTGCTGTCTTCCCCAGCATTGTTGGCCGCCCTCGTCATCAGGTACGAAAATTTGAAAGATCACCTTAATTTCTACTAAAAATCATCATTTCCCTCATACCCTGTACGCTAATATTTCGAATAATCATTTCAGGGTGTGATGGTCGGTATGGGTCAGAAAGACAGCTACGTAGGAGACGAGGCCCAAAGTAAAAGAGGTATACTTACCTTAAAGTATCCTATAGAACACGGTATCATCACCAATTGGGATGATATGGAGAAGATTTGGCATCACACCTTCTACAATGAATTACGAGTTGCTCCTGAAGAACATCCTGTCCTACTCACCGAGGCTCCCCTAAATCCGAAAGCTAACCGCGAAAAGATGACCCAGATCATGTTTGAAACCTTCAACAGCCCGGCCATGTACGTCGCCATCCAGGCCGTATTGTCCCTGTACGCCTCCGGTCGTACCACCGGTATCGTCTTGGACTCTGGAGATGGTGTCTCTCACACCGTCCCCATCTACGAAGGTTATGCCCTTCCTCATGCCATCCTCCGTCTGGACTTGGCCGGTCGCGATTTGACCGACTACCTCATGAAGATCCTTACCGAGAGAGGCTACAGCTTCACGACCACGGCTGAGCGAGAAATCGTTCGTGACATCAAGGAGAAACTTTGCTATGTTGCCCTGGACTTCGAACAGGAAATGGCCACCGCAGCTGCCAGCACCTCCCTCGAGAAGAGCTACGAGTTGCCCGACGGACAGGTCATCACCATCGGTAACGAGAGGTTCCGTTGCCCGGAAGCCCTGTTCCAACCATCTTTCCTGGGTATGGAATCCTGCGGCATCCACGAGACCGTGTACAACTCCATCATGAAGTGCGACGTCGACATCCGCAAGGATCTGTACGCCAACACCGTACTCTCTGGTGGCACCACCATGTACCCCGGTATTGCCGATCGTATGCAGAAGGAAATCACTGCCCTGGCCCCGTCGACCATCAAGATCAAGATCATCGCTCCTCCCGAGAGGAAGTACTCCGTATGGATCGGCGGATCTATCCTGGCTTCCCTGTCCACCTTCCAGCAGATGTGGATCTCCAAGCAGGAGTACGACGAGTCCGGACCTGGCATCGTTCACCGCAAGTGCTTCTAAGATGTTGCACCTGATTCAGGGATTCATGATTTTCGCCTGCTTTCTTTTCTTTTTCTTTTTCTATTCGTGCTCGTGTATCTCGAGCTCCGACCTCTTCAGATATGGGAAGCACCGACGCCAGGGAAAAGAAAGAGAGAAGAAGGTAGAACGGGGGTGGAGGAGGAGGGGGGGAAACGAGATTTGGGAAAGGAAAATTACTAAAGTGCCTTTATTCTACACATTTATCAGACTGTACTTTACTTTTTAGTTTGTACAACACGACTGTTTGTTATTAACGTTAATTAATTTATTGACAATAATCTCCTCGGCAATTGCAACAAGCCCTTCTCAGTCTTGTGAACATGTATACGCTGACTTACATGTATCGTACAGAGACATGCACACATACACATACATACACAGATACAAAGGCTTTTTTGAAATCGTAAGCGCACGTAATTTGGCATTTGCGATACGCACGGGGTGGTAATCGACGAGAGTGAAGTATAATGATATGGAAAACCATAACCAGGCGCATCGACGTCGGCTCATATTGCTGCCTGGCGTATTGTTCTTATTATATCACATAATTGATGATAATAAAACTGTATTATATAATAATTTAATGTCGGATTATGTGAACCTTATTGCACGCGGTATTTCTGGCGAATGCTCAAAATGATGATATAATAGATGGAAACAAATTACAAATTTTATAGATAAAGTTCAAGAGAATTATTGTGTTTTCGATTCTCATGACATTTAACTGCGGATAACAGTGTATTCTGGCAGCTAGCCAATTTGTGTGCAACTCTAAATGACTATATTTCTATTTCTTTCAGTAGGCTGTAGACTTACGCGGCAATTAAGAAAAGTCTTCATAATTCTCTGTTCATTATCGCAATTTAGGCGACACTAAGAATTAGAATAATGTAAGCGTTGAATCTGCAAAACGGAAGGTACTCTATATCGAGGATCGAGGATATATAACTTTGATCCAGAAATAGAACTACAGGCTACACCTGTGTTCAGCCATAACATTTTACAGAAACATCGCTATCCAAATTAAACGGTAAATCTTCCGAAATAGAAATAATTAAATTTATCGCTTCTCCGTACGATTTATTCGTTATTTATGGAATTGAATATCATTGCACAACAAAACGTTTCATTTATTCCCTTGTCCACTTACTTGATTCATTAAATTTACCTAAATATTATTATTTCGCGTTTTTCGATGTCAAAATAATTACTTCTATACAGGAAACTAATTTGTTTCGTACACGATACCTTCGACATCTTCCGAGTTTGAACATGGTCCGTTATAGATTTCTCTTCGAAGGAAAACCCGTAACCCAAGACGAGCGATAAAACTGTGCTACAAATAAAGAAATAACAAAAATAGAGTTGTACGGTACGTGGATGCGGTAGCTGTTGGGGAGTGCATACCGGGGGTCCCCGGGATCGTCTCCTAGCCTTACAAGGCCCCCGGGTGACTTACGCTTATTCCGACGCTTCGCCAACTAAAATTAGAGCCCGCACTCTTTGGGACGTGTATGCATGCGTACGTGCACCTGCATGGGGTGGAGGTACACGAGTTTAGGACGACTTTATTACACTTCGTCCCTCTTCACGAGACTGACACGTGCTGAGAATGCTAATGCTAGAAAACAGATAGCTAGCTTTGCTTACTCGACAAGTATGTGTATACGCACATATTACGAGACGCTGTTCTTTGCCACTTAATTATTATACGTCGCATGATGTATGACCTGTTTTGAATGAACAGTGAAAACTGATCGTATGATTACTCGATCTATTATATTTTTAATGAGATAGACGAACAGTTAATTTCTTGTTTGAAAAGACAGTGTCGTCTTTTCAACTTGACTTTTTTACTTGAAAGAAAATTTGTTATCAAGCATGATAAATAAGATTTGTATTATTATTTTATTTTAGATACGTGATAATATAGATATGAAGATTACTTTAATTTAATTGTTCAACTTGTAGATAAATTGCGTTCGTCCCAAATGGATAGAAAATTATTAGTTTCTCGATCATTACAGTAGATCTATCTCGATCTTCTAAACGTAGGTAAATATTACGTATTTTAAATTACAAAATAATTTATTTCAATTCTAAATTAAATGGCAATGTAAAAACTCGAATCACAGTCAAAAAATATAATATATTATATAAAAATATAATATAACATAATACGAACTGATTGAATTGATAAATTTAAATTGTTAAATTTCTAAATATTATTTTCTAAATTTGTATTTTTAAAAATATCTTCATACTTTTTTTTGAACATTTATACGAGACGTTAACATTTATAGATGCATGAAACATATTGAATTTTTTGTGATCGTTTTTTGTGATCTTTAAATCAAATCCATATTGGGTAGTTCTTACTATAAGTAATATACTAATACTGTAATATACTAGTAATATATTACTTGTTAAGTAGTTCAGATATTCAAATGCTTTTTCAAATTTCATAATAAAGAATATACTCGGCTTGTATCTATAGAATCATTTTCGATTATCTTCTACGTTTCTACAGGCATATGGATGTACGCATGTGTCACAACATATTTCTGTTCTTTAAATAAAAAAAGTGTAAAATAGTTACATTCATAACCTTAAATTCGAGATACATTACTAAAAGTGTGTTTTATCATTTAAAAAACTTATTTAAATGTAATTTAACAAAATAACTTGTAACATAAAGTGCTATTTGTACATATACATATGTATATACGAAACATTTACGATGATTGTCACGTATATTCTATGAAAACCAGGATAAATCAAGCGATGACAAAGAACATCACTATTACTTTTGAGATGTAATCTATGTCTTATCGTACGGCCACAAAAGAAAGTAAAATGTTCATGGAAATTCAGGTGCATTTAAGTAGAAAGGGGTTAAGTTAGTAATCTGTGATTATTAATATCTATATATAAGACGACTCACGTTCGTTAAGGAGTTTTATGATCCAATTCGAACGAGAATCAAAAATGCCGAGGTTACAATATAAAATATCAATATGTCAATACATGGAATAGAAATATTTTAGAAATATAAGGTAAGTTTTGTAAATAACTAAAGATTTTAATAGAAGATAAGTCTGGTTTTTGAAAACAGTTGTAAAATTATAAGAGTGTTTGATTCTCTGGAGACACAATCTTAAATAGCACGATGCTTCTTTGACTGGAAAAATATATTATTAAATTTTTTGTATTATCAATTCAAATTATTTATGAATATTTTAATATATTATTCTGATATAGAATATAATAGCATCGCACAATATGGTAAGCTTGTATTGGAATAAAAACATTTATTTTGCAGATTTATATTACATTGGCACAAAATGTAATATTAAAGGTAGTATTCTTATATTATGTTTACAATGAGGAAAGTTATACCAATGAGCTGGTTGAACCAGATATTGTTGATTTTAAGTATATTATGCGCACTGTTATCTTTAGTTATACAAGAATGGGCTGGTCTCACACCATTACCGATATATGTTTCTATTTTGTGGGCTATTTTTATTATAATACTATCAGTGTGGCTCAGTTGTTTTTTATTTCAACTTGCATTGAAAGCTAATAGACCACTTAATATAAAATTTCTTAATAACTGGTTACATAAAAAAATACTGAACAATTTAAAATTACATCATTCTAAAAATGAAAGTGAATGTAATAATAAATATGAGAATCCAGTAGAAGTAAATAAAGATGCAAATTCGACACAAGTATCTGCTGAGAAGCAAAAGCGTAAAACAAAAAGTACATCTAGTGGGAAAGATATTTCTGCAAAAAGAAAAAGAGCGATGGAAATACATTATTTAGTGAAAGAAATACATTTAAAATGTATAAATGTTTGGTATAAATCTATCAGCGACGATACATCATTTCCTAATGAAGCACAAGAGCTATTAAAAAAATTATTGACCAAATTGTTTCATAAAATCAGTTTAATAGACAAAATAAAGCTTACTCATAAGCTGTTTAATGTGTTCTTATTACACTTAAAGGAGTATCACAGGTATGATATGTTATATATATATGTTTATGGAGTAAGTTATTCCCCTGAGTTAATTGAATTGCGTTATAGAGCATTGCGGCGAGTAGAAAAAGGAACTGCACCAAATATTGAGGAAGCATTTAAGTATTTACATTCCGGTTCCCGTAATATGCCAGCCTTAGAGCACAGGCTTCATCGAATGGTTACTATTTTAGCACAAGAATTTTTACAATGGGAGTTAACAAGTTCATTGCCATGCAAATTGTTACTATCTATCTTAGCAAAAAGATTATTAATAGTCATTGAAACAGTGAGTTCTCCAAATTGGTTATTTCAAAACTTATCTGATTTACTGCAACCAAAGGACATTTCCAAAACTAAAAGTGAACAGGAAGATAATGTATCACAAGCCAAAGTATGTGCACAATTCTGCTTATTTATTATTGATTATTACGAATTAATAAAATAACTATTTCAGAAAGCTATATCCAATGCTCTGGGAGATGGCATAACATCTGTAACAGCAGCTGTAATTCCACGACCATTACCAAAACCAAAATCTGATTCATCTACTGAAGCTTTAATTGATCGTGAAAATACCTCACCGTCTATAAATGATAAAAGACCCACTTTACGTTTACATAATTTAGGTACAGAACATAGAGGTCTATGGGGTCAAAGTATGACAGAGATAGATTCTGAAATGGAAGAGGATAAAATATCTCCTGTATACGAGGAACCTACAGATTTTGCCTCAACAATTGCTAGACTTAGAACTGTATTACAACAAAAATCAACTGTGAATACACCATTGTAAGGACTAGTATTTTTTTTTCTAAATTTTAATAATAAATCAAATATATATTTGCATTCCATTCTTTAGACATGTGGAAGAAAAATCTTATGTAGTATATGAAGGTAGTCAATTTACAAATTTGTCCATTCCTTGGACAGAATTTCATACAGCACTTGATGGATCACAGCAGTTATTTTATTGTATTCAATTTGATGATATAGAACAACGTGGAGTCGATCTATTTGAAACTACAACTGCTACTGTTAGAAGACAATATCGTGATTTTGCTCAGTTACATACTAGTCTACAAGAGGTGAATATAACGTTTCATACTTATTAATTATTTTGAAGTACTTTTTATTTCATTTTATGTAACGTACAATTTTCAGATCCCAGAATTAATGTCTATTATGTCAAACTTGATATTACCAGAAGGTGGTCGTCTTGAATTAGAAAATTATTTGAAAACTTTAACTACACGCTTGGCTAATGAATGTCCACCGCAATTGCGACATTTTTTACGGCCAAGTAGTAACGCTAATAAAAAGGCAGATGTAGTTGCACCACGATTTGACAAATTTTTGGTCAAAACAGTAAGTGGTGTTTTTAATACCTTAAAGACGGTTGTTCCAGGTTTTGAAATTGAACAAGAGGAAGAAAATGTTCCATTACCTACATTAATGCCTTTAGCTGATATTCCATGGAGATTCATCGAGAATATAAAATCGGTAATTAAATTTGAATTTTGACATTACATAGACTTAGTTAAATTTGTATTTTATATCGAATTAAATTTATGAATTAATTACAATAGAAAAGTTTGGCAGCTGAACTTCAACAATTAATAACTGAAAGAACTGAATATTCTTGTGTGGATTCTGCTTATGAAGCTGTTGATTCAATGGAAAGTACTAATGATTCAGCATTATTTAGTCACTGGTGGGAAATTGTAAAAAGTTCTTACGAAGGTGAATTAACATGTTATAAAAATTATATATTATAAAATGTTTCTATTTTTTTATTTTCATTTTCAGAGGATGTTGATGAATTGGATTCACATCTAATATTAACATGCGTTGCTGTAGATCTCATTTGTGAATTACTGACAGGAATTGGAAGTAATAATGCCTTGCAACAAGAGGCAGTTGTTAGATGGGCAAAGTTACTTATTGGAAATGTTACTGAACCTGTATTACAAGTAATAATTTCCTTTATTTTCTTTTTATTAATACAAGAATTGTTATTTCTATATTCAGATATGAATTTTGTATAATTTACAGACTGCTACTTTACGAATTTTTGATCAATTGGGTAAGATATCACTTCATACCGTACAAAATAAACTTTCCGAGGAATCATTGAAAGAAAGACTGTTGCAAGAATTATTAGCTAAAATTCCAAATGATATAAAATTAATATTCGGCGAAGATGATACCTTGAATATTTTAAAGTATTTACTTGATTCTTATGAAATAAAAAAAGTTAATATAGATTTAAACCTACAAATACTGGATGTTCTAGCATCACAATTATTAAATTCATGTAGGTCAAATTATACCACAACTGTTTAATTTCATTTGTTTTATCATTAAGAAAAGATAGATTCAATTCCTTTTTTCAATTTTATTGAACCACCAAAAGTTGCTAGCTATTGAAGTGTATTTTAGTCAAAAGGAATTGATGTGCCATATGTACTAAATTTGTTGACTTAATAATGTAGAATTATATAAAATTTTCAAAAATGGACTACGTACCTGATTACACATTTACACTAAGGATGCCAAGTATCTTTTTCATTAATACAAGACTCTTTATAAGTTGTATGATGTACATCATGCATATTAGGTACTACGTGCATTTAAATTCTACATTTATATTTAATGTTTAAGTTTTGTACAAATATTTATGAAAAATTATATTTCACAATAAAAGTCTATCAATATATATCAAATGAAATTTAGATGTATACAAAATCTTAGTAATCTAATACATATTTATTCTTATGCATAATAACATGTAATTTATAATTTAAGATTCCTTCCCTTTGCTCGAGCCTTTTTGTTTCTCTAATTGTGCTCTGAAATGAATAATTTTATTTTCAAAAATTTTATCATACCATTTTCAAGTATAAATTAAATACATTGTTATATTTTATATACATGTGATTAATATACTGTGATAAACTATTGTAAATATCATTGTGATGAGAATTGTACGCTTTGACTATTTGATCAGCTACAAACTTGAAACGCTTCCAAAATAATGTTATAATAAAAGTCACCTTAATTGCTGATTAAAGTCATCTTCTACATCGTCATCATCCCAATTGTCTTCCCAAACACTGATATCTTCATTGTCTTCTTCGGTAGCTGCCCAATCTATCAAGTCATTCAATTGGTTTGAGGTTAGAAAACTTTGCGAACCATTTTCATTAAATTGTAATAAATGTTGTTATACCTTCAGCAGGGAACTCTTCAAATTCATCATCCTCCTCTAATAAACCCAAATCAATTTTTGCTTTATCGTTTTTATTTTCTGTCATTGTGAGATTCAATTACGACAACGTAAACGCATGTAACACCACATATGAATAAAACCTCTAATAGCTTGAATTTTCTAAAGTTTATTTTTTTGCAGAAAATTTGATTGATTTATGAACACTGAAGTGCTAGCGTCACGCAGCGTTGAAACACTGAAACTGATCACTATTACTACCTTTGTTGCGCACTATCTGTGATACAATATTGTCGCAGTGAGGCGATCTGTGGTACACTAGCGCCGCAGATGGAAATAAAATTACTAATCATTATCTTTTTTTTCTAATCTCGCCGCTTATGCTGGGGACTGGGGACGTTCCGTTAAATTCCGTAGCGATGAAGTGATTCACAGTCGTAGTAGTTATTGAACGTCGACGAAGATAACTGCTTAAGTACAATGGGCTTGGAGGATTACAAAGAACTCGTGGCAACGTGTGCCTCGGTTTGCACAATGGGTCAAATGTTAGCCGGAACGTGAGTTGAGAAAAATCAAAGATCTTCACTTCGTATACGTCCTTTTTTTTCTTCTTTACACTTGATTTCTGTTAGGAAATTGTATGTTTTTCAGACAAAAGTAAGTTCGACAGACTTACATAGTTGTGTAACAGTTTCTTAACATTGACATTGACATTTACATTGGCATTGCTCTTTTGACTTTTCTTCCACGTGTTACGAACAATCGATATTCTTATTTTTCTTACGTATCGCGGCGAAATTGTAAGGAATCGTGCTACTTCTGCTAGTTTTAAGTCAAACAATTTAAGAAATATTAAATATACCGTATTGGTAAATTCTTGGGTGTGATCTTAATTTCAATTAAAATTTTTTTCTATTGTGTCATTTAAATATTTGGACAAATATTTTGTTATCCGCAAATATGCGCATGTCACGTGTTTTTTTAAATGATTGATCGTAATAAATATTACGTATATATGTTTATGTACAGGTTTTCATACAAGTAATTATATTGTTATTTTTCATATTCGTAAATTAAAGCAACGAGAATGGGAATGTATGATAAGAATGTACATTCGATTTATCATATTATTTTGTAATAAAAACATTTAATTGATATTTTTTATATATTCTTCATTTTATAATATACAAATTGGTAATTAAAATGAATGATAATTAGTTTTTATTTAACAGCTTTAGAACTAAAACTTACGTTTTTTCGTAAAATGCAATTCACGGCTAACATGACGTGCTGTTAAAGGATTACCACCAGTAATCATAACAATTGAATGTAAAGCATTCACTATCTCTTTAATAACAGCTTTAGAACTGTAATTAGTGTTTATTTATATATGAATTTTACAACTATATTCGTATGATTTGCAATTATATATAATTTTAAAGTGAAGTGCTGAGGTAATATGATTCATACATTAATGCAGTTATCTAATACCATTTCCTGTATGTAATATAGCAGACATCTAATATAAGTAAACGAATTATAATACATACATAATGTATATCTGTTTATCACCCAGATTTATAAGTCATTTAAAACTAAACTTTTTATTTTATAATTTAAAATTTTGTAAATATATGAATGAAAATTTATACTTGTAATTTTGTACACAAACATACATTTTGCATTACATGTTAATTTTAAGCGGATTAAACGATAAAAAATAATATATGATTATCATTTAATTACAGATTGGTATGTAAGGATATTTATCGAAAAGGCTCGTCCAGAGGATTTGATGCCATGCCTTTTTTGGGTGGTATAGGAATGTGAGTGCTTTATTTTGTTACTTGTTATAGAAGACACAGTATTAATAGCTTTGTTTCTAATAGAAATGTTAATTTCATAACTATAGTAAGAATATTATACATTGTAATATAAAAGGCAATTATATGGACTGTTGGAATAGATGTATAGTGAATCAAAAATCTTTTGTAGGTGCATTTTAATGCTTCAGTATGCATGGATTGTGAGGGATCCTGCGATGATTAATGTTAATGTTTTTGGATTACTCACAAATACAGCATACATGGCTGTATATTATTATTATTCACCACACACGGTACGAGTTCATATCTCCAAATTAAAATGCATGGCACTCTTTTAATTACTTTTCTTATCTATAACTTGTAAATTATTTTTCATATTTAAATTTTTCAGTTAACATTCTGTTACAATATATATATATATATAGATGAAGCTGCATGTTTAAATTTTGAACAAAATACCAAATTTCATCAATCAGAGACTAAAAGACTGTCAGAAATTATAATTAATTTTAATTGTTGCACATATTTCAGTCTTTTCTATTATGTATATCATACACTTATAAAAATTTAATATTCCTTTTGCTTATTGTATTTTTTAATGTTTTCGTGTAACCTACATGTGGCTACATCTAGCAAAATCGTATATCCATCAGTGGTGCAAAATGATGCCAATATACGCCTGTATATGGATTTTGCAAGCAAATTTGCTATTTGCAAATCTATTGCACAACTGATAGATATACAATGAGACACGTTTTTTTAAATTGAATTTCGAATAATTGTAATAAAATAAAAATATATCGATAGTCGCGGCAAAATTATGCCTTAACGAAGAAGCGAAGTTCCTGCTGTGCGAAGAAATTTTGGACAAATATTTCTAACCGCATCAGCGCCTGAATAAGTATTTTACATCAAGTCTTCCACATTTTTAGAAGGATACACTTGCTTTAATAGGCAAGGCAACAGCTTTTGTAACGGTCTTCCTTGCGTATGCACAAGTGGAAAGTCCCGAGAAGATCGAATTTAGATTTGGTTTGATTGTGACAATATTATTGCTCCTCTTAATAGCATCTCCTCTCGTACATATTGTAAGTATAATTCCACAAACCCTTTGCACGTTTTTTTCTTCACTCAAACGAATAGTATAAATATTACAATTTTTTTTGTCTGTTCATACTCATTTTACATTTTAAATTTTAAAGGATATATGTTTTTTCTTTCAATTGATCAGTTTCTTCTTGTACAATACACGTCGAAGAAACTTTTCAGTGATTACGTAACAATTCCGCGTTGAGACAAGTTCTAAAAAGCTGCGAACCGTGACAAATCTTGCAAATTATTCAGATAGAAGTGACGCAACTAGAATGGAAGATTTGAGATACTATCATGAGAATTTTATTGTCTTCAGCAATGAAATTTCTCGAGTTTCTTTAATTTTAAAGGATTTAAGATTGCGCATCTTTAAATTTTCTCAGCAAAGTGTTAGTGTATTTAACATTTGAATTATTGTAAGTACTTTGTCACGTACTACCTCAATTTCTCGTTGACCGAGATGTTCTTTGTACGTCATCGAGCGTAACCGTATTTTAATGATGTTCAATTTCAAACATTATGTATCGTACTATCTAGTCTAACAGTTTATTCGTATTTTTCCAACGATGAATTAGTGTATTTATTAACTTTTGGCGATAATGTAACGTGATGCTTGTGAATCATGCTAAGACGTTAGTAATCTATACTTGAGAATTCTGAATACTTTCATAATCTATACTTCTGGTTTCTTTATCTTATTACATTAGAATTGAATTGCCATGTGACTTTAAAACACTGTTGCTTATAATATATATCTGCTTTCTGTTTATAATAGATCAGGGATTGACCAAAATGTTTAAACTAACTATATTCACGAAATACAACGTGACTAGGTATGTACATCATTTATTGTTTATTCTTTTTTTTTCAGGGAGAGATTATAAAGACGAAAAATACGGATATTCTTCCGTTTCCACTCATATTTATGGGCACTATTGTTTCATTCTTGTGGTTATTGTACGGCCTTATAATTAACAACGCTTTTATTATCGTAAGTAGATAAGAGAAATTTTAAAAATATAGATTGACGTTACTCACTAATGTATTATATATTTTTTTAAAGTTCCAGAATTTCGTTGGTTTTGTCTTGTCTGTGTTACAATTGTCGTTGTTTGTAATATATCCATCGAAATCGAAAGACAAAACTTCTAGCCAAGAAAAGGAGGACTAAACGAAAGTAGAATTTTAAGCATTTAAATCGTGTACAAATTAGCAGTTAAAATAAGCTGTACAAATGTGTACATTATGAACGATAGTTTACACCACGTTAGCCACGAACGTTCACTGTTATGCCTAGACGATTCTAAATAAACAAGATTTTTTTAATTAAGTATACAATTCTTTAGATCCTGAATATTCGTGAGTACAAGAATTTCCATTTAATGCTGTCGTTTTTAGTCGTAATCTTTATTAGATCGATTTGTATAATTAACATTACAGAATAAAAGGATGAAGTGGCCAATTTTTAATAAGGCGTTATTAGTTTAATCCATATTGGAACATGTAGAAATCAAATAATTGAAGATTAGTTGAATGCAAATTGACACATTTTTTTTTACACTGGAATAATACTTAGTCTATTAATAATCGGAATTCGTTAAAGATCGTTAGTATATAAATATAATTAATAATATGATATACAAATGAAACCGTATTCAGCGTGATTGTAATAGTTAAATTTAGAGTTTTATCAGAGTAACAAATTTAATCAGACCTTTTAATCGGATAATCTTTGATTAATTACGATAAAATTTAAAAAAATTTAAAAATTATAAATTGAAGCTTTGTGTAAATGTTGTGCACGTGTGTTAATAGTACAATGCAGCACGCAAAAAGGGAGGGAGATCTCCCCTTGTAGTCATTCAGTTATATTTAAAACAGGAAGATCTTTTCAATTGGTTAACAATTGCTCTAAATGATGGTAAATTTTGGTAAGTGACTGCATATGTTCTCTTCGTTATTAGAAAGAGAAGAAACGTCAAATCAATTTATTTTTAATCATAATCGTCAAACATTTCCTGAGAATACAATTATTTGATATCTCAAAATTAATTCGTCGGGAGGACTTTTAGTCTAATTTATAAAACCTTGACCCAAGCAACTGTATGAACAGAGCATTAATAGAACAACGTTTGAATGAAACGAGCGAAGAGCTAGTAATAAAGACGGCCGTTGTTTGTATTTTTAGAAATTATTTCTCGCTCTTTCCTACTCTTTCTTGAAATATAAAGTCGACTATTTGCTCGCGACTTTTACCGCATAAACTTTATCTTATCTTCAGCATTGTTTCAAAAGTCCATGGTTATCGATTACGTTAACAATAAACTCTATTACTACATTGGACGGAATTCATTACGTAAATTCAATTCCGACTATCATTATTAATAAGCGGCAGAATGTATACTTTTCAATGAAATCGTAACGGTCTCGGTTTGATCTTTCAGCGTTTGCGCTTTCGACTCAGATCTATTAAAAATAATCAAAGGCGATTACCATTTGATTTTCTACGAAAGCCACGTTACACACAGCATGCAAATGTAATTCTCTTGGCAACTGGTTCCACTCCCTTGCGATTTACGTCTGCGATGGGCTCGTTAGTAGTCGTTCTTTGTATCGGCTTATTATATGAACGGCGTACATCGTCGCTTGACTTTCTGATCGAATTTGCCGGCTAATAGCAGGAAACAGTGACCTTCTACGTAGACAGTAGCTTGTCTGATACATTGTGGTCAGTAACGTGTCCGATTGTTTGACGGACACCGGTGCTCGACGATTTCGTCGTTGATCGTTTACACAACGCGCGAAATCGAACTAGACGAACGAACTATTTATAATAGATTTATGACAGATTTATGACAAATAATTGTACCTTTTTTTTTTTTATTTGTAATTTAACAAAGTAAAATTGTAGCTTAATACTGTATTGATAAAGTCGTAAAGTGACGTGTGATTTTGAGTCCTGGAAATTTTATATGAGTGACGATTTGTAAATGATTTTCTTTTTGGTTCGTTTCGTAAATAATATCTTAGGCAAAGAACGTATATTTGGTGTTTGAGATTAATGTAAATTCTCTAGTTGTTTTGCCATTCTAGTTAGGATAATCAAAAGGAAGTGGGATGAGGTGAGTGTAGATATATTTTTTTCGACCTCTCTCGATATAATAACGATGATCTCAAAACGAAATTCTTTTTGTCGATAGAAAATTTTCAGACGTGCAAGTTAAATTTTAATGAAATTATCTTCATAACTTTGTTTATCTACGTATGTTAGGGTTGAACTTGTATTGAAGAATAAAAACGATTTGGAAACAATGTAAGTGATTTTTATATTCTATCAAAGTAGAATTCGTTCCCTTATAAGTTATTTTTACTATTTTTGTTAAATATTGTTTTATGGAGAAAGAAATTTCAAACCCACGTGTTATATAATATTACAGATTCGGTATTTATCTTAAGAAGAAAATTAAGGAGCAATGTTTACTTTCTTCAATTAATTATTTTAAAATCTCTACCTCGAAAAAGAAGCATGATTCACGCCTGTCACATTCGGTCAACGATCTACGTCACGAAACTGTGACTGGTTATCATAATCCATCAGGTTGATTGATCAACGAACAATGTAACGAAATAAAATTAACATTTTTAGCTTTCGTTATTTTTTCTTCGAAAAATATGTCTAGACTTCCAAAAAAAGTTCCAGTAGAGAAGGGGAAGAAATATTAAAAGAAGAAAAATGAATGAGAACAATCCAAAATAAAGTGATCAGTGATAGATTTTGATGGTTTTGAATATTAAGAATGTATCTGTAGTGAAGTAAAATTATTTAATTCATATAGTTGTTAATATATTTAATATTTTTAATATACTACATGTGTATCACATGTTATACCATATATTCAAGTGTATAGAAATATTAATATATTTAATGTATATTCAAGTATTAAGATATATATCAAGTATAACATATATATAAATTAATTATAAATTATTTATAATTATATGCAAGAAAGAATCTATAAAATTCAATAAATTCTCTTGTAAATTGTATTATAAGATACACATGCAAGTAAAAGATTTTATTGCTCACAATAGATATTAAATATATTAAAAATAAAGAATGTCTTAACACTTTTGAGCGGCAGTATATATACGTGAATATTCGTTTTTCTGTACACGAATGCAACATTTGAAAATCACATATATAGAAAAGTAGTAAAAAAATCAAAAAATTTCTATGTTAAAAATCGTCTAGCTGTAACATTCGAGGAGTTGCTCAACCAAAAGATAATAAGCGCATGTTCCAACAACATCATACAACTTGAAAGCTACACATTTATGTTATATTCATATCGTATGTGATCCATGCATCATTTTAAAAACACCAAATGAATGATTTACAACGATTTTCAATTGGAGTAAAATGAACTAGAATTTCGTTTGCTTATAGGATTAATTAATCGTACACGATGTTTAAATGTGAATATACTTCGTCGAGTCGATAACTTGACCAAACCGCACACCAAATATTGCCAATTACACCAAGGGCTACTCGTCGTATACTCAAGATTAAAAAAGACATTTGTAATATATATGAAGAAGACCAATACCAAAGACTATTGTGTATAACATATCCAAAAACGTACAATACCAAAGACTACTTGTATAATAAAGATTATAGATTAAAATACATATATAGTATATATATATACATATAAAAAAAAGATTAATACTAAAGACATGTATTAAAAACTAAAAACACGGAATCGAAACAGAAATATGTTGAATACACGTGTGACAGAGAGAGAGAAATCTGTAATTTTTGGCTGGGAAAACTGACGATCACGGAAGCCAGAGTTCGATCGCGGCCGGAAGAGCCGTACGGATGGCGCGCATCCACGAGATTCGTGTCCGCGCACGCTTCTTTCATCGTGATTGATCCCGAGTGTGCGCCAACCAACTGGTTGTTAGTATGTTCACACACAGGAAAATAGCTGGTTAGCGTGAGCGTGCATCTGTTGTGTGTGGAGGTGGAGGACTCGTTATAACACCTGCTGCATCCCTTGTGCCTCTCGTCGCGTTCCAGTCATGTGAATCAGCTGATGGTTCGTATGTATAACAGAGCACACGATTAAGGACAAGTTTAGAGAGAACGAGTAGGATACCCTGTCTTTGAACCGTGTAAACACTGTTTCTGCGATTCAGGATAAACGTGCTTGGGGGCCAGGGTCACCAGGCGTTCGCGATTCCACGTACACGTGCTCGCTTTCCCTTTTTACACGGGCCGTGAATGAGAAACTTTACGAGTTACGAGAATGGACGAAGATCGCGTGAAAATGAAACACGACGACACGAATGAGATACGACAAGTCCATTTTTCCGACTTTTATGTTGTTTCGCGGATGAAAAAAAAGAAAAAGAGAAATGTATTTTGATGTAAAGTAGTTGAGGGGAGAGACGTATTCGTAAATACGTGCATTTCGAGAATAACGTCAGTTATGTCAGTTTCGTATAATTTATATTAGAATATTGCGGTATTAATGAGAATTGTAATTTCATAAAAGACGGGAAATGTGACTTGTCAACAAGATTGCGGATTTTTGTACAAATTTCTACCGTGGAAAGAGAAATAGAGAAATTCTTCATGTGCAGAGAAACAGAAATTAAATAGAGATTCATTTTATTTATTGGAGATTATAACGAGTACTTTATATAGTATATTTTTGTAAATCTTTTTATATACGTTTTGTATATATTTTTGCACATTGTATGCATTTTGTAGATTACCATCAAATTTACTGTATATATATATATATATATATATATATATATATATATATATAGAATAGAACTTACTTTATATATAACTTTATATATATATATATATATATATACATAGAATGGAACTAGAAAAAGCTGCAACTTTGTTTTACACCTTAGAAACTCGAGAAAATAAGAGTCTTGCTAATTTGGGAATTTTCCCTAATTAAGCGTTCAATCAACAGAAATGTAATTACTCGATTATAAACATTTAATATTCGATACACACATGGGAACGAGAAATGATTGAATGGCAATTAAAAACCAATCAAGCGGAAAGTTCGATCGAGAATAAATTGTTTGAATCACCAGTTTGAATGAGTAATTTATCGATTAAGCGTATACATTTTGTATATTTTATTCCAATTTTCCAAGTTAGAATGGATGACGTATTTCTGTAATGCGAAATTACCACCCATTTTCAATTTTAATTATCGCGTTAGAAGTAAAAGGGAACGAATTACACGTGATTTTTAATTATACAATATTTCCTAATATTTATTTAACGATATATAATCTGAATTTTTCTCCGATTGTCAACGTGGACAGCGTGGTTTTTTTCAATCGACTTTCTCGAGTCGAGTTGGTAAATTATGAACGCCACGCGGAAAGCGGAACGTTTCCCTCCGCGCTCACATGGCAGAGGCTCATCCAGAAACGGCAAACCCTCTCTCCCATTAGACTTAATATCAATTTAAGCCACGATGCAGAGAGTATTTCGATGCCGTGTAATTTGCTTGAACGTTCGTTAAGTATATCTGGACAATTATAACCGTGTCCAATAACGACGAGGTCGCACGACTCGGTCAAACGGTTGCGACACGCGTCCTTAAGGATCTTATTAGCTAACAAGACACGCTAAATTCGGAATTTTCAAGAAAAGACGAGACAACGATGAAAAAAGAGGAACAAACAAGGAAAAAAGAAATGGTCAATATCCATGGTTGTACGAATTTATAAGAGAAACGTGTATATTAGATTATTAATTTTTGCACTTTGCATGATATAATTATGTGTGAGTTTTAATACGACATTAAATTAAACCTTGGGAATATATTCAGATGAAAAAAAAAAAAAAAAATAACAAGAAAAAATGATTATACGAATTTATAACTAAAATATATGTATATTAATTTCATATAATGTGTCGAGTACGTGAGTTTGGATATAATGAAACTTCAATTATATTTTGAGATGGAAAGAAAGAATAAACAAAAGAGGAAGAAAAAATGGTAGACATCCACGGTTACGTGAATTTACAAGGAAAACGGGTATTAAAATATTAATCTCTCGTTTCATATGCGTATTGAATACGTAAATTAAATCTTGGGAATATGTTCTCTCTACATACATATATCTCTATATATTTATAAGACGAACAGAAATTGGGGACGCACGAGACGATCGGTTCTACAAATAACTTCTATTCACATATAATCTGCAGATGAAGAATATCGACAAGTAAATCATTCGAATAATTCTCTTTCAAATCTATTTAAGCTTACTTAAGCAAAACTCGAGCTTTTCTAAACAATTACATTTTCATCAAAAGAAATCAAAGTTTAAGTCGAGAGATACATTTTTAGGTGTGTCTTAATACAGATGTATTACATATCCAAAGTTCGGCATAAAGTGGCGACAGATGTTACGAGATCAGATGTTTCAGACTCGTATTTACAGAAACTTTCGTATGACGAAAGTTTTCTGTTGGGAGATTGCGTCTTTTAATATTTCACTTTGAAATATTTCTAAAAATGTATTTTTGGAGGAGCTTCTTTTGCCACGAGTCTTCAAATTCTGAGCAACGTGTACATAAATTTTTCTGTTAAAAGAAAAAGTCACTATTTTTATAAACAAAATTCCGAAAAATGTAAACAATTAATCTAGTATTCAACTCGTTAAGGGCCAAACGTTACTCGTTGCAGCATCTTATTTGTTCATTTTGTTCAATCAGATTATATTTCGTTAATAACATAATTCTGTTTAATAATTCTGTTCGATCAAATTCTATTTTGTTAACAGTGCAACAAAACTGTAAAGAGAAATCCCAAAGATTCCTTTGTCATTTGTGTTTTCAACCTTATTTATGATTCCAGAAATCGAGGAGAAACGATTTGCTTGGTCCTTGAGACGAATTCGAGCCTACGAGGATCGTCTCTCCATATATCACGAAATCAAAATCGTTTACTCAATCCCGCGTCAGAAGAAAGACCGTCAGATACTGACAGAACATAACGAACGCTTGATACGTGCCGGTAATTACGAAAGTGGTCTGAGTCAAGAATTCAAAAAAAAAGAAAAGAGCCTATCAGTCATTTCGCGTCACATGCATTTAAAATAAAATAATCTGATTAGTGATTTCTAAGAAGCTGTAAAAATCGAAAAACTCAAGGTCCTCGGTCATTCCCGAAGAAATCGGAAATGATAGAAACCAATTACTTAGAAACGTGGTTATAAAAATATGAATTAACAATTTTTTTCTACAAAAAAATTTATCGTTTCTTAATGTTGTAGGTCAGTTTCAAGACGTATTCGGTTAATTTTGAAAATGGTCTAACTGTGAGTTACTCCCCCTAATAAGCTGCACAATAAATTATTATCTCGCAAGAGCTCCTGAAACATTTTCAGTTTTATGCTGTAAAAATATTTTTCGATTTATTCAAACTTCGAAGCTTTTTTTAAGTATATGACCATAATTTAAAATTATTATTTCCATAACCATTATTTAATAATCATTACAACCATTATTTCATAGTCACGTCAATTTCATCGCACCTGCATGCACGTACGTACAGAGGTTTCGTCTGCCGATATAATATAACTCGTACAGGACGATCCTTGATTCGTGATGGTTGCGGTCTTGACGAGTCGACGACGGAAGGAAGAAAAGGCGGCAGCACGGCGAGGGGTGGGGGAGGGATGGGGGGATGAGTAGGACAAGACGTAGGAAAAAGAGGGAGTTTCCTGGCCGGTCGACTATTCCGTACACTGGCAGGCACACTGTCCCGCAGGACACGTGAACTCGACGCGTTTCACGAAATGTGTAACGCGCCACTGTGAACGCGCGCCGGACTGTAAATACTATCCTCGAAACGCTGCAGAGACTCTCTCCCTTTCGCTTTTCGTCGAGGCGTCCCCTCGCCGCACGAAATTTTCCCCGTGGCACGTATCAACGAAAGGAAAGTGGAGGATTCCTTTTTCGAGAGCGCGCGCGAGAGTTATACGTCGCCGTCTTTCCGGTGTCGGAAACTTGCGAGGAACGAGTGACGCAAGTGAAGTGACACCGTCGTACGTACGGCCCGTGTACCGAGGAGAGACAATCTGTCCCCTTATTTAGCACCTCTTAACACCCCCGGGGTTTCCGGTTCTCTTGGCCCGCGAACGCATCCGACCTCCTTCAGTAGTTTCACGTAAGTGGTGCGACTGATTTTTACCAGAATTGTCTCTTTTTTGTCGATGCTTTTCTCTCTCTCTCTCTCTCTTTTTGTTTCTCTGTCTTTTTTTTTTTTTTTAATAAATTCTCGAGAAGGAAGAAAGAAACAGCGTGTTGGAAGATCGAATTTAACGTGTTTGATGAAATTTTATCGAAATGTCTCGTGCTCCTTTGTTATGCAGTTCTTGAGAAGGAAGAGAAAACAACGTGTTGAGAGATTGGACGTTTATTATTTAATACGTGAATACTTGGTGGATTACTTGATGAAATTTTTCGCCAAGCAATTTCTTTGCTTTTCTTTACTAATTCTTTCTACGAAGAAGAAAAAAGTGTAGGAAGGATATCGAACGACTGATGTTCAATATACGTGTATATTTTGATATTTATGTAATAATTATTCGATGAAATTTTACGGTGAATGATACGACTGTTTTTTTTTTTTTTTTTTTTAAAATGTTTCTTTATTAATTTTTAAGGAGAAAGGAAAAGATGTTAGAAGATCGAACAAATTTGATATTATATATGATATTTGGAATTATTTGATAAAATTTCACGTTGCTTTTTACCTAAATATCTTCTTCCGTGGATGCTTGTCGTTATTAATTCTCGAGAACGAAGGAAAAAAGCAAGCGAGTGCTGAACGACGTGGAATGATCGCTATTCGATAGGTTCTTAAGAATATGGAATTATTTGATTAAATTTCATATGACTTCTTATGACCTCACATGACTTCTTACAAAAATGGCCTCTTTTTAAAAATTATGTTTCGCGAGTCTCGTTGCGAGAAGAAGAAAGGAATGACTGCTATTGGAATTACTTGATCAAATTTCGTATGAATGGTTTTTCGAGAATGCCTTGTTCCACGTTGTTTCGCAAGAAGGATAGAAAGAAGCGATATTTTAAAAGATGAATCGATCGCTATTTGATACATCGTTGATTCTTCAACTTCGAATATACATACTTGCATGAGAGACAAGATGGGCTTTGTGTAATTTCACTTTCTTCGTGAATTCCTGTTTTAAATTATTTTTTTTTTTTACGAAAGAAAGAAGGAAAATACGCTAAGAGATGCTATTTAGAAATTATTGCTATTTGATACACTTGTTGATTCTTTAAATTTCGAAGCCAGTTGGTTATGTTACATATAAGAAAATGCGACGTTTGCGAATCAGTTATGTAGACTTTACAGTTTTGAAAGTGTATGACGCACATGCGCATGCATACAGGACACGTGTAACGAGCGTTTCGGGTATTAAGAATCTCTCTTCTTAATGCACGAGCAATTATCCCTCTCAACACGTGCATACCGAAGATCTCCATTTCATGTTCATTGCGCCACTCGTTCAATCCTGTTTGATTCAACTACACGAGCACGCGAATTTAAAACGAAATTCGATGTCGAAATTGATAAATCGAATCGCAAAGATTCTCTCGGATTCTTCCAACTTTGCTGTTTCGACAGACGAAACGCGAGGAAGGATTATTTCGATCTCCCGAGGTTGGTTTAAAAAGATGACGATCGTCTCGGGTACGACGAGTATGTTCGTGACGTGTGCTTGGAACAAAAAAAAAGAAAAAAAAACAAGTATTCAAGACATGCATGCGTTATTACGCGAAATGTAGCATGCAAGAAAATGAGCGTCGTAGATTTCGGTCGTTAAGATACGTAGTTTCGACTGACGAAGGAATAACAATCGCTGACCATCGAGAGAAACGGATTCTGCAATTAGCCGAGCGAAGCTTTATTTCTACAGAACTCTTACAGAAGCTTCATAAAATTTGTTTACTTGGAAATTCGGTAGAATCGGACTCGACGATTGAATCGTTCGTCATTTAATTACTCAGTCGATAGCAAAATTTGCGCAACGTCAATAAACGATTCCATCAATTTAGTTCCGTTATATTGTTAGATTATTATATCGATGTTACACGTTTATTCATCTAAAATCAAGTGAGTTGATTTATGTTTTAGCTTCGTTATTTTTGTCACGTCGATTTAATTTAATTTTTGTATTATATCGTCGGGTTATTATACTGATTTATGTTACTAACGTCGCGTTTATTGATCTAAAATTAAATTAATTGACAAGATTCAATTTATCGATCTCAATTTTTCTGTCGGTGATATTTCGGGAAGATTTTGCAATATTTTTGCCAAATGATTTACAAATTATTTCGCGGTCCTTTGTTGTTATATTATCATGTATAATTTTTAGAACAGTTTAAATTGTCCTTTTAAATTCATATTTAAAAATCGTCGAATCTTCTACGAGTTTACTATCAATCAGTGAAAGATAAATCATTTTAAGAAAATTTCCAATATTTTCACCAAGTACAGATTACAGACACATTCACCAGAGTGATTTGGTTCCAAATCACCGGTAGTTTTCCGACAAAAATTGAACCGATCGTACTTAATACGATCTGGTCAGAGCAAAATCATTAATCGGAAGGGTGTTTATTTCAGGATATTTTTCTAGTGACTCCGCGGTCCTCCGCTAGTCGATCATATAAATAGAAGTTGCAGATGCGGCTGCAAGATATGCGTGCTTCCATTGATCATTAGAAATTTATCGCGGAGAAAGGAGAGAGAAAGATAGGAAAGAGATCGGCGGAGTGTGACCGGGCGAGTCGATGGTATTATGAAATTCCAGTGATATCGTTTCAATTCCTACGCACGTAAGATGTGAGTGAAGTTTCGTTTTTTTTTTTAAATCTCGTGGTTGATCTGTTTTGCATCGGTGGCGATTTACGGGGCGATTCTGTAAGAAGTAAGTAGTTCTTCGAATCGATAGATATTGCGGATATTTACGCATTCGTAGGAAAGAAATTACAATAACTTATTTGCTCGTTTATTAATAAATATGACGAATACGATAAATTATAATAAATTAATAAATATGACAAATATATGAGAGAATCTCTTTGTAAAATAAGGGAGTAAAAAAGAAAAATGTTAAAAGAGAATGTGAATATTATAATATAAAAGTATATGTTGTAAAAATTGAAAAGTTAATGCGATACAATACAGTACAGAGTATAAAAAGAAATTAAAAAGGCACGAGTAAAGTAACTGATAAATACTGACAAAATAAAATGACAAACAGATCGTGGAAACTTATGTATTTGCATTCTACAATTCGAGCAGAGTTATCGATCGCGATGGAATTAAAAAGAAAAGAGACAAACTGAAAAGTGTATCGATAAACAGACTGTAGAAATTTATATTCAACAATTCAGGCAGAGCTTGAATTCGAGAAACGAATTAACAAAGGGAAAGAAACGAGATAAAAATTGGAAATACGATTGGATCGAACAAAACTACCGATTTGACGTAAAAGCGTCGATGATGGTAAAACGGCGGAAAGAAAAATGGCGGAGTGAGGTCGCGCACAAAGGAACTCTCATGGACTCTCGTTTTTCATCCGCGGGCGAATCTATCCAGCGTATATCCATCGGTAAAGGTGCATACGTGAGCGAAATTGTGAACGGTCTAATAATAACCGCGGCTCTTACTTATATGGACGGTTGATTTTAATTCAAGCGAAACCACAAGTCCAGACCTCGTCCTTTTGGTGCGCGGGGTCAGTGATCATCATCATAATCGCGAAAAAAAACGCGAGGAGCATCCGAAGCGGGAAATATCGTTCCACGGGGAACGATTCCTCGATCTTGGGTTATTTTCGTCGGTTATGTTAAAAATCTCGGGTCTCGATAAATCGCGATGTGGCTGCGTCTACTTCTGCGACGCGTATTTACATACGTTTCGCATGGTACCAAATCGCGTCGCACGTTCGATCATTCTTTCGCAACTGACCGAGTGTGTTTTTGATTTTTCAAAGGCAGACACTCGCGACTTTATGCTTTTGTAGGGAGTATTTCGAAATTTCGTTGCTATAATTTAGAGAAAAAATAAAGATTATTGCGATTGTATCGGCAAAGCTAGAAACCAATTGGAAGAACAACGTAGCATTATAGTATTATTTAGTAAAAAATTTAATTCTTGTACGACGAGTGGCGAGTAACTGTCTGTAACTGAGGTGTACAGAATGTTTCATTTTCATCTATATATATTATTTATTATTACGTATTTATTTATTTATTTGTTTCCATATTTATTATTACGTACTTGAATCTATTTATTTATTTGTTTCTATGACTGAAAATATTTGATATTTCTACGATTGAAAATAAGGAAAAAAATGTTGTGGGAGTAGTATCGTAATCACATTATTGAGCAATTACGGTATAAGTTATAATACAAAAACATGGAGATGTTGGCAACATTTAATTGTGTTTATTATACTGTACTATTTAGTGCTACGTATATAATTAGTATTAATTACAGACGATAGGTGTTAGTTAATTGAATAAATTTATGATTTTGGTATTTTTTTAACTTTTTAATACAGCATTTATATAATGTTTTTTAATTATAAAATGCGCTGACACCGTTTGATAAAAATGAAACACTCTGTATAATAAATGTCAAAGATGATCCCATTCGTAACTCAATCTCGTTAATATACTGGATTGTGAGTGTTTAAATACTTTTCTTTTTTCTTGATTTTTATAAACTAAAATGCCTAAATATCTTGTAATTTCTATATGCAGCTTCAGACTTGATCAATGTAATTACGATGGTGCGGTGTTAACGAAATTTCCAAGATGTTTCACACAAGTATGAAACGTTTCGAACATTTTTGCGAGCAATTGTACATAAAATAGGATATCGAGGTTAAAACAACGACGTTCAATGAGTCAACTTTCTACAGCTTTTACGATTTTGTTTTTCCGAAACAAGCGCACAACAATTTTTTTTACGAATACGTGGTCGTCTTTGTCTCGACAAAGTTTGCGGCTCCGTTCTGGGGTTTCTTCGTTCCTCGTCCCAGCTACGGGAATCGACTACTTTTTAAGGAGATTAAGTTGAAACATTTGAAATGTAAAGCACTCAGCGGATAAATCAAACGCGCCGTGCTTACTTACATCTGGCAAGCATTTCATTTTAATTCCACGCCGAGTCGTTATACAGATGCAAAGTGGTGAAGTATTACGAGTTTCGTGTCATAAATCTTGCATGCTCCGTTTGCAAGGAAACTCCTCCGCGTACCGAAAACTGAAAAAAATATTTCACGGACAGCGGGATCTCGAATTTTGTGTCACGTATCTCGTACAACGAGATCGAAATTGTTCGATCTTTCGTGATAACAGAGATCGGAGAGTCGACTCTTCAAAATTTTCGATAGAACGCTGGATACCTGATGTTTGATTATTCTCAATGTTGTAACATGCTGTCCCGCAAATTATTTTTTGCAATGAAAATATATATAGATGAGACGTGTGATATAAAATAGGAAATATAAAGTAAAAATAAGATAAAAAATATAAATATAGGTAAACGGAACAAAATTCACTTCAATTTGAATAAAAGTTGATACTAACTGAAATTGTCGTAATTTTCTAAAAAAGATTTATAGATTCTCTATTAATATTTAGATACCAACTATTAAAATTACTATCGTAATTTTGTAAAAATTTAAGCACAATAGTAAACTTAATTTATTATAAATAAGCTTACTTAAGCTTAAGATCGAAGGCTACGCTATTAAGATTCATTGCACGTCGAAACATTGAAAATTGTTTTTCACGATTGAATCTATGATACAATGGATTTGAAAAGTGAAGCTTTTCTCTTACAAAAACCCCTCGACAAAAGTTGTTGTACGATTTGAACATCGAATAGAAAATGTGATTTCTCGTATTTAAAATAATGACAAAAAAAAAAGTCGTACATCAAATTTTCAAAGATCGTCGCAAAGGGGGGGCTTTGCTGCCCAAATCCATTGTAGATTCAGTCGTGGAAGAAATTTCTTTTTAATCTTTTCGAGAAGAAACTCAGCCGCTACGTGATTCAAAAACATCTTGAAATTAAAATGAATAATACATTTTGAAAATAGAGGCTCCAAGCGTTCGAAACGAGCCCAGTCTCGTTGCTGCGCGATCTTTCTTTTCTAGTTTGAATATTTAGCGTCACTGTCACTCCATTGCAGAAATAAATTTGACTTAACTTCGCGCGATTCGAATAATTCGAGTGGTCGTTCGAAGGGAAAGTTTGAAAATGAGAGAAATGACACCTTCGAGGTGTCAAATATCTTCTTCTTCTTTTCTTCTTCTTTTTTTTTAACATTCCCCATCTCTGTTCTTCTTTTGTTTATAGTAGGAAGCGAGTGAAAATTAGCAAAGATGTACGGCCTAATTCTGGAAAACATGTCCGAGTATATACGACAGGTATACGGGGAAGATAGATGGGAAGAGATTCGACGACAAGCGTCTGTAGATCAACCTAGTTTCAGTGTTCATCAGGTTTACCCTGAGAACCTTATACCAAGACTAGCAAAGAAGGCTATTCAGGTAGGTGTTGTCATTGTAACATTACATATTGAACGTTGTTATTGACTGTTGAATATTATAGTCACTGTAACTTTCATAATGTAACTTTCCAAATTATTAAGATTAAAGAAAATTGTCGAGTTCGTTTGTTATTATTGATTTGATTATCTTGTTTGCAATTGTCTTTATTTTTCATCTGTATATATATATATATATATATATATATATATATATATGTATATATATATATATATATATGTATCATCAAATTCTGTCTTTAAAGAAAGAATAAAATAAACCGTACGAGTACACCCAGATAATTGTAGTCCTTCCGAGTGATTTTCAACGTTATTAATTAGAAAAGTGATTTAGATATCGTAATTTGAAGTAATTACTCTGCATTGCTTCTTAACAACATCTCTGTGTACTGATATCGTCTAACTCAATCGAATACATTTCTCACTCACACAACAGGTACTTGGCATAACGGAAAAAGAATTTTTCGATCAGATGGGTGTACACTTCGTAGGATTCGTTGGCCAGTACGGTTATGATCGTGTGCTTTCAGTACTTGGACGTCACGTAAGAGATTTCCTTAACGGGTTGGACAATTTGCACGAATATCTGAAATTCTCCTACCCTAGGATGAGAGCGCCCTCGTTTATTTGCGAAAACGAGACGCGGCAAGGTGAATGAATTCTCCAAGCAAGTCGCTTTTCCATTTTCCTTTTTCATTTCTTTTTTCTTCTATCTCTCTTTCTTTTTGTGGAGAGCGAGAGTACTTTTTGTACGATTGCGGAAATTATAATATTTCCTATAAAAAAATATGTTTGAATAGAATGGATATATATTCTATATATATCCCGAGGAAATATTTTCTATATTCAAATACAATGAATATAAACATTTGTGGAAATATTTTTGATATATTGAATATTAAATATTTTTTTACATTACAAAATATATTTGTAACGTAATGGACATAGAAACTATATTCGTGTATATTCGATTGAAGTAGTGAATATTTTAAACTCTTGTAACTTTATGAAAAAAATGACACAACGAATTTTAAGAGAAGACGTTGTAAAGAGGAGACTTCGATTGTAGATTTAGTTTACGAGAGAAGAAGCATCTTTACTCGTCTCGTTTCAAAATAATTTAAAAACACGTGAAAATAGAAGCTTCACTTTGAAAATGAGCTTAAAATGTCGATAATTTTTCATCATTTTCATGGTGTATACGAATACTTTCCACATCTTGTATTCTGCGTGTATAATTAATTACGTGTTGCGCACAAAACACTTTCGTCTTTCTCTATAAAAACAATAAAAACTCTCAACTCTCTATTTAAAAATTTGAAATATTTTTACTACGAAAAGAAAAAGAAAATGAAGCAAAATTGGACACATGTTGTTCATTATCCAAAAAAGTCGTTTCGACTCCTTTCGTCGTTTCCCGTCGTCCTTGTTGATCTATAATTACGAAACGCGCTCTGTGTAAAAGAAATCAATTCTTCGCGGGTCTAAATTTACCTTTACTCCCCTTATTTCAGGCCTGACCCTCCATTACAGGAGCAAACGACGCGGATTCGTTTATTACACGATGGGCCAGATAAGAGAGGTGGCTCGTCATTTTTATCACAAGGAATTACAGATCGAGCTGGTGCGCGAGGAGGTCCTTTTCGACACCGTGCACGTCACCTTTCAGCTCACCTTTGATAACAGGGCGTTTACGCAAGCCTCGCTGGCTATGACACGCGAGGAGAAACACTTGCCGATAGGAGCGTCTGTCCTGTTCGAAATATTTCCATTTTGCATCGTTTTCGGGTGCGTGTGCAGAGCAAGCCTACATTTTTTTTTTTTTCATCTCTCAGACGCGTGTCTGAAAATATTCAAAGACACTGGAGATCTTACCGAGATATAAAACACTATCGCGTACTCGTTCGAGAAAATGGAATTGGCAATTTCAATTCGATTCGCGATATTTGTGGAAGGTTTCAATGCTTCTCAAGAGGCCTCCTCGTATATCTCTGTTTCAATAAAACATTTTCACATTCATTCAGGGATGGCGCTGGAGAATTTTGCCTGAATAAATAATAATAAACTTTTGACTCTTTTATTTTTAATATTATACACACTTATTTTTCCAGCTGTTGCAATACATCTTCGCCGACACTGTGTTGGTTTTTTGCAATTCGTTACTTTTTCTCGGAAATCATTTCACCCTTCGAGCGTTCCTTTAATTTTGAAAACAGGGAGAATCGCTAGGTGCGACGAGGAAGTGGTTTCGTTGATTGCAAAAATTTGTGCAGTCTTTAGAATGTTGCATCAATGGAAAAATAACTGCGTAACTTCGAAGATAAGGAACAAAAGTTTATTATCGTTTCACAGAGAAATATCTCTCCGTTTATTTTTTATTTGCAAAATATTCGAATACACTTAAGAAACTTAAGAAAAACGGAAAGATCGTTATGTCTGAAATTATTTCGCTTGAAATTTTACCATATGAAGAATCTATTATACATGTTCCAAAATGTAACAAAAATGACAATCAACTATAGACGATGACGATAAATTCTAAACGACAAAGTATTAATTTTCAAAGTATTAAGATCAATTTTCGTTCGTCATAGTTCGTAATTAAAATGTTTCTTAATTTTCAGATCAGACATGATCGTGAGGAGTATTGGTAATTCTCTGATGGTAATATTGCCCGATCTAGTTGGCAAAAAGATAACGCACTTTTTCGATCTTGTCAGGCCGCTCATTGCGTTCAAATTTCATTCGGTGCGTATATTTTGAATGTAAAAATACAGAAAGTACCGTAAAAAATATAAAAAGTGTACGAAACTCGCATCTTTAGATTTCACGATTCGTTAATAACTTTTTTTTGTTACGATTTTATTTCCGTATAATTTAAATGATAATTATTTAATATTACCATGTTATATCAAATAATTATTATTTACTTGTACGATACTTTGCAGATTTTAAACAGAACGAATAATATATTCGAGCTGGTAACCGTGGAGCCAGTTCTCACGGAACGACCGTCAGATCGGCACAGAAATGAAATTTTATTGAGTGACGAGCTTGACTCGGTAGACGACAGAACCCTGAGACTGAAAGGTATTCTTCTCCCATCGATCCCTCCTCATCCATCAATTTCTTCAGGCTTAGCAAAGCCCGAGATCAATTATTCCTGCGACTTGGTATCTGTCGCTTTGTTTCGTACTTACTATTTTCTATTTTACTGTGTATGTATTTATATAACTCGATTGCTTTTTCGTATTGTGTTTTAGGCTTTAGAAATATTCCACGGTAATGCAACACCGGGGCGAAAAAAAAAAAAAAATTTCTTATTGCGTCGAGGCTCTTTAGTTTTTGCTTAAATTAAATCGTGTTCCGGTGTCCGTCGATATTCGTCACTTCGAACGTTGGAAATAAATGTAGATAACGTGTATTTGCGTAATAGGTACGTTTCAGCTTGAACGAAAGTTAAAAGGAATTTCTTTTTCTTTTTTTCTTTTTCCTTTTTTCTTTGTTCGTTTTTTCACAAGAAAACAGGGAAAAAGTAGTGAGAATTTCGAGCAGCGACTATGTGTGATATATATGGTGATTCGTTAGAAATTAATTTGGCAGGTGGCACGTTTTCTAATGAATGCAGTAATTACATTTCTCCTCAAGGCTCAAAAGAATTGAAAATTGTTACTACTGTTTTTATAAATTGCGGTGAAACGCAACGACGATATGAAATGCGAAGAAAGTAACGATTATCCTCCTGCCTGTGTTAATTGAAATAAATACATACAGTGAATTGTTCGCGAAACGTGAAACACTGTGGAGAAACTCAGTAACTTACAACTCAAGACCGAGGTCCTTTGAAATTTTGTAACAAATGTCTACAATATTCATCAGGTCAGATGATATACATGGATAACTGGAAGATGATGATGTACCTTGGCACCCCTGTTATGCCAGATTTGAATGCTCTAATTGCCACTGGTCTCTACATAAACGATCTGTCGATGCACGACTTCAGCAGGTATCAGATTGTTCTTCCAAAGAAAATTTTTTCAAATTAATCAACCAAATTTTACCTGTGTCGGTTTGACAAATTTTTCTTACGAAATAACTACAGGGTGGCCACTGAAAAACTGAAGGGTTTGAAAAAGTATCATAACTTGTTCACTTTCAATCTTTTTTATTTTCTTTTATTTCATTTCTTTTTAAATGATAAAAAATTAAAAAGACACGTGTTTGTAAAAGTTATTTTTGTTTTACATCAGTCGATCTTTCGGTGACCAGCCTGTATCATTTTATCTTGCAACATCTGTCTTTCTGTAATATTCGCAAATTAAAACAACGGATGAGGATCAAGCGAGTAGATTCAACGATACATCTGAAAAATAAAATAAAATATTCCGCGCAATTACTTTCACATTTTTCAATTTTCTACAGAGACCTGATGCTCGCTGGCACGCAACAATCGGTGGAACTTAAGTTGGCTTTAGACCAGGAACAGCTGAAGAGCAAAAAGCTAGAGGAATCAATGAGAAAATTGGACGAGGAGATGAAACGCACGGACGAGTTGTTGTATCAGATGATACCGAAACAAGTGGCGGATCGTTTGAGAAACGGGGAGAGCCCGATAGACACGTGCGAGGTGAGAATGGATTCTACATTCATTATAAATATCTAATAATAATTCGTCTAATTATTCTAACAATTTATCTAATAATAATAATAATAATGATAATTTAAATATCTTATAATAATAATAATTAGATATTTATATAATAATTTAACGTGTACGAACGTCATTGCTATTCAGATAATGAAAATTTTCGAGATAACTGTTATTTTTCGGTCGACCCGAAAAATAATGATTTTCTGATCGTTCGTCGATTAACACGTTCCACTTGTCGTGGCCATTTCAGATGTTCGACAGCGTTTCAATTTTGTTCTCGGACGTAGTGACGTTTACAGAGATCTGCAGCAGAATTACGCCGATGGAGGTGGTGTCCATGTTAAACGCGATGTACTCGCTTTTCGACACATTAACGGAAAGAAACCGGGTGTATAAGGTATTCTTAGGTAGTAAGAGTTAGCATTTATTCGTCCTCAAAACCATTCTCTCGCTTTCATCTTCGTTTTAAAACGGCGCATCTCTCCTTTTCGAATTGCTTCCTAACTCCGTCAAGAGCCAGCGTAATTGCGTTAACGTTTCATTGACGCTTGTTTCTTCTATAGTCATCTACGTTATTGAAATTTTTGTGTTGTGAAAGTGAACTTTAAAAATTCGCTTAACGCTAGAACTACCGATTAAAGCACAAAATTTCCATCCAGAGACGTTAAGAGCAAAAGAGTGGAGAAGCTTCGCGATATAATAAATTACACAAGCTCTAATTTCTACATTTAGAAAATTTATATATTATAAATTTATAAATATATATATATAAATTTATATTTAGATTTACGAAAAATTATATGAATCTCTAAAAACAAATAGACGTTTTATATCTATAAAATTTCCGACAAAAGTTGCAAATTGGCCAATTTTGACATTGGTAGTTCCGACGTTAATCGTAATATCCACAATTTTATGAAATTTCAACAAATTCAAGTGTCTACGAACTGTCGCCTGCTCTTCAATGAGTCTGAAATTAATCTTGCTTGCACGATTCTTTCGAAATGTTCTCGCTTAAAACGGACGTTCTCTTAAAATAAGGGCAAGACTGAGATGATAATTCAGGAAGCACGGCGTTGTTAAATTCTTTCTAAACGTTTGTCAGGTTGAAACTATCGGAGACGCGTACATGGTGGTGTCCGGTGCTCCGGTGAAGGAGAACGATCACGCGGATCGTGTCTGTGACATGGCACTCGACATGGTCGAAGCGATAACGGACCTTAAAGATCGTTCCACAGGTAAATTCACGTAGAAAATGATTTAGTATCATTTTGTTTTTGTGCTTTGTACGATTATTTATATTTAACCCTTTGGCTACTGTTAGCGCCTAAAAGCGCTTGGTAAATTTGCGCTTGTAATACTGTAGGCGCCTAAAGGTGCTTAAAAAAATTGTTCTTATGATGACTGAGGGCGCCGATTATTTATAAATCTTGACGCTTGTTACAAAAAGCTTAATGTTAAATTTTTAGTATGCGCACTAACAATTCAATGCAGAATACGAATAAATAAAAAAAACTGCACGACTTGTACCCCAGTACGATTCGTCTCACTGAAAGGTCCAGAAGCAACTGTTCTGACTAGGAAATGGTAGGACAATTTTTTTGCCATAAAATTTTATCGACGTAAACATTTGAATCGACAGAAAAGAAATTACAAGCGCGATCGCTCAGTACCAGACAACGCCACTCCTACTCGAGGTCTACTCTTCGCGAATCACGTGACCCAAATCAACCAATCGCTAATTTTCGTTGCATTAGCGTTGCACCTGAAGAGGCCCGATTTTCTGGGTTACCCCCGCTAAAATCACTTTCAGTGATAAAATAATATTGGTTTGATGTAGATTCAATGTTTTGATTATTTTGATATATTTTCTCAGAAATGCACAACGAAAAATTTCACCGTTCTCGGTATAGGTTGCGACTGAATTCCTACCGTATGATACGTCTCAAAGTCTGCTGTAGTCAAAGAGTTAATCGATCTGTCTGTTTCAGGTCTTCATCTTCAAATACGAGTTGGTATTCACAGTGGTGCGGTGGTGGCTGGCATAGTAGGATTAAAAATGCCGCGATACTGTTTATTCGGCGATTCGGTGAACACAGCGTCTCGCATGGAGGCGACCAGCCAAGCGATGCAAATACACATATCGCAGTCCACGCGAGAGTTATTGTCCCCCTCGTACAAAGTTAAAGAACGAGGAGAGATCGAGGTGAAGGGTAAAGGTAGGAATGTTATCTTAATTGAGACAGTAATCTAAATAGTAGTAGTAATCTAAATTACTGCATGGTCTTTCATAATCTGTTGATCATAACATTTAATTGTTATAATTAATTATAAGTTATTAGTTAATTATAATCGTTTGAAAGTTAACAATTAACAAAAAGAAAAAAACTTTTCTCATAAGTTTCCCTGAAAAGAAAATTTGGTCTTTCATTTCTTCACTTAGTTTGTCTAATTGATGTCAAATTGACACGATGGTAGAAAATTACTATTACAGAGGGAAAAATAAATAATTAAGTTTAATAAAAAAATTAAATTAAATAATTAAATACATATCATGATCTATACATGAAAAAGAAATAGAATTTTCTTTTTTTTCATGTATAAATCATATGTGATGTTATTTTCTCTAGTTTTGTCGAATGTCATGATCACTTGTTTAGACTTGTAGTAATTATGCCTGTATGCATCCTTGGCTGTGCAATTATGATGTGATATACATATAATTTCCCTTAAAAATATTATATTATAATACATTGTTATAATAATATAATACTCGATAACGATAAATACTCTGAAAACGGATATTATTTGCAATTCTGACTCTGAAGTATATTTTATCAAAAATGTCAAAAATACGTGTTATTACATTATATGTTAGAAATATCTTTTATAACTTGTTCTATAAGAAATATTAGTCAAATTGACACAAGGGACTGATGACAGTAAGATACGTAATTAAAATAATAAATATGTATGTGTTTTAGGCACAATGAAGACATATTGGTTAGAAAAACGGGAGCACAGATCGTCATCGACGAGAGGGATCACTATCCAAGAACCACCACAATGGCACATGAGAAACACCGAGAAAAGAGTGTCTGCAGGGACACCCGCTGGCTTCACAGCAGCCACCACCATGTTCGAGAATCAAAATTCATTGGACACGTCGTCTAGGAGAGGTTCGAAGATCACCTCGCCAACGCCACCAGAAACGTCGTTCATCACCGAAGAAAGAAGAATTTACTCGCCGATCACGTTTCAGGACGTTGCTCGTAGATCGGTTGCAAACTCACCGACGAAGAACGCCGATTCCAGAGGTAACTTACAGAGGAAATTTCAGAAATAATTATAATATAATTTATATCTAAATAAGTCAAGATACAGTACAGCTGTACAAGCTGTACAATCAGTTATACAATACAAGTCAAGATTCCTTTGAGAGATTATTTTCAGCCTATATACAGGGCCATTTTCAGCAGATTATCACCATATCGAGCGGACTACATACACATTCCAGAATAACTTAAACATTCCAATCTAGAAGATGATTTCTCTGAAAACCACGTATCTAATTGCAGAATGTAGGTCAAACTCGATGGGCGCGGTGATCACGAGGAACTCGGAGATGTTCAGCTCCCTTCTGAGCGACACGGAGGAACATTTCAGACAGCACAGGGACAGTCTATCGCCCCGAGCAGAGAACCGATCGGCGGGTATCCATCCAAAGCCAGAGTTGAACGTGAACGCGAACTCGAGCTCGTCGTCGGAGGAGTTGCGCGAGGACAGGGCGGCCTCGAGCGACCTGGACGCCCCGAAGCGGGAGAACGACTACTGCGAGAAGAGCAAGGGCTATTACCTGACGTTCCACAGCGACATCAGCAACTCACAGTCGCTGACCCACCAGGACCAGTGCTGTCCCGGCTTCACGATGACGAAGAGCGGCAAAACGCGCCACCAGAGCAACGGATGTTGCATCGCCTAATAAAAGAAAAACGCGCAAATCCCTCGAAGGTCCGAGATTTGCCTTCCCCCCCCTCCCCCCACGAGTTGATCTCGTTGTTTCTTCCACTCGTTCACTGACAATGTGAGTCGCGAGGGCGCGATCGAGTTCGCGATCTTACATAGATCCTCCGTTTCTCATTAGTCGAACCGTCGATATAGTCAGGACGATCTGAACGTTCCGGGAAACGAAGTCTTGTCCCCGCTGTTCTGCGAACTGGCCGACCTGATTAACTCCAGACTTTCAGAATTTTCTTTTCTTTTCTTTTTTTGAATGATTTTAATATCAAGCTATATTAATATCATGATGTTAAGCTTTGCGTTTCTGACGATTTTCAGCGCTCAGGGGATTAATAGTTAGGCTTGACACCGCTAAATGACAAAAATTCTTTTGGTATTCTAAAGAAACACGTTATACATATTATTTTGTCTATACATGTCATCTTTTCTGTCGTTAGATAAAAGCTATGCCTTAAATAACACAGTCTGTGTTATTCGAGTTGAAATTAAAAAAAAAGTACACCTCTTTTTTTCTTTTTTTTTTTATTTTGCGGAGCTAATCGATATATCTGATCGCGGGGCTAGTGTCACGCTGTTGCACCGAAATTGTCAATCGTTGGAAACTGTCGTTTCGGAATATTCCTCTAGTTTGTTAGATTTGAGGAACCGAGAGTCGTATCATTGGACTTTCGAACGTACACACATGTACAGAGACACGGATCTAGGATCCTAAGCGCCGTTACTTTAAGGAGATATTTATTATAAATAGACGTCACAGGCGAACGACGTAACGTTTAGGCGATTTAGTTTAAATTATTTAATTCCCTTTTTTTAATGTTACAACTAACGAACGAATGTAACATCGATGACGAAAAGAAAAGATTTGGATGAATAAAGAAAGAGGTAGAGATTTGTTATTATTACCTTCCTTTGAGATCGAGATTATGTACAAGTATGAAAGAATAAAGACGTATGGAAATTACAGAAATATTACGTCAACAATTACGTTAACAATTAGACTGCGGATATTTATCCAAATTTATGTGCATCTTTATAAACACGATCGAGGACGAAGTGAATACCAGATAGAAACTTACGTGCGTTCCTTTGCGTCTGAAAATTCTCCAATAAATATCCGTGGTCTGTCAACGACACGCAAAACGATATCCATTGAATATTTTGAACGACAGTTTCCAGTATTATACGACGTGTCCACCGTACGAAAAGGGATCAAGCAACAAAAAAATGTAACAGTTTCTACGTGCGAGACTCGAAATGAGAAAACGAAACGTCGACTGTGTGTGCGTTGTAAATCGAAACCGATGTTCTGCGATCCGCACTGAAAAGAAAAGGATTGCACACTCAAAAAGTGTCTTAAATAAAGTATATAGTATATTCTTGTCACTTGAGTTAACGCTGACAACTCGTATCGAACTATTCGAGCATAGAATGGAATAGAACGAGAGAAAATAACAATTTTAAGACAATTTAGATTTCTTATAATATCCTAGTTCTACGTGTCGCAAGGTATTAAATATTATTTCATAAACGATAATCACGTATTCTTCTCCCCTTATTTTCTTCAATTTTACCAAACAAATTTTAACGTCCGACAAATTCGCAATAAGATCACTTCCCTCACTTCGTTCACTTTCTTACTTTCTTTATTGCCATTGTTCGTGAGTTCTCCACTGACTGTAAAGAGCTACAAAGAACTGTTCGTCTATTAACAGTCGAAGCAGTGTTCTTTAATTACGAAGAGAGATCGGATCTACAATGTCTCGTATTACGTATTCCAAAACGTAACTCGAAACAAAGACTCTCCAATTGCAGCGTTCTCGCTCGCCTTTGATTTCTTATGCAGACGTAATAGTCCTTACGCGACTATTCGATCGGCACAATTAGGTTTTTACATTTTAAGCCTTAGGTTTGCCTGAACAGATTCAATTAGCCAATCTTCTGCAATCATCCGTCGGACATTATCTTTGAAACGGAATATCCATACGACGTTCGATTACGAACGAATTTTATTTGATGGGTCTGTCTACAGTCGATGGCGACAGGTCAGTCTTCGGCGAGTGATCATCGAAATTCGACGTCGGTGGGCATCGAGATTCTCGAAATGGACAGCGCACAATACGGATACCTGCGATTGAACAAGTACCTGCTCTTTATAATGGGCATCTGGCCTTATCAAACCGTTTGGCACAGAAGTTTCGTGTCGCTGATTTTCATTCCCGTCATTGCTGCTCAACTGATTCTACAGGTACTGATGCACTCGTTGCGAAACAAGCTCAGAAAAATTAGGGGATATTTCAAAATGAGTGTGAAGCGACAAAAAAGAGAAGCATTCGATTTTTGTGACTTGTTTGCTTTTCTGAGATTCTTGTTTAGTAAAACAAAAATATCAAAGGTTTCATATTCATTTTGAAATATCCCCTAATTTTTGTGAGCAATATATTGGGACTGCAGTATATTGATGCACTCGTTGTTAAATGAAGCGATAAAAAAAGAGAGAAGCATTTGATTTTTTTGACTTGTCGTTTGCTTTTCTGATGTTCTTGTTTAATAAAAAAAAAAATCAAAGGTTTCATATTCATTTTGAAATATCTCCTAATTTTTGTGAGTAGTATATTAGGATATTTGGTGCTAGAACTACCACTCAACACGAGGGAAAAGAAAAGGTAGAACTACCAAGGTGGACCAATTTGTAATCTCTGTGAGATAGATTTTGTAGATACAAAGCGGTGTAAAATACAAATTAGATAGATTTTGTGCAAAATACACTTCTGACCACTTTGACGATTCCAGAGCGAATTTTTACAAACTTTTATAAATCTTTTTGAAATCGCGCAAATTTCTTTTAGGCCGGCGGATTTGTGACTGCCATAATTGCCGACGATCTCGAAGCGTTTCTGGAAAGTTTCGCGCCTCTAATGATCAGTTTCATGTGTATTGCTAAGTATATCAATTTCTTTTACAATTTCGAGCAGGTACGTCCGTCGCGTCGCTTGTGACGGAGTTAACGTTAACGCGCGCGTGCAATTGATTCAGATGAGACGTTTGCTGGACATAATGCAGGACGACTGGAGAATTTATAAAAAGCGGGCGAACGAGTACGATCTTCTTAACGAACAATACGCGATAGGGAAAAGATTTGTCACCGGTTTCGTAGGTAAGACGATTGATCGATGTTTATCTTTTGTTTATCAATTCTTGCGGTTATTACCCCAATATATTTAACATTCCGTATATAAAAATAAAAAATTCTCGTTTGAAAATAAAAAATGCTAAATAGAAATTAGATCAAAGACTTGGTTGGCTGTGAGCGTGAGTTGAATCACTGAAAAAAATTGCCGATTTTTCAAATTGTTTAATAATTTCATAACAATTCATCTGATTTCATTTTAAGTTGCAAAAGTCTCAATTTTGAATTGACATATCATTCAAAAATATATTTTTTATGAATGATTTATATCTTTAAAGACATTAGAAAAGTTTTCTTCACGACTGGGTTCACGATCGTTCTGAAGATTGAAATTTTAAAACGACCTACTAAAACTTGCTGTACGAATTTTCGTTTCATCATTCTATCGAACTCTGAACCTTACGGTTCGACGATCAAACGTTGGTTTTCTTGAATTCTCAACCCTAATGTTCAAATATTTGTTCGATAAAATGGCGGGAAATTGTCGTTTTCAGCAAGTTTCAAGGGGTTGTAAAACTTCAATCTTCAAGATAATGGTGAATGGTGGACCCAGTAGTGAGAAAAATTGCTCAGTGTTTTCAGAGACATTATGTACTATATATAACAAAATATAATATTAATATATATACACGATAAATATATTGTTAATTTATATTATATAATATAATATAATTTAATATTAATTTTAATAAAAAAAATTGTTCAGTGTTCTCAGAAACTTATATATATACATATATATTATATGTATGTATATATAATAAAATATAATATAATATATTATATATATATAAATATAATATTAATATTAATTAACGAACCTCTGAAAAAATGTCTCACGTTTGCAAATGCTTGTTAGAGCAAAAGAAAGAAGAGAAGGAGTGATTGGAAATTTACAGGAATGGTTGTTCAAGTAATAAATACGATTGATCACAGTTTCTTTACTCGGATTCATAACGCCGTTTGCGACAGTGCCACTGGTGCTGAATGCAGCTGACGCTTTAGGACTCTGCAATATATCGGACAATCGACCGTTGGCGTTTCGGATCGAACATTTCGTCGACGTGGACAAATACTACAATGTTCTCTTGATACATTCGTTTTTTGGCACAATAGGGTATACTTTGATTACTCTATCTCTTAACTGCATGATGGTTGCGTACGTTATACACGAGAGTGGTCTCTGTGAAATTCTAAGGTATTTTCATTAACTTTACTAAGTATTTTTTATCTACATGGATCTCTGATAGATATAAAATCTGTGAACGAATTTTTCGTAGATCCATGCAGTTTCTCGTTCTCATTGTCCTTCCTTTTCGTGTAAATTAATTTCGACACGTTCTGTGACTAGAAGTAAAGTGGAAACTTACGGGGAGTATCGATGGCAGTATCGATAGCAGTATCGATAGCAGTATCGATGGCAGTATCGATGGCAGTATCGATGGCCGATGAAACGAAATGAAAAAGTGAGAGAGAGAGAATAAGAATGATTTTATATTCTTCTTTTCTTTTTCTACATCTTATACCTTATTTTTATATTTCTTGTTTTTCCAAATTCGCAAAATTAACTCGTGGATACTGATAAAAAAGTAATTGAATATCTAGTGTAACTATTCAACGAGAAATCTTGAATTTCAGAAATTAATCTCCCTCAAAAGCATAAGCTTTTCGAACATAACCTGTACAACGATCGATTGACTTGATGTTACAAGAAATTAATCCTTACATACATCTTTTTAATATCTGTTCAATTCGAAAGCAAGGTTTCGACTTTTAAAAATATTTAAAGTATATCGAAAATCGTGACGAATATTTTAAATACTATCGTGAACGTTATAATGTCGAATCACATAAAAAAAACAGCGCCATTTCATCGCCGACGATTATTAAATAACGATTCCTCTGTAAAATAAATCAACAGATATGATACACATCAACTCAAAATTAACTCCTGTTTCGAATTTTAACTGTTTAGAGTGAGACTGGAGAACTTCGTGGAGATTGACACTGCGGATGTAGATCTTCATCCGGGTAAACGCGGCGACAAATGGTACGAAAACGCCAGGGACTGCGTGCTCTTGCACAAACACATAATCGAGTCAGTATTATCAGTCAACCTCTCAGGTTACCCTACGTACTCACGTTCTTCTCTTCCACGTTTCCTTTTTGTTTTTAAGTTTAAAATACTCAATCTTTACGTCTCTCTTTCGCTAACAACGAAGATTCGCTGACATACTCGAGGACGCGAACACGACGTGTTACTTCATCGTGATAGGATTCGACATGATTTGCATAAGCTTCACGCAGTTCCAGGTTCGTACGAGGTTGACTTCGTCGTTTATCACCAATTACTTGCTGACTTTTGTTCCTCTTGTTTCGTTCGTTCTCGGTGATCAGACGGTGATCAATTTGGAAAACCTACCGTTGGCGCTCAGATACGTCTCGCTCTCGGTTTGTCTGCTGTGCGATCTTTTGTTCATCAGCTGGCCGGGACAACACCTGACGAATTCTAGCGAACGTATATTCGAATTTACGTAAGAATTTTTTCTTTCAACTTTCAGAGTTTGCTGCAGAATTTATTTTCGCAAAAGGATCGAACTTTTATCCTTTTGTTACCCATGAGTTTCAGATTACCATTTCCTAGCCAGGGTTTCGTATTTTGTGAAGTTTAAAGTTTAGTATTAAATGGATAATACCGTTGAAGATTTAAAGGGATATTTTCGTATTTTTAGAACAAACGGCAAATGGTATCAATCGTCGATAAATTGCAGGAAACTTTTGGTGATGATGCTGACGAGAAGTCTGAGGCCGCTGAAATTAACAGCTTGCAAATTATACATTTTGAATTTACAGAGTTTCAGTGCGGTAAGATTTATGATATATACATTTTGATCGTTCTTTAAATCCACATTACAACTTTTAAACACTGTGTATGTGTATAATTTAATTTATGTGTAATATATAGTTAAAAATTATATAAAATAATATTATATAATATAATAATATATAATAATATTATATAATTTTATTATTATTGCATTATGTATATATCGTTAATTAAGTGTGAAAATTCCATGCAAATACGATTAATGTTAGTGTATGAAACGTTGTTGTTTTCAGATTAATCGAGTAATTCAACTATTTATTATCTCTTTATCTGTTGCTTTTCAAGGTTGTACGAACGTCATTTTCTTACTGCATGGTTCTATGCTCCCTCCAATAATTTTGGACCACTGAACAATGATTGTTCATGTTATGTAAAGAAGTTATAAGAAGAATGTACAAAGAAGTGTAGATATCTAAGGGTGGCTGGATATTGAATATGTATTTGAAATAAAAATAGTAGAACTGTTACTGTACTGTTGTTCTCAGTGTGTTTTAAATGATATTTAAAACTCAAGTATGAGTAACATACGTGTAACATGTGTGTTTTAAGTATTTAAGTAACATAATTCTGTGACGCTAGTGTAATGTCATCCCAGTTTCAAAAATTGACTAATAATAATGTCGTGTTATTGTAAAATCGTAATGAATCATGAAATGAAGCCACCAAGATCTTCAGTGTTCTCTGATAAATATTTTACGTAATATTAAACTACTTGACGCAACTGTAATATTATTGATCATAGAAGTACCTATGTTATATTGTATATACATAATATCAAAGTATTTGAATCTTATGCTTTCACCAAAAAATTGTCACCTCGATTACAAAAGTACCTCCGCGACGTTACTGTTGCAGAGTCCGCACGATTTTTCTCTAATTACACAGGAGAAGAGAAAATATGCACGAACGATGTTGCACGCCGTATGTCCGGCGCGCCATATGGTTCTCGAGGGCCGATTCCTTTTGGAGGAAAATAGATCGTCAACGCGAGAAACGGCAACATCGATCTATCAGAGGCACTCGGCACGTGCCCCACCTCCCACCTGGGCTTAATTGATTTTTCGTTCGCGTATCTATCGGACAAGTCACTCGTATGTCGATGAAAACTTGTTAACCACCCCGTCACAGTTTACGACGTCGGTTATTAGAAAGTAATTATACTCCTCGATGGGTGGGATCCAAAATCCAAAAGGCAACGTGTGCTTTGGATATACGTTGAATTGACGAAAGACGAATCATAGTGATTCGAAAAATATAATCATTCGTTGGACACGTGTTATATTTATTTTTTGAAAAAAAAAGAAATGCATAAATGATATTTCGAGGGTAAAGAATTAAAGTTTCAAAGAAGCTTCGTCAGCCATTTTGTTGCAAGGTGAGACAGAATTTCATTTATTCACGTCTCTTTAGATATATCCCTCCGATTGTATCATTAATGTTGAAAATTGATGAAAATTAAAGTTTCAACACGGCACTTGCGTCTGACAAAGTGGCATACGACCGCAAACGATTAACTCTTTGAGGCATGGTGGTGCAAAAAGTGCCCTACTTCTTTAATACCTGCATGGCAAGACGTTACTCATTGTCAAACCACCTTTAAATCGTAAAACTTTATATTCCGAGTGAAAGAGTCTAAATGTAATCTAGTCTTTAGTGAATATCTGATACATCAAAGAAAATAATCAAATTCTTTTTTTTTAATAAAACACATAGCAGCGTTATTGATAATATAAAGAAAACATACCATGACAAATGACATTTTTAATGCTTCTCATTGAAATTTGGAATTTTTAAAGTAAATGGTAATTTTTTATCTTGCACGACAAGTATACACGTTGTCGAAATAAGATTTTGGATTAAAGTGTTTTAATGATATTTGCGACCGATTACGAGAGAGTCTCGTTCGATCGATTAGCGCGCTTCCGGTGCGAAAATTACGCGTCCTTGCCGGGTTAACGGACTCGAATCCTCCGAAGGACTGTAACGTTTACGCGCGAGTGCTCACGGATAAGGTTCTTTCCCCCATCGCGCGTCGGTCGGCGGCCCTCTTTATCCTGAAATCTGCAGCGCTCGCCGGGGTAACACCTTGCGGTTCCTTTCGTCATGGGGCCCAGTTGCCCTGTTGGTGCAGGGGCACGCGCCACGTTCTATAGTCGAGAGAGGGGCCCGGAGGTCCCTTTAACAAGGCTAGATCCCACTGCAAGATGGATATATCTTTAATTGTCTCAAGGTGATTCCCCCACGACCGTTGCACTCTGATAACTTTCTCCCCCTCCATTTTATCGCGAGCAATCACTCGTTGTTAATTAAATCGATTCGACGAATTTTGCCCCCTCTCCTCTCAGTTCTACTGATAATTCTTCTGAATTATCAGTAATTATTTCTAGTTTAGAATTAATTGGTTCGATCAAGAAGAATTTACGATTAACTTCGTAATTCTAATTTATTAATAATATTGATTCTAATTTAGACATTTGTGAGAAATTAAAATTAATTTTCCTACTTAGTGTAGAGTTGAAAATAATCGTGTGTTTAAGATTGTTATATAGGTTAACATTACCTTGGTTAAAATTATTTTAAAATCTTTTGAAAGATGCTATATTTTGTAATTGTTTTTAAGCATGCGAGCGTCTTTTGTCCGAACGATTATTTTTCGAATATCTTCACATTTGAATGTTGTATTACTGGCAACTGGAAAATTATTAGTTCCACAGCAATATTACTGTGTCACAATTGATTGTAATTAATTTTAATACTGTTTAAAACCATGGTATTTTTTAAATATTCCTAGTTATTAAAATCGGTCAGGATTGAAAATGGCCACGTCTGAAAATGACTCAACACATTGTTGTCTAATCACAACTTAACTCGTGTTTATGAAAACGTATACACACGTATGAGTGAATGTTCAGAAATTGAAGAAAATATTGTAAATACCAAACACCAAATTTTGGATAATCTTTATATTCTGATGCATACGTTTCACTCAAAAATAAAAATAATATGTCAGAAACTGTAAAGCACGGTAAGTATTGTAAAAAAGCACCGTAGAAAGAGAAGACACTGTAGAGTCTTTATAAGAAACATTGCAAGTGCCAAATTTTCAGTCGCTATATTCTGATATACATATTCTACTTGAAAGTAAGAACGTATCTTTGCTTTTTCTACGTGTAAATAATTTAGAAACAAACAGGATTAACATCTGCAGTATTTGTGAATTTAAATAAATAGCAACTTTGTTTCTTTTTTCTGAATATTTTTTAACACTTACGGTGTTTTTTTACAAAATTAATTGCCACTTAACTAATGTACTTTTTTAATGTAATTACTGATATTAATAAAATTTGCTTAATATTTTATACAATTAATAATATTTACACAACTATCTAACTATGTGTCTAAATGTAATTATCAATTAATAGTAATTCTATTAATTGATAATTACAACAATAGTGAAACAGAATGAAATGTGTTAAATGTGTTATCGTGACTATCGTGGCTGTAAGTATATATATATATGTCTCTCTTTGTTTTCACTTCCTCTGCGAATGCTTTTTATTCGCGGTGACGAATAATAAAATGTATAATGCAAGTACTTGTTATATTTTCGTAGCCTCCGTTATGAAAGAGCATCTGTCGTTTCGTCGACGCGAAGAAGCGGAGCAGCGAAATTTTTTTCTCCTCGAAACGGCACAAAGGGCGGAAAATTGGAAATTCGAGGTGAATTATCACTTGGTGGTATCCATCGTCAGCTCTGGGTTTCGAATTTTCTTTCTTACGAGCAACAAAATATATTTACAAACATGATGAAAAGAAGAGACGATTTATTGTCGAACCTTTCCTTCCAACTCTGTCTTTCACATTCGTTGAAATCGCCAGAATCGCGTAGGTATATAACTGAATCAACGATAGTTTAAACTGTTATAATTTCGTAAAGGATCGTGTAATGATCAACTTCATCTCACTTTAAAACGTAGAATCTCTACTCTGACAGTCTTGAGCCTGTTTTTTCCAAAGATGATTTTACTTTTCTTTTTTTAATAAGGAAATTTTCTTCGTGACTGTATATATATATATAAATTAATCATTATTTTTAAAAACAAACTGAAAAATGTCATTTTATCGAGCCTCGAACATCATCAGAGTGATTTGAGCGACAAAAATTCAAGGAATCCCAACATTTTGTCCTGTTGAAAATTCAACGAAACAGGAAGAAAAGTTTCAAGATTTGTGATGTACGAGACTTCGAGATCTTCAAGATCACCGATTCGCGAGAACAATTTTTTAACGATTCCAGAGGCGCTCGAATCTTTGCAATTTCACAGAAGACACAACAAAAATTCTCTGGTTGGAGAAGAAACAACTAAAGACTTCGTTGGCACTTTAAAACGTGGCGAATTGAACGAAAGATCGTACGATCTTTCGTAGCAGTTCAAATTTTTCGTATTTCCTAATATTGGGATCTTTCTGCTCTCGCGGAGTGTCAAGCAGAAGTTGAAATCAACAGGTTGTCGAAATCAACAGATACACCGTGCTCTCTGCCTATTGGTTCTCCAGCGAGCGTTCAGCTTCTGCTGTTGTATGTACACGGGCAGAGCCCTTGATGGAAAAAAGAAGAGACGCGACTAACGTTTCGTGGTGGTGGTTTCGAGCGGGCCCCGGCGAAGAAGGCGAGGAGAGGGTAGATGCAGAAGGAGCCAGAACACGGTGCCACCAGGTGCACCGTACACGGAATGGACATAAAACGAAGTGGGAACCATATGTTGATGGGCTGAAGGACGCCGCGGCACGCGCCACACTCAAACTCCAGCCTTTACACCGCCAAGATCGTTCAACTCCTCTCTGTTGTTGCCGTTGCCGGCCGTCGATCGAGGCGCAAACGTGCGGGGTGACACGACGTCTCTCCTACCTCTCGCCATCTCTAAATAGGAGATGGGTGACTTTTGAATCGAGAAACGACGATTCTTCGCGCTTTGTGACGCGAATCAATCGGTGGAAGATATTTTTCGCGAATCGATCGGGAAAGTTTCGAATTCGGAATAGAAATAGAAACTGTGTGTCGTTGGTGGATGAATGTCTCGATAGATCTCCGATAGATAATATACACGATACACAGGGACCAATTTGACGGATGAGTGAACGGATGATTGAAGATTGTGGTGATCACGGTGAAAGCGTGTGATTATCTCGCTCGGCGAAAAGTCAGTAAGTGGAAGGGTAACTTGGACTTGAAGAAAATTGGCCTCCTCGATCGTCCTTGGAGAGTCGCAGAGATCCCTGACGAGTCGTTGACGTGAACAGAAAAGAGTGTCATCGCGCGCAAAGAATTCAACCCCCAAAGAAGCACGTTTCACGAAATTTCACGAAGATCCTCCTGTTGTCCCGGGAAATTAAATTTGATTTTGATGAAACGTAACATCGAAGGGACAGTAAAGGAGGATGGCTCTTCTGTCGAATCACCACGAGTACCCGGTCCCGACCGACGTTGTAACAACCACGTACTCAACCACGACGCGAGCTTATGACGCTCTGTATCCCTCGCCGTACAACTCGCCGAGTTACGAGTCCGTCAAGATCCCGTACGGGGAGAATTGCGCGCACAAAGGTGAGCTCACGCCGCGGAAAGAGGCGGAAACGATCGGCTACGGGAAAGAGGTAGTTGCAAAGTATTCGAGAACACCGGATTCGTACGAGCGAAGCTCGTTTAGTGTTTTGACGCCTGTGACGCCTCAGAGGTAAGTTCGCGTTTCGAGTGCTGAGAGTCTTTCTACGGCTTTAATATTGAAAATCAGTGTACTCTTTTTATTTGATGATATTACGTTAATGTTAAGTAGAGTAGAGTAGAGTAGAATATTAGCTAAATATTAGCTTCTACTCTACTGATAATGATAATGATAATATTATATTAATGTTACTAATAATATTATATTAATTATATTATATTATATTAAGTAGGGTAGAATATTAAGGAAATTTCATTATCAGTTAAACTGAATATTAAATAAATTAAACGTTAAACCAAAAGATTGGATTAAGTCGTTATTTTCATTAATCTTGTATAATTATAACTAGTCTTTAAACGTTGTATGTATTTTATTGATCGCGTAACGATGAATTTGTAACTACAAATATGTAGCATAGTAATTATATATTGTACTTGTGAAACATAAATTTTATTTGAACGAGTTTGTTACTTTTATGAATCTTGTTACACAAGATTTTCTTCTTTCAAGCGAAAAATAAAAATAAAATTACCACTCTTATTTCTGTTACATTAAAATGGCTATTGGCCATTGGTGTTACAATGTCGTTATCGTCAATATTCGTACTACTGAAATGGCTAAATCGTAAAACGTATCTTAATGATTTGTTACACGTACACGCGTTTCACCCAATTTGTTAATAAGCGGAAAACATGAAGCGTGAGGTAAATAATCGAAATAAGTACAATGGTGACGTACGAGACGACGATCTCCGGTACCATTTTATTGTTGCAAGCGTTGACTCGTTAGATGTTGATTGTTTGCTGAATGTTGCGTTGAAATATTCAATGAAACTTGATGCAATTTTGATAGGTACGAGCCACAGCGCGCGATAAATCACACTGCTTCTCCAGGAACGGTGCTACACGAAGACAACTCCGTGGAGTATCATCCACCGCCCTACTGCTACGAAACTCCGCCTCAAGAACAGAAGTTTCAAATCCTCGAGGGCGGCAAACCGATGCAAATGGCCATCGAGCAACGAAGGAATTGCTGGGAGCCTGTTACATCTGCACAGGTTGTTGCTTTGGTGATTAAAATTTCTGCCCCCCTCTTTTTTTTTAATTGAAAGTAGTTGAACCTTTCTTTATAATTTTGAAAAATTTGAAAATTGAAGAATTGAAAAATTTAAATCGTTTCTAATTATGGTACGCCTGTACAAAAAGATATTGAGATTTCTAGATTTCTAGATTTTTAGATTTACGGGAATTTTTGCAGAAGCAAGTGTCACCTACCAGCAGCCCTCGCAGAGGGAGGCGACGCTCCAGGGACATTCCGCCGTCGCCGAGCGTGTTGAAGCGGCGGCGTTTGGCCGCGAACGCGCGCGAGAGACGCCGAATGAACGGGCTGAACGATGCTTTCGACAAGCTGCGCGAAGTTGTGCCGAGCCTCGGCGCGGATCACAAGCTCAGCAAGTTCGAGACGTTGCAAATGGCGCAAACTTACATCGCGGCCCTCTGCGACCTCCTCGAGAGACACGACGGCAAATGGCAATGAGCCAACTTTCGGATCACAAGTGAAACGAACGAAACAGAGAGAATGGGGAAAAAATTTGGCAGATGGAACGAATACATTTAATAAAAAAAAGAAATTTAAGCAGATAGAAGAAATATATATATATATATATATATATAAATGGAAGAACAATTAGATTCTATTTAATCAAATTGGATCGGAGTTGGAATACTTTTATTTCATCTGGCGATGAGCTTGTGGAATTATCTTTGTTGCTGCTGCTAAGGAATTTTGGTGCTCGAACTTTGACAGTTTTACGAGTAAAAGTAAGATTAAAGTATTATAAAAATAAGAAAAATATGTTGTGTAAAAAAGAAACGCAAAACGTGTGTATACTCGTGTGTGAATTTGAAAGTGTCGTGTCTCCTTCATCAATGCGAAATTGATAGTATCGAAGTGTACCGTTGAATTTACACTACGAACGAGAATTTCATATCAACTTCAATTTTGATTCTTGCAACTAGATCGCGAGCTTTTAAACTTCTTACGAGCACAGTTGAAGCAGCAAAAATTTCTGTCATCTAACTAAATGTTATAATAAATACTCCTGCTTATGTATTTTAGGTATTTTTGCCTTTCGCACTTTGAAATGAGATCGATCGAATTGCACGATTTTATTTCGCGAAATTTAAAGTTTCGTCGAGTTTTCGTGTTGTAAATTTCGAATTTTTACTTGGTTTTGAGTTCACCCATTCATCGCTTTTGACGATTCAGATAAACTATTTTCGCGCTACTTGGCATAAACTTGATTTAAGCTTTGATCTCGATTATAACGTGGCAGAAGAATCGTAAAATCCGTGTACGAGGCCATAGATCAGTCAAAGATTCAAAATGCTGAATTCACAATAGCACATCACGTGCATATATACTATTATTTAAGATTGTAAAGATTTTCTACTGCCGAGGCTTATACAATATCTCAACCAAAGTAATTATAATTATTATTTCGATGTATAAGTTATTGTTTCGACAACGAAATTAGATACGTTTAATTTCGACTTCTCACGATGTCTTTAGATTTTTAAGATCGCCGTTTAATATTCATCAGTATGTGTTGTGTGTACGCTTTTATTAACTAACTTGCATGTAATCTGTACGTATTTTATTTATAAATCGTATGCTAACGAAGACGGCTAACAGTCCAAAGAAATATACATAATTGACGAACTCGCGTTAAAAATGAAAGGAACGATAGGATAGTTCGAAAGATCGGTGCCATTGTTGTAATATTTAAATTAATTTAATTACTAATGTAATAGTTGATAACTGTAAACGTACTGTATTTATATTAGTGTGAAATTATCCGTCACCCAAGATGTGTACAATTACCTTTTATTTATTATTTACTCACAATCATTACACCACCTAGTTTATTTTATTGTAAATCGATGTCAGAAGTGCTAGTGACTTGTACTACTTGTAATACTTATCGCGTGGCTAGTCAGAAACTCTTGAAAAGCGATTTCAAGATTCATGGAGCTAGAAACAATGATTCTAACTGTCCGTTGATAGAATAAGAATGTAATATACGAAGCCAAAGAACGACACAAAGATTCCATCTAGGGGATCCATAGTCGTTGAGTCTGTAAAAGATAAGAAAGCTTGGAATTTGCGTTGATATTGTGTAATTATCGAATGTTATATCGATGTGGAAGATTGTAAATAAAATACCTAAGTATGACAAAAAAACTAGATGAATCCAAACTTTGTTTCGATCAGACCCTGCCCCAAGAACTAAAAGACCAAAATAGAAAAAAGAGAATCTAATTATTTTGAAAATGATAAATAAACAATATAATGGAATAAAAAAACTGCACGACTTGTACCCCAGTACGATTCGTCTCACTGAAAGGCTCAGAAGCAACTGTTTTGACTAGGAAATGAAGACGACCTTTTTGCCATAAAATTTCATCGACGTAAATATTTGAATCGATAGAAAACAAATTACAGGCGCGATCGCTCAGTAGCAGACAATGCCACTCCTACTTTCGGTCTACCCCGCGCCCCCTCAAGAATCACATGACCCAAATCAACCAATCGCTAATTTTCGTTGCATTAGCGTTGCACCTAAAGAGGGCCCGATGTTCTGGCTTACCCCCGTTAAAATCACTTTCAGTGATAATACGAATGAAACAAATTGAACGTAATAAAACAAATATAAAAGAAACACAATACTATTAAACGTAATAAAAAAAAATATAAAAGAAAAATGTAAAATTAGTCTTCAATAATGAATTTTACACGTAACGTTAAACAATTTTGTTTGTGTTGAAACGTTGGATGCTCGTTCGTTTTGGATCGGAGGAAGGAACAATTGGTTGGCGCTGAGACGAAAGGAAGAGGATGACAGTGACGATCGGCAACCCTTCTCCACGTTCGGCAGATTGGCAAGAAAAAAGAAAAAGAAAAATGTCTGTTTGGAGAAACGTGGGCGGACAGCGGCACGTGCCGTACAATAGAGCTCGTTAGTAGTTTTGCATGATCCTCTTGTTTCTCTCTTTCCTCGAACGAAGAAAGATCCACCTTTCCGCAGTAAATAAGGATTTCTTTCCAATCGCAGATGCTCGATAATTAGAGAACATTAATTAGAGACAGACACACGAGACACACAGCTGACATTCTAGATAAAAGCTAAAACAAAATCACGAGATACCTGCTACTGATACGGGATTGAATTTTTCTTCACTGTGATCTAAAAAATTGAAGCTTCCCCCCTTAAAATTCGTCGTGCCAAATTTTTCTTTATTGTTTTATTTTTAATTTCAAATATTGGGAATGCTTTGTCATTTAAGACAAAGTTCACTTCAATCTTTTGAAACCAAGGTGGATTTACATAGTCAATAGCTTAGCATAGAAAAGAATTTTTCCAAAATTTTCTAGAAACGTTTGAATTTTGACAATTTATTCATCTATTCATTAATTTTGTTTTTCAAAAAATATATTTTTCTATTTTTTTTTATAGTTTGACCTTGCGATAAGTTATAAATAAATCACAACAGTGCAACACATCGACGATTTTTCATTGTTACCGATTCAGTTATGCTCTTTGCTGCGCGTGACTTTTGCAAGTCAAGAAATTAATACCATAATCGGCAAAAATGTGCGAACCATTAGCGTTTCTGTAAAAATGATCGAACAAAGGAACGAAACAGTGCAGCAGAGAAGTGATATTTCTTCGCGTGTCTTCGATATAAAAGTGAGAAGAAGCACCACGCGCGTGCATCCTTCTTCGTGTCGATGAAGATTTCGTCGGAATTCGATTCGCTGTCAAACAGGCATGCATCTGGACGTTCCGTGTAATCGAATTAGCGACGTGAATGAGGAATGACAAAGAGGGGTGCAATCGTACAAAATTTCTGGAAAAGACAACACGTCTTTGAGTCCAACGTTGTTCGGCTTGAAGGCTGAAACTGGCTGTTCTGTCTTCCGAACGAGAAGAAGCGAGAAAATTGAAGACGAATTTCACCGTGTGCGGACCACGAATTTTTCTGGGCGTGACCAGAAATGATCGAGTTTTCGAAAATTGCTGTTTCAGGTAAAATTCGTGCCGCTTGCGGACCTTTCACGTCGGCCTGTTTGACAAAACATTGCGTTTGTACGAAACACGGGGATCCTCGCGCTTCTCGCATTATTTTTCGCCGCGTTTCCCGAGCTTACAATAGTCTTCGATCGATCGATCATTGATGATTGATTTTTTGTCGCCAAGCTGGACAATGATATTTAAATAATGTACATATAGTTTAAATAATATAAATGTATAGATAATAATTATAGTTAATGTAAATATAGTATATATAGTAAATGTAATTAATAGAGATAGTATATATAGAGAAATGAAATCATTTTGCTCAAATAATTTGTAATACAAAATAGAATGTTTCAATAATAATAATAATTATATATATTATTATATATTACATAATAATAATCATTATAATAATATTCGTTCAATTTCACGACACCACATTCGTTCTTTTCAGAATTATACATGTAACTGGAATGTGGATCTTTGTGTACTTGTAGAAAATTTAAAAGTGCAAAAGACACGAAAAAACATGTATAAAATGTAATATAAAAATATACAAAAATGTATAATATAAATATAACATGCGTACATATAACGCATAAAATTTATAAAATATATAATGTATAAAACAATGTATAATGTAAAATTATACTTTATGTTTAATATATAATTATACATTATATTTAATAATGATATAATAATAATATTATATATATAACATTATAGTATATATTATGTATTATATTATAGTATGTAATATATATTATATATGTGTAAATGTTATTATAATAATATGTTAATATGTAATATATACATAATGTACAATGTATAATGTAAAAATGCAAAATGTATAGAACTATAATACTTTCATCTTTCTACAATTTGACACAGAATGGTAAACAATTTTCCACTTTTTAAATGACATTTTCAAAGACATTGATATAATTCGCACAAAATTACATACCACGATAAAAGCAATTAAATATAAGCAAAAAAATAATTGGAAAGCAACCTCGTCAGAAGGGATGGAAAGATGCAACGAACGGAGCAGTTTTCACTCGGTTCAAACTCGCGCGCGACCGACGGTTCCCCCCTCCTCTCCCCACCCGGTACAAATTATACCCTAATCACTGTGACGCGTTGTTCGATAACGAGCCGTGGCCACGATCCCTTGGTGCTCGGCAGTCCTAAAGGAAGAACGATTCGTTCCAGGCAGCGAGAAGCAGCGTACACCATCGAGAGAATTTTGTGACACCTCGCTACCCTTATGGTGTCAAAGCCAGCACCCTCTACGAAATTACGATTCCAACCACCTGACTCCGTGTCGAAAGATTTTGCCACCACTCTTCCCCCTTCTCTCTCTCTCTCTCTCTCTTTGGTTCGACCGCAAAACTCGTTAACCCTTTTCGTGATTAAAACGCTCGTTGACTGACCCGCGTGAAACTGGAACGCAAAGGGATTTTCTACGTGTTGGAAAAATCTAACCTATAGATCTGGGACTTCAGAGGAACAACACCGCCAAAATTCGTCTCGAGTACTCCCACGGCGCCGTGTTTCTTCCAGATTCCATTGTGCTCGTTCGAGACTTTCCCGGAATTTGAGAAAACGAAAAGGAATTGTTGAATTCTAGACCAGGTTCTTTTTTGACTGTATATATGTATAACAGCGATCGAGATCAGAATTTGAAACGCAGAGGAAGATGAGAATTACGGAAGATTGCTTTTGAAAATTTTGTCTCCGAGCTCAAGGTTATTCCGTTTGATTGTTCATTTGTAGGAAGAGAAATTAAAAGAAGCATTACGGCTGATTCTTTTTTTATTTATTATTTTTGAAAATTTCACTGAACTTTTCAACTTTATTTATACTGTTCCATTATAATAAAAAAAAAAAAATTAAGTACAAGAAAAAGTTAATAATGCAATAAAGAATACAAACTTCTATTAATATATTTTATTTAAAAAGAATCACTCGAGCACCTGCAAAAACATTGTCACAAACATATAAAATTATAACAAATTAGTCATTTTGACTATTTTGGTACTTCTAGTGTTAAAATAATTCAAAAAACAAAATTGTCAAAAAGTAAGGTCAATGTCGCGTTGTATTATCATCGAACCCCTAGAATTGAAGGAGATAGGATAGAGAAAGACCCATTTTAATTTCAGAGAGAAATGATAAATCCAATTTTATTGGAAATGTCGGGGACATTTTTTTCTCTTTCTCCTTTGTGTGTATGTACTTTTTGCAAGTGGTATATGACGGATCGAAGAGAACCCAATATAACGTACATATGAAGTTCGATGTACACGTCAACGCCTCGGACCTTACCGTCCAACATAGTTTGGAATCGTGTTTATATACTAACTGCTGCGTAAATTAGTCACTAGCGAGAAACCAGTTGTACTTTCTACGACATCTAGTGTTGGCGCGTTGAACTGCGCGCGTTTAAATTCTGTATTTCTGTATTCCTTATACTTGTATATATTTATGTAATACATTGTATGTATTTATTTATATATATTATAATATGATAAATAATTATTTATTTAAAACTTTAAGTTTATATATTTTTATGCTTCATTTTATTATACTTTATATATATTATAAGTTATACTTTAACACTTCATTTTCTTTTACAATAATAGTATTGTGGTAATTTGATCAACAATGTTAGCGACTTTTACTTGTTAGCTTTTAGAGTATGTGTTTTTATATTTTCATATTTTACACATTCTAAACATAAAATATTAATTTAAAAAAAGTAATCTGATTGATGAAATAATGTCCATCATTAATCATCGAGTATAGACATGATTACTGATTACCACACGATTATGATTAACAGAAATGTAGTATTATGAATGAATATCAAATGTAATCACCTTTAATAATCAGTTGCAAAAAATAATCATAGGACGATCAAACAGTTTGTAATGAATTTCTGCAATTAATTGCTAAATGCAACTACGAGACTCTCTATTATAGTTGGTTGAACATTTTTCGAATATTCACAGAAAATTGTAAATAACAATTTAGCGTAGTTTCTAGAAAATATACATAGTCTTGTTGATAGAAGTAAACTACTGATAATCGTGATCAAAAGTATAGTCACTTTACGATTAATGATTGTTAAATTAACCAGAAGCTTATTAACTAAACAGAATTGTTTATTAATTGCTTATTAATTGAGCATATTACAACGATTTTTGATTGATAATTCTGATTCCACGTTAATCGTAATCGTTAAGCATTGATCGAAAATAAATTTCATCCTCACTTTGACGAAGAAAACAAAACAATTTGTCGAAAGATGACGGTTTCGTTTCTTTCCATCCCTTATGTCTGTGGTGGCGAACGATGAAAGCGTCGTCTAAATTGCGCCTCTCCCGATGATCCTGAGAATTCATAATATCCAGTTCTATTATGTTGATGCACGTATTTTGAATAACCGCAGAAGCGACAGAAAACGAGTAGACGCCAAAGGGGGAGAGGGTGCCGAAAAAAAAAAGAAAAAAACATTTAGCCGCGAAATTGCCGGATTCACGGTAGGACATCGGCGAAAACGAAACACCACCGTGCAGTTATTACAGTTTTAGAAAAAAATTAGGCCGGACCAAGGGTTTTGCGTCTCGGCAAAAGGGGCGAATGTATGCCCTGCTTTCAATACGGGATTCGCGCGTCTTCTTTTTCTTCTATCTTTTTCTCTCTCTCTGTTCGTTTCTTTCGGTTTTGTTCGCTCTTACGTAACCGCCCTCGGACGCGTCAGTTGTACAAAAATTTCGCCAAATCACTGTATATTTTGGTCACTATTTTTTTTTTTTTTTTTTGTAAAATATTATTTTGAAAGTTCTCGAAAAATTTTACTGAATACGTGGAATCTTATTAATTGGTTTCACTGTAATTAATGGTTAACAGTTAATACGATAATTATATTTATATAATGTAATTATATTATAATTATATTTAATCTAATATAATTATATTATATTATACAAATGTAATAAATATAAATAGTAATATATAATAATTACAATTATGTGTAACATGTACAAAAATAAGAGATTAATTATAACGAAAAATTCCTCGACACTTTTGAATATTAACAGAAATTTTATTTAAAACTTGAGGATTGGTATCATTTGAGAACAAATGAAAATTAATAACACTTTCAATCTGAATTTCGAAGTAGAACGTTTTACTTTTCAATCTTCGAGTGTTGAATTCAGTTTTGAATCGATCTATCCTTTATGACGAAGTAACAAAAGAACGCTATGAAGTTCTGGAATTCCACACAAATAGGCTCTTTTTTTAATAAAGTAGTAGCACGTCTTACTAGCATGTAACAGAGAAATAATCAGCATCGTCGGCGAAGATTTGCCACGTTAAAAGACACCAATTATCATTGAATCATCGGCGCATTCCGTTCAATTTCGCTCCACCGCTCGAACCATATGTTTCATTGTTCGTATAAATTATTACCCCGATGTCAATTCTTCACGGGGCTGCAATTTTTTTTACCGCTTGTCATTGAACACGTACCACCGTATTATCGACACGGCACGCGCCCTGTCCGAAATATGGTGGAACAGATGATCACGATGAATGCGCCACTGAAAACTGTAGGTGCATTCACGGTAGACATCGAATTTCGTGGACGATCATTGGTGGTATCACGTGGTATCACGGCTGGAAGATGAATAAACTTCGTGTGTCGAACAAGTGCTTCCAAAATTGATCGAAATGATACAACGTTCGAATTGTCCAGGGGAAATAAAACAAGAGAGTGTCCCAAATTTTACCATTCCTCAGACATATATTTTTACACGTCACAGCTTCACATATCGAAACAACAATTTTAATTTGCAGTGAGCCATTGGCAAAGAGCATACGCTCGCCATCACGCGAAGAACAAAAAAATATTAAGCGAAAATTCGTAAAAATTTCGACTCTGTTCACCCCTTGGATGTTTTGTGACATCAATCAAATGCAAAGAGCAACGCGTGCCTCCATCCCTATTTCGTTCCTCACCGCGAAGCGCAAAAGCAGTATAAAATAGCAGCGGAGCTATTTAACCTCTTGCGCTAGTAACTGGTTCACGGACCATAACGAGTGACCAAACCGTATACGATAATTCGTCTTCTTTTTGAATTCATCGGTATAGTTCACTGGATAGAAATTACCAAGAAGTAATAAATTTATTATTCGTTTTGCCTGGGTTATATTTCGATATACTTAAAACTGAGAAAATATTGCAATTTTGGGCCAAAGATTCTCGACGTGCGTGGCAAGAGGTTAAACAGGCAGAAATTGCCTCGTCGGCGACAAGGTCGCTCGTTACAAAACAATTTTTAACCATCGACTGCCAGTGACAGCGTTCTGCCGGGCAATTAGGAGGTAATTAATCCCCCTGTGTGCTACGTTTATATAGTAGCCGGTTACCAAGCACGGTCACGCTTTGCCGGTCAGGATGTAACCGATGCAACAGATGACACCGGCTCCTCGATGCCACCACCACCCAGGCTATCACTTCACCCAGGGATACCGCATTTATTCTCCGCCCTATAGACTCGTGCCATGTGGCGATCCCTTCGTCCACGTGGAACCACCTTCCGACACGTCATCGGTACAGTTAATTTACGATCGTGCCACGCTCGATCCCCGACAGATACACCTTTTGACTTTTGGTGAACCCGGACGAACCTCGGCAAGCTTTTCGATTATTTTCTTTTTTTCTTTTTTTTAGTCATAAAGGTTTACTAATGATATCCGGATTGGAAATCGAACCGATTTCCGGTTTTTCCGAAGCTATTTTTGCTTCGTGTTGCTTTAGAGAAGTTGGCTAGCTCTTTCAAAAAGATTTGGAAATCGATGAGCGGAAAGTTGAAGAGTTGTTGTTTCAGTCTTCTTTTGCAAATTGTTAGGTTGCAATTGTTGCAAAGTGAAGTAAGTAAATTCTTTACGAAACTTGGTAGTTTCCAGTTTGTATCTTTTTTGAAAATAATAATCGTGATCAATGTTTTGATTATTGTCACAAATGAATTTAATTTATATATTAAATTAATATTCAACAAATAACGCTATAACATCTATTACAATATCTACAACAAATTTATTTTTAGAATTTAATTTAATTTATAATTAGTACAATTAAGTTCATAGGTATTATCCTTTTCTTTTTAATAATATCTCTGTTCGTATCTTTTTTGAAAATAGTATTAATCAAGTTATGATTAATAGGTATTCTTCTCCCAACTTAATCTCAATTATTTTTTCTCTTAAAGTAGTACTACTTGAAATTCAATATTAATGTTATTATCAAGTTTTCGAAAGTTTCCCAAACTCAATATTGATTTATATATCACTTCGATGTATAATTTATCTTTACAAAATAATTGATAAAACACTAATTATGTTATATTTAATTTAAGCTTTAAATTCTGTTTTTTCAACTCACTGGTTTTATATTTGTCACTGACCTACCTAAGTCACTTGGCAAATGGGATCTATGATGTTTAAACAATGTTGAATGAAGGTATTATAAGGCTCTTTGGTTTTAAATGATCCTTCAAAAGTTTCAAATTGACCGGCAAAATGCTATAAAAATACTATTGTCAATCGCAAAATAATTTTACACAGTTGTGAAATCAAGTTACATACAACAACGAAATAAATAGTTACACCGATAGTTTCAACCCTTTTCCAAAATAGAAAAAAAAAATGTTCAACTAAGTATTTTCGATCTCAATCCAAATCTCACGAAAACTCCAAAGTATCAACGTACCAATGTCAAAAAATGCACTATCAACGAGCGTGCACGAGAACAAAACAAACATCTTCGAAGTAGGCCGCAATTGGAGCTCTCCGAGCGAACGTGTTATCTCCTCGAATCTGATAGAGTCGCGTGTATTCAAAGCGGAGTACCGTACACGAGCCTGCTAACGACGCGAGTCTTCATCGTCGCTTTGTCGAGCGGTACTTCGCGCCGTGTCTCCTCCGAGAGGAATATTCGCGGCTACGTTCGCGACGATTTCTCAAGCTTCGACAGGAAACGTCCATTAGCGTTCTCCGCTCGAACGACGATTTACGGTGTCTGTACCTGTACGTTTCCGTCTCTCGCCTTTTTTTCTTTTCTTTTTTTTTCTCGTTTCTCGGTTTCCCCTTCCCCTGCTTCGACACCTCCAGCTTTGTTCTCGTTGCGACGATTGACGCAGAAGAGTATCGGTGAGTTACAGCGGTGACAGGGGCGACAGGTGACCTGCGAGTTCTTTTCTTTCTCTTTTCGCAACATTTCGGAGTATTTCCGAATCGGGCAGGTAATTTTAACGAGGACTTTACCGCCGGCCGTTGCCATAAAACGGCGACACCTCGAGATCTTGTCCGGATACTTCGACTAACTAAGTGAAGTATCATGTTCGGCTACCGTTGCTGCTGTCGAATCGATTGCCGATTCGACTGCCGATCAGCTGACTACTGGCGGAGTTTTCGGCGTTGATCGATGAAAATTTGTCGCGTAATCGACTGTGATTACCCACTGTTTGCGATTAATAAAACTGATCGAGAGATCGGCGATTGATTTGATCGGTAAATAAAATTGGCCATCGATCGTTGCTCGAAGGAAATTAATCTTCCGCGTTTTAAAACCTGCGATTGATTCAACTGACGATTAATAATATTAATCGTCAATTATTAACTGTCAGTTCGGTATTACAGTATTTTTACTATAATTTTATTATAATTTTTTAAAATTTTAAATAATTTTATTGTGATTTTATTTAAACTGAAAGTGTACTTTGAAATTGTGACAAAGTCTCGAATATATTTAATCATACTCCTGACAAAAGTTCATTTAATCGGCTATTTTTTAAAATTTCAAATAAATGGGACTCGTAAATTCGTAAATAAAATTCTACTGTATCTATTATCTATTATAAATGAAGTTCTATTATTCTGCTTTATCATATATTATACTATTATTTTGTTATTATCAGTTCTTTATAAAATACTCAAATATTGTGATAAAATACTCAAATAAAATACTCCTATTACACATTCTAAATTTTAAAGCATCGAATCGAGTATCGAATATCATATCGAGTTAATTACATCTAAATGTAGGTTCATGGTTCCCCCTCGTAAATATTAGAAGTTACCCCTTAGGTTTACATCCACATTCTCATCTGTAAAACACTTGACTGCTAACCCTCTTACCTGTCACTTCAGTTTCCCTCTTTAACTCTGTCAATTGATGGCAATACGCATTATTTATTGTCTCAAGACAGGTACGCTTTTTCAATACGTCACACACCTCGCCCACGTAAATTAACATTTCGTTACAAGCGACATAAATTGAAATAACAAAATGACGAAGATGCATTTGTTTACATCGAATTATCGAAAAATAGTCGCCCTCGAACGAAACACAAAAGGAATGTAACTTGTGCTAGAAAAAGTTAGATAATTCAGCAGTACCAGAAATTCGAATCAAAAATATGATCGTATCCAAAAATTCTTGTCTCTTTATTGGCTCGAATATTAGAAACATTAGTATGTATTTATTAATACATAATTAATTAATAACGTATTTAGCTTCGTAACAAAAAAATCAGATGGCCAAAAAAAAATTCGCACAAGATCAAACCTTTTAATTGGATCTTATACAGTAAAAAAATGACCATTTTGGAAAAAATGGTTGGCTCACGGGAAAATAAATTTTCTGGAGGTTCAAATGCCCGGTTCTGCCCCGAATGCATTAATTTACTAAACGTTAAATATTTATACTTCAGTATGAGATAGAACGGTGGAAAAAGGGTCAAAATATTCTATGAGGATTGTAGAATACAAATATTGCTTATCTGAATGAATTCCTGGATGTGAAAACACTAAAAAACAACCACTTCAAGCCGAAATTTTCAACTCTGTCTGTACGAAACGCTACGATGTTAGTTGTTTCTGAAACTTATCATGCCAAAGTTCGGTTGCATGTCGAAGCTTTTATTTTAAAAAAACAATTAGCCCTACGTTAGAAGAGCTCAAGTGTCAATAATTGAACCACGCAAACTTGTTAGAATCATCATATCATAAATAAAATAGTTCAAACAATTACAACGCACTTACTGCGATATCAAGGTGAACTGAAGATTTCGACAAGAACAGGATACATTCGACGAAAAAATTAATCAGCTTCTCAACCCACCGCGTATGCAACATCTGCGTCTTCCACATTTACGCTGGTACGTTCAAAACATTCGAATGCCACTGCATTCGATTGCAGAAGCGATACCTGTTGGTACGGTGTGACACGACGGTGTGTAACCATAGGTTTTCGCTATGTGGCGTAACGGCCTCGCGTGTCAGGATAATATTATCAAACAAAAGTCTGGCAGCGCGGCGTGGTGCCCTTCGGCAGAAGTGCGGTTCGTGGCGCGAAATAACAACCCGGGAGAGCAACCCGGTATTATTCGAGTCCAGGGGTCCAGTTATCTTCGACGAATAACAGAGGGTTAACAGAGGGTCAACGGAGGAGTCTATGAAATGATCGGTGTATACACACGTACGTACGTGTGATGCGTACGAAGGGAAAAGCAAAGGGGCGAAAGCGAAGCGAGGCGAATCAGCGGGGCGTGACCGAGGCGAGGGGCAGACTGGTGCAATTGCGGGCCACGTGCCGGTCGCGTGGCACCAACCGACGATTGGGCCCGCGATGCGACGGCACGTCGGGACGACGGCGAGCCGCTCACCATCTCTCGTAATGTCCTATTCCGGTGTGTCATGTGCGAGAGATCGTTGGGCCCAGCGGAGCACGACGGCACGCGACCACGGAAACCTCGTCTTCTTCTTTCTCCTCTCTTTCTCCTCCTCGCACATGGTCAGCGTTATCTGTTTTGCTCGAGCAACTTTGTTATATATATATTGTAGTAGTGCTACAATGTATCATTGAACATGTATTCGGAACGACAAGATTCATTGAATTTTTATAAAACATCTCTCATTTTTTTTACACACGCCGCTTGTTTTGCTCGATATATTTTTCAAATATTTTTCAAATATTTTCTAAATATGTGACATGTTTTGTTACCACGTGACGATTCAATTGTATAATATTCTCGTATTAATATTTTTTCTGAAGTTTTTTCTTTTTAATTTTACTTCATATTTATTCGCTGCTTTTTCCAAGCAAAATTCTGTTGATTTTCAGTATATTTTTTTACTCTCTTCACTCATTTATTAAACTTTCTTTCGTCAGCGTGTGTACGTGTTCTATTAATCCCTTGTGCTGGCAACTGGATTGCGGACCATAACGAGTGACCGAACCGTATGCAATAATTCATCGCTTTCTTTTTCTTTTGAACTCGTCGGTACGATATCACTGGATAGAAATTATTAAAAAGTGATAAACTTATCATTTGTTTTGCCCGGGTTACATCTAAATATACTTAAAACTGAAAAAATGTTGCAAATTGGGACAAAAAATTCTCGACGTGCATTCCAGCGCAAGAGGTTAAAACGCACGATTCACGCGGCTAAACAAAGAGAATGAAGAATTTTGATTTCTCTTGAAGAATCGTGGTATCGTTTACATAAACGTGCCGTTCATACTGATGAAATATTACAGTGGGTGTGAAAGAATGTAAATCACGCTCGTAACGATAGCGCTTGATGGCGATGAAAACACGGAAGACGAAACGAGACAGTGGGCGATACTTAAGGTAATCATATAGTCATCATCTTCCCGTTACTAGCAATAAATCCTAAATGAAGAACAACGGATACCTACGTAATTTCCAACAGTCACGATGTCTCATGTGTTAACTTCTTGCCAACTAACGTGATTCCGTTTCAGAACGTCTAACAAAGTGCGCAACCATAAGTGATCTTTTTTTTTAACGTGCAAATTATTATTATTTTACTTCTTCTCTACCTCTTTAAACTACTTTTTACGAAGAATTCGCAACACTTCGTTCGCAACGATTTAATATACAATAGATCAGCGATCTTTGGACGGTTTGGATGTTTAAACAACATTTATTTGTTATTCAATTGTCTAAAGGTGGCAATTTCTCTAAAATTGGGATTTTATCAAGAATTCGGACACTTTGTAAACCTAATAAAGCCTTGATCAACAGTCTTTTATTTTCAAACGGTTTGATGTTCGAACAACATGATACTTGAACAAAAAATTCGAAAGTCGAACAAAAATGGCAGAATGAAGTTTTACTCACTATTCCTTCATTTTGTTATTCAAATAATTTGTCCAAGGTCTGAGAGTTTCTGTATGCATCAGCGCATGCGTGTTAGATCCATGCGCACCGAAAAATCTCGCACTTGTATGTTAGCTTATATGTGAGGAAGAATGCTTATAAAAAAATGTCGTTTTAAAAGTTAAAGACTGAAAACTAATATCTTTCCTTGATATCCACACTATCTCTGTAATAAATCTTACTTACAAATCTGCATTACAAGGGAAAGTAGTACAAATAGTACGATACTGAGCAAAATATTTTTACCAAAATTATTCTTCGAGATAGCTTTAAATACTCAATTACTAAGAACTTTCTAAGAAGATATATGAAACGTGTTAATAACCTAATCGAAGTGAAATTTCTGGATTGACGTTTCTTCAATCACGTTGCAGTGTGTAATCCCATTCGGTGTGATATTTATTTTAAAGAGATTAGAGTTAATACCTACGGTTACGTACCATGATCTAACAGTAAATCCAAATTAATAAAACGATGTTAGAAAATCCGTGCGAAAAACGATGACATTTTTAAGACTTCCTAACGGTAAGCAAGATCAAAAGGCTATAAAGAATATAAAGCGAAGATTAATATGAAATCGGCACAAATACATATCTACTTGTTGGAATAATAAATGATCATGGTTGGATTTGTTCGTTTAATTCGATCGTTTCGTCGTTATCTTCCACCCTAGATTCGCATAAAGATACCTTATTATTTATAGTAAAATTTTATCAAAATATATTTTCTTAATATTTTTCACATGTAACATTTTATTATTTTTTCCACACATAATACTGAAAAAATCCATTAATTATATTTTTTTCATATTATACGTGAAAAATAAAAACCCCTCAGTTTTTCAGTGGCCGCCCTGTATTATATTCTTCACAACAGGGATCCACAATAGTAAAATAAATTTTCCAAATGATACAATTCGGGGATCAGTCGATTAAAAAATTGTGAAAAAAAGAAAAACGAGCAGATAGAAGGTGATGCGCGCATTTGAGAGGAACAACGTGTTAAAACGAACGTTCGACTGGGAAAATTCTGCGCGGCACGCGACCAAAGCACGCGATTTAATTCGAGCAATTTGATTTACAGCTATCACGCGACCGTTGCGTACTCGTGGGTAACGACCCGTGCAAACAATCCAAGGAGGATGGCCGCCGATAGAAGCATCCCACTATGCGCACGTGAATTCCAATGAGCCCGATGCCTCTCGACCGACCGTTACACGCTCGAGACCGGCTGCAGTCGTTCCACAATCTACGAAATCTCCCGCCAAAAAAAAAAAAAGAAAAAAAACGGAGCATTCTCTCACCAACCGTGACGTATATATATTCACCCTCTATTTGCACCGGTGCAAACGTCGTTTCGACACTTGAAATGAAATTTTATTCCATGTATGATTTATTTAACGTTGAACTACTGTTTGTCGATGATTTTATTGTGTCAAATTTAATCCTTGAAACTGGGCCAAATTGTGTCAAATTTAACTCTGGAAATAGGGCCTGTATTATTTAAAATAATAGGCTGTGAATGCTTATTTCTTTTATTATTAATGTTTCACTCAGTTAGATCGAAAGTTTTTCACATTTTAAATTATATTAATAATCTTCGAGAGAAGAAAAATTTGTGACTGTAGTTAAAAGTAATTTGTGTTCTTGAATGAGAACGATTTTGCTACGAGTTTAGGATTTCGCAAAAACAAGAAAGGAATTTCTTCTTATCGTTAGTTGTTACATGTTGACTTTCGCGTAGAATATTTTTTGGCCTTGTTCGATCGTTGATGTGCACGGAAGTTTAAGATAATTTCAATTTGATGCACAACCCTGACTAATGACTTATAAATTGGCTTGGCTCACCCCACGCGAATGCCGTCACGCTTCATAGCCATTCAATTTTCGGTAACATGATCACGCGATCAATGATCCACAACATCTCCAGTGTATATATATATAAAAATAACAGTAATTACATACAATACTTACGCCAATGCGATTTATCATCAGAATTAATTGAAAATTGCTCCGCGAATTTGTGAATATACAAATATTGCAAGTAATTAGCAATTGTGATTGTTAGAATGCGGATTTTACCCATCCAAAATTTTTGTGAACATCGTTAAAGGAATGAAACCTAAAATAGTGTGTTTTATTGTGTATATATTATAATATACTTTGAATATCTATTTTACAGAGATAATTTTGTATATTTTTTATATTTGTATTAATATATTTATTGTATTATTATGTGCATTATCATTGTATATGTATATGAATTATTATGCAGGTTATGAAAATTTGTATTATTTACATTTCTGCAACTTAAAATCTGTATTCTGGTAATTATTTCAAATAAGTGAAATTACTTTTGGAATGTCAAGAATAGTCAAGAGAGTCTAGTAAAAAATAAAATAGTACAATTAATATACAATAAAATAGTATAAGATAGTACAATTTGTAATAATAGATCAATAGACTTCAAATATATATATATGGATAATCGATAAAAATTATCAATAAAAATCATTGGAAAAATATATTTCATCGCGTTATCTACCTTCCGCCCCGATCAATTAATTCGTGTTGCGAGCAAAGAGGAAACGAATCAATGAACGGGCGACTTCCGTTATAAAAGTTACTTAGGGATTGCCAGCAAAGATAAGAACCGAGTCATTTTTACTTATCGGTGTACACCAATCGCTCTAATTAATCCGGCTGCCATCTTCACACGTCGCTAGGCACACCTTGCCCGTAATTGTGCTTCTCGTACGAAACTTTACATTGCCCCTCTCGACCCGGCACACTTCCTACATTTTTTACGCTGTTTATCTACCCACGTTTCGCACGTTTGTACGAACATCACGCTGAACGGGGACGAAACGATCGTGGAAATGTTAATTTAACGTTTAACGCTCGGTCGGGCGAATTTCTATTGCATTCTAACGGATGAGCAAACTTGACAGTATGATGGATTACTCACAGAGTAATTTCTCGGAGTATTTTTATCGAAATTGACATTGATCTCTGTGTGTTTTAGACGTGTTATTGTTACGAAAGTCGACCCTGTGGATTTTTAATTTTTGTATTGATTTCAGAGACGAGATTGTATGGATCTATTTATTTTAATTATTATCATTTAAATTGTATCCATTAATTATCATCATTTAAATGTAACGATTTATAGTAAATTACCAATTTCGAAAAACTGTTATAATTTCGTAACAAGAAATCATAGAACATCTTCTCCAAATCTATCATGAATCTCTCAAAATCTACCATGAACTTATAAATATTTCTATATCATTTATTTAGTTGTTTTTACATTATTTTAATATATTATTGTTTTTATATTTAGACGAACCAAATATTCCAACTAATAACCAAATAAAATTTTTATTTATTACTTATTACTAATTTATTCGAACGATTTGTTGAATTTATTTGATCTTTGGAAGTATCGAAAAGTATTATTCGTAGCACTTGGAATTAGTAAGTATCTCTTGGGAGATGCTTCCACGTAGGTTACATTTATCAACATCATGGCCAATCATTTCTCCATCACGAAACATCAATCCAATCACGCATCTAAAACCGCCAGGCGTATTACTGAAATATCGATAGATCTCTCAGCTTGTTGCGCGAAGCGTCGAAGTTTAATCAATTTACATAATTTACGTTCATCGGATAGCAGCGATAATTGCATCTCTGCTAGATTTCGAAAAAAATATCGAATACCCTATTTCGTGAGATTCATTACGCCTAAAAAGTCCATTTTAGAAATACGGATGTATACGAATTCTTGCGCTGGAATGACGTGCTACGCGCGTCGAGAATTTTTTGTTCCAAAATTGTAACATTCTCTCAGTTTTAAGTATATTTAAGTAAAACAAAATAGGCAAAGCAAATAATAAATTTAATACTTCTCAGTAATTTCTATCCAGTGATATCATACCGACGAGTTGAAAAAGAAAGCGACGAATTGTTGTATACGGTTTGGTCACTCGTTATGGTCCGCAATCAATTGCCAGCGCAAGCGGTTAACGATGAACAAATAAATTTTACAATTTGGTTTTCGAAAACACCAGGAAAATTAAAAATTCGAAATCTCAGAAATAAATTTCCATCTTGTCTCGTTCCGACAATTTCAGGATCTCGCCGATCTCTAAATCAAACCGCGAATGTTCGAGCTTGTACTTGGCGCTCGATCCCATCTTTAAGAGCTTTAAGGTCTTAAGCTATCACAGTGATCACCGGAGGGATATAAATTAAAGAAAGTAGCGTGGTTGCCCGAAGGCCTTCGTGCGTTCCGCGACGAGCGATGAAGATGACGAGGCAACTGTCTGAGCTCGCAGTCACTTCCTAGGTGGCGATGTAACCCGATGCACCTGGTCACCCGTTATCCGCCACCAGGATAACGTCGTTGCTCCTACGATTCCCCCGATTAATGCAAGTGCCGTCTGTTCGTACTCTGTTTGCTCCTTTCTCCTTGTCCTCGATTTGTCTCTCCACTGAGCAATCATCCAGCGATGATACACGAGTGATATACTCGCCAGGCGTACGTTCGTCTTAATTGACTCGAACACACTGATATCGGGTCCGCGCGTTGCGTCAATGAACTTTCTACCGATCGTTGAAAATTAATCATCCGCTGGTTTTTTCTCGAGCACGAGAGTATCTTGTGTAGAATCGAGAGAACTAGAGAGCCAGCATTTTTACTCTGACGGAGGAATTTTCACATTTAAAATTGGAGAAATGTGAAATTTTTGGGTAACTGTTTGATTTATTATTAGGTTTGATGAATATAAGAATATATAGGATATCGATATTAATTGAAAAGCGCGTCTTTGAAAATTGATGCATTTGTTTTTGAAATAATTAGGATTAGAATATTATAATTTCATATTTTGTTTTGTACATTGTTTTGTTTTCATCCCTAGGTAAACTAATTTGGGACCAAAAACTCACTAGGAACTTGAAACTCATTGAAGACACGAAACTCGCTCTGAATCTGAAACTTATTAAGGACACGAAACTCATTCGAGGCCTGAAATTCACTGAAAATAATTTTTCAAACTGGAAATCTAAAGAGTTCCGAAACTCGATAGTTCAACTCTTGTTAATGCAAGAACTACTTGCATTTTTATTACACGTAACTTTTCTAACCGAATGTTTCGACGACGAATTATGTTACACGGAACATTTCGAATGGAAAATAGCTCCGGGGAAAGTAGTTCGTGAACGTTTGAACTTTGGTTTCATTTATCCCTCAGTCACTTTTTCCACATCTTCGGTCAAAAGGCTCCGCGAGCGACTAACGATTTGTCTTTTCAAAGACGAGCGGACTTTGCCAATGGATTTACTCCTCGAGAAGATACTCGGACAATTCTTTCATTCCAGCGTGATGATGAATTTCACTTGGTTATTTGTCTATTCGCAATGAAAGCTCGGAGAGAGCTCGTCTTCCAAAACTTTCGTAATTCGCCTCGGGCGATTTCATTTCCGTGAAATCTGATTCTATCGTATTTTATCGAGAAAGTGGACGAACTTTCTTCGTTGAACTTCGAACATTGGACTTAAATGTTGGGATTTCTTTAAAATTTTTATTTTATAAATTATAACGTTAATATAATATAATATAAATTCATAACGTTAATATAATTTCAATGAAATGGTGAAAAAAAAAACCATACATTAAGTTTCAAGGGGTTGATGCGGATTTCGATCTTCAAGATCGAATATAGTAGATTCAGTCGCGAAAAAATATTTTTATAGTGATTCTGGAGGTATTTGAATTTTTACAATTTTCGACAACGGAAGTATCCTGCACGATGTGAAAAAAGAAAAAAATGAACTTAGAATTGATAAAATTTATTTCACGTTCCGCCAATAAAATCAACTGGATTGCTATATTATTTTGTTTCAAATTTTTCATCAACACTTTCGTCACGAAAGTTCATTTTTGCAATTTAATTTGAAATTTCTCAGTAGACTTTGTTTACCCGACGACACTCTTCCCTCGAAGTCACGTGCGTCCTGAATATATTTCACAAAGTCTTTTCACATTCCATCTAAAATACCGTGCTCCAAAAAAAAAAAAAAAAAAAGAAAAAAATCACGGTGAATAACGACGAGTCATTACCACCCCATACACACTGTGTTGGCATACACACTGTGTACGTGAGAAGCAAGGCGATGAATGATGCACACTGACGTATCGTTCGAGCTATCACTTCCTCGTCCTCTGTCTATGTATTGATTTCGATTTTTCGAAAGGGTAAATCATGCTCGAGCGACAAGTTTCAGCATCGAGATAGCAGGTTTCACGACCGGGACGTTATTTCAAAATTGGTCAATCATAATGAATACGAGTAATTTGCGTCAAATGAACCTCCACCAGGAACTGTCCCGAGTTCTGAGCGTGACCGTCGATCGATCTATCGATCCCGATACTCTCTGAACGGCCATTATTATGTTGCAGCTTTTGCCTCCTTCTCTATGCAAAGAAATCCTCTTGGCGAGTATACACGTACGTGGCATGTATCGGGTGTGTCGAAAATGCATCGTAATATATATCTTGAAATTATCAGTTCTTATTAATTATATTCTTATATTCTTCAGATTTTTATGGTTTAATGTAGTTGGTTAACAGATTTAACGAAAGCAACGCGAGAATTTGCCGATCTCGATTCTGTTAGCACGTTGTTAACGAGACTTCGATTTTCCAAAATGATTTAAGATCCCAGATCTTTCTCGGGGTACGTTTGAACGTGACCCCTGTAACGGGCGGAGATTTATGGGAAACCGAGGCCCCTAATTAGAATCACGCGGAGGTGTCCTAATTACAGGTTTAGCCGCGGCATTTTTCGAACCTTCTTCCTTTGGGGCGCGAAACCCCGCCAATTTCTGCGGCTCTTTTCCACCGGGTCCGTAGGAAAAGTAGAGACAACCGTGGGCGTTGGCTACACTCGAATCTACATCCGATTAGCTCACACTATATCCGACACCGCTTAAACGGCACGTTCTTTGTTTCCATTTCTTCTGACCCACCCAGTTTAATTAGAATCCGTGACACGTGAGTATAATTGCAAGCTAAATGAGTTTATTCGTAATAAATAGATATAAAAGTGAGAAAGAAGAAACAAAAAAGTGAAAAGAATCATTTGTCTGAATTACTAAAAAGGATAGAAGAATGTAAACTAGAAAGAGCTGTTAAAATAATTGTCAAACACAGGCAAATACCCAAAATATTCAAGACTTAAATAATATAAAAAAAGAAAGAGAAAAGAAAAAATCTTGATGAATGTTATACAGAAAATATTAATTTGAATGAAAATATACTAAGTGATGTTAAAGAAAAGAAAAAAAACTGCACCCCAGTACGATTCGTCTCACTGAAAGGCCCAGAAGCAACTGTTCCGACTAGGAAATGAAGACGACCTTTTTGCCACAAAATGTTATTGATACGCAAACATTTGAATCGATACAAAACAAATTACAAACGCGATCGCTCAGTACCAGACAACGCCACTCCTACTCGAGGTCTACCGCGATCACGTTGCTGACTCATCACAATTACTCAATACTGGATCGACAATCAATCCGTTATCGCTTTATACATTCCGCAAACCAAAGCCACGCCCCCTCACGAATCACGTGACCCAAATCAACCAATCGCTAATTTTCGTTGCATTAGCGTTGCACCTGAAGAGGCCCGATTTTCTGGGTTACCCCCGCTAAAATCACTTTCAGTGATAAAATACATGTTTCAGATCATAGAGAAAGCAAAAAGAAGAAGAAGAATGCAGCTAAAGCATTGCAAAATGAAAATACAGATCGGAATAATGAAATATCTAATAAATCTGATTTATTACAAGTAATAATTTATTATATTATTATTAAGTAATGATTTATCATAAAATTATCCAAGGTGTGCAAATTGTCAAAATACAGTAGGTACCTATTATATAATTTTTAATCAGAAAAACCAATCTCTATTTAAGTACAGCCTGCTTCGAAACGCAAGAAATATAAATAAAACTTTGCATAATTCAATTTCCTGACTTTACGTAAGTACTTCAAATAATGTCATTACGTACCTATTTCCAAATAATAAGTAAAGATTGAGGTGAATAAAATTAAACTGAAGACAACGAACGATTATTCTGATGATCGAATCGTCTCACGTGACTATCGTCGATCGGACTCATCAGGATAATGGCGGAACCGTAATGTCATCCTCTCTTGCATAGCTTTCTCAAACTCTAATCATTGATACGAACCGTTAGCTGCAGAAATTAATGACAGTCGGCCTCGTTCTGACAAAATTTATCACTGTTGCAATTTATCCATCCACCTTGAAATTCATAATTATTTTCCCTGGGTGTCTACTGACATATTCATATGCGTGCATTAATTGCAATTTTTTAATGTGAGTCCTCGAACTATTTTAGTTGTAGCATAATTTATGGTAGGTATCTATGATGCAGGAAAGTAGACTAAATTAGAAACTTTGAAAAATTTTTTCACGACTAGATCCATCATGATTTTGAAAGTTGAAATTTTCTCCTTAAAACTGGCCACACGATCTTTTCTCGTCATTCAAACCTAACCTAAACCTTACGACGAAATGTTAAGATTTCTTGAATTTTTATTGTTTAGTCCCATCCTAATATTTTGAGAAATTTCACAAAACATGGAAAAGTAAAGATACGGATGGACGATTAGTATTGATATGGTACAATGATACAGATATATAGATATAATAATTGTAGACAAATAACAAAGATTATACGATAATTTATTTGATTTTAGGTTAGAACCATTTGTAGAAAATTATAGATTCGATATTATAATTATATAATTATATAATACGTGTATTGTAAATTAATATAATTAATATTATTAATTATAATTATACAATACGTGTATTGTAAATAAAATAATCAATTTCCTACGATCTGCAAAGATAAAGAAAAAAAAAAACCACTAGCATGTATGCCTCCAATTATGAGAGAAATTTAATCTAAACTTAATAAAGAAAAAATTAAGTTAGTTACTAGATCATAAATCTGCAGAACGAAATTTCACAACTGCGCAATAGTAGCTACAATTATCGGTAGTGCAAGATCGAAGGTTTCGTTCTCTCGTCGATGTCCCCAAGCATTCTTTCGTTTAATGGCGTTCGCACACAATGTGTTCCACCGTGTTTGCCTCTGGGATCCAACTGTGAATTAAACGAGCAACACTCCGCGGTTCCTCGGCCATTTTATTGGCCAGTTAAGAGGTTATTACCGTTGTTAATTACACCGCGGCTATTTAGAACGGCCGATAGGTAATCGTACGGTACGCTGTGTACAACGCCGGAAGATCGTTCGCGATGTTAACGAAACGGTACACCAAGTATCGCCGTGCCAGAGTGGATTTTTACGCGCGGCACTCTGCAACAAGGATTCGAATCGAAGAATTATTGCGTCCCAGAACGATACTTTGTCTCTCATTGTCGGATGAATTGTGATCGTTGACAAGCGGAACTTCTGTTTTAACCCTTTGCACTCGACTGTCTTTTCCAAGGGGACATTTTAAATCTTTTTATAATTTGCTGATGTGATTAATTATAATTTAATTTATATTATAATTAATTTATATCGTATTTATCTGGAATAGGAACTTAGAATTTATTTTACTTCTTTAATTATTCTACGTCATTTTTTTAAAATAGACACGCGCACAAAAATTCGTTGTGTCAAATTTGCAGGCTCAATAGACAGAAATTCTAAGATTTATTAATACGATAACGCTTCGAGATACATGGTCTCGGTGCTTAATAAAAATCAGTTGAACTTAAGCCATTCGAAGTCTGGTATCTTATTGAGTAAATGTTCTTAGATGTTACTTACATTTTAACTCTTTGTAGTTCATTGTTACTGCTTCACGCTTTTGCTTTCCTTTTTATTTATTACATTTTTCTTAACTTGCACGACAGTGCAAGAGCATAACTAAACCAACAACAACGAAAAATTGTCGACATTTTAAACTAGATTATAACTTTGCAAAGAAGAATCGCAAGTCTTGTTTTAAAATGCATAAAATCCGCAGTCCAGCTTTTAACAGCAAATTAAAATATCGATCATTTTTCATCGCTACGCGTTCAGTTAGGCTCGTGTTGCATAAAAGCAAAAAAGATTAAGCGATTCAGACACACGTGTCTATCAACTAAACGTACTGCGTATTTCTCTGCGTGCATCGTTTATTTCTAATTAGTATCGGCTGGACGCAGCACGCGCGTGTAATGGCGTTAATTACGTTATTTGCGAGTGAGAACGATCCTAAAGCTACGTTCACATCACCTCAAAGTTACTTGAAAAAGATCGCGTAGGAGGAAAGAAAACGGGTGAAAAACACAGCAGACAGTTAATCTCTCGATACTCCAAGATACTAACACGTATCATTTGCTCGTATCATTTCGTGAAATCATCAATAAATATAAATATAAAAATCTGCGATCGTTGATTGTTTAATTCAAATTGAGGAGAAAATAAAATTTCCTTCCTTTTGTGATATTAATAAGTCGTCAAATTTATTCGTGTATGGTTTTACGTTTTCCACGAAACAAATTAGTTATTTATTTATTTATTTATTTGTGCATTCCACGGAAAGAATTTTTTTGATAAGAGATAAAAATACAGTAATGCATAAATAAATTCTATAAATAAAATTAAAATTAAAATACTGAGATTAAGGAAAAATTAAATTGTATGATGACTCGATGCTCATGATCTTGAAACTTGAATTATAATATCACTATTTTATTATAATCACTAAACTGTTCCGTTGACTGACAAAAAGATATTTGTAGGGCTTAAATCATTTCTAATGAGAGGTGACTTACACCAATTGCCTTCTAAACCCTTCGTATGATTCTTTTCTATTTTTAACAAAATTATAACGATTTGAAATAGCAATTTCATTCTAGATTTATCAATATGACAGCTCAAGAACGAGATAAGAATAATATAAAAAAATGTTAAACGCAAAATTCGTTAAACAATATTGCGTTAGATAATGCGTTAGATAATGAATATTCATTATTTTATATCAAAATACAACTCTTCGTTGTATAATTTGAAGTGACTCTTGACAAACCAGTAATGCAGAGCAGACACCGAAGTGTAATATAAATAAAAAAAAAAAAAAAAATGTTAAACTCAAAACTGTTTTAGGTAATAAACAAATTCATTATACTTTATATCGCTGAATATCAAAACATCAACTCTTTGCCGCATAATTTGAAATAACTTTTGACAAACCCAGACTTTACATTTATAACAAATATAAAAAAATATAATCAAATTCAAAATTGACGTTCCCTTTTTCCCCTGTGTCAGATTAAACAAATAAACTTGTGTTGTGTTTTTTATAATTTATCCGTTTCAAAAATCCACCATTCGTTGAAACATATCGTCATTCATTATCGGTGGAACATGGACGACCGTTACCCCTTTTAAAAGAATGAGAATGCGCTCACGCGGGGGCGTAAACTCGCCGTGCGCGCTCTTTCCTCGTTAATAAAATCGAGGGCACGAGGAGCCGGCTCATTTGTTGCGTATTAGCAGAGGCTTAATGAGCTTCTTGAAGAGCTGCCGCCTTTTGCGATGACCGGCCAAGTGACTTTCGTGTTTCCGAAAAGTAGGAGGGAAACAAACGAGGTACGCCCCCGCACGAATTTTTCGTGGGACCGAAAAGATTTCGAAAATCACCGGTTTACACCCGGCTGCCGGCCGTCCAAGTTAAATCGATTTTTATTTCGATCTCACCGCGTCCCGTGAAGAGAACAAAAATTTCTGTTACGTCGATCGCCTTATCCTTTTTTTTCTTCTCTCGTTGTCGTCGCTCTAAATGCTACAACAAACTAAACGGGGGCCAACGTGGCTGTTTACGTTGGTAAAAATACCCGCGTGCAACAAGATTCGTCAACAAAGCGTGTTTTCGCGTCTGCCACGCGTGGAACGTAAAATTCACACGTTTCGTGAACTTGAGAAGCAGTTCTTTTTTGTTTCTTTGTATTTTAAATCTGTTGCGCAATCGTCTCGTTGTCGCAGTTACGCTCGCCTCGCTGTTTGCACAGCGTGTAGACGACACTTTCAGAGACAAAGTTAGGATAGCAAGCAGAAAGATTAGAGTGAGTTGCACTTTTATTCACTCCGTTTCAAGGCGGATCGGGGAACAGCGAAAAAGCAGTTTAATAACATTAACAGAAATAAAGAGGGAATAACTAAATGAAATAAGAGGTCTAACTAAAGTCTATTTTTTTTTTCGAATCGAAACTGTTTAAATATCGGTACGAATGAACGCGAATCCCTGAGGAGAAAGAAGAAAGAAAAATAAAAAGAGATTCATTGATAAATAAGAAAACGAACATGAGCCATGTTACACTTATATTTTTTTTTATCCTAAAACAGAAAACCAAAGGAATCTGGAACAACGAGTGGAGATTCTCGTGGCCAGCAACAATCAAAAATAAATTTTTCAAGAAGACAATTTCTTCTTCTCTATCAAGACAAGACTTGAGTTGTAATCTCAAAGATTAACTCACCCACTAGTATCTCCTCGACAAAAAACATCCCTCAACTTGTGATTTGTGCAAAGTTCAACTGGCAGTGCAGAAAATCAACTGAACATAAGTTAATAACTTATTATAACCTGAATGACAACCTAAACAAATAAAGAAGCGATCCTTTATTAAAATTATTACGCTTTCAAAGACAGTCTAATCTCCATGACAAATTGTAAGATTTCCATGTCCAAGTCATTGATATGATCCGCACAATTTCTTGATACAATAAATAATAAAAATAAAATGGAAAGAAAGAAAGAAAGAAAGAAAATCTAACCAAAGACAATTGTTCTCAAATTAAAGCTTTTCAAATACCAGTAAAACAGCATTGAAATTAAACTGAAAGTTAAACTCTGGACGAAGTTAAATGAAAAGGCGGGATCTCTGATGAAAGGCGAAGATGTAGAAAGCAAAAAAAAGAAGAATCTGCACCATCTACAGACGGAATAGACGTACACCACGGGGACCAACCCTCATAAACCAGTCAAATTTGTCCATACTTCCCAGCCCCTCTGTAGTTAAAGTGTCGTAAAGTGTGCGACGGAGAAGAAAAAGAGGACAGAGGTTGAGAACGACACGTAATTATTAGCGTTCTGTGAAAACTTCCTTTCTTTGTCTCGATTTACCATCGTGTAGGAATTGCTCGAGCTTCGACGCAGTATAATTATCAAGTATGCTCTTCACTGTGCATAAAAATACGTATGTTGGTCCACGGATCCCCAACACTAGAACTATCGAGGACTGATCGTATAAAAATTGAGCCAAAGTAGTTGAATGCAAGGAACAGGAAGAAGTTTATAGTACGATGAATGAACACGAATTTTTATTCGTATATTTCACAAAAATCATTCGAACCTCTAAAAAAAAACGCAACATTGCAAATAGGTCCAACTGCAAAATTACTCTAAAAAATCACAAGTTGGCCATTTTGACCAATTTGGTAGTTTCAGTGTTAATTCCCAAACACACACGCTCGGAACGAGAGATCCCTGCTCAAAATGAAAACACGTTCGAAGGGTGAATTGAGAGAGAGAGAGAGAGAAAGAAGAGGAAAAAAAAGAAAAGAATCGAGCAGCGCAGCGGCTAGCTGCCGTGTCTCGAATGTCAAGAACGCGGCGCCTGGTCCCGTGACCGTGCGTGCCACTTGACAGAGCGTCTTTCTTTGCCGTCGTCGATCGTCTTTCGGCCGGTGGTGTTCGTCAGCCCCCAGCAAAGAATAAGGACGAAGGAAGACGAGGGGCGTGTCCGGTCGCGCGGCTTCTACAAAGGGATGCCCACTTCCCTGTGAGCCCCTTCCACTGTCCCACCGATCCCTTCCACGTGGGTCCCCGGAGTCTTTCCGTCCCCACCATCGGGCCCTAAGAAAACTGGGCAGCATGGTCCAGACCACGAGATCTGCTAGCCAGGTGAAGTCAGTTTACGCATCGCTTCTGCACGCGAAGCACATACACGCACTGGATCGCGATCGAGTCCTTTCTCGATTCGCGTCGAGATCTCACGTTTCTCACGACGTATCAGAAACATGACGCATCGCGACGAAATCGACGAACAAAGCGTCGTTTGATCAATGGTCACTGTCTTGGCCAAAGTCTATCGTCTGTCAACCGCGTTCGTTCGATCTGGTCCTGGTTACTCGCGAGAAGAGATATGACGGTCGATTGAAGGGGACGCTTCTTCTCCGAGACATAGGGACAGTTCCTGTGTACTATGTTCTAGACTATATTACGTGGTCGTCAAAAGTTAAAAAATACACGCAAACACACACATACGCGCGCGTAGTTAGTCGAAGCAGATCGGAGAGGATACAGAGAGACGTTCCGCGAGAATGACCACATACGCAAGTTTCCAGCAGTACGACCTGCTGGACTCGGAGGGTTACGGGTCGGCGAGTAGCCCAGAGTCGAATCCGCGAAGTTGGACCCACCAGGAGATCTACCCTCAACCACCGAGGTCCAGGGGTAGCAGCTGCGGTAGCGTGAGCTCGTTGGACTGTCAGAATCGCGAGTACCAGGAGATCGGTGTGGCGAACGGTGGCTTCCACGTGACGACTAGCTTCAACTTCACCGAGTTCTACGAGGGCTACTACCAGGAGGGTGGTTGTCGAGGGAACGAGCAGCACGAGATGGGCCATTCGAACAGCGCTAGGATGGCGAAGGAGCCGGCGAGGCCACACTCGTTCAGGATGAATCCCGAGTGCGCGGAGAACGTTTACGACGGCGAGAACGCGGCGAAACCGAACCTGGACGTCGTCGGCCCGCCGACGACGAAAATGGAGCAGCAACAGGCGAGCCACGTCTTTGGCGGCGGCAGGTGCGAGTTCGGTCAGAGTCAAGAGAGTTTCTTCGCGGGCAAGAGTTATGGTATCGCGAAAGGCGATGGTTTTTTGCCAAGGAGTAACGGCAATCTGCCTTACGGGCAGAGGGGCGACGTTCTTTATTTGGGCGCCGCGTACACCGCGCCGAGAAGCGAGAGCTACGCGGCGACGACCGGCCAGCACGGCGGCAAGTGCGAGACGTCCAGGTACCACCAGAAAAACGTGGACGCGGCCCACGTCCCGTCGATCGAGTACCCGGGCCAAAAGACAAAGGAGGGCATGCAGAAGATGAAGAACGGCACGCCGGGGATCGAGGTGTTGAGAAAGAGGCGGCTGGCGGCGAACGCGCGCGAGAGACGAAGGATGAACAGCCTGAACGACGCGTTCGACAGGCTGCGCGACGTTGTACCGAGCCTCGGCAACGACAGGAAACTCAGCAAATTCGAGACGCTTCAAATGGCGCAGACCTACATCGCCGCGTTGTACGAGCTGTTGCAGAGGGAGTGAACTCTCTGCAAGGTTCGCGGCCGAGAACAACATTGCACTTGGAAATTCTGGAAATTCCTTCTCGCCAATTCCCGAGCCAACGTTCGTTCGTGAAGAGAAGATGACAGAAATCGGAAGAGGGAACAATTGCAGTCTGTGGTTCTTGCGAGCAGATTCACCCGTCACCAGTGCCGAGGACTAAAGAGGATCTAAGAGACGAGGGCGAGGATCGTTTTCTGTATCATATCGGACAAGGACAAGTGGCAGACCCCGGGTCTTATCGGGAAGCTTCGTTGCGCGATCGGCGACGTTAATCGGCAGATGAAGGTAAATGCTACGAGATAGCGGGAAATCGAACGATCGAAAGACTCGACTTTGTCGAACTTGGCAATTTTCTCGATACGTAAAACGTAGAATACGATCGAAACGCTGCATTTCTCGATAGGAAGTGTTTCAGTCTCGATACACCGAAAGGTGGATGGTTTGATTAGCGACGCATCCGTTTGCTACTCGCTGATGCTTTTCTCTCGTGCGGCCTCCGTTGCCGGATTTTCGCGATATTTTTCTTCTAATCCCGATAACGCCGTCGATACGTGCAAAACGGAACCGAGTTGGGCTTAGGGCCTAGAGGATGCGAGTTTAAGGATAGCAAATGACATATTGATAAGTGTTTTTTTAAGACAGATCACTCGCTTTGAATAGGGTTTGAGATTGATTTATGTTATCCGTTTAGACACACGTTGGTATAAATTATGTGGCAATTAGTAAACTTTCGTTCTGATGATGATTCAACGTCTTCGTTTAATAAACAGAGAGAAATATGGTGCTGAAGAAAGATACGCGTACGTTAAATAAATTAAACTAAATAAAAATAAAAACATACATTGAATACAATGAATTAAATAAAAATATACGTTATCGATATATTTTTATATAATGAATAAATTTTTTTATAAATTACAAATAAATCAATTACGAATGCTATTATCGACTGAGCAGAACCAATCGATTATCGTTTCGTGTTCGAACGTATAATATTTCGAACGTAAATCAATCTTTGGACGATTACGACAGATTACGAGCTTCGCCTCGAGTTTAATTGTAAATAGGCTATCATACAGCGTATCCTTAGCCCGTAGGTTTTGTGTAAATATCAAATTAGATGTGACTAAGTTATTGCGACGTTGTGTAAGTAATCATGTACATATATACATATATATATAAATAATCGATCCGTGCGACTACGAAAATGGAACATCGTCTCTGTGTACGGGTGATTCACGAAGGTACCTCATTGCGAAAGCCAATCGCCAATTGACTACATGTAACACGTTCTGGAATTATGAAACTCTTCTTGTCATACAGTGGCGGTCGAAAGAAAGAAAGTTTAACCCTTAAATGTCTTGTTACAAAATTCTAAAAAATTTTAAAAAAAATTATATTTCTAAAATTCTAAAAAAAAGAAAAAGAAATATTGTGTTTTCAAGGATCGAAGAAGAAAATGAGCAAACGAAACAAAGTCAGGTTTTACGAACTTGAACTTGAATTACAATTCTACCAAATGCAAATTAATTGAAACTTTCTTTTGTTCAGCATCGTACGACGACTTCGAGTGTCGAGTTAAACGACTCGGTAAACGATTCGTAAGAAGAAAGTCGGCGTGAGAAAGAAGATCGAGTACCTCGTCGATTACAAGGGGCAACGAACTTTTATACAGTCGATGAAAACTTTTTAATAAACCAAAGAATCCAGTTAGCATTAAGGAACGACACTGCGTTGGCCCTGTTCTCTTGGCTACGAGCAAATTATAAACTGTCATACAATATGTCAGAGGATGCAAAATTGAAACGACACATTTCTGTATTAAAAGAATACGATAGAACCAGCTCTGTTTCATTTCATCGTGATTAAACTTACGTAGCAAATTCAATCTTGTCTTGTTACTGGCTCTTAATTATAAAATTCCCGTCTTCGACAGAACATCATTATCATCCACTATGATTTTGCCACAATTTATATTTATCAGAATTTTATTGAGAAAATTGATGTTTGAGTAATATAGTGTAACAGAAGTTTTTGTCCAGTTGTTGAAAATTAGGAGTACTCTGCTTGGGACATTTTAAAATTTTACACGAGTAGACAGGAACAATTTATAGTAAGATTCTATATTAGAAATTTGTACCACAAATATTACAAAAGTTTAATTACTTTGCAGTTTATATTCTCTCCGATAGAGATTAGATCAAACGGTGTACAATCCAAATTTTTATGACCAACGAAATGACCAACGAAATTCAGTCAAGGGTCAATAACAAGAGTACGAACGTAATTGAGGATTAATGCCAAATGCACATCTCGTGCGTTCAAGATTTTATCGCCAACTTTCGATCAATTCTTCCTCGCGAAAGGTTTCCGGAAACAACGCGTTCCCTCGAGATCGTTCGATTACGCAAATCGCGATGAAGATATTAAACCGGAGGAACAAAGGCGCGTGGACGGGATTCTCTTTTCTTCCTCCGCCGAGAACAGACGCGATTCGGCCGCAATTAGGCGTATGCAAAAATCGGGGTGGACAAATGGCGGTGGTCGGCCACCTCCACTTAGCAGTCAATCACAATTAAATACAATTTTGCGCGAGCTTCGGGCTCTGGTAATGGCGCAAAAAGAGAGCAAATTGAAATCTCCTAGCTGACAGAATGATAGATGGTGCCGGCCAGACACGGCGAAAACACGAACGAGAGAGAGAGAGAGAGAGAGAGAGAGAGAGAGAGAAGGAAAGGGAGGACGACTGGCGAGAGAAAGAGGGACAGAGACGTGGAAGAGAGTTAACCTCTTCCTTCCCTGAAACCCTGTGAGAAAGCTGGCTTCTCTTTGCTTCGAGACGATGAACCGCGAGGACGACGAACGAAAATACAAAAGTCAAGCGGCTGACGACGTATCGCGCGCTAGAGTCGATTTCTCTCTGGCCAATAAGCATCGTCTAATCCAACAAACCCGCCGCGGGTTTTTTGAAACTTTTCTCCTGCAATCGCAACCAACGATTACCAACCAAACTAAATTTTTGTATCAAATGCAGGTTGTAGGAAATTAATATTCTCCTGGGTACAGAGAGAATAACATGAACTAGAAATACGAATTGAAACGTTTGCTGATGATAAATCGTGAAGAGAATTTATTCGAAAACAATTCTTTGATGGCAAACTGAATTAATTTTCAAGAATTTGTTAGTTTTGCTAAAATTTCTGCGATCTCGTATCGTTTCAGAGAAAATATCCAATGTTCCGATAAAACAACGACAGAGTGTACGGTCGATCGTCCAGCGTGACTACGCGAAATCTCTTAGGCCAATCGCCATTGTTTTCTCCCGACTCTTTTTTCTCGATGGAAATCGCGCTTACGTACTCGATTTCGAAAATGTATACTCTCAACTCTCAGAATATATATTCAAACTCTCTCGAAATATGTGCTTTCAACTCTCATCGAGTCAAACTCATCACGTCAGATTTACGATTCGCAGGAAATTGAAATTTAACAGTCTCGAATTTCATAAAGAACTGTATTCTTCGCTATTACAGGAAATACCGCGAATTTTGAATGGAGCCACAATACGAATTTCATCTTCAACAAGTCTGTAACGATAAAGAATCGCGCGATGAATTAATAGCATAATCTTGCTAATAGCACATTTTTCTCGCCCCTGTGATGCAGTTGATTTCAGAAATGACGAAGAGAGACAGAAAAGACATTTGATGTCAAAGAAGTAAGATTAATATAATGTTACGCTATTACTTGAAATATTGTATTATATTTCATTCAGGAAGTGTTATTTCAAGAAAATCTTACAACAGAAGTTTATATTTCGTGGGAGTGCTATTCTACAGTATTATTAAAATACCGTAATGACCTAGAAAAAATAGTACTTTTTAAATTTTAATTTCCATCTTTTTTTAAATTTTATTTCATTTCCATTGTTTATTTCTTTAGCAATTACTGTCGAGCAGCGCACTTTTTAATTTACGAGGTTAGACAATTCACTAATTTTCATTCGAAATGGCATTTGCCTTGAAGCGAATGATTTTAAAAATTTAATCGTGGTGGCCGCCGTTGACCCAAATAAAAAGACAAGCGCCCATGGGAGCACAGGTGAAAATTAAAATTTAATCTTCGCGCGATTGTAATCGACAAATCGGGACAAAGTGAGAAGATGAACTTGGTGCGAAAGAGAGAGAGAGAGAGAAAAAGAAACACGGACGTCGCGCGTTTATCGCGCACGCGCAATTAAGCGGTAGAAATTAGCGCTTCGACCGGGCACAGGTAGCCCGAAGACGGTAGCGGCGGATTAATCGAGGCTCGAACAAAGGGGAACCGGCCCCTTTGTGCGCGCGGCAGAAATCTATTTCCGCGTAGCTTCCTCAATTAAGCCGATAGAAATTTATGCGATTCACTGGCCGATTAGAGAAAAAAGGCTAATTATTCATCGACTCGTTCGGGAGGGAAGACGCGCGATGGCAACGCGCGGACAGGTTGCCGCGATATTAACCCCTTGAGCGTTTTGTTTCATTTCGGTGTGCTTAATTATTTCCAGGCGATGACGAGTATGTTCGACGAGAACGCAGTAAAATGCACTTGCTGTAAGACTGAGTTACATCGTAACAAAATGATAAATTTTTTTCTGACGCTTTGAAGATTTTTTAATTTTATTGGTATTTATGGTGTTTTACAGAATTTGATATTTTATTTCTTGAAAATTATTCTATAAAAAAAGAACTGTTAAGTATTCAAAATAAGAATGGAGAAAAGAATTAAGAATTTCCAGGAAGTAACGAGTATATGCACTTGCTGTAAGATTGAGTTAAATTATAAATAACAAAATAATAAATTTTTGAATATTTAATAATAAAAGAAAAAACAGAAAAATAATTTGACGCTTACAAAAAATCTCGAGGGTTCTCTGTGCACATATACAATGGAGAAAGTTTGCAAGTTTGCAAGCTAGTACGATATTTAAAAATGAAAGAAGAATAATTTGACGTTGACGCTTAAAAAAATCTCGAGGGTTAAAAAGAGGTTCCGAGAGGCTACTTGTGAGGCACCCGATCCCATCTCTCTGGCGCTAATCGGCCAACGAACATCGGCGCAACGTCTTCATTCGTGGCACACACAGCGTCAGGCCGCGTTTCGCCATCGCAGCAAACGCTATTTGTCTTCCGTCCGGGATTTTTGCACCGGCCGAGTAATGAGAGGATACTCGATACGCTTCAGGTCCACGGTAATAGTTACGTGTTAAGTCGGAGAGAAGCGAGAAGACTTACTACACATATATATATATATATAAGCTGCGCCAAGGAAGAAGGAAACGAAGGCCGAGTGAAAGAAAACGATTTCCGACTAGCTCGGCCGATTCCGGTAACGCAGGCAGTTTGTTATTCACCGTGGAAAAACTGCATTCGCCACGCGAGGTTTTGTTCACTCGTGTAAATATAGCGCGTATACGTGGCCAAGACACACACACTGTGGACAAAACAGAGACGTCGCATCACCCTGTGAAGCGAAACTCACGTTTGTACAGCGGATCGAAATACACTGCTCACGAAAATTAGGGGATGTTTCAAAATGAATATGAAGCGATAAAAAAAAAGAAGCATTTGATTTTTTTTTTTTTACCACTGAAAGTGATTTTAGCGGGGGTAACCCAGAAAATCTCAGGGTTACTGCACTCTTCAGGTGCAACGCTGATGCAACGAAAATTAGCGATTGGTTGATTAGGTCACGATTCGGCGCGATAATTTTTCTAACAATGTTCCACCAATGGAATTACAAGTGTGTGTCAATACATTTTTCACTTTCGAATTTTTATATTTTTCGTATTATTATTGCACAGCATATTGGCGATATCTTCGTGACCCACTATAGATTGATCGTTACTACTTGGAGTAAAACTAGGAGTTTTGTAATCGATTCGTTTGACGCTTTTACAGTTTTTTCTTACAATTAGAGTATGAAATTTAACGTTGAAAACTTCTATGTACAATAAATTTGAAACAATGTTAATTGTACATAAACTGGACATATACTGGAGTATCGAAAGTAAAATTAAAAAAATAATTTTTTCAGATAATAAAACATTCAAACGATAAGATGTTTGATTGACAGATCGTAGTTTTCACGTTAGAGAAGATTCTATGGTATCCGAAAATTCCGAAATTTAAAAACTTTTATGTTCTCGAAATATACACAAATATAAATTTAAAGACAGTTTACACGGATTTGTAATAAATTGAAAGAGCTTTCTCTTTCGCGACTCGAAAAGTCAGACAAGATACCTTGGCTCTGTTTTCAAATCAACCCTCGGTCCCTTTTTCGTTCATTCTCGGGACGATGCGCGCCGAGCGTTCCTTCTCGCGTGCAGCGCACGGACTTTAGACGATATTATCATAACTCGCTTCTAATTCGTGGACCAGCGACGAGAGAAACGTAAAAGAGACCGAGAGATCGGTTCACGAACGGCGCCCCTCAAATTACCGTGTTTCTCGAAAGTATTCGAGACGCGAGGTCCGACTGTGGCTGTAATAAATAAAATCGTTGTTCCCTTTTATCAACGAGAGACAAGGGCGGTTCGTCCGAATTTTCTTCGCAACGCGATTGTACGCAGTTTTGGTCAGGCAACACTGCCATCGAGTACCTTCTGTACGTACATAAGTTTTACGTAGTTTCGTACGATGTATAATCGACAGAGTTTAATTTAAGTGAAGATTCCCTTCAGCTAGGCAAAACGAATTCCCACCAATAATGAGTTCCTCTGACGAGACCAAATGTATTTAAGGATGTGCAATGTTGAATAAAAACACTTTGAAAAACTCCAAGTATCAAGCTCTATTTCATCCCTGATAAAATAAAAATAGAACAAAATAAAATAAAAAATAAAAATGATAATAATATTATATTCTCCTTTTATATGCTCATTCTCTATTTTATACTCTCATTGCTTGATGTCGTTGATTTTTTTCAAAATTTCATTCTTCTCTATTTTCGATTTTTAAAAATTTTTAGTTCTTTAAATTTGCGAATCATTAAAATATCAAATAATTCTGTTAAAAATATCGTTAGTTTCTGTTTCTTTTTTTTCTCTTTCTCTCTTTTACTTAAAAATCTTCGATAGAAACATTTTTATTCCAACTTTTCTCGTTCCATCAAAAACTTATTTTACTTATTTTTTAACGTAATCTGTTATTATTGTCGTCGTGCTCATGAATTCTACTTAAATTCGCGAATTTTTCGGACGCAAGTTCCATTTATCAAATGTACATAATATCATTGTCTGGCAATAAAAGTATTCTACATTTTATCTCGAAATTTTCTTCCCCTCTGTTACACCACATCTTCTCTTCTTTCCAGAAGAGAAGTTTGTTTCTTTTTCACTCGTCGCAACCGTTTCCCTTTCAATCAAACGCGTGCTACACCGGACACGAGCAAGGGAATTATGCAGATTTCGTGGTGCGTTTGAACTGCGATGATCGAGAACACTCGTAAGTATACTCTCATCGGGACCCGATGCAGATTATCAAAATCGATCGAGTCTGCCCTTCCATAATTTGTAACTCAACGGGACGAACGGGTGGATCGTGGCGGAAGGGCCGATCGTGGTGCATAAGGATGCACATTCCGGTTCCACTTCGAGAGAGCCGCACACTCCGAAGAGAGGAACCGCCTGGACCTAAACTATTCCCCGAGGCCACCGGTTTTTTTCTAAGAAGTCTAGGATATAACTGCGCCGACAATTTCGAAGACGGCGACGAAAAATAAATAGCGAGTTCTACAACCGTGTTTCCCGACACAGCCGCGATGATTTGGAGCTGATAATCGAATTCTCTCCGTTTAATTTCGCTCGATTGCTGCCATGTTTCATTGTCTTGTCTCGCAGTAGCTTGAACATGCGTTAAAGCAGACCATTTAGCAGACGAAGCAACGAATAAACACAGAATCACACGTGTGTAATACTTTTTATTATCCTACGTGATAATTAAACTTACGTAGAGAATAAACTGTCGCTTGATAACGAACAGATGCAACCTGACTATGTGAATGTAATTTAAGACAACATATGTTAAATATCAACACGAGTCAATATTAACTCGTTCATTATTGCCCAAGCTGTCAATGGTGCTAATTACAATTTGTCCAACGTCGTTGAAACTATGTATCTACACACATATTCACAGGGTGTCCGAGCGTCCGAGGAGAGGATGATTCTGCATGGAAAAACATATTTTCAAGCTATATTTTCTCGAAAAAATGAGGTCTCGAGTGAAAAAAATTGTAATCTTCATTTTTCGCTTATTTTCAGAATCACAGAAAATAAAAACGATCTTCCACCGACTTAATCACTGTCCAGCCCACAATTAAACGAAACTCAAGCAGGATTTTCAAATTTGATTTCTTTAAAAAACGAAACCTTAAATGACAAAAATTTTGTTTCATCTTCCCTGACCTCGAAGAAAAGAAGGAACTGTGATTTTGATCCTAAACAAAAAGAATTTTTTTTTTACCTGAAATCCCCCTCATCTCGATTGTATGAAAATTAAATATTATATTAAATATTTATTTATTTATTACATATTTTATTATATTATTTTATTATATTTATTTTATTATGTTAAACCCTTAAAACTTATTTTATCACACTGAACTGAAAAGAATTTTGTTTTACTCTTTTTTTTACACGGAATCATCCTCGCCGCGATTGTGGATGGAAAAGAGAACGAGACGAGAGGATGTGACGACTTCGCCTTCGTGCGTTGCTTGCACTGACTCAAAGCGAAAGCTCGACGGTCGTTTAACTGCCGATTTCCATTCGAAGGTGAGTAGCGTACGCGCAACACAGGGTAATTGGTATCTTACGCGGCCGTTGGGAGAATAAATCGATCGTAGCGAATGTTGTTGGGTTTGATAGAATGCCGGATAGCGGCTCGCACAAAGCGACCTTCGTCTGGTCGAGTGAACCTGCTACCAGCCCAGACAAATTGATACCAGGCAACGCACTCACTCTCCCTATCTTTCCCGCCTGTGCACAGGGGTACCTTACGTGCCTCGCAGTAAGTACGGTCGCATAACTCGCAGACCTCGATATGCCGTTGCTGCGAACCATCTCGGCTCTCTAGCTTACGCGCCGCTTACAACCCCGTATTAACTCGAAATACTACGTCTTTACTCGATTTTCTTTTCCTCGATTGTTCTTACGTCGTATCGTTCAGCTAATACCGTGCTCACTTCGTTTCGTTACGATTTCAGTTTAGACTCTTGACACTGAACTGCTTGTAAATTGATCATCGATCGAGTCGATTTGATATGACTCGACAAATAAAAAGATAAAAATACTAGATTCTCTTAAAATTTTCTCGTAGAATCGTTCGATCGAGCGGAACCACCGCTCTATGTAAATGTCCAATTTTATATCGCGATTCTATGGAAGGAAAAGGACGGATGAGGGTTAAATTAAAATTAATAATTGCAAAATCAAGTAATCTATCTTCGTGTTTCTAACGGTGACCAGTGATATCAATGAAATCAAGAAAATGGTACAATTCTAACTGTACCTCCTTCGTCCGTTAAAATTCTACGCTATTTTTCCGTGAGAACGGAAATGGAACTGAAAAGGGATAAAAGTGACGTCTAACGACGTCGCATCGCATGCCCCTTTGTGATCGCAGATGTGACAAGACGTTGGGCCGCGTGGTTTATCTCGCGTACTCGCAATCTGTCGCTAAATTAGACACACCGAGGCGCCCCTCGAGTGTTTCAGTTGGTGACGATTACAAGCCGCGATAATAAAGTTAATGCGCGGTACTACCCGCACAATATAGTAAACCGCCATTATCGCGATTACTGTTATTATTGCAATTATGACGATTGCTCGAGGTAGGAACTCGTCGAGCAGGAATGAGCATGAATTACGCTTTCGAATGTGTGAGACCCGCTGCCGCGAATGTTTGCGCCGCGGTGTATGAAAATTAATCGTGCTGCATGAGAGCACACGTGTTTACAGGCACTTACACACGGTGCGTACGTGCGTCAAATGTATAATAATCCGATGACTGGACTGCGCGTCCGTTTATGCATATTCAGATTTTTTTTTCAAGGCACGATTTGCCATATTTGTTCTATATTGTACCGAGCATCGTGCTTGGGATCTTAATTTCGCACGCCATCGCTGAATATTTCAATTATTGTATATAACTAATTTTAATTATTATATATCACAATGTTATTGAAATTATAATTAAAATTATTATAAATTATTAATATTCATTATTATATATAATTATATATATATATTTTTTAATTATTATATATCATAATGTTATTGAAATTATAATTAAAATTAAAATTATTATAAATTATTAATATTCATTATGATATATAACTAATTTTAATTATTATATATTATAATGTTGTTAAAATTATAATTAAAATTAAAATTATTGTAAATTATTAATATTCATTATTATACATAACTAACTTTAATTATCATATAAACTACTTATAACTAAATATCAAGTGTATTAATCAAATTATATAAACTACAAATTATCATATTAATACATAATATCATATTACATAATGTTAAACTATAAATTATCGTATTAATCAAATGTGATTAATACGAAGGTATGTATCAGTTTCAAATGTATAAATCAAGATTAAAATTCATCGTTGAGCGTCGATGACTAAGTGAAAATTGTTTCCACACGCTAAAAGAGAACAACCTACATATATGTCTACAATTCTCTACAAAAACGAAGAAACGAATTTAAAAGAAAAAGTTACTAAACGACTGCGAGCGCAAACATTTTCACGTAAATAGCTTTAAATGCCCCCGTAGAACTTCCACCGAAGAACAGTAGGACAGGTCCGGGTTTCTTGATGTCTACATGACTTTGCTATTTCCCCGATCTCGTTTGTTACACGTCACCTTCGATATTATACGTGTGCACCGTGCTTATCGCCGAGGCACACGCGAACGTTCAAACGTGTTCGTTTAAAAGCAACTCGATACCTAAATTTCATTTCATCGAGTGAAACAGACGCGACGGTTTTTACTAAATGGAAACATCGACGACTGAAGAGAAATCTGGACATCGCGCTCGATTCTCGAGGAATCTCTCGAAACGTTTTTTTAAATTGAGATGATAATTGCAATTTATTTTTTGCACTCTGAATGCTCGGTCAAAAATCTAGACGTTACAGTTGATTTTTTTTAAATGAAACACAACTGCAATTTAACTACTTTTCCATTAATATTTCGAGCGTTTGATCGGTGATGAAACTAAAGAGAAATTTAGACGTAAACTATTCGATTTTCGAAGATATTCTTCCAATTAAAATATAGTTTAAAATCCTCGCTAGAATCGTCGAAAGTTTAATACCAAGCGAGAGTTGTACAGAAAATTTAGTCATCAGTAATTGCAACGCAATTTGTTATCCTCTAACAAGTAAACTAATTACTCGAACGATTTCAAATCATTCCATCGAATCCACGGATTAAATTAAACGTTCGAGTTTCGCATTAAAAGCATCGAGAAAAACTTGAAAAACTCTTTCCGTCTCGTCCCCGCCCAAAGCCAAACGACGCAAAACGCGCCATCACCCCTTTGGCATCTCGCACTCCAAACACAAAGAAACAACCGCGTCTGCAAAAACACGAAGGAACTGTCGCAACGTTTTCCATACGTCGTTTAATCCCATCCTCAGTTCAGTAACGAGGAATCGCGCCATCCTCGTGCCAAGGAGTTAACCCCGGACAATGCGCGCGATTTTTTCGTCCCCGGTGGAACACGGTTTGTGCTCGACTGCGCGTACAATAACCAACGTGGCGAGCGATAATAAGCGATGTAGACGCCATCTTTCTGGAAAAGCCCCGTCGTGGCTGTGTAACAGTTACACGCACGTAGGAGACATACACGACATACGTGGGTCGAGTTGACAGTACGACAGAATCATTTTGCATAGAATCGGAAAGAATCCCGAGTAGAAGGTTCGCCAATGGAGGAGATGCAGTCCGTGGCGAACGTTCGCGCATCGGTGATTCCGTGCATTCCACGTGGGATTAATCGATTTAACGGTTCGACGGGCCGAGGCAGTGTCCACTGGGTGCTATAATTTGATGGAGTGGCGTTCAGCGTACATCTCTTTCGCCCGTCATCCGCCGTCCGATTCATTGACCGTGCGTTTTCGCACTGTCACCGCGTAACCGTTGGGCCGCGGTGCTCGAGCCGGACAAAGCGGAGGCGAACGACGCGCCAGCCAAAGGGGGAATATATCGCGGAAAGTGGCAAGGAGGGAAAGAGGGGGAGGGGGCAAGGGAGGACGATAATACGCGACCACACGATCATTAATTCAAGTTTGCTCGCAGATATTCCCGGCTTCGAACACGGAAGCTCTCCTTTCTTCCTCCGGCAGTGTCTCTTGCCTCGCTGTCTCGGCTGTTCCACGGACGACATATATGTATATATACATTGTTCACAAAAATTAGGGGATATTTGAAGATAAATATGAAGCGATAAAAAAAAGAAGTATTTGAATTTTTTGGTTACTATTCAGTTTAACTTTAATTAATCCTGTTCCTTTGCGTATATGTACTTGGCTCGAAGGACCACCCACTGTTGTGGGAAATTGATTGAATAGTGAATTTGTAATAAGGCGAGTGATGCACTCATAAGATGGTGGCACGGGAAGCACACTTTGTACTGACGTTCTTGACTGTACTTGCCGAAAAGAGCCCTGTTCCAACCGTGTTGGCCCTTTTTATACTGTTGTCTTCATTGTCTCAAAGTGACATGTTAGGACCAAGAGGTAGTGTCGAGCAGGTCAGTCCCATAAAGCAATATTTGTAATTACCTTATGGGTCTGGCAATATTGCCCCGGGATGCGTCTCTTTTACGTTACATTTATATGTTTGTTGGCCTTGGCTATAGGGCGCATTCTTATAGGGACCCTGGCCTTAACAACATGTATTATACAATATCTTAACACGTACGTATAGACTGGTTGTTGCTAATGGTATTAACTACTGGAATAATACTCTGACAAAGGTTGAAATTCTAAAAATCCTCGCCTTGATACCACCACGTCTGATCTTCACCGTCTATGCCACGCAAAGACAGACAAAATTGTCAAGTACTATCTACGCAACGATTCGAGAAACGATGCACGACGAGAGTGGAAGGTTGGATCGAGCGGCCTGCGGGCAATAAGATGGCGAATGCAAACGATAAGGGTCGATCGTGGCTGCCGGGTGCCGTTTAACAATGAAGCCCCGGTAAGTCGGGGTTCGCCTACCGCGGACACGGCCCGATCGATGATATAAATCGCTGGGTTCGTTAGTGAAATCAGCGCAACGGGACCGGCGGCGCTTAAATGCAAGAGAAAGAGAGAAAGAGAGGGATCGTTGCGTTAACGAGAGAAAGAGGCGCGAAAGAGAAATGGTTCGGCGTCTGCTGAAGGCATCGCGCTATGTATCTTTTGGTACTTTGCTGGCCTTTTTCGACTGTCCCAATTGGTATCCCTTTAGTCTCTATCTCGCTTCCGCCACTGGCTACGCTTCCAACTAGAGAAAAAAATGAGCCGACAACGTGTCCAGGTAATGAGAAAAATGGTACGTCGGCCCGTGTAATGAAAAACTCGTCGATGGAATTATGGCGGGCGCGACGACGCACGAATTGATAATTATTCTTTCGCATTTTGAGTTATTGGCTCTCCTCCGTTCCCTTGCCAATGAATTCTACGCGCGTTGTCGCGTGTTTGTTGTATGAATGATGGACGAAATATTAAGCATTTCATTAAAATGGACTTTTTTTCGAAATTATATAGTAATGTAAAAAGTTGTTAAATATAAGATAAAATATATTTATATACTACGATATAAAATATTTATTTTATCACTAAAAATGATTTTAACGAGGGTAATCCAGAAAATCGGGCCTCTTCAGGTGCAACGCTAATGCAACGAAAATTAGCGATTGGTTGATTTGGGTCACGTGATTCGTGAGGGGGCGTGGGGTAGACCTCGAGTAGAAGTGGCGTTGTCTGGTACTGAGCAATCGCGCCTGTAATTTGTTTTGTATCGATTCAAATGTTTGCGTATCAATAAAATTTTATAGTCTCGAAAAGTTTGAAAGGAAAATTGCATCCGTACTGTTATAAAATTTTTTTTAAAGCAGTTCTAACCTATTTTACGATCCATCCTCTCAGAGAAGAAAGAACTATGCAAATGGCGGCTCCCATGAAATACGAGGTTTCGATAATAGGAATAATAGGTCGAAACACTCCGACCGGTGATATCTATACCGATATTTCTCACCGCGAAGAAGTCTGCGCTCCCCCGATCGGATAGCTAAAGGGTCAGTGCTGGCATAGTGATTACCTGCTAAACAATTTCACATGGACACGGTCGCAACAGACCTCTCCCTCTGGTACCATGTTATTTCCGAAATGTATGCGTCGCTCTTTTACATTCGCGTTATATATTATCGCGGTGTATATTATCACGCGTGCAAGGAACAACGAATCCTCGATCGAAGGAAGGTGTAAGGCGAGGAGGGGGCGGGTTAAAAGCAGATCTAAGCGTCGACCGAGCAGGATGGAAACGAGAGCGGATCAACGCGTCGGAATCGGTTAATTGGCGCCTCTTTAATATTGTAAAGCGGCAATAACTCAACACGGTAGACCGTGTAATTAAGCATGATAAGTCACGGTTGCAAGAGAGTAGGCGAGAGATCTCTCTGCCAGCTCCTAGAGACGAGCAACGATCTGCATGACCGGAGGCCGTTCAGATGGGGCGAATGATGGAACGTGGGCCGCGCGCGAATCAGTTTCGGGGATCTGCCACCGATCTTCGGCGGATCCGATCTGGCTTTTCGCGCTCTCGGTTCCTCGCGCATTCATCACGACGCGCGTTTCAACTAGGCGTGTCGGTGTCGGCTTCGGGGCGCATCTCGAAATCTTTCTGACGCACTCTGACGAAACTTTCTCCTCTCTTTCTCTCTCTCTATCTCTCGTTTTGTTGGCCGATACGGCAGGTGTGGCTGACGATGTCCACCTCCGGGCAAGTCTCTCTCGATTTTTCGCCTATCGTGATCGACCCTCGCTGGTCGAAGGGAACGAGCTCTGATATGTCACGCTATTCACTTTCGGATAATATCGATGGCAGGCGCTCGAGGAGATTTCAGGTCGAAACGAAGGCAAGATATTGACAGTTCGGTGCAACGAATTAGTTTCAATTTGTTTTGACACTTTCATTTGAGAGACGACGTGGTCATTTTCAGGAACGAGTTCTTTCAAAATTTTTTGACAAATTGTTGAAATATTTACCGCGTTAGTTACTTTTTTTACTTGAGAAACAACGTATTTAATTGAGAGTAATTCTGTGTTTGCAAGCAGTGTCAGAGTTGTTTCGATAAACGCAGGAAATTGCCGAATCACACAAAACTAGTGAAATAAAAACAAATTTATCATACAAGCGTAATAATAATTACAATCAACAATAATTGCAATCAACTTCGTCAATCGTTCCAATTTGACGAAACTGCAAGGTTTAGTTTCCCAATTCATCGACTCGCAGTCGGAATTAACCACGGATCAACGGATCAATAGCCCCGGATCGAAACGAATCGGTCGCGACAGCGTGTTCTCTTGTTCGTTGTCTAACTGTCGACGCTGACTGTCGTTAAGACGTCGTTCAACCTTGTACGTACACGCGCAGAAAACACGAGGAATTTCAAGATCACGTGGATACATGGTCACGAGGACGTGAAGCGTTTCGTCGCGCGAACCGTGAAATAGGGGAACGATTTGCCCGCGATGTCTTCCTCCTGAGTGGTGAACGTCCGCGGTGAACGTCGATAGAGAGGAGATAAGAGGTGAGGCGCGCGAACGCTGGCAAAGTCGGCGCTATTTAATTATCGACGTGATCGAGACCGGTCGTACATATTCCCGCTCGACGAACGATACGAATCGACCCGGGTAAACCCGTCGTCTCGATCTGTTATTACGACGATACACACGCTTCCACACCACGAGGCTATTTATAAGCCTTTCGATCCCGAGCCGCGATACGCATCGATTCTGGTTGACGCTGATTGGTCAGCGATACTGAAATTTCGCGGCGCCACGCGACCATCCGAAGATCGCTGTCTCGCGAGAGTCTCTATCTTCAAAAATGATGTGGAATAACGAAAGAAGTAGAATTTAAGATAAATAAATGAAAAGTACGAAATGTTCGTTTCATCTTTCAACTGCAAATTTTGTTTGCAAAGTTTGTCTGAAAAGAATATGGAAAATTATAAATGTCCGATTGTCGATAACATACGAATATACTTGGTCGTTCTCGATGTCACGGCCAATTTATTTTTTCGTTTCATTGTTGCATTTATTTTTTATTACCACGGATTTTCATGTCATTACGTCTCTATCTGTATCTACAGTTCACGCGTACCGTAGCAAATAGCGAATCGAGGAGCGAGCCAGAGAGCTTGGACAAGAAGTGACGAAATGCCGAACGGTACAATCCTTTTTATCGAACTTCCAACGACAAAACTCGCGATTTTTATCTCGGTTATTTAGCGCAGAACCACGTTAGCGTTAGATTGTTCAAGCGCTCTAATGCGTTTTTTTCAAATGACATTTAACATTTTCGACGACTTGGCCTCGAAAGAACCGTACGTTCAAGTCAGTCGAACGATTTGGAATTTTCGAGATAAGAAGAAAAAATAGAAAACGGTATAAAAATTCAAAAGCGTATATTACTATATTAGTACTGTTACAAGAAAGAATATTATGGGGTTGTTGTGGGATTTGAGAGTCGAGTGTAACGCCAAAATATCAAGTCTGTGAAAATAAATCATACTTGAGACTAAACTCGATTGAACTAAGCTGGATAACTATGATTCTACTGTTTTCCTCAACGACCCTATTTTTCCTCGACACCTGTTTTTTCCAAAACTTATAATAGTGTTTTACAGAATATTTTTCCAAATACCTACATTTATTAATTATATATATATAATTATTTATATTTGCTTTAATTTAATATTTAACTATCATCAACAATTCTATTACAATTTTTTTAAAATTTTTTATCATTGTTGTGGAAACTATCATCAAATAAATTCAATTTATATTTAACATATAATACAATTTTAACATATAATTTTATATTTAACAAATTTAACTATCATCAGCAATTCTATTTTTTTATCTATCCAAAAAAAGAAACAGATAAGTTCTATCTTTTTTTATACGAACACTATTATACTTATACAGATTACAAAAACGAACAGAATTGTCAATTTGATCTCTGATCTCGAATTACCAAAACGTTTTTGACTTCCACAAATAAATCAAGCGAATATAAGAAATATGCTTCATAAGTACAGTGTTTCTCTACTTGAGAAACATTCGCTGGAAATGTCGATCCTGGCGGATCAGTCGATCTCTCAACCTTCCATTCAGCGCGTACGTTCGGGAATAAAATAGTCATTCAGAAATAAAATAAACCACCGACAGTGGTACGGTTTTCCGTGGTCCGGAGTGCACGCGAAGAAAGCGAAAGGATCGTTACCACGGGCCGTGGGCCGAAAGCTCTCCTGAGAGCAAGATAGTAAGTCAGAGAGTTAAGGTAGGTCGGGGCGTAACCCAGGATCAAACGAGTCAATAACTCGTGCCCCGGTGCCACCTCCACCCACAATGAGAAATCGCCGTGGCGTACAATGAATGTGGGTGCGTATCGGTCGAGAGATATTGGCGCGCGCGCGCGTTGCAGCCACGTGTGCCCGCTGATACGTATGTCTTCATGGAATCGGTACCCCGAGCGACGGGGGACATTCCTCCGTGTTCGTCGAGCAACGCGTAAAACAGTCGTCGCCGACGCAACAGGCCAGGCCGAACAGATCTGATCTGATGAAGGAACAGAGAACCGGCCGCGCTCGCGAGATAGCCGATTTCCTCTCGCTTTTGGAATCGTCGCGTTCGCGTGTTGCTCTTTCTTCGACTGGCTCGATGCTCTCGCTTTTGCGTTCCGAATTAACACGAATTTTCACCCTTTTGCAGATTGTATTTTTTCTTTTTTTCTTTTTTGGAAATTAAATTCACTCTTTTATAGATCAAATTTGTGTGTGTGTATGTGTGTGTATAACCGTATATATATAAAATATATATATATACGGCTATATATATATATATATACACACACACACATATATATATGTATATATATAGTATATATATATACGGCTGGATAAAACGTGAAGCGTGGCTGCGTGAGGCACGAGACAATAATAATTCGTGGCCGGAGGGCTCGCAGCACGCAGCTCGCACGCAGCCTATGCTCGCGATTCTAATCCTTGGGCAATTTGCACAGAGCGCCGTAAAATAAGAGGCACACGAGGCACACACACACACACACACGCACCAGGCCCTTAGAGTCTCTCTTTCTCCGCTCTTTCTCTCCGATCGGCCAAACACGATTCGTAGAAGAGGATTCGTAGCAGCGGTGAGAGCCGATTGCGAAAAAACGAACGAACGGATTTTTTTCTGCCGGATGTCCCTCGAAAGTGACGCTCTTCTTCAGCCCCCCTTTTACATTCACGATACGTGTAAAACGATAGACTATCGCTGGTAAAACCGGCGAGCAGCGACGTTGTTTCTGTCTCACGATTCGAGCGAACAACGTCCAACCATTTTTCTGCTTGGCGTCGAGTTAATTATGACGATCACTGAATATTGAAATTGTAATGTATGATAATAAGTAAACTATAATGACATACATTGAAACTGGAATAGACATTTTCACTAACTTCGACTACTAGAACCTTTCAATAGTAACTATAATAACTTAATAACTTATAAACTTATAATGATGTAATAATTATAATGAAACTTGTAAACTTATAATAATTATAATAATTAGACTGCGGATTTTTATGCATTTATGGGAAATTTTAAGGTACAAAACTTTGTTACAATCCTTAGTAAATGGAACAAATTTCTATCTAAGTTCTGTTTGTTCAATTACGTTCGTGAAAATTTGAAAATGCGTAAAAATCTGCAGTCTAATAATAATATAATATAAATGTGTAATGTAATATAATAAAATAAATATAAATAATAATATAATATAATATGCATTACAGTAGTTTCAAACACGATTTTCTCAAAAACGGAGGCTTCCTTTTGAACTCAATTTTATATTCAAAATCACCACCTCCCTCCAATCGATTGACCACGCAGTCGCAGGACATCCAATCTTGCGCTTCAAAATTCCCGAAAAATGCACGAAAATCCGCACTTGTAGTCGTCATTGAAAGTAGTATAGTCGTCGAATCTACCGAAAAGAGGAAACAACACCAGCCCCGAAAACAACGAACGGAATCCAAACGGCCGTAGGGGCCATATTTGGACGAGTTCAAGATACTCCTCCAGAGCAGAAGAATCCGCGAAATGAACCGTTCGACCGGTGGACAAGATTCTTCAAAGCGTAGAAGGTCGTGTTAATCGGCGGTGACCGGGGCCATCGAGGGAACGTTCGTCAGGCGAATTCCTAGAGCGGTCAGAAACCCAAGAGATCGGTTGGAAACGCGCGGCTGACGCGCCCAAAACCTTTTCTTAATAATAAGCTAAACCTCTTCCAAATATCTCGTGAGCCATCGCGTGAACTGGGAGGCTCTCCGCGGGCGAGGACCTTCGAACCTCTGCGCCTCTTCCTGGTTTAATGGAAATAATTTGTCTCGTCAACAATCTCTTCGAGGCTCGTAGTAGGAAGTACACACGTAGCAAGCACGCTGATTCATATTATCAGCTCGTGTACATCTCTCGACTCGACTCGACTCGGCGTCTGGGCGATATCGCGCCACGCGAAAATAATTCACTCGTACTTTCTATTCTTCCCGCTCGACTGATATCTCACGTTTGCCAGACTTTCGAAATTGAAATCAGTCGCGTATAATCGATCGATCAATCTGAGACGCTGAAGCGGTTGTGTAATTATACCAGATGCGACGTGGCGCGTGTAACTCGCAAACTGTTTGATACACAGGCCTCTGACAGATCCGACCGTATCGCGAGATCGATCAATTACGTCGTCGTCCCGCGATCAGCGCGAACCTTAATCGAGTTATGCCACCGTATGGTAGTACGCGTATCGTTGTATCCATCTGTCTACAGTTGACGCTTCAATTGGTAAAGTAGTGCAACGATCTATCGTGATTTATATTTCAACGTTTAACACATTGATGACAAGGGTCACTGATCACCATCACGAATTTTCAGAATAATTAAAACGAGACAAATATCATTGACGATGGAATTTTAAGTAAAACAGACAACTGTAATAGATAATAATTATAAAAATTCGCTTTCGTTGTACTTAATCCTCCGACACTAAGAACAAACTAACTTACTGCTAGAACATTTTGTCCCAATTTTGTGTTTCACATTCTTGAAAATAAAATTCAACGACCTAATTAAGAATTATTAATAATTAAGAAAACGCCAAATGTTTCGCAGGTCATTAAAAACAAGTCACCAGTCATCAATAAATACAATAAATACACCGACGAGAGGCTAAGAAAAAAGAAAGGAGATTAAAACGATCCCGCAACGAAGGAAAAGAAGAAAAAGAAGGAAAAGAAGAAAAGGAAGAAAAAGAAGGGCTGGCGAGGTGAATAGAGCGCAAAGCTAATTGTCTCGACGAGGGTACACGGGCACATAACGACGAGCAAGGTCCACGGTTGTGAAATCTCTCTGAAACGGCCACTGACCTTCCCCACGAAGTCCTCGACGAAGCTGTCGCGATTCCGCACACTCGAGATACGCGCGAGTACGCGCAATGAAGGTCGTGTGAATGCTTAAGCGTAATCTTCTCTTGATCGCGCGCGGCGAGAGGGAGAGAGCGAGAGAGCTGGAGATAAAGCGAGGAAAGCGGCGCGGCTGAGTAGCATGGAGGGGTGGGGTGGGGTGTGTGGGGAAGGGGTTAACTAGCATCGATCTCAGGATGGAGAACTAGAAGCGGCAATTAACTCAAGTTCCAGTATCTCCGCTCGTCTTACCCTTTAACTGTAGTTGCACTTTATCCACGATACTTTTTATCCTCCGCTATCCTCGGCTTCGCTTTCTCGTCGCGATCATTACCCAGATTATGACATTATCAAGATGTCACGGTTCTGGGATCCCGCGTTCGCTCGTGGCGAAAATCCTGTCCAAACTGTGAAATTACGAAGGATGTGCCGCGTTTCGCTTCTTAACGAATTTTGGTTACAAAAATGTGGAACCTTTTTTTAAAAAAACATTCTCGCTTCCAACGAGGACAGATAAAGAATAGTTGTTGAAAATAAAAGTTTCAGTTTCGGAACTTGTTGTATTATAAAAATAAAGATTTCTGTATTCTTGACAATACGAATTAATAATATTAAAGAAATTTTTATAATGATTTTATAATGACTATTCAGTGAATAGTACAATAATAGTACAACGATGTTAAATAATTGTTACAGTTGAATTTATATTCTCAATATGTTATTTATTTGTAATAAATTCAGAGTTTATGATTCTCTTTGGAATGAACAGTTATTAATAAATATAACGATATCAATAAATATAAATATGATATTAAACGTTATTGTTTGATCTTTCAATAATACGATATGATATATTTAAATAAAAATAATATCTAATAGTTTAGTGCCTTTGTTCATTTTATAAATTTTTTTTTTTAATGAATAACTTCCGTGGAACATTTATCACATATTATTCTAAATAACAAAATTGTCGCATGAGAACTTTAAAAAAGGGTAACATTTCTCTCCATAATAATTAATACAAAAACAGATACATATTCTCTTAAAATTTGTTTGCTGAACATTCTAAAATTGTTTCCTTCGCGTCGATCCAAAAACAAAATCGAAATATCGTGCATACAAAGTGAAAAAAAACTTCCAATATCTCTTACCTTCGAATTCGACTCGTTTGAGATCACACCACCGCCAACGGAAATCGAGATCTGCTGGAATCGAAGCCTAGGAAGAGGGACAATCAAGGTTTGAACAATCGGTACGAAGACGAAAACACAGCGACGCGAGTGGAACAACAGGTTCTATCCGCCGATAATGAACATTCTTCGTCTTCCGGCCCGTCTCCGCTCCTTTATCTGGTTTCCCTCCCTGGTCATCGAGTTGACTTATTCCCGCTCATTGTCGCCATTCCAGGCCTCTAGTCCCGAGGGGGAAAGAGAGAGAGAGAGAGAGGCAAGCAACGAACCCGCAAGAGGAACGCTTTTGCAAGAGAGCGGGTTCAGACCTAGGAATTTATCACCGCTACCGACAGCCATTAATATGGCATTGTGCGCCCGCGGACACCGGCAGTGGCTCGTCCATCTTTTCGTGACGCGTTAACGACTGACCTCTGCCGCGGAAGAACGGCTCCTGAAGGTACGTGCCACGTCCGATCGTCGCAACGCTCCGCGATCCAGATCGTTCTGTCGCAATTTGGCTGGTTGACAGTGCGTACTTGGTTGAGAAGAGAACACAAAGGAGTTCGAAAGAATGCCCTGTGAAGATTCGTTTATCGATGCTAGAAGTACCGGTCACCCAAAGAATTCCCATCAAAGACGTTAAAAATTAATTAGTGAGAAAAATAGAAGAGCTTTATGCTGTAAGCTTCTATTTGTATATTTTACGAAAAATCGTTTAAATTTTCAAAGATTTCTAGACTGTCTTGCATGTATGAAATTTCTAACAGGAAATTACAAATTGGTCATTTTTGGCATCTTGGAAGTTCTAGTGTTAAGTTTGGAGTTTTAGTGCTGCAACTCTGTGCTGCAACAGAGTGCGCAAGCTTCTATTTGTACATTTTACGAAAGATCATTTAAATTTTTAAAGATTTATACACTATTTTGCATGGAAATTTCTAACAGAAAATTACAAATTGATCATCAATTGATCAAGTCTCTTCTTCGAAACTTGTAATTTAACCAGTACAAGACTCGCATCAAAATACGCATAAAATTCGACAAAAATTCTCCAAAAAAATGCACACCTTCGTGATTGCATTATTTCTCTACGTTATTTATCGGAAACGAGCAACGCGGTGCCTCGCAGATTTTTATCGGTATCAATTTACGAACGACACGGACGAGGTGCGCGTCACCTCGCAGGCAATCGCTCGCGAACGGGGGTGAAGTCTATGCGAAATCCGACAATTACTAATTCGCCGATGCTGGTACGAGATATCCCGATAAATCTCGCATTATCCTTGGTCTATTGCCCGGCGCGAGTGCCGTTTAATGGAGGGAACGTTTGCTTATATCTGTCCAACAAGTACACACTCGGTGTCTTCCCAGAAATCCATCATCATCCCTCCTGGCTGACGATGATCAACCACATTTTCACCGTGTTTCTCGCTGTGAGAACTCCGACGAAACTGCCAACCAACCGTTTCCTATTTGTACCTAAACGAAACAAAAGAAAACAGGAAAAAGGAAGAAAGAAGAGAGCTCCGTTTCTCATCGAGATGAAAATTGATTCGTTTCGAATCGCGCGCTTATATTTCATCGTGTCCACCGTGTATGGATACGCGCGCGCGTCAAGATCTATGCGGAAACGCTTAACTTATGAACTCATCCCGCGAATTGCCAGCAATATACCACAGGAACCACGTGCGGCACCACACTGAATAGAAACGTCTTTGGACCGAACGATGCGGATTCTCTCCCCCCCCCCCAACGCTCCGCGTGGATCTCTCCGTTTCCTGGATCATTGCCAAGGTGAAAACATCGGTACGTCACAGTCACCGGCACGTGCAATGATTAATGATCGTTCGACAACGCGAGGCACCGGTCGGCGAAGCTTCGATCGAGAGGAACCTTCCCTTCCACGCTCCAAGTAAAAGTAACATTTTCTATAATCGCGTCGGACGATTATTATTTATATAATGGAAGAGCCATTGTTCCTGTGTTTTTTCTTTCTTCTTCTTTTTTTTTTTTTTTTTTCTTCCAATACGCGCGACTTTCAAACGACTTACACACTCATTGTCAGTCGAGAAATGTCTGATACCGCAAATGGGATTGTGTTGGAAATTATAGTTCAGTGACCCGTTCGGTTTTTTTTTTTTCGATCACGACTCGGTCGGATAATAATGTGTTTGCATCATTGCGTTTTGTTCGTTTGAAGAGATTGTATGTACGTAGACGCCGTGCGATATTGAGGTATACTTTTGTTCTTGATGGTACAGGGTGGTTCATAAATGACGAGGAAAAATAAAATGAAATCTTTTCGTCCGACGCTTCGTTTTCGAGAAAATTTTACCTGAGCGGAGTACGTTTAAGCAAGTCTTATCTCGCAACAAACTTTGTCAAACATTGTCAATGCTTGCGTTTACAAATATTTCCAGTGTCATGGAGACGCGAATTGAAATTTTATTACTTTAAAAATCGTTGAAAATTGTTCCCCTTCGATACACGGTTGTGCTCTCTTTATTAAGTTCCTACGATATATACGACATATTGCACGATGTTTATAAGTAAAAAGAAACGAAATTAACCCCTATCTGTTATCATTATACTGGAAATCATATTTACTAAATAAAGTAAAACAAAAATTACCATAGTCATCCCACAATATTACATTTTCTTCCTGTACTAAGTACTGTGTAGAAACAGTTGTCCAACTGTTTAAATAATTTGAAATAAAATCACTGTACGCGGCATCGCGCGTGAAGAGAAGAAGAAGAACCTGTCTCAATAGCCCAAATCCGAATCCTTCGTGCAATTGGAATATCGTGTTACGTGATTCGAGGGGACGCGCCTGGATGGAAATTGCAGCGGTGGCACTCGCGGCGAGGTTCCGATCGCCAAAATTCTACAGAGAAGCGAGCCGGCTTTATTAAATATTCACGCGCGTCACACGGAAGTCTCGAGCCGAAGTGAAACGCGGCGATTTAACGACTCATTTCACGGAGCAGGAACGAACGGACACTTTCGTGTCGCGGATTTTACCTCGAACTTGCGCTGTCCCCCCTTTCCCCTTGGTCCTCCTTCGCGGACAATACGGGCAACGAGCGGAGCAACATCTCTGAATTGGCTCGTTACCGTGAATTACGAACCTTATTAACGCTTCTTGCTCGGAGCCTTCGTAAATATAATAATAACGGAGAACCGAAGAGGCCGCACGCAAATTAGAGTGGCTCAAATTATCAATATTCGCGTTCCATGCGACTCCGCAATCGATCCTCTTTTCATTTCTCGATGTCAATAATCAGCGTCGAGGTTGCATTTAATTGAGATGTAAACCATCTTATAACGGTACAAATCTCGGACATACGGCGCCAAAGACAGAGACAAGCTACGGATGATTGTGATAGCTGTTATATTTTCGTGAGCGGGAGATTTAAGAGAAGTAAACATCTGAATAAAAATCTGTTGAATATTGTCGAAAGTGCAGCTTCAAAATGTTTGAAATTCTAGATTCTTTGAGCATTGAATCGCTTTGATTGATGTAATATAGCGTAATGTACAACTATAATATAAATATAATAATATAAATATAATTGTAAGATAGATAGTTAGGTATAGACATCTGGATAAATCAAATATAACTGATAACATAGGAATAAAATGAACATTTCATTAAATTGTTCTAAAAACAATTAAAAAATACACAAAATACTTTTTACATACTATTTAACTTCTAACATTTAAATTCTCCTACTTAATGTAATTCTTGTAGTCTATTAAATTTTTAATGACACTAAATTAGAAAAAAGAGTTATGTTTGTTCGTCTTTCTTTCATTACATTTCTTCATCTTTGTTTTATATATTATTTTATAAGGGTTTAATGCCTTCCCATCTTCTTGCAACCAATAACTTTTAAAGTCAAGCTGCTACTGACCTAATCTTTATATCATCTTTCTTAGAACAATAAATCAGTACATATCCATTTTATTCGTCAAAATTTTACTTGATTTTACTTGTAAACCATAATTCTACAAATTTCTGTTGATATTAAATTCGCGAAAAGTTAGTCGAATATACTGTTGCGCTGTGCGCATCTTCCGGTAAGAAATATTGTACAAACAATGTGGAGGTTCTTTTACGAGGCTAACGTTGCGGCGCAGAGAAAAATGTTACGTGCGCAGGGATGGGGTGCGTACCGGTACCGGAAGGATGTTGCGTAAACGGAAGTGCGTGTGCAACTCTTTGTTTCTTCGGGTCTTATATCGAGGGATGCACCTGACAACAAGTTGGGCAGACAATAGTGCGGCTGGAAGTACAGTGAATGGATAAAGGATACGAGAAATTACAAGTTCCCAAGATCCGGGCTTGCGTCATACCGTACCCTAACCGCGGATAAACGTTGTAAGAACAATGACCGAGAGGAGGGAGAAAGAGTACGAGCAAGAGCACGTGCAAACCGCCAATTAATCAAAATTTCACTAATTAACTGTCTCTGGCCTCTCTAACGCACTAGGACCAAATCGTGCCTTCGTCGTATAAATCAGAGAGACGAGAGTGCCAAAAATAGGAGAAATAAAAACCAAAAGCTTCAATTTTGGCATCTATATTTCCAATTAATCGAAATTTCGTTAATTAACCGTGCCTGACCTCTCTGACACTAAAAGTATCAAAGTATCAAAGTATTTATTATATGAAACTCGTGTGAGAGAGAGACGAGAGTGTAAAGAATAGGAAAAAATAATCCAAGATAAAAACAGGCTCGGTTTCTCCAAAATTAATTTTACTTGAATTAATTTGTATAAAACTAACTAAATTAAATGATATAGAATTTGTATCAGAGAGATGAGTGTGCAAAGAATAGGAAAAACAAGAAACACAAGCTCCAATGTTGATTAATTTCCAATTAATCAAAATTTCACTAATTAACTGCACCTGGTCTCTAATACCTTTATTACGTAAAACTCGTATCAGAGAGAGTGTGACGAGAGTGCAAAGAATAGGGAAAAAATAAGGAACGAGCTCGAGTTTCGGCAATCTATATTAATTCTCCCCTCCCCCTCCCCGGGTACAATCTTCTCGATTCCCCGTTTTTCACCGAAAAATCCACAGAATACAGAATTCTTAGCAAACAAAAAAGAAAGAAAGAAAGAAAGAAAGAAACAAAGGAAAAGGGAAGAACAAACGGCGAGGAGAGAGATTCGTGGCGCGTCTCGCGAGCTGAACATTGTAATCGTGAATCGACGGAAGCGACTGTTAACCAATCGAAGAAATCACCGTCCAAAAGGCCATGGTTGGCCCCATCGATGTCCCCCTGATACTCGCAATTGCACAATCATCGAAGCACACCGAACCCCCGCCTAAGTGGGGAGGGTGCACGTCACGAGACAAACACGCAACCTCGCGGGTCGTGTTACGAACGCACGAAAATTATAACAGACCCCCAAGACGCGTATAATACCCTGTGTCTCGTCACTCTCTCGCGCACTTTCTCTCCTTCTCACCCCCCTCTCTTCCCTTCCTTCCTTCCATCCGTTTCTGTCTCTCTCTCTCTCTCTCTCTCTCCTTCCTTTTTTCTCCTCTTTGCATCGCGCAGTCGATTTTCACTCGCTCTCTCTCCCTGCTTTTCTCTCGCATTTCACGAGCGAAGAAAACCGAGAGGCGCACGCGAGAAGAAAAAAGAACGCACGCGCGTTCCCCCAAAGTACTGGCGCCGATTGCTTCCGCAAAAATCGAGAAACTCGAGTGCATCGAGCTTCGTATTGGAAATTTGGTTATCTTCCGTATGTTGTGTCGCAGCCCGTACTCGAAAACCACAGGGTGCCACGCAGTGCGGAAGCAACGCGAGAAGAAAGAACGCGTGATTACACACCGCGATCGCGAGAGGCTGCTGGACGTTCTCTTCGTTAAAGTTAGTTAAGCCGAAAGAGAGAAGAGGGAGGGGAGGAGGGGATTTTGTATGGGGCCTGAATTTAGGAAGTAAGAAAGGAAGATGGACAGAGGGCATTTAATCGTTTTCCCCCGTGGGAAAATTGAAAGTACTCCTTTCTGCGAAAGAAAATCGAAAGTAGCTCTCAAGAAACACGTCAAAATCAACAAAACATGCATAGTACGCTGACGTATCAAATTACTTTGTTAATTAAACAAACACCGTACAATTCTCACTTTCATTCTGTCAATACAGATTTAGTCGCAATGATGAAATAATAATAACGCCGATAATTCACATGAATCAAGGAGAACAGCATAATTTCTTCCTACCAATCAAATTATAAAAATTTGCAATTATGAACATTTTTACAACGATAATTCGAAAATCACGTGTTTCGAGTTGTATAGTTTGCGACATATTGTATGTTTTAATATACAAATCATTTTTACTCTACGCCAAATTGGATCCTTCTTTGGATGACCTTGGATATCTCACTTTCCGGAGGCGTTTGCGCGATAGTAGGAATACCGTTGCCAAGGTTTATCGACTGGCCTATTACTGACCCAGCACGGGTCGTGTCAATACGTCTCCATAAATCGCGCGATTTCTCAGATCGAGAACGAAAAGGCTCGTTGTCGGGCGAACGACCGACAGATAGCGGCGATTTACGCTGTTCGCGGAAGCTGTTCGGGAAACAAGCGGAGAATCATTTGCAATAAGTTGTAAATTAAAAGTTCTCTCAACTGTCATTTCCTTATGGCATCCCGATGTCTCGTCGCTATATTACGACACATGTTCTAGTGGCAATCACGACGCGGATAGCCACCTGTGTTAAAGACTGGTTTTCAAATATCTCGTTCTTTTTCCCCTTCGTCCGTAACTTCTTTCTTCGATCAACGCGGTTCTATAAGTCACGCGTGCGTTTAACGAGTCAAATCGCAAGGAATTTAACGCCGCCGATTAATTCGTCGCCACCCGGTAGATAATACTCGAGCTACGTTGCAAAGAACGTCTGTGTAATTTTTTTTTTTTTAAGTTTCTGTCTTCTTCTTTTTCTTTGGATTGAACATTGCGTCGGGGAAAAGACAAGAATTTTTCAATTTTTAAATTAACGCTGAAAATCATCAAAAGTGGTCGAAATGACCGACTTAGGTATAATTTTTGTTGGATATTTTATACGCGCAGAACAGTGTATTTTCTTTTTAGAGATTTGAATGATTTTACTTGAATGCCTCCGATGGGAATTTTACGCGTTAATCGTCGTTGAGTGTTAAATTCTTTAGCTCTGTGATATCCAAATAACGTAAGACATCGAAACGGAGAGAAGACGATCAATTTCAATTTCTACGGTTGTATGAAATGATAGATAAACACGTGCACGTGTTTTTCCTCCTGGAGCGTAGCACGGGTCAAAATCTGGGAGGGGGGAGAGAAAAATTTCTTTAATGAAAGGAACTTCTTTGCGGTCGCACGATGATACCTGGTGCTCCTTCGGGGAAACTGGACGCACAACGTTCTGGCACGGCCATTATCTCAAAATTTCCAGATCCCATAGATGTATTGTGACTTAATTCACCTTACCGATATGGTCGCGATGGGTGGTCGGTATAGATTTCCCGCAAGAGCGCACCCCGTTGAGCGTGCACAAGTCACAAAAGAAAGTAACCTCCTCTCTACATCGTTTCTCTGTTGCTTCGCGTCTTTTATTGCGTAGTTAATATGAAAAATTTTTTATCGGTGATTCGGCGCTATCGAATTTCTACGTTTCCCCTTTGTGAAAATTAATATTTTTGAAACAGACCAAGAGACAAAAGGTGACGAATGTTGGAGAGGAAACTGTGTCACTGTGGGATTATAAAAATTATCTGATTAGAATTTTTATTCCGTCGTAAGTTTCGAAATTTATAATACTTCTTCTATAAAACAAACACTGGAAGCGTAGTCTATGCGCAATTACGAAATGAAAAATAATTCATGTCTGGATATAACTGTCCCCTTGTCATTTACATAATCGTTTAAGAGTCTCGCGGCTGCGTTTTAGAAATCATCTAAAAATGTTAATGCACGGAATTGAGTTGTACTCAGTTTGTATTGAGATATCGAAAACACGATGACAAAGTAGTCACAACGGATAGCGCCGTGGATTTCAGATCGAAGCCAAAACGCTAATCACTTCGCCTACGTATAATAATCTCGTTTGCCGATGTCGGAATATTTTTCAGTATCGCAAGAATCCAATGTTGAATTAACATTCGTCCGTTTGACAAATAAATCGTACGATTTTGAAATGTCGCCGATATTCAAGAATCGTTTCGCTGAGAAGCATGAATAACAAATCAGGCACTGAATAATTTCTGAATTTCACGAAACTTACTACTTTATTACGCATTTCTTCCGTTTTCGTCTTCGATTCGGAAGAATCGAGGAAATAAAAGAAAGGAAGACTTTCTCTGCGAGATTCTTCAAACCAATTAGCCGTACGATTCCATCGTAAATTTTCACGTCCGAGCAGTTGGTTCAAACTAGCTCAAACATCTTGGTATTTTTTCTATCAATTTCTTTACTTCTACATCGATCGTACCACTCCTATTCGATATCGTTATTCAGTTGGCAAATTAACAAAATTTAACAAGAAAATAGTAAACGATAAAGTGACTAGAATAAAACAATTACGTTAGTTAAAATCTTCTTCAAACTAGTTCAAACATCTACTTTTTTCTACCAACTTCTTTACTCTTACATCAACTGTATCATACCTATTCTATACCGTTATTCAATTTAATAAGAAAATAATAAACGATGAAACAAGTAGAGTAAAACATTCGAATTAATTGAAACATCCTGGTGTTTTTTTCTATCAATCTCACATTAATTGTATAGAATATATATACTGATAAAGTAACTAGAATAAAGTATTCAAAAAATTGAAAAATTCGAGCGCAAGATCAAAATAAATTAGCACTGATGAAATCGAATTGCCCAAACGCGAAAATCGAACTACTAAAACGCAATTGGGATGACTCGACGAATCCGAAGGGGGCTTAATCGAAGAACTTCTCCTCGAGTTTTTTCGAAACTGTCGCATCGTGAGAAACGAATTGCCGTATAAAAGGATTGGTGCCCGAAATAGAGCGAACACAATCGTTCATTCGTTCTGGGAAATAGCATCGGATACCATTTCGATATCCATTATATCGAAATCGCGTGAAAACGTGAAGGTGTTTTTATTGGATAGACTCGTGGTGTTCCACGTGGGTGGCTTCGCCGAGCACATTACACGGACATTTCAGGGGCAGTTTAGAAACCGCTTACGAACCGCCCCGTTTAGACAATGCCAAATCTCGAGGGGTTAGAGCGACTTTGTTTGTTAGCTGTTCGACTCGTAGCCTTTGATGTTCGCTGCGGACACCTACCACCTCGAGAGAACTCACTCATCGAGAGAGATCGTTCAAGACCCACTGATCGACTTCTCTTAATCCGGCCTTTTCTCTCTCTTTAGTCTCGCGTGGAACATCTTCATCGAACCGATGATACACTCCCCTTTCCTTTGATCTCCCACGACAGAGCGCGTCTTCATTCATTTTCGATTGTAGGCCACGCGATGACTCGCGCGTTCAGCAGGATGTGGCGCGCCAGATGCCGACGATCAACTTCCCGGTCGCGTACCGGAACAGGATCCCGGAGGCACGATCTCACCAAGGACTTTGTTTGTTGCGGCGAGAAATTCGATTACGACTTCCTCCTCCTCCGGCCACGTAACAATGTAACGCACGAACAATGTCGAAGTTCGTAACGTTTCAATTCTATTCGTTAGATCCGCGCGGTGGTTTGCGACGATCCTTTTGGACACGAACAGAAACGTCAAGTTCTCTCGTCCTTCCGTTTGGCAAAACAAACAGGAAAAAAACTGCACGACTCGTACCCCAGTACGATCGTCTCACTGAAAGGCTCAGAAGCAACTGTTCCGACTGGGAAATGAAGACGACCTTTTTGTCATAAAATTTTATTGATACGCAAACATTTGAATCGATACAGAACAAATTACAGACGCGATCGCTCAGTACCCCCTCGCGAATCACGTGACCCAAATCAACTAATCGCTAATTTTCGTTGCATTAGCGTTGCACCTAAGAGGCCTGATTTTCTGGGTTACCCCCGCTAAAATCACTTTCAGTGATAAAAAAGACACTTCAAGCCGAAACACACCTCGAACCCTGTAGGCTTCTCTCGTGAAATTCTTCGTTTTTTAATAATAGAGATCGTTGTTTTGAACATGTATTATTCGCGGCGTTCGAAAGAAACTTAAAAGAGATCGCGAGCATTTCTTCGAAAAGAGATTTCACCGCGAAAAGATTTCCTGCGAAAGATGTCCTTTCGAGAGCTCGATTCGCACAGTCACGAAGGCAGATTGAAGCAGACGTTGCCCGTGATCCTGATTAGGATGACTGGTTGAAAGCTTTGAAGCGTCTCGTTTGCACTCGTCCCTGCTCTCCGGAGAACTTTTTGAAACGAGAGGACCGGCTAATGTCATTCGGTAGCAATGCTCGGGATATTCCTAACGGCAACTATAGTCGGCAACAATCGGCCGGCGATTCGACACGTTCGACTTCCTACTTCCAGCCAGAGAAATACATCGGGAAAGAAATACCTCCCAAGTGGGGAAATTAATGTGACTCCGTGGCCGCGATTATTCCTTCGAATGAGCTACCGAATGTGCATTGTGCTTTTTTTCGAAAATTGGCCCGCGCTGTGGACCACCTAGCTTTGGACCACTAGAATTCAATGGGAACGTCGTTTCTCTCGAAGAGGGAGAAATACAAATTATCCATCTACAGAACGCATTTGGAACGATCCAAAGAATGGACAGAAAAATAGATCAAAGAAAAAAAAAAATGGAAACTTTTACTTTCGATGGAACAAAACTTTGTACGAAATAAAAATATTTTTATTACCCTTTTGTAACGCCAAAATGACAATTTCGAGACCTGGCTATTCATAAGGATTATTTTAGAAATATTCTTAGAATATAATTAATTATTTATTACAATTATATTATATGATATAATACAATATAATTATATAATATTATAATTGTGACAAATGATTAATTATATCAGTTATTGCAATATCAATAATTGTTTGATGATACCAGAAGAATAATTATGAAGCTAGTAGCTTTATTTTATCTGTGTGAAATATTTGTAAGGATTATTTTAGAATATAATTAATTATTTATCGCAATTATTATAATATAACACAATATAATTACATAATATAATAAATGATTAATTACATTATATCAATTATATTTGTTACAATATAATTATAAGAAACAATTAATTTATAGAACTCACTCAAAACGAGACGTGCCCGGTAATTTAATTTTTCAATTTTACCAAGTAATTTAACCAACACCAAACGGAAGCAACTCCGAGATTTTAATGGAAATTCATCCGATCGACAACCGTCAAGATCGCTTTCATCACGACGAGAAGGATCGCGGCAAAAACTCGGGGTAGTATAGAAGTAGGTGGACCCTTAAGGCCCGATTAAGACGTATGCTTCCTTCACTCTCTCGACGTCTAATTATAGAGCGATCATTTCCACGATCTATCGAAGGTGAGACCGGTCGAGAACAGCCTCATAAAACTTTAATGTATAATGATTGACAAATAACAATTAGACACCTGTTACGTGGATCACCCTTTTCTTTTCTTTTCTATTCTTCTTCTTTTTTTTTTTTTGTTCTTGCCATCAGCTTCGTGTGATAGAGAGACTCTCAATGAAATCCCTTTGCATCCATTCAATCAGCTCCTCCCACGCTTCCTCTTTCTTCCTCTTTTTGACTTTTACTCTCTTTCTAATCTTCCGTTCCCACATCGCTTCTTTTCTCGAGTATCTTTTTTTTTTCTTTCGTTTTTATTGATGGAATCGCTACAATTTCCACACCGTGGAAAACGTGCTCGAGACACTTCACACGACATTCGTTCGATTCGACAGGAAAGGATGCTGACTGATCGGAGAAAATCTCAAGGGAATGGAGAAGATTGGGTAAAAAATATCTATACGGGGTAAGAGATATATATATACAGTGAAGAGCATGACTGTATCAACGTTATTAAATGAAAATTAATTACCAGTGGATGATTCAAACTGGTAAGAAAAAGATCACGTAACGATCTACTTGGTCGCATTTTAAAGAGCGAAGCTTAAAATAATTTTAATAGTTGCGAGCTCGTTTCTTTCGAAGATGGTTTTACATCACGTGAGAAAATGAAGACACATTTTTGCAAGAAAATTGTGCAAATTTTGTAACGTGTGTAAAAACATTAAAAATTTCTTTTTGAAGAAAGTTCCCCCCTTCACAATGATTCCCTAACTATTGTTGTATAATTTTTTCTGTACTATTTCATTGAATAAACCTAACCTAAACCTAACCTAACCTAAATATTGTTGTACAATTTTTTCTGTACTATTTCACTGAATGTTGAATATCAGAGTCAAACGACAAATATCATAGAAGTATAAAAACCATAGAGGTTTTGGCAACACTGGAACTAAACGCTAGAAAATTTGCAAGAGAGAAAAGCGCAAAAATAAAAAAGAAAAGAATTTATAATACGATACAAAGAACACAAGCTTCTATTTATATAATATATTTCACTAAAAATCATTCAAGTCTCTTAATACAGATATATAAATTTTCTACGTAAAATTGGTAGTTGCAGTGTCGAACTTTGAACGCTCGTACAATCGACCAACGCGCTAGAACCAACTTGGAGCGCGTAATAATAGAAATGCGGAGAAATTTGTCGACACAGGGTCTTTGAAAAAAATTACTGTTATCTTGGCAAGGCAAACGGAGCCAGGACTGAATCGCTAGCGGTAGCGGAACAACGATAGCGTAAAAATAACGAACAGAGGTACCGCCGCCACGATCGATGGCGTAAAAATCGCCACGAGATATACGACGCCGTTACTGGGATTGGAGCTAATTACCACCCAGAAGCGACGTCCATATCCCCGATAATAGTGAATCAGCGTTAGCTGACCTCCTATTGGCGAACATAGAAGACGACCTCCGGTGTCGACCTCGCCGATTTATTCGCCGGTAACGAGGTAAAAAGATGAAGAGGGGGGGGGGATGAAGGGAGAGAACGGAGCAAACTAAGGGAGGGCTAAGACTTTTACATACGCCGAGGTAATATATCTTTCATCATCGGTGTCGTAATCAACGTCATCGCCGCGCTCATTGTCCTCCGCGGTCTCTTTCTACACTCCACCGTTCGTAAATATCTCAACGTTCTTTAAATTGTTGCGAGCACCGAAGTATCACACACAGAGTCGCGCAACTTGATTGCCGTTGAAGAGACAGCGTGAAAAAGTTGAGAGGTGATGAGTTTCGCGACGACCTGCGATTGTAATCGCGATGATGTACGATGCAAAGTTTTAACGATCTCAAATGAATTTAGCGACATCGAGGAACAAAAATTAAATTGTTATTTAATAGATACTTTATAGATGAAGCAAATCTCCACATAGGTCCAACTTTTTTCATTTTCACCAAAACTCCGAAGCTCTATCTATGAATAATACACGCGTCATCTTCGTCATTGTCAATTCTAATCGCTGTTTTCGAACGCAAAATTTCTTGCTACAATGCATGTATAATATAAAATGTAAAAAATACTATAATATAAAATATAAAAAATATGTTCCCACAATGTTCGATACTACTACGTAAAACAATTTTCCACCAAGATCCTACCTTTTCAATTACATCCTCGAAAACACGAATTTGGATAAAATTCACGGTTCCCAGTATCGATCGTCTCGGTTATCTTTATTTCACGACGAAAGCGAGCAAAGAAATGATCATCTCCGTCGAACAAGTTGCTCTCCCTTATTTGTCAAACATTGACACGCCGGATAATTACCCCCCCTGTATTGGAATAACTGTATTGTACACAGAGTAATATCGACGACGCAGCGTTGATTCCCCATCTGGCTATTTCGACGCAGAGAATTAGGTATTTTATACGTATCACGGTGAGCCACGAGTAATATCACCTCTACGCTTCTTCGAGCATTTTTTTTTTTTTTTTCATCCAACACCGTAACGGTAAAAAGCCGAGCTGTTGCATAGGTACTAATGATAGACGTTACAAGCGAGCATTGAGCGATGATACGGGATTGTTGAACCGGCTGTGTTATTAAATTATCGAGTAGCAGAGTTTTGCGGAATATCTCGCGGAAGCGTGTTGGTTTCATTTTCGCGCTTTTCCACCGTGCGGATATTGCTGGATTGACGTTACGTAAGAAAATTGCCAGATTTTTCCGTCGGCGTCTATTCTTAGCCATTATGTGTGGCGCAGCGTCTAGCAAAGCGCTGCAATCGAATGGAGAAAAAGATCGAGACGCGATTATCACCCGATAATAATAATTCCGCTACTGTGCTTCTCATTACGCGCGTCAGAGTCGTTTTCGTACGGTTCGCGGAATTTTCGGTCGAGAAAGATATCTTACACCGGTCGCATTTTTGCGCGCCCGGTAATAACGTAATCACACGTCTGTGTGCAGAAATTTTTTCACGCGGAAACGAGAACAGTCTATAGGTACCAGTCATCGAAATTAACGAGTATGTTGATGAAGTTAATTCCTTTTTCTTCCTCGAAATCCTGTTCGATCGTCTAGCAAGTATTGAGGTACCAAGCTGGAGGAATCAATAGCGATAATCTTCTCGATCTTTTATTTAGCGTAGGTATTTGTCTGTCTGAACTGTTATTACCAATCTCTATATCAAAGTGAAATACAAAATTTAATAATATAATAATACAAATTTTAATAATTTATCATATAAATTAGTGCAATTATCTACGATCCAATGGTAGTGTTCGAGGGTTAATTATTTGGATCAATTATTCGTCGAACATTCTCAAACAATGTCACAGTGGCGAGAAAGGTGTCTAGCTTATCATTTGAACTATTACTATCAATCTCTATGTATATCAAAGTGAAATACAAGATAATAGAATCAAATGTTCAAAATTTTAATAACAACTTGTAATTATTTGGATCAATTATTCGTCAAACATTCTCAAACAATGTCACAGTGGCGAGGAAGGTGTCTAGTCTATCATCTAAACTATTGCTATCAATCTCTATGTATATCAAAGTGAAATACAAGATAATAGAATCAAATGTCCAAAATTTTAATAACATAAATTACTGCAATTGTCTACGAACCAACGGTACTGTTCGAGGGTTAATTATTTTGGATTAATTATTCGTCAAACGTTCTCAAACAATGTCACAGAGACGATCCCCGATATACCATTTGTCTTTCTAATCAATAATCAACCGGCTGGTAGATAATTATTCGTCCCGGCAGTTGAAAAACTTCAACATTTCGAACTTCTACGCGAGAGTCGCACCATTGCAGAGAAAAGCACCGTTAAACGTCGAAATATATACGCTACCGACCGCTCAACCACAACCGATCGCCAGGCCACGTAGAAGATAATTTATGCCCGACGCAAGAGAGCGTCTGTTCTCCTGATAATCGTCTAAATTGCGAGACACGTAATCACTGACAGACAATTAACAATCCGGAGATAACAACGTGACAGCTCGCAGTTAAAAGTTGACGTTTAGTCTATCGATCAAACGAGCAGAACGAATTTCGCGTCCGAAACGTGTACACGCGTGCGGACACATTCAAAAATACTCGACTGCTTATATCTAGCAATATTTTATATGTGTATATTATTGTGTATTTTGTAATTATAAATTATAATTTTTTTGTATTTCATTTTATAGTTATAAATTATAATTTTTTAGTATTTTTTTTATCTCATAATTATAAGATTTCTTAAAATTTCTAGAAATCTAGCTTCTGCAATTTTCTGCAAAGAGCGGGAATAATGCAGCAGTTTCCTTTTCTTGTTTCATTGTATATTTTTTTTAACAGATCGATTCGTGACTTCTTGAGGTTCTTGGTGAATTTCTGTCAAGACACAATTTTTTTGTTTTCCTACTTTTTTTTTTGTTTTACAGTATATATCCTCTAAAAAAGAATTCATTCCAAAGTGTAAAAGCAAATTTCTTCTCTCCATTTTATACATCTTTAAAAAATCATCTTTTACATATCTTTTAAAAAATTTGTCATTTTGACTTCCTGAAATTTTTTCACAATTTTCTGTACAGAGTATTAACACAAATTTATTTTCCTCGTTTTTATAGTACATCTTTTAAAAAAAGACAGTTCTTTTAAGAAAAGAAATTTCTCGAAGTTTTCCGTGACTTTTTGTATAAAGTATCAAGACACATTTCTTTTCCTTGTTTTGCAGTGTATTTTTGAAAACAAAATAGTTTTTTTAAAAAAGAAACTTCTTGAAGTTTATCGCGACTCTCTGTGTAGAGTATTAACGTGCAAGTTTCCTTTCTGGTGTTTTATAGTATAAAAAAATCCATCCTTCTGACTGTTTTTAGAAGAAGTCAGTGCTAATATTAATAATCATAAAGAATAGATTAATGATGCGCGTAGACAGCGAAAATATCGATTGATTGATGTACTGAAAAAATGAGCGTGACAGGTGATATTTTGTATTCTGCATACGAGTAACACAGTGTTATAACATTGGATGATGTATTATACGAACAACTGTTTCTACAATATTTATTAAGTAAAACTCCCATCCGTGTAATAAATTTGTCTGCTCGAGCTAAATTGTACGAACTTTAATATGTACCTCTTCCTCAGGGAAAGTTCAAAGAACCGTTCTTTAATATTAATTACTTTAATCCTTGTTAAAATAAATTATTCAGTCCCTTCGAGAATTCAAAGAATATATTTAAAATTGGTCCTGTGTAAAACCAAGATCATAAGTGCATAAGTGTTTAAATACTCGTAAGTAATTGCAGAATAAATTTAAATAAATTTCTTTAGCTCAATTTATAACATGCAGTAGATGGGAAATTAAGGATGCTCTTACAAGAAACTTCTAAAATGCACGAAAGTATCTGTTTTTCAAAAACACAGGAAAATTGCACATCTCAAAATTCCAAAATTGCAAATTTCAAAATTACAAGAAATTTCTAAAACGTGTGTTTATCACGCACGAAAGTATATTTTTTTCAAAAACACAGGAAAATTACACACGCGCGCGCGCGCACAGACACGTGTTTATACGAAATTCATAATTTCATTACGAAGAAGTTGAGAAGCTGACAGCCGAGTGAATAGCCAATATACAAGGTGTGCGGATCGAACGAGCGAAGGAACGTGACGGAGCACACGTTATGCATTCCGATCAACTGTAAAATCGACTCGCCGCGGTGCAACAGGTTTAATGACAAAAATAACCACCGTATAACTTGACGACAGACAGACAACCGTTACGCGAAAAACGTGGCAATGAAGGGACAGGCTGTTATCGCGGGACGGGACGCGCGCGCCATCCCGGGCATACTAATGTAATTCTATCAAAGTTGCACTTTGTCTCTAGCCGCGTTAAGACAAGGTTGAAACCCACGGCGGGGACGAGCGATGCAATCTGCGTCTACACGCGGACGTGTGTGCTCGCGCTGAACAGAGAGAAAGAGAGAGAGAGAGAGAGAGAGAGATCGGTGAGAACGATCGAGAAACAAGACCTCGACCAATTACGGCGAGTAACTATCATATCGGTAGAAACGATCTTCGTCTCGTACGAACAGCCGCGAGATAACGAAGGATATCTTTCGATCCCATATACGTTATGACGCGTGGATACACGCGTGATTCTGCAATATCTGTTATTAGATAGCATCTTCAACTCATCTGGTTTCGGTACCACCAGGATACGTCTGTGAAAACGATTCGCGCTTATATACGGAGCGATCGATGCAATTACCCGATACGACTGCGATGCCTCGATCATTTTAGTGGTTTGTTACTCCTACCAGTGGGCGAACTGGCGGGACTTGGCGTAACTCGTGCCCCCCCACTCCTTACTTTTTTCCTTACTTCGTAAGGGAGGGCGATCCCCTCCACTGCATCCATCTCCCCACCTTTGGCTTAATTTTAGCTTACAATTAGCTAAGTTAACGCTAGAACTACCAAAATGGCCGAAATATCCAATTAACTATTTTTGTTAGATATTTTATACAGATATAATATAGATGTAAAGACTTGAATGATTCTTCATAAAATACATAAATAAAAACTCGCGGGTGCCTTATTGCGTTACAAAGATTTTTTAAAGTTTCTTCTTTTTAAAGTTTAATGTTTCTGATGGAAATTTTGTGCTTTGCTCGTCGGTAGTTCTAGTGTCAAAGAAAGATCGGAAAAATTGCTTATATGGCCCACTGTGGCAAAAAAGAACGCACAGAGTAAAATTATGGTCAATCTCCCAAATTATGGTAAACCTAGCCACGAAGAAAATTTTTCAACGTTCTCAGAGTTGTTTGAAATTTGATCATTTTCGAGAATCATGCTTGTTACGTGATGTAAAAACATTTTTGAAAAAAACTAACTGGTAGGAATGTCAAAACGAAGGCTTCACGCTTTAAAATGAGACTAACTGGATCATTGCACGACTTTCTTTTCGTGAAATTATAAAGACTGAAATATCAAACTCGACAATTTTTCATCGAATAAAGTGCTAACACTTTCGTCCGCTTCCGTATATGAAATCGATGCCTACGTATTTCGGACAAGGAAATCGCGCGACGAAAACGAGGTTCGCTGCTGCAGGACTGTGAGCGTGGATCCGTTGTTTAATTGCACGATTAATCTACGCTGTCGTCTGAAACGCTCGGTCGAAATCTTTCACGGTACGAGCGTGCCTTCGGAAAGCTACCCTGGCGCATAAATCCCATGGTTTAAAATGAATTTATAGATAGGTATAACAAGCGTACATGCATTTTCACGCGTACGTGCATTTCACGGTGCTCGTATCATCGTTTATAGCCGCGTCGAATTTATTGCGACTTTTCTTCCCTTGTCCCGAACTTCTCGATCCCGTACAGGACAATCCGATGTAAATTTTTTTCGGATCTCTAGATCTCTGTAAGTATCATTTATCGACAGATTTTCTAGAAAGCTTTCACAATTTTGATGAATAAACAAATTTTATTTTGATAAAAATCAATCAATGTTCGCTCCATTATAAATTCTTATTCATTCAACGCATGATAAGATATTTATAAAAAAATACTTTGAGAGTATAAAAATATAAAAATACAAAAACATTTAAGATATTTTGAGGAAAAAAGAGCTCAGAGTTGTCGAAGAAGACTGTTTAAGAGATCGTTGTATGATTTCATTTCACGAAATTGTAACAGTTTTGAACTACTATACACGATTGTTACATAACTTTTTTTTACAAAGTTATAACAATCTAAATTTTTCGCCATTTGCGGTACGATTATACTCTTCACTGTACTTTGTATCAGAAACTGTGAAAAGTATCAGAAACGACAGCAAAAGATCGGTCAAAAGGAAAAAATCAAGAGAAAAGTGATTGTCGAAGGAGATGGAAAAGCTTTGAAAAAACTAAAATAATTTCCTCCTTTGGAAAAAATTTACTAGCGATATAGCAAGTTTTCCGAGTTGAAGAGGGGAAGAGGGAAGAGGGAAACGCAAGAAACGTTAAAATAGGAATTTACGACGTGAGCGTGTAAACGCATTCGATGAAATAGAAATATTCACTCGGTGTTAATACCGATGTAATATATTAGACGGCATAATTACTCGTAACTGTCTTCGAGGATATTCGCCTAGATGCATAACTGTGGTGACTAATCGAAAAGAACCGCGAGAATTGCCGTGATAATATCGTAATAATATTGCGCCGCGCTCGCGCTCGCAAATTACACGCGGTCGACGATAGAAATGAAAATATAAAAGACGACGACAGCGCGGTACGATACGAAATCAACAAAATCAGCAACGATTAAAAAGATTGATTTCCCGCTTGCGCGCCTGCGTCGAATCGAATTTCACTTAATTCGCGTTGCATTCTTTTGTCAATCGTTCCTGCCGCGTCACGATTAATCGCCATCGTTATCAAAACATTCCGTCTGTTAAATTCCTATTTATATTTCTACACAGTAAGAGATATCGTGAAAGGGAAACGATATATAAAATATATCATATACGAATTTATTAAATGCGTTCGGAATCAGATTACGGGATACAAATAATTATTTTAATAATATCTGACTTTAATTATAATTTATGTATCTTACTTTCTTGAGAAATCAAAAAATACGTTCTGTGTATTTTGGTAGCTTCGTGTCTCGCATAAATGCACAGTTTCATCTTTTAGAAAACAACGTATTATAATATCGTCTTTAAATATATATAAAATTAGGATAATATGAATTACAATGATACAACAATATTGAAACACTCTGTATCCCATAATTTGATATCAACAGCTATGAATTTTTACGTAAATTCGTATTTTCGTAAATATAAATAGAAAAAGAACGAACAAGAGTCCAAAAAGAATAAACAAGTACTACGATTAGACGATATCACAAAAAATATTGTGCCCCGAATATTTCACATATTTTAGGGGATAACTGGTGTTCTTGTTTAATAAAAAGAAAAATCAAACGCTTCTTTTTTCAAATATCCCCTAATTTTTGCGAGCGGTATATTTCAACATCTCTCGGTTTCTCGCGAAAGCAGAGAGATCCTCGGACGAAAATAACGATAATAATGATAACGATAATAATGAAATACAGTAGCGTTAACAGAAGACTGCACAGGCTGAAGATTGCCGCGCATACGGCCGCTAGATGATCGTTACTCGATGTAAAGGCTGCCTTCGGGTATCCTGGCGAACGGCCAGCCCCAAAGAGAGGACAGAAGAAGGAAGAGACGAAGAGACGGTGGAGGCCCCCCTCGCTCGGTTTTTCAAGCGAGCAGGGAGGGCAAGAGAATCTGATTGCGCGGGATTCCCGCTTTGAAGTGGCACCGCCGATGTTCTCGGCCATCTCGACTCGTTACCACTACGGGAATCGCCACTCTTCCCGCGATATCTTCCCTTCGGATTCGTTCACCGGGTCAACCGGGCGACTCTATTCAGCCCCGTCGTTTCATTTTTTTCGCCCGGCATCCCGTTCCATTTAAATTAACACATTATCCGCCGCGAGCGCGGAATTTTTTCTTTTCGCATTTATTTATTTTTGGCGCCCCGAGCCGAAGGAACCAGCGAGCCGTGGCTCGGTGCGCGCGATTTTTGTTCTCGATGCTTTCGTTGTCATTGAAAATACGTTTCTATATTATTTAACTGGAGAGGGCAAGAAGAATTTCGCTCCGATGTAATTTCTCGATCCTAATTTTAGCAAAACCTTCAAAAATTCTAGTAAAAATTTTGTAATTGTCCATGTGATTTTTTCCTGTGTTCTATATTCTTTCCATATCGTTTAAATTTAAAGAAGATAACCGGTAAATTCCATTTCGGTAAAAAATTGTGTAATTTTTCACATTGCTTAAATGAAGAAGACAAGAAAAATTTCATTCTGACGTAGTTTCTTCAAAATTCTAGTAAAAAGTCCTGCGATTCTCTTCACATCTTTTAAACGAAGGAGATGAGAAAATGTAATTTCTTGATTCTTTAAAATTCTACTAAAAATCTCTATAATTTTCTATATTCTATGTTTAAGTGAAAAAGATAAGAAAAATTTCATTCTGACGTGGATTTTAAGATTCTAATAAAAAGTTGTGCGATTTTCCTCACTGCTTAAGTAAAGAAGGTAAAAAAAGTTTCAGTAAAAATCTCCACAATTAAATAAACAGTAAAAATCCTTGTCGTTCGAATGAAGAAGCTAAGAAAAAATTTCCTTCTAGCGTAATTTCTTCAAAATTCTACTTGAAAAAATCCTGTAATTTTCTCCACATCGTTTAGAAGAAGAAGATGAGAAAATGTTCATTCTGACGTAATTCCTCGATCCCCCAAAATTCTCTAAAAATGAGGACTTACGATGAGGCTCAAGTAAATCGACCCGCCCCCCTTAGCTTCTAATTCTAATTAAATTCTAATTAAATTAGCTCGGAAGAAGAAAAACCCGGCACAGTATATCCCGCGTGGCTCTCCCACTTTAAATTTTGTTGTTCCAGATAGAATCCACGCGGTGGAAATACGAGCAATTTACACATTAAAGCGAACACGTAATACGTGGATAATAACGCGTCATTATACGGCGCGTCGATCCCGATCCTCCACACCATCGGAGACCATCGGAGAGAGATAATCTTCGGCGTTTTCAAGAGATCGCACGGAATCGACGGGGGAGCCAACGATCCGATGGATCCCGTACGGCACCTACAAAGAGCCGAAATCTTAATTACCCAGCGGACAGCCACTTTTCAATTTCTCACCTCGCCTCACCCGAGGGGGTGGCGTGGGGTGGGGGGTCGGCAAAAAGTCGGTGGCTACGTACGTTGGAATATGGCGCGATGCCAACCCGACACGGCTTATACAACTCACGTTTTCTTGCCCTCCTCGCGATGAAAAGCGTTATTTCCTCCGCTTTCCCCTCTCTAATTGCATCTCTGATCTCTTTTTGCTTTCCAACTATTAGACTGGCCAAAAGATTGACTGGCAGTTTTTCGCGAGAGACGAAAAGTTTATCGACACGATTCGACCATTCTTTTCGCGATTACCATGTTTTGTCATCAATCTTTCAGGAAAGCAAAGTTCGAACGACTTGACATCGTCGTCAGTGGCGAAATTTAGCAAATCAATTCGGATTTCTGTTTCGCCATAAACGTCGGGTAATTGTTTGCGAGCTTGCGTTTCTTCTTTCTTTTCGGAAATAGTAATAAAGTCCTAATAAAATGTAATAGCAACGTTCCTTTTATACAATGGCAATAAAATCCTAACACCTACTTATACAATAGCAATAAAATCCTAATAAAATCCTAACAAAATATAATTAGGAAATGTTCCCTTCGAAACGAACAATTGCTAACAAGCTTCAACAACCAGCTATCGGATTACGCGATGAACACGCATTTTGAAATAAAGTTAGTTTACATTTTTCATCCGTTAGAAAAAAGCGGGTTTGTCACTTTTCGAAGCGAAATTAGGTTCCTCCTGCGTCACTGTTAAAATCTAATTAAAATTTCAAAGAAGCTTTCATTCGCTCGAAGTTTGAAATTTTAATTAATTTGGAAGGATTATCCGAAGGCAAAGAAGACCGTCGCTTCCCGCGTGATCTTTGCGTGTCCAATTTGCTCCTCCGATTCACCGAAATATGAAACGGCCAATTCGTACGAAACGACCCGTATTCGTCAACCCTCGTAGCAATCACTGCCAATCTCGGCAAAATCTCAGCAACGCCCCGCGCAAAGCAACGAAGCGACACACACGTAACGTCCTTGTATATCTCACGGCACGCCTTATACACTAATCCAATTTCATTCCTTAAATGTAACGCGCTTGTAACGCTGCAGGTAGCGCACACGTACAGCCAAACAGCGTGTGTACACGTCGGTGTGCGCACCGTGGTATCATGGAATCCGCGAGTGGCGCTGACTGGCCGCGGCAAGAAGATAATGCGCCCTTCGAACATTTCGGATTCCAGCCGCACCAAAGAATAAGATTCTCTTTGCGACTCCTCATCCCTTTCTTTCTCTCTTATCCCCCCTCCCTCTCTCTCTCTTTCTCTCTCTCTTTCTCTCTTTGTCGCACGCCATCTCGCGCCGCGTTGCTTTTCTCTCTATCTGCGGGGCCTTTGGGTTCCTTGACTTGGCGGATAATTATGTTTCCGGCCCTTATTCCTCGACTTCGAACCTCTCCATAAACGTATCGAACTGTTCTCTCGATTCAAGTCTCAGGCCCCGTCACTCCTCCTCTTTCCCCATTCTTTTCTACTCCCTCGTCATCAGTTTTCTCCCCGATCTTCAACGTCACCTCTCCACCTTTCTTTCTCTCTTTTCTCTTCGCTCTTCACTTCCAACCCTTCATTTCGCTCATTTTCTCTTATTCTTCGTCGTTTCTCGCTCCTTGCTTGTCTTTGCTCCCTCCCATCGCTCGATCAACCAACGAAGGGATTTCCTCGGGGTTTCGTCTTTTTTGCCAGCCACGAGCGAGTAGTCGTCGTGGACATGACACTTCGTCTTCCACGAGACTGATCGATCACGATTGATCCTCCTCCGTACGAACAGTGAACTACGTTTATTCGAACTGTTCGCCGCATCGCTTCTCGTCGCCAATTTATTCCGCTTTAATCTCTGGTACCGTGCACCTTCGCACGGATGTGTGAACTGTTGTGAACTTATGTCAGTGATGTTGAAATGTTGATAAATCACCGGCCAGTGACAGATCGGATGATGTAAGACAGATGTATGTAGATAGATGCGTAGTACGGCGGTTAAATAATACTCGTTGGATCGTATAATAATATATAATAATATAATATATAAATATAAATAACATGTATATATGTATATAAATATATGTATATAAATATAATTTATATGTATATAAATACAAAACAAAAATAACTTTCGCAAACACGTGTTTTTTTTAATTTTGCATTATTTTATTTGGAAATATAATTATAATGGACTTTTTTCAGTATTATGTGTGAAAAACATCCTTCAAATGACTGCCATTTTCCTGCTCGCAAATAGGGGCTTCTTCAAACTACTGAAAAACTGAAGGGTTTGAAAAATTCATAAAAATTCACGCATAATACTGAAAAAAATACATTAATTATAGTTCCAAATAAAATAACAAAAAATTAAGAAAACATGTATTTGTAAAAGTTACTTTTGTTTAACACCATTCAGTCTTTCAGTGACCGCCCTGTATTTCGATGGCCGCTCTTTATATCACGGAAAATACGCGTTTAGCTTACACGTTTGCCGCGTGTTTGCCAACTGACCGAAATCGTACCGCAAGGTAACGAAACGACGCGCGAAGATGATCTTGTTAAACGTTGAAAACGGAGGAATCCCGCGCTTCCACTACGGATGGAGGATAATCGTCGTTAGGCAACGATACCCGATTCCACAATGGTGAAACGGCTGGCAATAAACGTCCTGTTTCGAAATCGGCTCCTAAGAACTCTTCGCCAGAGCGAGGAGGAACCCGAAGGAAGGAGGATGGGGGGAACCACGGACTCGCAGGTCCCGCAGCACGAACGGGAGAAGCCAAGGGGGCAATTACATCGGAGAACAATTACAGGTTGGCACGTCCTCCCGGTGCCATCGCGGCTTTTTCTATCACCGGGATTCCGAGTTGAAGAACGTCCAGGAACGTTTTCGAGAGACGCGAGAGAGAGGGTGGGTCAAAGACATTTTTATTACGGTTCAACATTTCAGCTCGTAACGATGTAGCGGCCGGTATCGTGCAAGAGGATTTATATCGAAACGCGGACGTTGTCCGTCAGAATCAGGTCGAAAAGAAGAAGCGATTTGTTTGCGTTTTGCTTTTGAGCGTTTTTCGTCTCGTATTTTGAGTACGCGCATTTTGCGCGTATTGACGAAAGTGCGTTCGCTTGTAAATTGTGATAAAACAAGAGAAGATTTTCCACAAAGTTGGTTTTCTTTGAATCCTACTTTGTTGTAAATATTTATTACATAATTGTACCGTTTCATCGTGTTGTTTCACTGAAAAATTATATATGCAATCACCATTGATAGCAATTTTTTGTTTTGCCCTACGATGTTCTGAAATGAGTATTTTGTTTTAACTATTATTTCAAGAAATAATAATGTTACTTATCATTTTCACATCACTCTAAGTTTCATTTTTTATTTCAAGAATTAAATCAATTGAAATTATAATTAATTATACTAAAATTATACTAATTAATTAATTTACCAATATGTATTAAAAATCAATCGAACAGGACAGATCAATTTTCCATAAAATTGAAATTAAATCGAAACATTTATTTCAATATAAGTATTGTGCCCAGTATTAAGTATTAAATAAAAGTTTGATACAAAAAATAATGAAACACCTAGATGAAACTTCTTTCCCTCTCGCCTCAAAGCACCGAAATCAAATTCTCTCAATTTTTCATTCATAATTAATAACATATCTCGGTACAGTGAGGAACACTTCTAAGGCGTATCTCGTTGTATATCGAAAATTAATTTACAAGCTTGATTGTAACGGAGCCATGCCCTGAGCAACCACCTTTAATTACATCTGGCCAATTGTTCGTACACGATCGTTAACTACGAGTGATCTTGAAAGCAACGGATCGATCAGCGTTGATCGATACCAGCGGCGAGTTCGTACAAACCTCGTGTATCTCGAATCAGGATCCATCGTTCGATCCTCCGTGATAATAACCGCAATTTAACTACACGTGCCTCTATGCAGCTATAAAATATAGGCACCCGCTTTAAAACGTTTAAACATTCAATCGTTCCGCTACGCGAGGTTTTAAAACGGATTTTATGTTAAATCGAATCGCCTCTAGTTTAACCGCACCGCCAATAAATGATATATCATTGAACTTATGGCGAGTGGTTTATTATATATATTATATTATACACATTTATATATATTATATTATGCACATTTATATATATATATATATATATATATATACACACACACAGGGTGATTCATATAACTTGCACACCTGAAGTAACTTTTCAATTACGCGTCTAACGAAAAATTGTTTGATACAAAAGTTGTATAGTTTTAAAAGAGATATATTATATATATATATTATTATATTATTATATATATTATATATATTATATATATTATATATATTATAAAAACATTTTAATTAAAATTCCATTACCATTTATTAAATTACCTACGCCGATTAATATTAATTATATTCACGAAATTTTGAATCTACATTTTTTAGTGGAATTTTCTTATCAACTCAAATTTATATTTCAGGTTTATTCTTATTAATAAAGCTGATATGTTTAAAAGAATTTCACATATTATAAAAGACATTGATTCAGGACGAACGACTAGAAAACGCGGAAGATGAAAATTATTGCGAGAAACGAAAATCTCTCTCGAATAATCTCGAAACGTTCCAAACAGTTCAGTACAGTTTTAATCGTCGAAAATTCAATCCTCGATAGCAATCGCCAAAGTTATTACACATAAGTGTTCACCAGCGAACACTTACGTCGTATATACCGATATCGATGACTTGTCGATTTATCGTTGTGTCCACGTGGATCGCGTGGCGGAATTAGGGGTTTAGTTAAGCTGGGTCGCGACTCGGGGTCACGGGGTTACGTGTCTGCCCACGATGATTGGCGGAATGTGCCGTTTTACGAGGCTTCGAGGACGCGTACCTACGCGAGAAGCCCGGGGAAAAAGAAGCAGGGAACGACGGGGCACGGTCGACGGAGACGAGAAGAGGAGCTTAACCTAGAGAAGAGAGGAGGACGAAAGAAAGCAGAGAAGAGACGATGCGGTGGAAGCGCGCGCCGTTTGCAGTTATAATTTGATGCAACGCGGCTATAAAGGGGATTACGCGCTTAGATGGCTGTAATTTTCGTGGAAAATGGCCGAGAACCCTTTCACCACTCTTCAACACGACACCGTCGATGACCTTTCCTTCACTTCCTTGACTTCTCCTTAACGCGACATTCCAGGACGAGTTCCTCGAGCTGTTGTCGCTCGTTTTTTCTTTCCTTGTTTCTTCACTTCCGGTAACTATACCGCGATTAATTGCTGGCTTCACTGTCAGAACGGTCAGCAAGTCGAGATTTTTAGAACGTAAGTTGAACTGTTTCGTCGAGTTTTTGGATTAACGAGATTGCAACCCCTCTTTGAAGAACTGATATTTTTGTTTTGCTATGTTATTTCGACTGTATCGTCATTTGCAAATTCACATGGATCGTGAAAACCTTTTTACCATGATAAATATGAAAAAAAAGGCAATATCTCTTTGAAGAGACGTTTTTATTCCTAAAATTACTTCTTCCTTTCTAACAGAAAAATAAATTGTTCGTGTAAAAATTTCAAATTTTCTCGAATTTCGAACAGCGACTGAAATTCGAGAAAAACGTATATTGAAAGGCGATTTAAACCGCCGTTTAAGAAGAAAAAAAAATAATAATAATATAATACAACGCGCCATGGTCAATATTAGTTTTACCACGGTGGGAAAAAAAATGTATCGTGTTTCTGTGGAAAAAAAGGGTTGATCGAGCGTCTCCCGCCATTAGTGATATATCATGGTTGCGGGGATCATGTTATCATGGCATTATGTAGACAATGATTATCCATCCCCCTTTGGTTGGAGTGGCGTGAGTGAAAGGGGTGTGCCGAGATGAATCGGGATGGAAGCAGAGCAAACGAGAGAACCCGCGCTGCGGGATGGATCCACGGATCGAACCTTTGGTCTGCGCGCCTTATTTTAAGGTCAGCCGTAAACGAGCGGAAAGGTCGGCAAGGGGTACGGGGCGTGGCGGGCATAAACAAACCTCACGCCATATTTCGCAACAACAAATCAACTCGACACCTCGCGGCGCTCGGTATAATCAGCTAATTCCCGATAACAACTTAATTCAGGCCTCCGTGGCCTCCGATTAAACAAACCGTAACTACTTAATTCGTTTAACGATCGGTGTTTTGCGCGGTAGGGCGAGCGCATCGGGCCTCTTTGCGGAGGTGTGAACCTCGCACGTTCACCGGCTACGTACACCCCCTTGGCCAGTGTTCTTCAACTTGGCTCCCACTCGAGATAAACGAACAAACGTGTATGGAACAATCTACGCGTCTGTAATAGACATAGAACTTCGAATCGATGATTGAACAGCGTTCGACTTGATTAAAGAAATCAGAGAAGAGAAAACAGCAAGAGAGTCTGCGAACGTGGATCGAAAATTATATTCTGTTCTATCGGAGACATTAAAGTCAAAAAAATAGATACTCTACAGTACAAGTTTTTATTTATATGATATTGCGAAAAATTATTTAAGCCTTTATAAAAATGTAAATACGTTATTACGTCTATAAAATATCCAACGGAAATTATAAGTTGATCACTTTGATCACTTTGATAGTTCTAGTGTTAAGAATATATAAAATGTAGAAACAAGAGTGTGGATATAAGTGACGATACAGTATTTGTAAAATGAAAATAGCCAAAAACAAACGTGCATACAATATTTGAAGATTAATTTCGTACATATCTCGATTTATAGACATCGTCTCTCTTCGTCTTTCACCTTTTCGACGAAAAAAAAAAAATGGAAAAATTTCAATTGTGCAATTACAATTTACAAAATCAATATTTGTTTGGAGATATTTATTCGCGAGAGAGAGGATGGTTTCGTAGAAATAAAAAGTTGGGAACCACTAAGTTGCAGGACTGATCGAAGCCAATCGATTCGTCCGGTCATTACACGGTAATGATCATTACCGCACGGCACATGTGTTCCTCGAACTCGTCGAGCTCACCGAAATTCGTCTGCTTCCACACACCGTCGTCATTTTTCTACGCGTCTCGCCACGCTGCAAACGCACCCTGTAACTAATGCCCTCCACCACTTTCTTGCACTTTATGTTTCTTTAACGCGCCACGTACACATTTCATAAATTGGTTTCAAAGATTCCCCCTGTTGTCTAGGAGAACAAGAGCAGACTCGATAAAAATCGAATTTAACAGGATCGCAATTTGCAAAAAAAAGAAACGTGACAGAGGTGAGAACGCGAAATTTCTTTCCTCGATCTTGATGAATATCTTTTCGAACTATTTGACGTAGCACGACGTACAAGATGAAGGAAAAAATACATATGAATAAATAGTAATATTTAGAATATTTAAAAAATAAAGATTTAATTTTAGAGCAAAGATTATTAAAGATATCTAGAAGACACTTTGAACACAGAAACCTTTTACCAGCATTCAAAATTTACACAAATTCAATTTTAAACGACAGGGAAACTTACGTTTCTGCACTTACAAATTACTATGCTATATCTCAAAGACTATTTAAACAGCTTGGTAAAATGAATTTATTCCCTTAAGTATCTTGCATGCCGCATGTTCTTACCACCATTGCAATTTGCATAAAGAATTTGACAAAATTATACAAACTCGTATATAATGAGCGCCATAAACATTCTCCTCTCGGCCAACCACGTTCGTGGCTACATTGTCGGTGGCTAGAATCCTTTCCGAGGAAAGTACACAACCTGGTAAAGGGCCACGTTTACCTATCTTTAACGTGCTTCTTTCTCCTCTCTCCTCGCGAGAGTTCACCACGTGAAATATGGCTGTTTGAACCCGGACGTGTTTCCTGTAAGTTTTGCACACAATTCCGGCTCGTAACATTCGGCGAGTAACACCGTGCCTTTGAACGACGTTGCGTTTGAGAAAGAACGCTTTCCAACGCGAGAAAAGGGGGAAGACTTTACTGTTACACACCGTGTAACACACCGTGTGCCATCGAGCAATCAGCCACGTTACATTCGTCTCGGCCTGCTAATTTTTAATAGCTCCCTCCTTCCTCCTTCCTCGTCCGATATTTACTAGCCGCGAAAGCAACCTAGAAAACACGAGTCATCGCGAGGGATACAATCAGCTTGAATAAGTCATTATTTTGTTACAACGTGTTTGCGAAGCTTCGCCATTAAACGAACTTTTTACAGAACTGAAGACCAAGCAATTTGTAACCGCTTGACCGCGGATTTTTAATCATTTCCAAGCTTCTTGTGAATGGAGTAGTTTAGTACTTTACTAGAAATCTGTATCTACTGGCTTTAAATGCTTTATGCACTTTTGTATCTGCAACTTTCAATTTCTTATAAAATCTGATATTTGCGAACTCTGAAACGCGATAAAAGCGTGAAATGGAGAACTCGGAACAATGAGAGAAGTGATCGACCAAGTGATCTTGAGCGATCGTCGAGTGTCAATTAAGATTGAAAGAAAGAAATAATAATAACGGCCGTGCTGGTAATAACAATGATTCGTAAAAATTCTTCTCGAAACATCCGTGTACGTGCTGAATAATTTATTAAGTGGTTCGTGGCTACGTTAAATAAAAAGAAACAATACACTTGTTAACCACAATCGTTGAAAGATATACACTATAAGTCCATAAATCTCAGGCCATCGTTTTCTATAGCTAATCATTGCTTCGCTGTATGTTCGCATTGTGAATTCATTTTAGAATTCAGTGTATTCTTTACACTGTGATTAAATTGAAGATTTTCATAGAATAAATGAAATACAAATCTTGCAAAAAATGTTCATATGTGACCTTTGTATTTTTCAGACTGAATTCGTGACGATCTTGAAGTTTTTGCCTATTTGTTGAACGTTGGACACAACATTGTACGTAAAACGCGAAATATTAGACAACGCGAAATGCAAAAACAATAAATAACAAAAGCACTATAGATAGATAAAAATAAAAATTTAATACTTTTCATAGGATCTCGATTTTTTTGACAATGTATACGTTGCATAACTATTAAAGTATTTGAACGTTTCAAGAACGATGAACATAAAACACGAGATATTAAGCACTTGCGCAACTGATTGCGGACCATAACGAGTGACCAAACCGTATACAATAATTCGTCGCTTTCTTTTTGAACTCGTCGGTATAATATCACTGGACAAAAGTTATTGAGAAGTAATAAATTTATTATTTGTTTCGCCTGGGTTATACTTAAATATACTTAAAACTGAGAAAATATTGTAATTTTGGGACAAAAAATTCTCGACGTGCGTGGCACGTCATTCCAGCGCAAGAGGTTGACAAACAACGTTGAACAAGTGACAAACAGAGAAGAATGACAGAGATGAAAATTCAACAAGGTAATGCTTTGAAAAGAGCTCAATTTCTTGACAGTGAACGTAGAACGCAGAATGTAAAAAACGACGCGAAAATAACAGATACAAATGTACGATAGAAATAAGAATATCGAAAAAACGTAAAACACAGAATGTACAATGAGAGAGGAAAAAAGAAAAAGAATTCAACGAATTTGATATTTGGAAGGAGCTGAACTTCTTGACAATGTGTGTACGTTGGCAACGAGTAATAAATATAGACCGGAATGTTCGAGCGTATAGATCATACTTCGAGCACGGAGGTGGAGTAAGTAATACCTATGCGGCCGCGTGGAAGCATTGTTCCGGTGACTTATGATGGTAGGCAGCTACACATCGAGAAACCTCGCAATAATATACGCGCTTGCGGCTTGCACAGGTCGCGTGAAATATAAGGAACATTAATGACCGGCACGAAGATCGTGTAATTTACCACGAATTTCCTCCTCCCTCGTTTCTGCGTCTTTCTCAATCCTCGTGAAAGAGACTTTCCTGGATTTACTAACCGATCGAGTAATTACACGCGGCACAACAGCGAAATCACTGTCAACCGGCAGTAGTTTAAGTAAATGAGCGTCGCCACTGAACTTTCTAATGGAATTAAAATCGTTCCTTACCGCTTCGATCGTTTCTGGATTTTTAGTCGTCGACTTTTTTAAATTAAACCTGTTATTATATATATAATATATATATATATATAAAACTCACTGCTTAAAATGCGTGAAAATTGGAGTTTTACAACGATCTACTGTTGATGCAACGTAGAGCTTTGTTACTCTTGAAAACCGCAAACGCGCAGTATTTGCAAAACGTTTATGCGTTTCGTATCTTCCGCGGACATTGTCTCGTGTACCGTTAAATGCGTGTTTCATCGAGGGAAATGACAGGTACAGCAAACTAAATTGTTCACCGAAGGAAATTACTATGTAATACCTCAACCGAGTCGATACGTGAACATTTACCGACACTTTTTTTCCTCAATCAATCACTATAATACGTCATCAACGAAGTCAGTTGAAATTGTAAGATAAGTTCTATAACTCATTTTAAAAGCCAAAAGGGACCGTGACTATTACACGATCGAAATAAAAAAAATCGAATAAGTAAATTATCTTTTTGACTAAAATATTTTTAATTATAAAATAAAATTGCAATAATAAAATCGCAAACGACGATTATAACTATCCGAAAAATGTTTTCGATCGTACAGTAACTATTATTGATGAATAAATAATTTATTTATTTATAGTAATAGTAATAGCTGTAGTAGTAGTAATATATAGTTATCGGCGAGGGAAATATTTTCTAGCGATTTTCTTCCGTTAATTTCCGCGAGATTTACACATCAGAAAGTGAGTTTATGGTTTTAGATGTAACTTGCGGTTTTTAAAATGTTTGAATGCGACTGAGAATTGTTTCGATCGAATGCAAAGTAGCACTTTGAGGATAAACAAAATAAAGTTTCCCTCATCTGCGACTATTATGAATAACCGAAATAGAATTTTCCTCGTCAATAATAGTTGTCGGTGACGAAACGAATTTTCGCTCGCTCATAATTATTATTTGCAAACGGAAATGTTTAATTTTTCAATCGTGCAGTTGTCTGGAAAGTTCTCTTTGCATCTTTGGGATCAGCAAACAAATTTCAATTACTGATTTTCTTCCCTGGCTCTAGCAATCGTAATGTTCGATTTTGGAAACTTTTGAATTACCTTTCGTGAATGAGGACAGTTTAGAATGAGACGATGGCAATAATTTTTGTGTCTATCTAATAACTACAAAATCTCAGAAACTGTAGTAAATAATTCCTATAAAAATCAAACGAAGCTCGCTGATAAATTAAACAATTTATTGTAAGTACGTATATATATATATATATCTTTTTGGCAAAAAATTTCAAGGACATCATACGTTATATTTTCGTAGAAGATGAGCTGACCGAACAACGGTGTTCCGTTAAATCGAAGCAGACGAAAATATAAAAAAATTATCCTCAGCGACGATAAGAGGAGTGAATCACGCGCGTTTCTCCTAATAACAAATCTCGTTTCATGCGCATCGTGCGGCCACGGATAGTAAAGTACGGGTTCGTGACTCTTCTCTACGCGGTCAGGCACCACCACCGGCCAGAGATATAATTTATTACGGTGTATACGTATCACTTGGTCCGAAGGGATCAAAACGGTAGCTCTCGCAACCACTTTAACAACATCAGCTGATGGCATTAGCTATAAGGAGACAGCTCTTATGCACAGTTATTTCTCAGAAAGATTAACTTTTCGAATGATCCTACATATCTCACGCTGTAAGTTGCATTTATATATACATATACATGTATGTCCCGTTGAAATTTTAGAATAGGAAATTCAACATTAATTACACGGGCCAAAGAATTATTTGTTTGATTACAAAACATTACACTTGCATTAAAAATTACATAATCACATAATTTAAAATGTTTTTGATTACACACAGCGATCATAAGCGGTCGGAAAATTTTTTCGTTATTTTTTTCTTGCCAATTTCGTTGCCATTATTGACGAGAAAAATTTTCTTTTGAGATCAACAGCTTTCAGTTTCTGATTTTTTTAATAGAAATTTTTGTGATTAATTAGAATATAAATATTCAAAGTGATCCGAATAAATCATCATTTTACGCGTAGTATCTGTATCAAGGACAATTTAGCAGACGTAATTCCTCGTTCGAGTAACAGGAATCAATGACGGAAGCGAAGATTGTCGTATATTAATTGCGCGTACCTGTATCACGAACATAATAGCGTACTTTACAATTACAAATGGCACACTTTATATCACGGCCAAATAAGGAAGACCTTTAAGAACTGCTTAACGTAGAGTTTACGTATGACAGAGTACAAAATAAACAAGATTCCACCCAACACAGCGTGAAGATTATTCTTCAAATGTTTTCAAACTCTTGCAAACGACGGAGAGAAAACCTTAAGAATTGCAGTTTTTTTCCAATCTGATTTAATAAGCAAATTATGTTCTCAAGCTGTGCTCGAGAAACGACCATAATGGAAAACTTTTCGTCAGATGAAATTTTCAATTTAACTTAAATTCTCAATTTAACAGAGTTATGTTACGAGGCGTAAAAAGTTAACGAATGGAACGCGGTGATTTCAAATTCTCGTAATAGAACTTTTGCAAATCCAACGGTCCAAATGACATCCACGACCATTTCTATATACACGTTTTCCTTAGTGATTCAGCACAACCGATGAACAAATCTCGAATCTCCATCATCGCTGGAATTGCTTTACCGTAATAGCAAGTGTTATGCTACAAAATTGACACTGATAGATAAAAAAAAAATGAATACCTACGGACCACACGCAGTTTTAGACACGTTATTATCACCTCAGCCGTGTGATTCGATAAATTTTCTCTTTTTGCCGCGGGTTTTCTCGTCTGTCGAGCGTCAGACAACTTTTTCCCTCGAATTCAAGCCAAAAGATATCGTTCTCACCGGGAGCCTCTCCAAACGTTCGCGACCGAAGATGCTTTAAAGTGCTAAATTTGTTGTTCTGTAATTGTAAACAATCGTTGAAATTGTAATTGTTGTTTACAATTGTAAACATGTTTCTGAATTGTATATCTCTTGGGAAATTATTAAAAAGATTGAAATTTGTCACACGATCCCCCTCGGAGATCTTAGCGCTAAAACTACCAATGACTAAAACTTCCATTAGAGATGTTAAAGTAAAAAAAAAAAAAAAATAGAAAACTTTACAACACAACAAAGTACACAAGCTTTCATTTATACATTTTGCAACAAATCATTGAAATCTCTAAAAAAAACACTGTTTTACATCTGTAAAATTATTGAAAAATTATTGAAGAATTGGTCATTTTAGTTCCAGTGTTCAATAACGTGAGAATAAGATACAAAGTCTAGAATCAAATGCCGAAATTATTAATTGAATATCAAGAAGAATATCAAGAATATTAATTAAGAATACTATTGATTAATTGATCGTTCAAATCTCTAAAAATATACTGTTTTACATTTGTAAAATTATTGAAGAATTGGTCATTTTGACCACTTTGGTAGTTCCAGTGTTCAATAACGTGAGAGTAAGATACAAAGTCTAGAATCAAATGCCGAAATTATTAATTGAATACCAAGACTATTAATTAATAAGAAGAATAAATATATTTTAAATATAATAATAATTATATTAAGAATATTAATTAATATGCGCTGTGAAAATCGTTGAAAATTATCGCCTGGAAGCAAAAAAAAGTGTCGAAAGAGCAGTTTCATTTCAAGGAGGGCTGTGGTACCTGGCGAACAGTCTTTCGACTCTAAATTGAGGAACCGTCAGTAACAGCGGATCCCTTCCGATCAATCCCTTCCAAACGGAGGACACGCTGTTTACAGAGCGTGTACCTGGAAGAACGAATGCGTGTCGAGCGTGTGTCCACGATTTCTATCGTGATGAACCACCGCCAAATACAAAACGCGGCGAGGAGGCAGAGGCTATATACGCGATATACGCGGCGTGTGTATAGCGAATCATTTGAAAAACCACCGTGACGACGGGGGCCTGCCTTCCTTCCACACACGAGACACGAAACCGCATCCGAGGCGCGTGACGACGCACGGGAAGAGCCGAGAAAACGAACGGAACGGGATAGACGTAGAAAAAGGCCGAGGGGTGGAGGGAAAAAAGAGAAGAAAGGAGAGAGAGAACGGCTGATGATGAAGATCGGCGACCGACCAGAGAAAATGAACCGACGAACTATAAGAAGAAGAGAAGAGAGAAGAAGTGCCTGCTGCTGCTGCTGCTGCTGCTGCTGCTGCTGCTGCACCTCGCCCCGTTCTTCAAATCGTGCGCGCACACAATCACCTCTTTCGCGGCGGACTCGAGCCGGGGTGTCGAGCGAGCTGGCCAACTCCTATATTATTATCTGCTTCTAATGCCAGCGGCATTGTGTCAGCGGGAGACAGTGGCGCGGATGAAAGGAGACTTGTCTGCGAAAAAATGGCGAAAAGAAGTAGTAGCGTCGAACTGGCAGAAAAAAGAAAAATGAGAATACACGCACACACGCGCATACACACACGACACCGTCTCTCTCGACGTCCTTTTCAACTTTGGTGTAATTTCCTTTTCTTCCTGTTCGTCCTACACGGAACGATTCGATACAGAAACGTATCTGACCCGCGTTCTACGTTTCTTCTCTATCAGAGAAGGCTTCGCTTCTATTTTCCTTTTTTAACTTTAATCTTTCCCCCGTTTTCATCTCGACACTTAACCAACCAGGCTGTTCTAGTTTCATTCGTGGAAAATCTAACTACAAAATCAAGTATTACTTACTTCCGATCGTTCACTTTGTTACGATCCACTTTTATATTTGTTTCGCGATTCATTTCGTACATAGAATTCCTTTTAAAGAAAATTCATTTCGGAGTTCGTTCTAAAGAGTTCGAGAACGATATTCGCTCAAAAAAGTCATAATTCTTCAGTAAAACGAACTCTTGTAGTAGAAAAAAGGCCAAGTTGTAATAGAAAAAAAAAGAGAACATGAACACAAAATGAATTCATCGTTTAAAAGAACGTATCACTCACCAGATACGTTCAACGCGTTTCAAAAAAAAAAAAAAAATTTCAGTTTCTATGAACCAACCCAACGAGATATCCGATCTCGAACAGTACACGTAAATTAAGACGGAACAAGAATTCAGACGAGGAGTTTTCCAACTCTGAGATTGACTCTGGAAATGAGTCGCCTCCTCTCGCCTTCTCTCGTGCAATTCAATTTCGATTAGATTACAAGTATCTTGAAATGATCAATAACGAAGCATCAATCTCAATCGGAAAGACAAGTGCGAAGAAAAGGCACGGCCGGCGCTTCTTGATTGCTCGTGATTGTATACAAATCAGCACGACAATACGCGCCACACTTACAGCGAAATATTATTCCACTCTGCCTGAATGAAATGTCATTAGCAACCGTTGTGCGTAACAAAGATGCACGCCGGTACGAACCGGTCGATAATCAATATATCGACAATTTCGCCGTAATTTCTATTAGCCTCGTGATTATTTCCGCGACGTGGACGAATAAACCTAGCTAGATGTACCATGCGTTACATATGTACATACGTTGGCTCTCGATCGTGCATTTCATCGATTTCTTTCTTTCATCGAACTTTCCCGATGAGGGCTGCACTATCGAGACGAGAAACGAACTCGTTATTACACTACGTTCTTTCGCGACGTTGTTAGGAATTAGTCAGGCATGAGTCGTCCTAAGGTACTTCGACCAGGATCGATAGGACAAGATATATGAGCATAAGTTTATTATATTATTATAATAATTATTTAATTTAATAATAATTTAATTATTGTTATATTATGATATTTTTGTGTCTACAAGTTCCGAAATGGAAGTCTTCTTTTGTTCTAATAAATATACTGCTCACAAAAATTAAGGGATATTTCAAAATGAAAGGCCCAGAAGCAACTGTTCCGACGATTAGGAAATGAAGACGACTTTTTTGTCATAAAATTTTATCGATATGCAAACACTTGAATCGATACAAAACAAATTACAGTACCAAACAATGCCACTCCTACTAGAGGTCTACCCCACGCCCCCTCACGAATCAAGTGACTCAAATCAACCAATCGCTAATTTTCGTTGCATTAGCGTTGCACCTGAAGAGGCGCCGAATTTTCTGGGTTACCCCCGCTAAAATCACTTTCAGTGATAAAAAAAGAAGCATTTGATTTTTTTTTTTTAAACAAGAATATCAGAATAGCAAACGACAAGTCATATGTCTGATGTTTTTGTTTAATAAAGAAAAATCAAATGCTTCTTTTCTTTATGGCTTCTAACTTATTTTGAAATATCCCCTAATTTTTGTGATCAGTATAGTTCTGTGAAACTGTAAAGCGTAATTCTTAATTAATCAATACCCTTACAACGTAACAACGTCTCTCTTCGCAAAACATTCAGCCCATACTCGGTTATCAAAAAGGAATTATGCGGCATATATCGCGGGGAGGATCTTTCTTTTTTTTTTTTCTTTTTGCAACTCGTACCGCGCGCACCGAAGAAAACTCGTCCTGTCTACCGTCAAATCGAAATGTCAACACGCATGTCCACGTCCTTCGAAAGAAACTTCGAAGGAAACTGAAGCTGAACTGACTTCGGACAAAACCTCGTGAGAAAAACTCTTCCCTTGCTCGCGAACCAGACATAATCGAATGGAATTAAAGAACGAAAGCAAGTACGTGCTTCGTACTGTTTTATCCTATCCGCCATTCCACTTCATCGTGAAACATGAAAACATCGTTTTCAACCATCTTTCTAATCATCATAATTAATCATCTTAATTAACGTGCAGATTCAGCGTATAATTCAGCTTCAACGATGCTACGACTCTACAAAACCGTTTCCACAGATGCAAATGCGAAATCCCGGGATTAACTCGCGAGAAGCTCGAGCTTTAGAACGATCGCAATTAACAACGTAGGCGCGGGTAGGTTCGCAGGTACGCGGCGAACGTACGATGCATATATTCATCGTACGGCGAGATGGAGCGCGTCGAAAGGGTGGTAGAACCCGGAGGAGGAGAACGGAAGACAAGAAGACGCATCGAGGCCGACAAAACGAAATGTTTTGGGCCGGGGAAAGAAGAAGCCGGCGGGTATAATGGATATCTTTATTATCGGAGGGAGAAGGCAAAGCCGACGAAGGGAAGTCAGCTACCAAAGTGGTCGTGGTATCGCGGATTGTGCAACGGAACGTAGCGTTCCGCTATGGCAAGCCAACAGAACTTCGGTCCAATTGGTCTACCCTCTCCCTCTCCCCCACCCCGACATAAATATTGATGAAAACGATACATTTATACGCGAACGACAAGTCCGTCCGCGGAGAAAAAGCCGAGAGATTTATTGGGACGCGGCCCCGCGACGACAGCCATTTCTGCGCCGATCATACATCAAGCGGAGAGCCTCCAGGCCAATTCTCGTCGATGGCGAAGAGAGGCCCCCCTCCCTCCTTTCCGATTCCCTTCATGCGATTCCTGTTTCTAGACCGAGCCGCGCACCGAGCCGATTCGTTAAAGAGTGTCGTTTCGGGTAGCATTTTTTTTTTTTTTCAAATGCTCCCGCCGGACGAGACTAACTTCCCTTTCTTTCCAGTCCAGTCCAGAGCTTCGCCCCCAACTGCACTCGCGAGCTTGCGCTTTTTGCCACGCGCTAACGCGTCCCGTTAAAAAATTTTTATCTCCCGGCTGATTATCAGTCGCGTCGTTTGTATTCGATTTCGAGAAGAAACGATCGAATTCTTTTCTGCGAACGAGGCTCCGCAGAAAGAGGAGACGGTCGGACGAAATTTGAATAAAAACTTAGATAGAAACTAACGAATAAAATAAATATAGAGCAAACGGTCCGACTGTTAGCTGCGTCGCATCGAATGTCATAACGACGGCTGTAAAAAGGGAGACGAAACGAGTTGGCGATTGTGTTTAGGAACGCTTCTTTTCCATCACTCGCGTGAATGTTTTGTAAGCATCATTAGAACCGGTTCCACCTCGAACACGTGGCGTCGAATGAAACGTGCCGGGGAATTATTTAAGGCCTTAGTCTTGCTAATTTAATAGCGAGGCGTACCGCAAAAAGAATATTTAGAAAGGAAGGACGGCGCGAGCGGGATCAACCACTGCACGCGTTAAATTTGATTTACGCGCATCGATGATGTATCAGTTTCGTGTATCACCGCGTTGGTAATAGCGCGTCAAGCAAGTGCGTTTCATTTGTACAACTCTACTTGCATCATCTCTGTCGCAATTTTTGTCGAAATTTAAATTTTCAGCAGGCAATTCACTTTTCATGAAAATCAATACAAAATTTCAAACAAATACCAAATATAAAATAAACCTGGTAAATTCTCGATTTTTAAAATACCAAATTTTTTTTTTTTTATAGAACGAACAATGTATAATTAAGATCGTTGACATACCTATTTGTCCCAAACTGAAGCAACAAATCTTGCCTTGGAAGAAAAAATAATATTACGATCGAGTAATACGTATATTGCAATGTACGCGACTGTACACATGTATAAATGATGAAGTCTTCAACTACCAACGCGCCATCTCTCGTAAATACGTCATTGATACCGATTACGATTCAACCGATCACTTCACCGAGAATGTTTTCTTACATCGCTGGATCCCCCGGACAAGCAGGGGGACCAGCCCCCTTTATTGGATTTAGTCCCCTAATGATTTTGTCAAGCCACGATGAAAAGAACCTGCCAACATTCCGTCGCGACTCGTTCTGCATTCGAATTTGGCGCTGTAGCCACGCTTGGTTAACTTGACGGGTGATCCCCTCGTAAATTACGCCTCACGGATCGTAACACATCACCTAACGCAATTAACCGCGAAATTAATTAAATAATTTCCTAATGTCGTTAATAATTTCAATCTCTTACGTACGATTACTCTTGCAAATCACTTACTTTGATTTACGATTACTCCAGTTGCTCATAACCTATTAAGTATACACTCGAATTTAACCAATCAAGTAGCCGAGATTTATTTGAAAAACTAAAAGGCACGACACTTATTCAGAAGAAATAGACGGGTATTAATCAAGATATAAAGATCCAATTATTTCCTCAAGTACCACGGATACTATCGTGTCGTGCGCGTACGTTAGCGAGTATCTCGGTATTACGCGAAAACCGATAAATCTCTCTCGCTTGGATAGACACGCATTGCGTATCGTTTCTTTATATAGCGATGTTCCCCCGTTCCAGGAACGGGACCCTCGATCATACACCATTAATTATCAACACAATGCATGAGGATTAGGTTTTTCTGAGTGGCGGGCCGCCGAAAACGTACATGCGCCCCACGATGCATCCCCGCACGTCACCCGGACGTCAACTTTAAATGGAAATGTCTTAATTATCAGAGCACGTAGCGGCCAACAAAAACCGCTTGTCCACTTCTGAATCGTCCCGCCGCGACGCTACATGCGCGCTCGCGACGTGAACCGGCGAGGTAAGATTCTCGTACGTAAAAGAGGATGCTGGTGACATTTATTAATAGCGGTGAACGTAAAGTGAATATAAAAGACACTCACGAATTGTTGAATTGTCAAACGTATGATGGCTGCCTGCCTCTCCCTCCTCCGCGCCTTCCAATCTCAGCGGCTCTGTGTAATTTTCGAAAACGTTGTCTCTCATGCAGTTTGAAATTCGAACAAAGAAATCTATCCGTGCTTACCTAGTCGTCTCGAAGTTCATCGACATCACGCTTGCAACATTTACGATATAATTTGTAACTTTCGGTTACACGATCGAATCGTAACGACCGGACACTGCGACGTCACATTTTCAACCGAATGCGCGCCGAAATAACTGACACGCGCATGCGCACTCCGGTGTCTTTCTTTTTTGAAATGATTCGCGGTGATTGGTCGAATCGTTGCGACGTTTATACGACCCGTGCGAGAAACATTGGCTGCTTTGTCAGAACGACGAGAATTGGCCAATGATCGTCACTAGTTTTTGCGCAAGTGCAGCATGCGGAGTCAATGCGAATAAACCTAATGTCGACCGACGTGGATAGACGAGCAGCAAGTAGCACGGCGTGCAAATTAATTCTGCGCAGAGTTAAAGAGACAGATTCATGGCTGCTGATTTATTCCATCGACTACACTGCGATAACATGTGACATACAGGAAAATGATAACGGTTGAAAGTCTGCGATTAGCAGCAAAAATGAAAATGTTTTAAACACTTGTAGCATCATCTTTGGATCAGCTGTCATAAGCAGACGATACAGAGGTAAAGTTTACCTTTCAACGCTCAGTCTCGTTAATTTTCATTCTTGCTTTCCGAATACGACGCGAATAATCAATTTTAACCCTTTTTCATTCTTCGGCTATCTTTGAAATAAATTAATCCCAAAAATTATCGTGTGTAAATTTACCTTCTATCTTTAGTATTCTGTTTATCTTTGAAATATTTCAGTGTCTAATGGCATTTATCGGATTGTAAGGTCATGGAATTGACTGAAACCAGTGTGCAAATAAGAGATTGTTCCATAGACTTTATTCCAGTTTACATTAAACAAGAGAATGACGAACATGAGACGGATTTCAATGATATTGAAATAATCAACGCAGCTCAAAATTTCTGTGCTATTGAAATTAAAGAGAGCAAAGGATGTGCTACAATCAATAACAACGAAGACTCGAATGTAAACAGCAAAGACAACACAGAGAACACAAATAATCTAAACAATTCAAACTCGACGTTGAATATCTCGCAACAGAGTGAAACTTGTAACATCAATGGTATTTTAAACAGTTCAGTCTATCTGCAAAACTTGGACTACGAAAACATCAATATAGAAATACAAAAACCAACGAGTCAAATAGCTGAAGTTTTTATTGATCAAAATGAACAACTACAAACGACCAATTACAATGTCTCGACAGTTACTATACCAAGTGAACTGTTAGGACTGAATCTTAATATAAAGAAAGAGAATGAATTAGATCAAGAAACAGTTTATACCACAGAATGGTTGTGCAATGTAAATAATGAAACTGACCTTCGATTGAAAGTCTCAAAAATCAAAGACAAGATTCGAGAAGTTCCTACTAATATCGATGATACAATAACATCAGAGAATGCTGGTAATGCAAAGACCAAGGAAAGTAAACCTGAAAGACCTAAGAGACAATTGAAAGTAAAATCAAATTCACTGCAAGATTACAAAGAGAAATTACGAAGGAAGGCAGAGTGCATGAGAGAGAAAAGAAAGAAATTGTACGAGCAAGAAAGTGAAGAACAGCGTCAACAGAGATTAGCAAAGGAGGCAGCAAAGAGACGAGAAATGAGAATGTATTATGAAACGCCAGAACAAAGAAGAAAAAGGTTAGACGCAGAGGCTGCGAGGAAAAGAGAATATAGAATGTACAATGAAACGCCTGAAGACAGAAGGAAAAGATTAGATCGTGAAGCAGAAAGAAGAAGAATGAAAAGACTTTCGCTATATGCTAGTGAAACTCCTGAGCAAAGAAGAGAGAGATTAAATAGAGAATCGGCGAAAAGAAGAGAGGCTCGACTCAATCAGTATGCTAAAGAAACACAGGAAGAAAGAAAAGAAAGATTGAAGAGAGACGCCTTGAGAGTTAGAGAAATGAGATTTACTAGATCTGCTATTGAGACAGAAGAGGAGCGCAAACAAAGGTTAGTAAAAGATGCTCTTCGAAAAAGGGAGGTAAGAATGCATGGACGTCATTCAGTGAATAATAATTTCACTGAGCTTCAAACGGTTCGCAATTTTGAAGAATTAAACAATGTGCAGATAAAGGAGAATCCTGATAATCAATTGGGAGGTCATTACTTGAGTAACTGGATGATGTGGTTCCAAAATTCGTTAGTCCAACCTGTTCATGTTGGAGAACAAATCGTCAAATCTCAATCAGAAAATAATGGATAAAAAATTTGTGTGTAATAAATTTTAAATGCTGTACATATTCTTCCTAGACATCTATATATAAAACAAACAATATCTCAATCATTTATGATGATTTGTACATACATGTATTTGTACAATATTTATGCTTGAAATACAGTAGCAAAATATAATATATTCTATGGCGACTACATCACATAATGTTTGGGATGTAAAACATATATATGTAATAATTCTTCTACACTGTACAATTTTATTTTTAATGTTTATATATTTTACAATCAAGTATGATTATGTTATTAAATACTGTCAAGAATGTAAAAGCTTGTTGTTTAGTATTTGTCAATATAAAAAAAATTCACTGAATAGCGAAATATTCAATATCATTGAAATTTATAAATTTATAAAATTACAAAATATTCGAAAGTTTTACTATTTTAAAAAAAAAATGTACAAAGTATGATAAAATTATTAAAATGTTATTATATCATTTAATATAAATAGAAGGAAAATTTGTTAAGGCATTAAAATTGTAAGGAATTAAAATGACACATTTGTAAGATAAAAAAAAATATATATATATATATATATATATTTCTTAACAGTGCCTTTTTGTTTACCGTTCTACAAAAGCAATTTCTAATGTGATTCAAACAACTTATACATATGTACATATCATTTATCTAGGATGAATGAATAGTTCTGAGGAAAATGTGACTGTTTCTTAAACTATACTTACATTGTCATTCAACTTTTCCTACAAGTTCCTTTATATGGAGGATAAATAAAATAATACGTTATCGTACAATTTTGTTAATAATAATTCTACATTAATCCTATATATTTATATTCTGTATCCTATCCTTCTTTAATTTCTTTCTCTCCCTCCAAGTATTAAGGTACGAGATCATTTTTTAAAATTCTATCATTCTCCGTAATATTTCTTGAAAGTAATTGACTGTATGTTAACCAATCATGGTTCTTCTCTCCAGTTGTATGTGTATGGTAGTAAATGCCAACCACGTGAGTTTCTAACCTAACTTCTGAAAATAATATTTTCCAAATTATACAATCAAAATTAAATTGATATTTCGAAGAATAAATTTGGATGATACAATAAACATCTTAATAAAGTAAAATTTATCACAAAATATTAAATATTGTGCATTTGCTATATAAAAAACAAAAATAAGTAAATAAATGTTTGGTCTGACATTTCTTTATAGTTCAATTTGTAGAATTAATGTATATTGGGTATATAAATAAAAAATGGGTATAACAAAACAGTATTTGAGATATGTACCAGCGGGGAATTTAAATATAATTGTCAGTTCTTCTTGTAATATTGTTTTCGTAACTTTACAAGAGCAAGAAGGTAGATTTGTAGCAGTTGGAGCATGTGAGCATGTTTTTATATGGGATTTACGCCTTGGAGAAAAGGTAAATTGTGATTCATTTTTTATTTTTCTTCTTGCAATGAATCATAATATAATTCTTTTAATTTCTGATACTTTAGGCTCAAGTATTATCAGGCGATAAAGTAAATGTAACATATTTAACTGCATCTCCTAATAAGCAACATATAGCAGTTGGTTATGCAGATGGTACTATAAAAACATTTGATTTAAAAACAGGAGAAAATATTAGTGTATTTGTAGGCCATAAATCTGAAATCACAACTTTGACGTACGATAGAGAAGGACATAGACTAGCTTCAGGTTCAAAAGTAAGATAATTTAATAGAAGAGACAAAGCACAAGTGTATGAAATAATCACATTTAATTCCATCTTTTCAGGATACAGATATTATTCTTTGGGATGTCGTAGCTGAAACTGGAATATGTAGATTAACTGGGCATAAAAGTGTAATAACAAAGCTAGCATTTATGAAAGATCACAATATCATTATCAGTTGCAGTAAAGATACATTTGTCAAATTTTGGGACTTGGATACTGAACACAATTTTAGAACACTTGTTGGTCACAAAACAGAAGTAAGTATAGTTGTAAATGTGTATAATAAAAAATTAATTTTGTCATATTTAAAATTGACTTTGTCATTGTTTAAGGTTTGGAGTTTAGTCTTAGCAAAAGATGATCAATACTTAATAACTGGTTGCAATGACAATGAGTTACATATATGGAGAATGTCTTTCATCGAAGGCGACACTACAGACTTCAATACTAATTTACATGACTTAAATAACGTTGATGATGCTGAAATTAGTGATGTGGTAAGTATATTAATTTTCGATTTAATTAATTTACTCGCATTTAGGATATGTTTCTTAAATTAATATTTAATGAAAATATTATATTTTAATAGAAACATCCTTTGAGGTGTGAAAAAATTGGAAGTATATTAAGAAGTAGTCATGGAAGAGTTGTGTCTCTTGAAACTGACATCACTCGTACTATTATCGGATGTTATGGTTTGAACAATACTGTAGAATTATTTCAAGTGTTATCTGACGATAAAATAAAAGATAATGTTCTTAAACGATTACGAAAAGAAAAGAAGAAAGTAAAAAAGTATGCAAAAATATTTTTCTATTACGTTTATAGAAACAAGACATTTAATGAATATAAATATTTATTTTTTAAATAGAAGCGGGGAAACTACGGAAACAAATTTCTCAGAAACACCAACTCTAAAAGACGAAATTATTCGTCTACCTTTTATTAAAGTATCTGCCAAGGTTAAAGGATTATGCTTAGTTATGGGTAGAAGTGGCGAACTTAGAGTAAGTTGATATGAATATCTTACTCTTCTTTTAATTAATCCAGTCAATTAATTTTTACGTGTCATTATTATAGATATGCACAGGATTAAATAACAATTCCATTGAATTATATTCTTTATTTACACAAGAAAAAGATGCCGAAGTAAAACATTTAAGATCAATAACAAATCATGGTCATCGCTCAGAAGTTCGTGCCGTTTGTTTTAGTTCTGATAATTTAGCCTTTGCAACAGCGAGTGGTGATTCGGTGAAATTATGGAATAGGTATTAAAGTAAAATTAATATTAACTTGCGACTTAAATTAGTGATTTCACGAAAGTTTCTATTATTTTAGGCCAACTCTGGCGTGTTTACGCACCGTACAATGTGGTTACGCTTTGACAGCAACATTTGTACCAGGAGACAGACATTTGATTGTAGGTTTAAAAGATGGTAAAATGTTAATCATTGATATTGCTTCAGGTGATATTTTAGAGGAAATTCCTGCACATTCTAAGGAACTTTGGAGCGTTACATTACTTCCTGATAAGGTAACTTTATAAGATTCTTTGTTATTTACAATGATTTTATAATGATATATGACTTCATGATTATTTTTATAGAAAGGAGTAGCTAGTGGCGGCGGAGATCAAACAGTAAAGTTTTGGAATTTTGAACTCATTCAAGATCCTGATAAAGAAATAAAGGCGAAAGTTTTATCTGTTTTACACTCTAAAACCTTAAAACTAGAAGACAGTGTATTATGTGTAAGAATAAGTCCCAACAACAGATTTGTTGCAGTTGCGTTACTTGATTCTACTGTAAAAATCTTTTTCCTTGATACATTTAAGGTAATTACATTTTTAAAAAACGCGCTATTATTTGTGCCATTAAACAATATGTGATATCCTCAAAAACATTATAATTTATAATATATATATCATTTTAGTTTTTCGTTTCTCTATACGGGCATAAATTACCAGTTTTGTGTATGGATATATCGAGTGATTCAACAATTATTGCTACTGGTTCTGCTGATCGAAATATAAAAATTTGGGGTTTAGATTTTGGAGATTGTCATAAATCACTATTCGCTCATGATGACTCTGTATCAGGACTTTCATTCGTACCTAATACACATTATATTTTTACTTGTGGAAAAGATGGAAAAGTAAAACAATGGGACGCTGATATTTTCCAAAAAATTGTGACGTTACAGGTAATAAATATCTTTCAAAATTATATTTCGAAATTGCAAACTAACAGCTATGATATTTAAAATCTCTTTATTCAGGGACATGCAGGTGAAGCATGGAGTTGTGCTACTTCACCAAATGGAGTTTATGTTATTTCTTGTGGATCTGACAGGGTAGTTAGGTTGTATGAACGAACTTCAGAACCTTTAGTTCTTCAAGATGAAGAAGAAGAAGAAAGAGAACATCAAGAAAATGAGTTAGCTACTGGGGATAGCACTGCTGTTCCAGGACAAAAGCAACAATCGTTACCTTCAAGAAAAACAGTATCCAGTGAAAAGGGGGTAAAAAGAAATAAATAAATTAAACATAAAAATTGATTTATTTAAGTCGTCATGTATGATTTGATTTATATAATTTTCAGGCTGAATTGATATTAGAATGTTTAGACGTATCCAGAGAATATAATGAGCAATTATCAAAAGCAATAGCAGATAAAACGCCTCCTATTCCTTTGCAAATGCAAGCTTATAATTGTACAAATACAGAAGATTATTTATTAGAAATGGTTAAACGAATTAGAGGAAGGTAAGAAATATATATATATACGTTATATGCACAAAAATTTTGCTCGAATATAACAAAAATTAGATGTACGTGATGAAATTATTTTACAGCGATTTAGAAGAAACATTGTTACTATTACCATATTCAGCTGCTTGTGAAATTCTAAAGATGCTTCCTAAATTATTGCAATCAGATTATCACACAGAATTGATTACAAAACTAGCATTATGTTTAGTGCAAGCTCACCATGGTCCAATTACAGCTACAAAAGAACTTCTACCTATCTTAGAAACTGTGAAAACACTTGCTATTGAAAAAGTTTCTAAGCTAAGGGTAAGCAGTTTTATTATATTTATTTAAGTAAATATTGAAAGGATATAAATTCAAAGCTAATTTCTTTAGGATATAATTGGATTTAACTTACACGGGATGATGTGTATGCAACGAGTTATCGAAGAGAAGGAGGGAGTACAACTTTTCAGAGATGCGACCCAAAGTAGTAAACGTAGAAATAAAGTTAAAAGGAATAAAGAAAAAGCATTAAAAAGAGCAATTATGGCTCTATGAAATTTTTTACTTAATAACGATTTATTATTTAATGACTTGTAAATAAAAATTTTGGAAAGAAACAATATAGTATATAATGAAATAATAAAAATTTTATTAATATACAACATGTTTTATGTTATCATTCAAATAACTTTTGATTCTTTTCTTCCTTACAATCTTTGGTGGGATTTCAACATTTTTTAAACATATCTATATAATTTCTCATTTTGATAATTTTAACGATTCGTATATTTTATTACACCTAATTTGCATGCACAAGTCTGTCATAAACGATGCTATATGAGTTTCTTTATCCTTTTGTTTACCGCTTTCAAATACAGTGACTAAAGTCATTCTAGGATCAGTATTATACATGGCATATGTACATATTTCCTAAAAAGAAGACCAATTTATATTGAGATGTAGAAGCAAAAATAGATCTATTAACATACTTTTACATTTTTACTATATATAATTTTATCCATAGCAAAAAGTTCCGTATGGCGTTCTTTAATTCGTTTCTGTATATTATCTAAATGAATTGATGGCTTTTGTATAAATACCTAGAAGGTAATATTTTTCTTAGAAAAAATTTAGTAAATATTAGAACCGTGCATAAAGTGATCAATTTTTTTGTATCGATCATTCATAATCTACATAGACTTACACTAGGACAACAAAGAACAACAGGAAATTGTTCAGAAGTATTTGGTTCTCTACGTGGATGTCTGTAACCTGAACCTGCATCTTCAACACCCCTAGAGTCAAATATTATTAAGACTGCTAGAACATCGTGTTTCCGTTGGAAGCTTTGTATTCTAAAATAAAAATGTATCAATATTCATTCAATGGCTTAGTAATTAAAGTGATTAAAAATGTGTTACTTGTGGTAGTAATCTACATTTTGCTTGCTCATGATACTTCTCATTTCTCCTGGACTAGCCTGCTGACTTAAAGTAGTATGAAAATATAAAGAGCATTTAGCCAATATGCTACTACGTAGTTTCACTAACCATTGATACAATGCTGGTTGTTGATTTGCTTTTAAAAACGAAGCACTGAAACCCAGTTTCCATGACTAAAAGTATGTTGATTAATTAAAAAACGTTTAGCTTTTACCTTCTATATCCGCACTTTTTACCTCTTTATTTTGTAAAGTTCTCTCCCAAGCTGACATTCGCGTTTGTGCACCATAAAGAGCCATTAACGTTGACAAGAATCTCCAATGTTGAAGTTCAACTTGTGCTTTTGTCAATTGCACTAATATTTCGCACTCTAAACTGATCAAAACATATTTTAATCTCAAGAAGAATATATCGCCTGTAATTTCTGGCTTTCAATAACATTTTATTTTTATCTGTACCTACGTTAAACTTGTTTTAATAGCAGTTAGTGCAAGATGCGAACAAGACAAAGAATGAATTTCTACTATTCCCTCAATGCATTGCAATAATTCCTGATATTTCATAGTCTTACTATTGATACTCATATTGTACATTTTTTCATAACTATAACAGAGTAATATCATATGAGACCTCTAACAATAAGTTAAATTAACAACATACTAACAAATCTATCAGTTGTATTTTTGCAGTAATATATTGACACAGTTGATTAGAAACCTCGGCAACTGTTGCACCAATAGAATTGGTTCCTCTCGTCATTTCCTCTACCCTTTTAAGATCAGATTTCAAAGATTCATATACCGTTCTTAATGAATTCTAAAAGAAAAATATGTTACCATTAAATAAATGTCACTGTCATTTCTTTGTATGGTCAATCAAATTAAATATCAACATCAATTTACATCTTTTCTCAAAAATCCTTTATTCTTAGTATGAAGAAAACCTAGATCTGCATAGGAATGTTCTGCCACTGCTATTTGTGGTAAATGCATAAGTAACATTCCCCATGGACCCATTTGTGTTTGACGACATGATCCACGTTCCTTTTCCTAAAATGAATCATTAAAAACATATTTTCAGGAAGGTATTTAAAATTTTACTAAGAAATACATTAAAAAATTTCAAGTTTATACATTTAAAAATCCTACATATTTACAGATTATTATTGCAATTTTTATATATTTATACATTTCTCATCATACATAATATATTCTAGAGTAATGCATACTATTATAGAAGAAATGCTAATACTAAATTTTACATGTATTATAACTTTACATTCAATTGTATTCAGGTCAGTCGAACAAATTTTCATTTCATGCTGCTAATAAATTTGTATATATCTTATATGAATTACTTACAACTAACTCCTTAGCTTTGTCAGTACATAATTGAGCAACGTGAGTAAAAAACATATTAAGAAATTCTTCTTCACGATCCATTTTTTTTTTACCTGTTTCTATTCTGATCGCGACAAGATTGTTTACGTTTATTTTTATAACTCATGTTTCTAAAGGTTATAAAATCCTAAAATAGCGTATGTCGTGCTAATTCGACCATTTCGATACTGATTTACGATCGTGGTGGCCTCTAAATTCCGCAGGGATAATATCTAAATCCGCGCGGAAAACCGATTGTCTAAAGTCTAAATAATCTTAGGGGAAAAAGGATAATATATCAATGATACTATTCTCAACAAAACGTTAAGCTTACATTCATGTAACACGGATCTCGTAATACAACTGTTCTTATCAAAAGTATTCGTGTATTATAACACGGTAATTAAATTCATGTTTCTTAAATGTAAATAATTTTGATTATCGAATTCTAGAATCGTGAATTTTCTGGCACTAAAGAAATTTACTAGACTTTACGTGAGAGCAATTTTCAAGTATCGAGGTGAAAAGGATATTTTCAGTTTTTACTTCGCACGACCCGAAGAGGTTAATTTTTTTCCCTTTTAAAAATGCACCGTAAAGCAATGAAAACCGGATCAAAGTCTGCTCAGTGGTTTTCATGCCTTAGATAAGCTTGTTTGAGATAGACATCTATCGAGAACTTTATTTTGAACTGCATATATAGAGATTTTTATAGAGATAAATAACTTAAAAATTACAACTCTGAATCTTTCAAAAATCTACATATATCAGTATATCTGTATACTGACCTGTATGAAATACACGAGATAAACGATTCAGTTTTTATGTGATAGATATAATTTGTTTTTGAAGCAATTAAATATCCATCACGACTATCGTGTGCATTATACAGTAGACAAGTATATAATCGCGAAACGTTATAGATAGATAGTATACGCTTCCGTATGCTTGACATCGGAGTACATATGTTCCATGCATTGATAACGTGTACAACATCAAAGAAAATCAAAGCCCTCAGTATTATTATAATAAATTAGGAACAATGGGCTTTATCCAGTCTCGAGTAACAAGCGAGTATTTTTTCTACACGTGCCTAATAAGTTATTTTCTTTTATCTACGGTGTTAGGTGAAAGTGAACCTATATATGATGGTAGATTTCAAATGATAATGACGTCTATGGTAATTATATGTAATTCAATTTATCTGTATTAAGCATGATGTGAATTTCTTATGTATTAACGTTTATAATAAAATGCTAGAAACCTGAGAACGCAATGCCGTCGCAGGCCAAGGATAACCTTGGTTTTTTACATGCATTTATAGCTTCTTTATCTGTTATTGTTGTCTCTGAATTGGGAGACAAAACTTTCTTTATCGCTGCTATCATGGCAATGAAACATCCAAGATTGACAGTTTTCATAGGAGCGATTAGTGCTTTAGCACTGATGACTCTTCTGTCAGGTACTATTATTTTTATTGTCACTATAAGTGAATATCTCTTGAATGAAATTGTATTGCATGCAAGAAGATATAAAAAGATGAAATGTAAATAAGACAGCAAAACTAAAATGAACTCAGCGTACTGTATACTAGTGAATTAAAATGACTTGAGAGTATTGTACGTATTATAATTTATTGAGAGATATTTGTTTATTAACAGCTTACGTTGTGTTTATTTTTATGTGAAGAAAGTTAAAAGAGAAAAAGTCATGTTTGTATTTCTCTTTGATCTTCAGTCATTTTTGGATACGCTGCAACCATAATTCCTAGCGTTTATACATACTATATTTCTACTGCACTTTTTGCTTTATTCGGTTTGAAAATGCTAAGGGATGGCTACAAGATGTCTGCAAGCGAAGGACAAGAGGAATTAGAGGAAGTGCAATCTGATTTAAGGAAACGAGAGGATGAGGTATCAGTATTGAAAATATAAATTAGCTATGAGCAATTTTCATTAGATTTTATATAAGTGTTTTGAAACTATTCCTTTAACATTTTTGCAGGAATTAAATAATTTTTAAATGTCATCACTTTCAGTATGAAAAAGAAACTGGAAGCACTTTAGTGCAAGATCCAGAAACTGGTGTTGTACGGAAAGCAACAAAAATTAGTGCACTGATGCTCCTCTCTAGGATATTCCTTCAGGCATTTACATTAACATTTCTTGCAGAATGGGGTGATCGTTCACAACTTACTACTATCATACTTGCAGCAAGAGAAGTAAATGCCATTATATATTTAGCATTTGTATAGCATATTAATTTATTGTTATAGAATTATGTACTCTACTTGTAAAAAAGTATTTAAAAAATTTATTATTTTTAGGATGTTTATGGAGTTGTAATAGGAGGAATATTAGGACATTCATTTTGTACAGGATTGGCAGTATTAGGGGGGAGAATGATAGCTCAGAAAATTTCAGTACGAACAGGTAAAATATACTCTTTTATATTAAAAAATAGATAACATTACTAAAAAGAATTTTAAATTATATATAATACATATATAGATTATGTAGATTACATGTGCACTATCATTAAATATTAATGACAGTAATGTAACTGAAAAGAAATCAGATTATTTTTTTATTATTTATAGTGACCATAATTGGTGGAATGGTATTTCTACTGTTTGCCTTAACAGCACTTTTTATAAAACCTACAGATAACCTATAAAAACAATGTACAGTATTCATATATATATATACATATATATATATATATATACATACCTATATGTCATAAAATATATTTTGTTATAAGACAATGTACATATTTTTCATATATTGTTAGTAAGTAATAGTAAAAATCATAATCATGTACGCTAAATTTTTGTCTAAAAAGTACTTATGTATATAATATGTACATTATGCTTGAAATTATATTGATATAAATAATTACTCCATGTGTGAATAAAATTATCATGAGATTAAAGGATACTATATATTAAGCATTGAACAACAATATATAGTGCAAAAATAATAAGTGGTATTATTATAAGTTATTTTATTGAATATTTTAAATTAGAATATATACAATCTACTTACACTACATAAATTCTTCCAGAAATTTTTAAAGATATATTAAATTACTATTATTACTATTCGTTACTTCCTACGTTATTTTATTATGAAAAATTAACATATTAAATCTATATTCATATACCGGGATTATTAATATGGAGAGACATGCTGTTTATCTTTTTTAATAGTATGATTAAGTTTTAATCAATTGAACAATAGAGACACGTAATACTTCGTTTATAAATATAGAATTAACGATATATATATATATATATTAATGAGTGAATTTATTTTAAGAGAAGTAACAGAATATAAATCGGTTGCATGTAAAATCAGTCTAAAGAGAGCATAATACTAGTATCTTATTAGCTTAATTACCGTTTTCAAATATCGATAAATACGAATAATATAACATGTTCGCAATTATTTTAAGAGTTTTAACAAAAACTTCCGGTAATTAACGTTAAAACACACATGTAGTTACTGAGAAAATCAAGACAAATGCTACAGTTAATGTTCCACTGAACAACGTAATACGTACATTAGGTACAAGATTATTCTTCATGATCTATGTACTATTTACTTCATATGTATTGTATGTATTATTGGTTCTTAATCCAGTTATTTAAGCACTGCAATCCTGTAAAATATAATTTATCTGTTGATATAGACAATAAATATATAAATATACATTTTTTTATAAAAAATTAATTCAAGGATGTAATTCGTTTCATAACTTCATAATCTAAATAAAAAAAAACATTTTAAAATGTCATCAAAATCAATTCCTTCAATATAAAATGTAATTTTGTATTCCAGAAATCTTTTAAAAAAATACACTGAATTTAAATGAAAGAATTAAGAATTTTTTTAGAATTCATCAATATCATTGCGTTTTTCAATATATATATATTTTTTTAATATACCACAAACCATAAAAGAATACAAAATTATATTTTAGACTAAAGAATTGTTTTTTTATATTATTTTCTTAAGTTTTAAATCCATTCCTTTTTTCTAAACACTCTTTTAAACATTCTACTTACTTAATAAACATTAATAGAAGTTAATTCATGTTGGACTTGGCTGGCTAGTAGTTCTACACTGTGCTTCTGATGCTCGAAGTTTCTCGAGCCTATGCAGTGGATCCATTAGGCTTTTTTCTTCAGAACTAGCAGATTCGGCTATTTCTGTACCATATCATTTATGTTAAAGCAACAATAAACTTACATTAATATTTTATATTTTACATTTATATTACATTTACATTTATATTTTATAATATTATAATTAAATATTAATATTAATATATTTTATATTAATATTTTACCTGTTGAGTATTGATTATTAGTTTGTGTTATAAGATTTTGATTTTTTCTTGCTTGATCAATATCTCGTAATCCTTGTTCTATAAAGTCTTGAAAGAATTGATGAGATTTTACTAAGAAAGGTTGTACATCGGCTTCAGGATATTGAAGTTTAAAATCATAAAGTTGTGTTAAACCCTGTTACAAAATAAGTATATTCATGAAAGTATCGAAACATTAACTAGTATGTAATGGATATATATTATCTAATTATCTCCATTAAATAATAAAATATGTTATTTATTGACTATATACTTCTTTTGTATGTTCTTTTGATCCAATTTTCTTAAATATTTCGGATAGCTGTTGATGAGTAAATTTTGATAAATGTTCTTGAGTTTTTCCAGCGCTGCTGGTCTTCAAAGATGTTTTGGGGTTACTATTCATTTCATCTGGCTTGAATGTCTATTAAAAATTATTATAAAAAATGAAGGTTTTAAACATTTTACAATATTCAATATCTCATAATATTTAAGCTACTAACCGCAATTAGCCTGATAAGATAACTTTGTAACTCTGATTCATTTGTATTGTTTATTCGTGTTAAATGACTGAGTATTGTACTGCCTTTTACACGGGTCATACTATGAAGAATTGTCTTAATTGTACGTAATGGAGTATCAGACTTTCGTTTTTTCCACCACACACTTGGATAATCCTGTAAAAAATATATGTGATAAAATATTTTCACAGATTATTACAAATGACATTCACAAAAAATGTTGGCAACAAAAAACACCTACCTTGAGGAACCGATGTACTTCTAAAAGAATAGTGTCATAATCTAAGTCTGCGGCCCAATTAGGAATCGTTTTCACTATTTTCCACAAGCACTTCATTACTAGTTCTTCATATTTAGATGGAGCAGTAGATTCAGCACATCCATGGAGTAATTTTATTAAAACACTACATGGAAACATTAAAGGAATTAATGAATTAGCTCGATTTAATGTTTTAATGTTTTCAATGAAAATAAGATTTTTATGATTATTACCATATGATAGTAGTATGATTTGAATTGTCTATTATTTTACAAACAATGTTGTTAATAACGCGATAATATGCATCTGCCTGCTGCAAATGATTCAGTTTATTTTCTGCTAGCAAACTGATCATTTGATCCACAAGTTCTTTTAAATGAATTAATGGAACATTTTTTCCAAGAATTCCAGTATCGTAAAACTGTAAATAGTTCCACAGTAAATACAATTTACATCTTACTATTTTATATATATTATATAATTCGTTCTTACCGCTAGTAAAACCATGAATGTATTTCTAAAACCTTTAGATATATCTGCACCTCCTTGTTGTAAAGGATAAGTTTGTAAAAGTTTTAATTGCATATTTATTGAACCAATAAATTTATCTTCCTTGGATTGTAAACTCAGAATCTGATGAGATTTTATCAGCTACAAAATAATAAAGAATTATAAGTATGAGATTTACAAGTACAATTTAATATATAAATACGAACATTATCTATGCTGTTCATCGACTGTATTGCAACAGCCAAGTCCAAACTAGACATTGCAAGAATTTTACGTTCAAGACTGTCTTCTTTGCTAGTATTAGCAGCACTCAATTGCTGCTGCGTCATTGTAGCAGATTTCGATACTAATAATTTTGGAGGGGACATAGGAATTACTCTGAAAAAAATTTTAACATTAAAATTTAATATTTAAAACAACTTATTTTAATAGTTTGTATCTTAGATTTAATCCTTACTCCATAAATATTTTTATAACTTTTTACAAAATATTTACTTACTTGCTGTAAACTATAGACGCAGATTGTAAGCTGGGATCATTCGTGTGCCGTATCTAAACAAATCGACAAGTGTTCTGTTCTGTACGATTAAAGTTCTTATTTTTTAACTTTTTTTTTTAGAAAAAAAATTAAAAGTCCGTTACCTGTTTATCATTTGGAAAAAACTATTACATTTTTTTTAAATTTGCTCGGACACGAAAGACCCCGATTTATGGAGTAAGGGTTAATAGAAAAATTATTAATTATGTCTTCTGTTACATTATGTCTGTTAACTAGAAAATATGCGCTTGTAGATAATTATCATAATAAAAAATGATTAATAATTACTTACGGTACTTCGTGTATATTCGTATTGGGATTTTCATTTAGATCCGTTAAATCAATTTCCACAAGAACTGGATTGCTATACTTCACAGGTGCATTTAATTCAATTCTTTGTAAAAAGTCCATGTCAAGTCCAAACGGACCCGAAACTTTTGGTTGTGCCAATACTGGAGAATTTCTAAAAATTTATTACAATACAATATATTTATTATAATTATAATCTAATCTAACATTACTCTTAGATTATCTCACCACCTGACAACATTGAACCAATTTCAAACTACAAAATTTGAAATATATCATTTTTTTATACAAAGTTTATGATTATTACCCCTACGAAATAAATGTTCAAAAAGACAAAAACAAATGTGTATATGTATTAATAACATTAAATAAATTTATACTACGCTACAGTGGAATTCGAATAACTAATTAAACATGCGCTTGTTATTTTCCATGTACCCGCCACCACACATATACAATATACTGAAAACAAATCACAAGAAACACAAACGTTTTAATATCATCTTCGTAATTTGGAGACGAAATATTTATTTCTTGTGGAGTGTTTGAAAGAGGTTCATTAATTTCATTAGTTTCTGTTGTTACGTTTGTAGTCTCTATTAGATGTGTCCTGGAAATATTAAAAGCAAATTCATTCAAATAAAAATAATTAAAAATAAAGACAGATAATAAAATATAGTTACGAAAGATATGTTTTGTTTAAGAACATTTGCAATAGCATTAAAAGCAATAGCATTAAATATATATCAATGTCATGGCTTAAAAAATTATAATATATAAAATATATACTCATATATGTATATATAAGTTCTAATATGCAACAATATATAAAAACGTTTTTGTAGACACTTACAGTTCATTTGTTTGAGATGATACAGGTGGCTGTGGTTCAGGTGTGTCATCACTTTCTTCTTCATACTCTTCATTAGAAGTTTTAACGTCTTCATTAGAAGAAGTAGAAGAAATAGGTGTTGCATTTGAAGCTACAGAAAGTCTATTGGTAGAAGCTGATTTTGTTGGATAATTTTTTGAAGCTCTTTTGATACGCTCATCCAATAATGATTGATCTTTTTCAGATATCTAATAATCAATAAATTAGTTTGTACAAACATCATAATCATCTAATAATAAATACATATAAATTATAAAATTATTACCTGACCAATAAGTTTATATATTCGTTCTCCTTGAAGAAAGTATGCCTGAACAATACAATTTAAAGCGGCATTTCGAACAGAGTTATCACGATCTGCTATTTGTTTAGCAATTTCTTTTAATGCTACAGATGTAGATGGTTGACAAACGGACAACCCATAATTTTCAATGAGAGAACCAAGTTGGTCTAAGCACTCTAAAAGCAAAATAAATTGTTACTTCAACTTTTGTTAATTAAAATTTCTATACTTTTGAATTACATTTTATTTACCTGTTCTCTGTCGAGCATTTTTAGACTTTAAGCCTTCCATTACATAAGAAAATAATTTGCTCACTGGATATACCAATGCTATTTGTTTAAATAACGCACGAACTCCATTACGCACTGCGTCTTTTGGATCACCAATCTAAACAAATATGTATAATATATATAAGAAGTAAAATATATGTTGAAACAAATATTAAAGTAATATTATAATATTAAGTATAAAAATATTTACTTTAATAATGAGATATGGAATAAACGATGCAGCTTCATTTTCTAACATATGATACTGATTTTCTATCAATAAGTTGAATACCATTCGCAAATACTCTAAACCTTTTAATAATACTGAAGGATTAGTGTCGAAAAATCTTAGTGTCAACCATTTCAGAATTAAGTCTAAATTCGATACCAATGCTTTGCTATTGTCAGGCAAATCCTAAAATTTATGAAAATATTAAAAAAGAATATTACTACAATAGAATACTAATATTTACAAAAATAAATAAATAAAAGATTTAACATGTGTTAAAATATTTACCTCAATTAATGCTTCAATTGCTTTAAGGTGATATCGAAAATCTGAATGAAACATATTTGCTAACAAAGTTTTATTTACGTTTGCAGCAGTCATAAGTTCTTTTAAAAGTTCAACAAATTCTTCTCTTGGAGTCGTAAAATTCCATTTCAGAACTTTTAACTTCTGTTCGTCGATGACTCTTTGATGCTTCAAATTATTGGTAGCCAACAAAGGACTCGTATCCACATCATCGTCTTTTTTACGAGCACTACCAGGTTTGGATGTTGGTTGCTTTTGATTAGGCTTTACTACTGCTTTTGCGGCTTTTAAAGCTCCTGCACTTTTAACAACTTTCTGGTTATTTTCCTTCAGTGATTGTTTCTTCGGTAAAGGTTTCATAGGTAGATTCGGTCGAGACTTATCTAACGCAGCAAGTACTACTGTTCGTGATCCGGGTTTCAATTTCTCTGTATTTCTAGCCATTATCTCATAAGAAAGATGAATCATAAATCCTAGAACTGCTTCTTGAGCATTTTTCCGCACATCGGAATTGCGGTCCTCTAAATTATTGTACAAATACGGAAGACATACAAGAAGTTCTTCTTTGGGTATTTGTTTTGTAGGAATCAATGATAATTTTTGTGCTAACCAACTCCAAACCTCGGCTCTAAGTATTGGCGATCCAGATTTTAATGCATCTCCGATCATTTCGCCATCAAAAAATTCTTTATACCCACACTGATCTCCCCATGTATTTATGCAAGAAATAGCTGCAGTTCTAATCCAATTTTTGTTGTCACCCAAGCATTGTATAAACCCAGGAAAAAGAACTCGTATATGCTGTTTTGCTGGAGGACCCATTGCAACAGCTAAAGTTTGACATATGCCTAAGGTTGATTGAGCTATTTTACTATTACTATCAATTAATCGTAGGGCCAAAGCTTGCGGTAAATCACCAATAGAACCTTTTATAAATTTTGCCTCAGATATAATAGCATTTACTTTTTGTAAACCTTCATTTCGTACCTAATTTAAACAAAAATTGTTTTATATTATTAAATAATTGCATATTTTAAAATATAATACTAACCTTCCAATTTTTATCAGACAACTCATTAAGAAGACCTTCTGTAATTTGATTACTAATATCAACACGAGGAATAAGATTGTTAATATCAGGATCACTGTTACTAGTAGATTTTTTATCTATTTCTACATCTTCATCATCATCACTTGTTTTGTCCTTTTTGTTCTTTATTCCACGAATTGGAACGGGTGGTGATTCACCGTTGTGCTGTAGTATAATAATTTACATTAACACAGTATTGTCATTATTACAAACACACAAGTTCAATTTTCGTAAGATATCAAAAATATGTATTTTGAAACAAATAATTTATCATAATAGATTACCTTTTCACATTCTTGTTCAATTTGCTGGCGTAAAGCTGGTTTTTCATTTTCGAAGAACATAAGTAGTGGCTTACCCATGAATAAATATAATGTACCTAACAATGCAATAGCCGAAGTACGAACACTAGGATTTGTTGCAGTAACTGCTTTTTTTATATTTTCCATTAAGGACTTTATATTGATGCTGAAATATAATTATTACAAATTACATGCACATTATTTAAAATGAAATATTATATTAAATAAATTATTACTTACACACAACCAAATTCCACAAGACCCCTACACAACAAGGCTAACGTTTCTTGCTGAACTTTAGGATTTTTTTGATTAAAAGCAAATGCCACTATTTCCTGTGCCACATACTCCAAACTTGTCGCTTCTGCTATTACTAAAAGAGTTTCACCGGCAACTGCACTATTTTTCGTGTCTCCTAATTTTTCAGTTATATCCATGATGCAATATTCACAAACAGTACTGTAAGGAAATATAAGCATGACTTATAACTTCAATATGAAATTAAATACGAGTTATCTTACGTTGAAAACGGAAAATTTTCTGCCAAAAACTTCACTATTTCTAATCGCAATTTTAGAACTTGGAAATTTGTGTCCTTGAAACCTGGTTTCTTTGCCAAAGTACGTACAATCACTTGTATAGGTATTTCTGTTGGATCTATTTGTTTTACAAACTAAAACAATACATTGTTTGTTAATTACATTTAGTGTAATATTATTACTTCATTTATGATTGAAAATAGGTTACATAAAAGTTTTAACTACCTCCAAAAGTTGCTCAACTGCAGCTAATCGAGTCTTCCAATTACTATCGACAAGACCACTAAGAATATCATTTGGTAACATTTGAATAGCCATTTCTTCTATTTCTTCAATACTATAATTTTTTTCTGCTTGAATTTTGGTGCTAGTTGACTTTTTAGAACCAGCTGTAATAAATAAGAATTATTAAGAGTAAATTAGATTAGATAATTAGATTAAATTATTATAATGATAAACTTTGGGAATTATATATGCTTACCCAAATTAGTCAGAGATGAAGCAGATGGTTTCTTAGATGGAAGTTTCTTAGCTGTATTAGGTCTTTTTGCTTTTGGCTCTGGCTCTTTACCTTTTGCTGTTGATTCAATTTTACTTGGAGCAGTATTTGGTCTTTCTACAATCACTTTTAGTGTACTAGGAACATTAACGTGAATTACGGCTTTTTCTGCACATTCTTTTATCTAACAAAAGAAAATAAAAAATAGAATTTACACATGTAAGAAACCTAATTATTTTCTTATAAAATTGATCATACCTTAGTCATTTTCAAATTATCTATATCTGTAAGGAATGGCATCATAGATTTTTCACCAATTAATTTCATAGCTGTGCCAAGAGCTTCTGCTGAACTATCCCGAACAGTTGGATCTAAAACAAATGGATTTAACAGTATAATACATGTAATAATACACACGAATATCAAAATAATGTATTTCAAAACATACCTGATTCGTTCAAAGTTTTTAAAAGTACACTAGTATAAGCCTTTAATAATTTTTTATTTAAAGTTAGTGGTGGTGTACGAGAAAAGCATCTTGCTAAATAAGTAGCCGTTTCTGCTTTTACTGCAGGATTTTTGTTTTCTAATGCAGCGAGCGTATCGTCTAATATTAAATCAATAGAAACCTAATGTATGCATAAAATATTATTTTTTATAATCATAATCCATATCTTAATCTATATTTTACTTGTACTCACACTAAGAAAAATAGCATCTGCAGCTTCCCTAAGTGCTTGAACAACGTTTTGCTTTTTTTCGCGGAATTTTTCCAAAATTGATGACAAACACGCAGTTGCATAAGGTTGAAATCGTTTTTTTAGACCAAATGCTAGCCCTGCCAAACATTTTCCAGCCAATGCAACCACTAGTACGTTAGTATCTTTGGATATAATCTGTTTATAACATTTAAAAAATAAATGAAGTAGGAATAAAGTAACATAATAGTAACATAATAGTAACATAATAGTAATGTAGACTAACTCATACCTTTTTCAAAGCTCTTACTACATCTCCATAATCACCATTTTCCAATTTAGGATTTTTTACCAGAGAATCTAATGCTTCTAAGGCTTCTTTTCGTTCTTGCCACTTTTTAGCTTCAATCTTCTCATAAAAATCTTTTGGAAGTTTAGAAAGTATATCAACGGGTTCCAACAATTCATAAGGATCAACATCAGGAGCAAAAACGCTATCACCATCATCTTTGCCTTCTTGAATATAATACAAACTTTTTGTTCAAAAGTGGAAGAGTAAAAAATTATAATGTACAAAACTATTTACCTTCACCGATATCACTTGTAGAATCTGTAATACATATCACTTTTGTTTTTTGCGATTTCAAAAATCGTGTAGGAACAACTTTTTCTTCTTTTAGATTATTAAACTCTGCTTCCAATTCCGTAATTTGTACTGGTTTTAATGTATTCAACTGTTGTTTTAAAGGAGCACCAATCCATCTGAATATGGCAAAATAAACAGAAAAATAATAGATTTTTATTAAAACGTGCTATAAGTATTATAATGTTTGTACAAATAGAATTAAAATAGTACCTATAAATTTCAACAACCATGAATTTGCCTTCTTCTCTGACAGTTTTGTCTCTATCTTCAAGAAAACCAGGAATCTTTTTTATTAAAGACTTTATATTAATTACTTTTGGTCCAAATTGCCTATAAGATAGGCATAAAAAGGAATAATTACATATTGAGATTTAACATATATTAAGATTAGTACAATTAATACAGTTAATAATAAGTAATTACCTCAAAGCCAATGTCAAGATAGAAATGCATGCAGCAACAATTTTTGGATTTTTTGCTTCAGTTCCTCTCAATAATTCTTCTTGAACAGCTTCATGTTTTTCAATTTCAATATACATTAATGTTATTTGTACTGCTAGCTCCTTTGTTTTAGCTTTAGGTGCAGCAATGCATTTAGTAACAATTCCATTCATAACTTCGCCAACAGTTCTAAAAAATTACAAGTATATAATTTTGTTGGATATTTATTAATTACGTGCATGATTAGCATAAAAATAACAGTAAATTTTTTCAACAGACTTATACATTTTCAACAGACAATACATTTATTTTGATACTCACTTCCCTGCTACTGCAGCATTTTCAACGAAAGCTAATGCTGCCTCCAATCCTTTTTCTTGAGCAACTGCATTGCTGTCTACCACAAACTTTTTAATAAATCCCAGAAACTTGTTCCATTCTGGAGACTTTTCGTCATCAATGCATTGAAATGTATTTACGCATTCTTTATAACCATGTAAACGAGCTCTCCATAACTAAATAGCATAAAATGAATAAAAATATTATTTAAAAAATCATATTTGTTAAATATTAAAAATTATAATAAGAAAGGAACATATGTATTACCTTATGTACACATCTTTCTTCTAGTGGTAATTTCACATACTCTGTGTCTTGTTCCATGTTTCAAAATCTACAAAGATAATTATATTTTACTAAACCATACAGTTTACTAAAAACTTCAATGGTAAAGTGTTATATGATTTTTTCATAAATAAGTTCTTTTCAATATTCAATTTTATCTATAGAATTTATGAAAAATATGTAACATATTAAAATGTATCTTTATTAAGTACAACACTTAATTGTAGGAATCAGAATAAAACATACATCACAAATAGAAATAGATATAATCAATATGCAAAGCACTGAATGGACAAAACGTATAAAACATAAAATGCAGTCATATGTTTATCAGAAGTTGCAATTCCTGTCAGTATTTACATATATCTTTAAAGACATTTAATTTCTAGTTTCTAGAATAGAAAAAGAAACTGTTAAAAGCAAACGATATAATAATAGTTGGAAATCTTGAGAGTAACATGCAAAATAAAAGATTGGAAATTGCAATACTAACTATAATTACAATTGATACAAAAAATCATTTCTGTCAAATGAATTTCAGAAACGAAGATCAAAACTATAATTCAGGGATGTCATTTATTGTATATAAATTTATTGCACAATGATATATTTTCGTACTAACGATTTGCATGTGTGATAGCATATATAACGGAATAAGTGTTAACTTGTCACTGTATGCGTTTCTCAATAAAACAAAGCATTACAAAAAATATGTTGCCCTGCAAGGCAGAAAAAAATCTCAAACATGAGAACGTAATAGTTGGCAGGAATTCGTCATTAAAAATTCGAACCTACCTTACAAAACGAAGATACAGAAGGATGTCTTTTGACAGGGAGATCAAGAGTCTTAGGAAAAATTGTCGAGTTCAGTTCATTCAGTCTGTTCACGTAACTAGATTGCAAGGTCTGTGATGACCTTTCAGCGGCAGTTAAGCCTTCTACATTTAATTTTCAAATATAAATTCTCCTTTCAACCGTCAAGCTGAACGCAAACAAAAAGACAGCTATATCTTTCGAAACTTATGAATTTCTGAACCCGGTCAATGTTGCAGTTCACCACTTTCGTCAACAGATGGTACTAAAAGCCAATTTCTTTTGTTCTCGATCTCACGCTTCATTTCGTTCTTTATTTTACATTTGAAACCTTTTTTTTCGTAGTTTCGCATATTTATTTTTGTCTCTGTTTGACATATTTTATATACGTCGTACGGCTGTTAAAACGGTCGCTAATATCATAAAATATTTCTAATATTACGAAATCGTACATGAATAAAATATATGTGTGTGTATATATATTCACACATCAATACATTTTCAAATTTATCTGGCAATATTAACTTGAAAACTTACTTGTTAATAATACGAAATTTTGTCATATTAATATTTTAATATGTAATAGCATTATGTACGTTTTACTTTGCTCACCAAATACAAGCAAAAGCTAATAGAATAGTTTTATAATTTCATTTGTATTAGAAATACTTACCTACATATTAAATAAGATGCTGAATATGTATTTCGTTGAATAATGTAACTTTTTCCTTTACAAAATTTAAAATATACCGTGTTAAGAGCAAGGATTTCATAAAGATTCTGCAGTCAGAATAATGTATATCTAACATTCATCATAAATTTGTATGTTTTTAATCATTTTTAATCATTTTTATTAATGTTGCTATTATTAGATTAATTTAAAGTTAATTACATGGATTCTAATAATTGCACTGCATGGTTTATGTATAAAATTGAAACCATGTTTTATATATATATATATGTATGTATTTATATACATTTTTTTTAACATATATATTTATATTATGTACCTATAACAAACATAAAATGCAGTTATAGTTCTAGCAATAGAATAAGCTGGAAAAATTTCATGTAATAACAATTGACATATTGCAGTAATTAAACATTGATTTAGAGCCTGATATGTTACAGATTATCCAGAATTAAATTTTTATACGGTGAATATTTCGAATACATAATTTCTTTTGATTATAACTAAATGCAACAATAAATCTTGTACACATTTCGTTCGCTAGTTTATTATAATAAGATTATAAATCAAATGAATATTATGTATTACATTTATCAATGTTTTATGCATGTCATTAAATTATAAATTATGTAATTAGGTATGAAATAATGAACTGTTCTAGCAGATTATGAATGAAAAAATTTATATTAAGTGTAACAATTATTTATCTATTATTAGGAATACTATAGGTATCAATGGTACATTTATAATCTATGGTAATACTTATATAAAATAATAGAAAATTATTTCAACCTATGAGATACATATAAAAAAGTACAGTAACATCTTTTTACGTTGAAATATGTAACATGTAATGTTATACTTCTGATTCCAAATTAATTGCTAATTCTTATGTAATTAGCACCAGCATAAACGTGTAAAGTGCACGTGTTTTATATTGTATAAGAAAGCAGCGTGAAAAATAATATTTTATATCATAAACAAATAGATACTATATATACTTACTTTTATATAAATATATATAAATGTTAGTACTCTAAATCTAGTACTGCTTTGAGAATTAAACATTTCGGACATATACATGCTTAAAAACAGGTTCGGAGCAGTACCAGAAACATATTCACATATTTTTTTAAAAGTTTATTTATCCTAAGAGATATACAAAACAAACATTTCTTTTGTAACTGTCGTAATTCCCCTATAATAACACAGAAAATTCTGCCGCAATTTTCAATATCTGTTTTTATTAATTACCTCCATCAAATGGATACCTTTCAGTACAATTCATTTTAACCAGCTATGTTAAAATTATGCACATCTGCAAATCAGTATTAAAATATTACAATTTCATATTTTACAGTATTCGTCCTCTAGCTCCCTCTAGAACAGGTTTTGCTTATATAATCACACAATTATCCGTTACATGACAATGTGCAGGGGAGATGAAAAGCTTTTACGTCAAAAAGTAGTGGTTACCTGCTGAGCCAAATCAAGGTGCAAGTCAGTCTGACTGTAAAGAAGCCTCTTGTATATTCATTTTGCATACCAATCTTGGCCACGAAATTCATATTTGTATTACTTAGCCTGCTTCTTTTGGTATGCTTCTTACACAGTTGACTCTAATCTCAATGATTAAGTTCTGTACATACTAGGATCTAGGAATGTTAATATTACAAGAAACCACAATAATTTATTATAATACAGCCTGCTGTACACCAGATGACTCGAGGCAATACAAGACACGCCTTATCTTACTTTCTTAAGCAATGAACGGAATCACATGTTTCTGAAAGAATTGAACGTATTCGTTTTATTGGAAAATGAATATGAGAGGGAGAATGACGATGGTAAGGGCAGGGACCACTTCAATTTGCTAATAAATCAAAGTACATTTCTATTTCAATTTGTCTTTAGCGACTGTCATTAATTTCGATAAGAACAAAAATTATTTCGTATGATTATAAAAAATTGAAACTATAATTATTGCTGAGATAACATAAAAGCAAAAATTTTATCAATTATATAAAACAAATTGGTTTGTTTGTTTTTATTTCCTTACGAATAAAACTTTTATCCGTTGTAGTATTTTTCAACCACTGCTGCTCCATGGCTGGGTTGTTGCCCCAATTTTGATTTCACCAAGTTGCGAATTAGATATTTTGTTTTCGATTTCAATCACTTATAAGCTATAAGGCTCAATCTCGTGGTTTAGAATACATCATTTGTGGAAACTATCACATGTTGACGCAGATGTAGAATCGAAGTTGCATTAAAATATATACTTATCCTAATACTTACAACTATACGACACGTACTTAAATCAATTACATTCATACAAAGCAGCCCCATGCCCCACCTGCGACAGATTTGATTTAAAGAAATATTCTGTACAAGGATATACAATAAGTCTTCTTACACTGGCAGCGAATGAACTGAACTGATAAATACCAAACTATTTTATTTCGAATGATACCGCCCAACTATGGAGCCGCCGTATCTTGATTTGCGTTAATACGCTACGATAATCTTTAATGTAGTCTGGAGACAGTGTCAACAATGATTGAGCCCCTGCGCCTTCCACCTGATAGAAAGTGGGCACCATATTTTTTTTCATTCTGCTATCCTACGCCATTTTACATGTTACTATCAATATGTTAAAATACAAATATCACTCATACGATCTTCTCTCGCACCTCTCATACATACAATTTTAAAATAATTATTATAATCGCGGGTATTTAATTATTATTGTAAATAATCAGGGACTGGTGATTAGTTATTTGTTTTCCTAGTGGTGTAAGTACGCTCACGCTAAGATCAATGGTACGTACAGTAGGTGAGGTATGCTTTCAGGATCAAGGACACGGGGTGATAGATGAAATTTTGTCGTGCATCCGCTATTCATCATCTTCTTTATACTCTTCTTCACTGTCACTTTTTACAGTATTTGCTGGAACTCCTACTACAGGTGCGCCATCTTTCATTTTCTTTTTGTACGCAGTCATTTCCTAAATAACAAGATATAATGTATAGAATTCACGTAAATTGCGTCTTTAATACATACTACAGTTGAAATATTCAAAACTTAAAACATTTCTAATATTTAATAATACAATGAAGAATGGCTAATAAAGCCTACATAAATACTATACGTACTCTTTCGTATCGTGCCTTATCCTTTTCCGCCATAGCCTCATACTTCGATTTGGTTTCAGGATCTGCATCTGACCATTTCTTACCAAGTTCCTTAGCAATGTCACCTACACCAAACTCAGGATTCAACAATTTCACTTTTCCACGTTCATCGTTACAGAACCAGAAAAAGGCAGATCTATAGGATAAAACATTATATCATTTTCATATTATTTTATAAGTATAAATGCAAATAATAATAATTTAGAAATAATTAAAAACTATCTGAAGAACATTAAACACTTTCGTTACAATTACTTACAGCGATCTTTTAGGAGCATTATGGTCCTTGATGTGTTTACGTTTTTTGCCCCTGCCCTTACTTTCGCCTTTCGGTGGTGTATAATTTTGCATTTCTGCATCGTATCTTTTTTTATCTTTCTCAGCCATTTCGTGGAAACGCTTCTTTTCTTTGTCTGACATAGTCTATAAACACACACGATTATAAAAGGCATATTTGCCACTGAACTCAAAATGTACATAAAACAATTATAATAATAATAATACATTTAACACACGAGATGCTACAAAGTATAAACATAATATAAATATTTATAATATTCATAAAAATTAACCATATGTTCATATAAATTGACTATACTATGCTATGTTACACTATAGTTCCTAACTGTATTCTGAAAACGAAATAATTCGTGAAAAAAAATTTTACAGCTACTGAGACCAACATTTTAGTAAGATAATGAAAGGTCAATGTCTTTAACCCTAAAGACCATCTGGTTTGTAGTCTAAAAGAGGAGTGCACAGAAAGTGTCTCACTTTTCGACGGGTAGGATGGCCAGATGTTGGAGTAGCACCTGTTCAATGTGACGTTATTTTATTAGACATTTGCAAAACTTCTTCCATTGAAAAATATATCACAACTTTTTCATTTATTGGAAAATTTGTGATATGTATTATCATTAGACAATACTTTGAAAAATATCGTTATTATAAATGTTAGAAAAACTACTGTGGATAACTTGTATTACTTGCTAAACTTTAGTTACTATTTTGAAGACAGTAATTTAAGTTGTTCCAATCCAGTCTACGATATTTTTAATGAATAAAGCAGATACGCGATTAGAAAAATTAAAAATAATAAACTTTATGATATGATAATATAATGAACAAAGTATGATGATATAATAATATAAAAAATTTTAAGGGACGAGTTATAAACCGGTCTTCATTCTAATTCTAATATTGATAAGTTCCCAAGTAGTCGGTGTAAATACATGATTAACCCTTAATCCGAAATATTTCTGATCTATTCACATTAAACCTTGAATTTTAACAAGACTCATATAATGAAACATTGAGTGAGTTTCATATTGATGGTGTATTATAAAAAAAATGGTTTCATCGAAATATTTTAATATTTTGTATTACAGAAAAATAAATTCGCTGAAATATATCAGTATTGTGTATCAATTAAACAAAAATTCTATTCATCGAAATCGACATTTAGGTATTGCTTTTTTCACTCATAAAAGAAAATACCATATACCTATGTAATATTTGTCAAAAATATTAAAAATAAAAATATCTTTCTATGATATTTTCATTCCTTACTAATCGAAATATTTTTCGATAGTTTTATAAACAATTTCGTTTCTAAAATTTATAAAATTATCAGTCTTTTTTATAAAATCTCATGCGCTTAAAATAATTCTGCTGAAGCCTGCCTCGTGTATAAAAAGATACGGACAAGTTATCTTCAAAGAAATCAACGTATAGCAACTTCCAGATGAGGTCAGTTAACTGTAAATTACTACTTAAATTAGTTACACTTTTACTCCGGCGAACAACGCAAGAAATCATTATTTCCTGAAACATTTAACGAACTAATTAAGATAAACAAATATTGCTTGTATTGTAAAAGAATGTAAAAAAATTCCATTAGAAATATATATTCTAAATTCATTTTATCGCTTCAAGTACCACAATAGGTAAAGATCATGTCTTTTTACGTCTTATTCGCTCTTACTATTCATTTTTAAACAAATATAAAAATACATATGCGTATTTATTATACTCTTATCTAGACAATTGATAAGTCCATGTCTAGGTCCAAACTCTTCAAGCGCCGATATTTTAGCAACTGTAGTATAATCAGTTTAATCAAGCGATCCTCTAATTAGCCTGGGCAGTTTTTTATACGATTAATCGTATCAATAGAAAAATGTTTTTTTTTTTTAAATAGTCTCCAAAAAATTAAATAATACATTCTAATAACATTGCATATTTATAAAAATACAGATACATTCGTAATTGTGCAACGTGATGAATATTTTGTTGGAAAAACATCGAGTCAAATAGCAACACGAGTGTTTCTTCGTTTTTTATCCGACCCTAATTTTTTCATCCTGGATCCTCAAACGAAAGTTGAGCAGCTGATGCTGGAAGTGAAACAACAACAGATGAAATTATAAAAATTTCTTACCTTCCACCTCATCGCACACTTTTTAGAGAATTCCCGAAAGACGATTTTCTCCTCGGGGTGTTTCTTTTTATGTTCCTGGCGACATGTTTGCACGAAGAATGCATATGCGGTCATCCGTCCCCTCGGCTTTGAGTCCTTTCCTCTCGGCATATTGTCTCGCTGTTGTACACTCTGAGCGTTATTTTGCAGAAGATTATTTTGTTGCTGTGACAACTGTTGTATCTGGTGCTGCAATGAAAGGATCAAAAGTCATCGTTATTAAAAATTCGATTGTAATTATCAGTGTCCTGTTAACTCTCGTTTAAAGAATATTAAAAAAAAAAAAAAAAAAAAAAAAAAAGAAAGAAAGAAAGAATTCGTTCGCGTTTTATTGTTAACGCAAAACGAAAAGATAAAAAAAAATTTGTTGTTTTTCTTTTTCTCTTGCAGAAATAAATTCGCGATGTAGATCAGTTCAAAGTTACAACATTCGAGCCGTCATACTTTAAAATCTTTGTACGTTCTTGCGTACAATTTCCATTTGTTTCACGTTTGCGTTAAACTTCCACGCTCTAAACGTATATGTATGTACTTGTACTTGTACTGAATTGCTAAAATGTCTGAATAGACCAGAAACTTCTGGCCTGAAGAAGCGTCTAAAGGCGTGTTTTCGAGCGAGTATTATTCAAATTGCTTTCAAACTTCTTCGATACTCTTATCGGGCTGGAGTCTTTGCTCTCTGCTTAAGAGCAAACGCATTTGTTGAAAGATATCGATTAATTAGTCCAATACCAAGAGACGCAACTACACGTACAGCTAATGTTAGTTTACATACCTATTGCTACTATAACGTAGCAATATATCGGTAATAATCGTTTCTGTTAGATTTGGAATCTATTAAAGGGATTCTGGAAAATAAAGTGCTTTATTTCTAATCAGATTTTCTCCCCGCCTTACGTTGCTTCGCAGACGAAAATAATACCAGGCGAATACTAATAGTGTTGAGCGCAGCTATGTTATAATTCTAAAAGATAGTTGCTTGAAAACACTGTTTTATGATCAACATATTCAATTACTTAATAAACGTAATTTATCGACTGTTTTTTAAGTAAATCTCAAACATTAACTTATTGCATGATATCTAGTACTATTATCTTTTTGTTAAAGATAACATTCACTAGCATCTTATACATTACTCGAACAACGTTCACTAAGTCAATATTTTGTACACCAGAGTTCATTAAAAGAGCATAATTTCCCCGGCGAGATAATACAAGTTGAAACGAATGTTTCCAGATATTCTAAGCATTCTATAAATGTGTAATTTACTAATATCTCATAATTATAGAAATTGATAGATCATCATTATTTGTAGGTTAGTCGACAACAATTATCGCTAACTATTTGTTAAATTTTAAATAACATCAAACACATATCACTATTAATATCGTACTATACATTATTAGTTCACAGTATCTATTTTAAACCGCAATTTCATTATAGTTCAAAATAGAAACAAGAAACACATCTAATATGAGAATATCAATTCATTTTATTATTATACTTGTGTGATATATATATATATGTATATGTATCTTGAGACGTGTATAACGTAACATACTTATTAACAGGTAAATTATTTTCGCTTTTCAAGAAATAAATTTTCTTTCATAATCATAATCGAATTTTCTTTTTCTTCATAATTATAAAGAGGAAAGAGAGAAAGGAATATTTTAATAAAAACTATATTACTCAATTCCCGTTAAAATGAAAATGACAAAAAGGAAAATTAATAAATCAAGCGCGTGCTTAACTTTATCACGTGACATCGTGAAATACTAATTTCATTAGCAACGCATATTATACGAAAAAAAAAGAATTATAATTCGTATCTTGTGATATGACAAAAACGAGATATTTCAGAAATATATTTCCAAAGCAGACCAAGCGGAGTATGAGAAAGTTGAAATTTTGCGAACATCGTTAGTGTTCGTAATGAACAGTGATGTACAAACTTCGTTAAATGAGATCGTGTTTTCGGCATCAACTAAAATTACTTCTAGATTGCATGTTACTACGTGTACCCAACAAACATTTACCTGTACGATCAAACGGAAATTGATATCCCATCTGTTTAATATTAGGGTTCAGTTCAATTATCGAATTTAATTGGCAGTAACTGTACGAAAAACATTTGAAACAGTTTAAATAATAAAAAAGAAAAAAAAACAGAACGCAATTATAAATATACCTAAAAATATACTTTTGCGCGTAATTTCGATTAGTATCAACAAGTTATATCGGTATCAAGATTTATCAATGATTCATCAATGAATTTCTAAAATTGTCGTCTGTACTACATTTTACAACAATTTTAAACCTATAGACAAAACTGAATAAAAATTGAGATAATTTTTTACAAAATCAGTAGGGTAAAAGACAAAAATTTCAAGAATTTTTGTGTAAGACTTGCTTGCAGTATCGCTCGTGCATTTGTAAATGGAAATCTGGTAAAGTGTATTTTATTTAAACACCTGTGAAAAGCGTTATTTGCATAATGATAAGAATTCACCTTAAATTATGAAACTTAATTACCAGATCCATTTTTCCGCTTGAAATGAATTTTAAATTTGAAATTTGTTATTTAAACACGCTTAAATTACGTAAGCAATTAACTATACGAATAACTTTTCATTGTATCGCTCTCTCTCTCTTTCTCTCTCTCTCTCTCTCTCTCTCTCTATATATATATATATATATATATACATACATAGATACACACTTTGTATAATTTAATACACTTTAACGAAACAGAACAAAATTGTTCAAATACATTACAGAAAAGATTAAGAGATAACTTCTGTTTTTCAAACAAGAAAGTAGACGTATTAAAGAGTTTAATTTGATTAAATTAAAAATTAAAATCAGTTGTTCTAAACTTTCTCAAATTACAAATTACATTTCCTTTGCGAAAAAAGAATGCTCTGCAATTCGCGTTCAAAATAATTTAACAATCAACAAAGTTTTGCTCGTTGAAGCAAGGGAGATAACAGTATAAAAAATTCGAGGGCCATATCAGAGTTAATATAAATTACTCCATCAACCACTCGAAACTCTATGGCGCGACAATTAAAAACACGTTGTGGACAATGATGAAAAATTTTAACTAAAAACGATGGAAATATCTTTCCACGTTCGTTTCTTCGACGTATCTCTATCTATTTATGTTCAAAGGATCATTTATTGTTATTTCTCGATTACGATACTTCGCCCTGATACACATCTATAACTATCGTTTGTAGTTGCAACGTTTCAGTAAATCTCCTGTTTAATCACATATCAATTTCTAATAAATACTAATATCACATAAAGGCGTTGTGAATTACTATATATAGCTCTAAAATTCATTGCCAGTTTACATTACACGCCGATATGTACCGTCGAATAAATACTTGGAATTTCAAATATCCCGTGGCTTAAACTATTTTACTGATGAAATCGGAGCATCGATTATTCCCCGATATCGAGAAGCGTTCGGAATAACTGAGACTGTCTTAACTTTTAAGTTTGCTGCAAACTAACGCCAAAAGGGAAAAGGAAAAAGAAAAAAATTCAAAACGGAACGATATTACGAGAGAATTCTAAAATCATAGAGTCCGAGAGACACGCGAGGAAATCCTTTCGGGATTTTAAAAATTCCTGAATATACGGGAATGCATCGTGTGCACAATGTATTCAGTGTTTATTTTCCAAATTCTTTCCAAACTAAGTTTTACTGAAATAATCTGTCGTGTAGAACAGGTAATATTTCTGAACAAATATTGTCCATGATTTCACGAAAAAAAAAAAAAAAAAAACTCAAAAGAAAAAATTGCAATAAAGATTTTCCTTAATGCCACGCGATACGTTCGAATCACTTAATCCGAAGAGAGAAAGAACGTAAAATTTCCATCACCGTTTGATTCACCGTCCCCTATCACTGTAATCTGAAATTTTCGGACCACTTTCTGACTTTCTCTCCATCTGATAGATACAGAGACTTTAATCTTAACTTTCATTCGAGGCTCTGGCTTTTAATATTGCTCCAAATACAGTTTTCAATGCGCCGCGATATTGAATGCTCTTTATTATTGGAATATCGAAAGAAAAAAGAAAAAGCAGAAGAAGGAAAACGCGGTATTTTTGAAGAGAGGCGTTCTTAGCTGATATTCTTCGATATTGCGACTTCTGCCGTAATAAGAATTCGCAGGAAAGTAATAATCTCACGTGTTTCGTACACACGCGTTACAACGTGCTATTTCGTACCGTGTTTTCGAAACAAAGTAATTTACTACTTTTTCAAATTACGATTCCGAAACAACGAAATTTGACGAGGAAGCAGCAACGTCGAAATGTTAATATTATTCGTTGAACCGAAAGTGCTCTGTGACGAGATGTTGTCAAATAAGTTTACATTGAGCGTCGTACAAGAAATCTATTTACGTATAGTGCGTAGATTAGGTTTTAACATCTCAGGCAAATTCGACTGTGTCGCACCTTTAATACGTGACACGTGTGTCTCTATATTCTGTATTTCTAATGTTGCTACCAAGGAACGCAGAAAAAAATATTATGGTTTAAAACAGTCTGATTAACGTGTTTTGCCTGCCAGATGTTGAATAATTCATGGACTGACAATTAATTTTCCCGTTGAAGGATACGCAATATTAAAATATTAAATTGTGTTGTTAAACAGGTGCAGCTCATCTCGGATCACGCTAGAACGTAAATATAGATAAAAAAAAAAAGAAAGAACTTGCTGAAATTAGGACAATTATCGGATTAGCATACACAACCGATATATCGGGGAGAAGCAATTTGAAAAATTCGAAGAATTTTGCAATTCCTCCGAAACGTTGAATATATCCAGATTCAATATTGCTAGTATTAATTTTATTATTCCTTGGGAATGCGCAGCTCGTGTTCATCGTGCATATATGCACGTTACTCTGCATATTGCTTATTGTTATTTATATACGCGTTGAAGTTTGATACGAAGTATTGTGTATTAAAAATACGAAATATAATTTTCCTGGAATTTTCAGACATTCGAAGTCAATTTTAAAACCTCGACAAGGCTGAGACAAACTTTTCAGACATCGTCTTGGAGAAAATTGAAGAGATTGAACATCGTTGAATATTTTCCGACAAATTTCGAAGGGGAACGTTGTGCACGAAAGAATGTAACAACAACTGCAATCACAAATTCCACTAGAATAAAACGAAATTTTAAACTTCCAAAATCACTAAAAAGCAGGGAGGAATTTTAGGGAATTCCTGAGAAAAAAGAAAAAAATGTCTATAATTTCGTTAATTCGTAAATAAAGTGGAGAGTTACCTAGCTAGCTTTTATTGAAAAAAAAAAAAAAAAAAAAAAAAAAAAAACTGTTCATCCGAATTTCTTTTTTTCCATCATAAATGAATAAAACACGAGGCAGTAACACGGAGATATGAATTTCACATTTGATTCACGAAATCCATTCGTATATCTTTCAATATCGAACGAATACGATTGCTCGGAACTTCTGCTTATTAATATTATACGAATAAAACGAACGATGAAGAAAGTATTGAATCATTGAAAATTTCTGAAAAAGAAAAAGTAAAATTCCCTCGTCTCGTATTTAATCAATGAAACCAATTGGAAAGCGGCGTTTCTTTGTCGTCAGACGTAGATGACGTTGTGAATTAAAATTTTATCCATCGACGATTAAAACCCCAATCGAGAAGATCAAAAGACTTCAATCCATTCGAAAAGTCTTCAGAAAAAAAAAAAAAAAAAATAACAAGGAAGTTCTCGAACAAAATCAAAAGTAATTGAAATATCTGGTAAAATGCAACAGTAAATAAATAAAAAAAAAAAAAGAGGGACAAAGACGAAGCGTTCGAAAGTGCAAAATTAATCAAAAAATGAATTTTTCTTCTCTTTTTTTTTTTGAGTCAGAATGAAAAAAAAAACTGAAATGGAAAATAAAGTAATTCTTCATGAAAGGAATCATCGATCAATCGGAATTTCTATTTGCAATCGTGAATACCTAAAACACTTCGATCATAGGAATCAAAAAAAAGAAGGGAACCGACACGGCAAGAGCCGCGCTGTACGAACGTACGTACGAAGAAGGCCGCACGAAACCCGGAATCAATAGCGGACAACGGTCGGTGGGGCAAGAGACGCGGAGTCAGGATGAAACGCAGACGGTAGTACGAAAGCAGGCATGATAGAATCGGTTATTAAGATTTTTCTTCAATGTAAATAGAACCGAAAATTAATGACCAACTTCGCTCAATTGCCATCGATTATTTTGCCAACTAAATACGCAATGTGTAAGACGATTTTTTTTTTTTAACAAAATAATAACTTAATATGTTGTAAAAGAACAAAGTTTTAACAAAGAAAAATGTGAATTTACAGAAATAGGGAATATTCTCAAGTGCATTGGCTTCGTTCATTCAATTATTAAATACTTGAAGCGAAATATAAACATATCTAATTATTTAAATTCTGTTAAATCCTTCTCTTGATATTACCAAAGTAAATAGCGCGACAAGATTATAGTTGGTTACGAGTATAATAATTCATAACATCGTCCGAGTCAAAGTATCATCGTTGCGATGACAATCATTTAATTTTTTGTAACCAAAACAAACAGAGCTCAAAATTCTTCGAATTATGCCGATATATTGGAGCATGTTTATGAAGATATTACACAGCTAAGGCGGAATTGACATACAGTCACGTGTTACCATAATTACCGTAATTGTGTTCTTTGTTTCGTTTCTTTCTCTTCGATTCGAAAAGAGAATGAAATACTGATGCTTGCCCAGTTAGTCGAAATCGATTAGTCAGTTCTTCCCAAAACAAAAGAGAAAAACTCGGATATTTGCTGTAATTATTATTCCATGTACGTACATACATATCTATCATTAATCGTACGCTGGAGAGATGAAATACTAGAAAAAAAGTATTTCTCTTTTCTGTATGTTTTTCAATTCACTAAAGAATCCATTAGAGTAGATATTTTTCGCTTTATCTACGAAAAAGAAAAGAGAGAAGAAAAATGATAGTTGAGAAACGAAATGCAACAGAAATTTGCGGAATGTTTTTTTTTTTTTTTTTTTTTTTTTTTTCTTTAAGAAATCGCAACGTGTTTGACACGGTAAAATAAGAGGTGTTAAATCTACCGATTGACCGATTGATAAGAAATATTCAAAGACCGCAGAATAGACTTTTTTTTCTCCAGGTGCACAAAAGTATCCCGCGCAAATAGAAGCGAAAAAATGTATATGTGTGTACACACACAAGCACATATATATGTATGTGACACAGAGGGTAAAAAAACCAAGAATATAGTCGTATAAAATTGAAAAGCAGGCAATATAACGAGAAAAAGAGGAAGCATAAAGGGGGTCGATCGTGGTCGCAACATACCGGGGACATAACGGGGGGCGTGGACGTTTGTGTGGTAATGGGCGAGAGGTGCTGCTGCTGTTGTTGGCCCTGCAATTGCTGATGCAGGTTGTTCTGTCCGGCGTCCATAACTCCACCTGGGTACCACCACTGTACGCCAGGCGGTGGCGCGGAAGGTGTACCAGGTACACCTCCGCCTGTTCCGGGCCCCGTTCCTAATCTATAATCATAGCCTCCCCTCATGCAGGAGCCAACCGGCGTAGACGTCGAGACGGGATTCGACTGCGTGCCCGTGGTGGCTGGGTTCTGAAAGCTGGAGGCCATCTTGTAGGAGAAAAGCTGCTGGGTAGCGGCAGCGGTACTCCTAACGATATCCTGATGATGCTGTTGCTGCGATTGCTGCTGTTGCGTTAGCTGCTGCTGTTGTTGATTCATCAGGTGCTGATGTAAATTCTGTTGTTGCTGTTGCTGTTGCTGCTGTTGTTGCTGTTGTTGTTCGGCAGAGACCGTGTTTAAACCCGAAGGCCACCAGGCGGTACCACCAGAGGCATCCTCGCGGCTTCCTGGGCTCGCTGTGCCCCAGCCACCGGCTACGCGGTGGTGTTCCGACATATCGTACACGCGGACGATCTGTCTGTCACTTCGGCCTTCGTTTACCAAACGAGGTACCAAGGAAAAGAAAAGGATGCACGAAGGAATTACACGACACGCATTCACGCACCACACACACGCTCCTCTGTCTCCCTCATACAGGACATGCACACATACGCACGCGAACGCTGCGCGCGCGCGCACGCACTCGCTCGCTTGCTCTCACACAACAGGGTATCTCTCTACACACACACACGCGCACGCACACGCACACATATATGTGTATATATATGTATATATATATACGTATATGCACACGCACCCTCACATTCGTACTAGGGGTCCTGGCTTCGTGACCGTTGTGTATCGCGCGACACGCACCGCACGCGCTACCGTGCTCTCACTGTCACACCACGTTCCTCTTGTCCAGCCGGCGCACTACACGATCACTACTAGTACTCCTGGTAGCACAAGCGGCTTCATACACGCTGCTTTTTCCACGATGTATAGAGAAGGTCCTCGTGAATACGTACGTTATACTTGGGATGCGGTCTACTCGACGCTACGCTCAACCGTTCGTTAGCTTCGTGAGTAGGTATGGCGGGTAGAGGAGGAGGACGGGCGGGTGGGTAGGGGAGGGCGCTCTCTCTCCCCTTCTAGCTCTTTCTTTTTCCCTCTGTCTCCCCACCATCGACAGATACACTGCTGCGTCTCTCCGTCTCTCTTTTTCTCCCTCTTTCTCTTGCCTTCTGTCTCTTCTTCGCTCTCGTTTTCCTTCTCTTTCTCTTTCCCTTTTCTTCCCTCCCCTAAGTATTCATGGAACCTTTCATTCGAGAAACACAACGTTTCTTTCCAACGAGTCACCGGAAGATAATATTTAATATAGATCTGTTATTTTCATTCATTTATGCGTACACTATTCGTTTCCCTTGCGAAAAAAAGAAGAAATAGCATACATATGCATGCATATGCACATGTATATCGCCCTTTTCTTCCACGGAAACGTGACGTCTCTTCTCTCTCTATGCTTGCTCGTACACACGGTGCTAATTACGCACTCTATGCGACACCGCGCTCGCGTAGAGACGCAATGCTTCTTTTACGTGTATATACACACAGATGCTGACTGGTTGCACAGTGGTAGTGGAACGCGTAATAGCTTTTTCACATGGAGAAGCTTACGCGCGGATTGCTTCTCTCGCCACCGACTCTACACTCTACACGCGATGCCGCACACACAGAGGGCGAACCTGGCGAGGACGGGCTGGCTGGACGCTTGTATATTCTCTCTTTCTCTTTCTCCAACCCAATCCCCTTCCACGCCGACCCGAAGTCTCACTCACTACTTGTCTGTTTGTCTCTTTCTCCGCGTTCCTCTATCTTTTTTCCACTCGCACGGGCTTAGCCTTCCTTCCAGCGGACGCCGGCGAACTCGTACAGCGTTGCCAAGCCACGCTTTCACCCGCCCGCTCACAAAGGAAAACCCGAGTACGCCGACCAATCGAACTACATTTCAACGGTGGTGGGGATGGCGGGAGTCTACCACTACTGACGTCGAGGCAACGTCGCTTTCTCTCTTCCGTTCGTAGAGAATTCGAGAGCCATGGCTCGTAGTCCCTGGTAAGGTAGAGGGGCAAACGACTGCAAACCCTTCTCTACCCTTGAAACTCGAGGTCAACTTTTAGGCAGAGAAAGAGAGCGAAAGGGAGAGGAAGACACCAACTCTGACTTGTCGCCGTGCGCTCTTTCTTCTCGCGCCTTTTTTTACCCTTCTTAGTTTCGTTACACTGCTACGGTCACTGGAATTTGCTCCACATTGGTACTTCCTGCTTTTCGCGCACCCTTTTTCCTGCGTGTCAAGTCGGCTTTACCGACCGAAGAACTCTCACTTCTTGTCACTTGTCAGTCGATATGGAAGAACTTTTAAAATTACCGAGAAAACAAGATGAAAAAGCCATCCTCCACGATTCCTTTCATTTGGAACGAACTCGTGCATACAAAATGCATGCAAACTTAATAGCTCGTTAATATCGAAGCATCCTCGTTGTTTAACAAATCGATCTCTTAAATTGTATCGTTTTCTACGACAGACTTTTTACTTTTTTAACTTGTTGAATTTTTAAATTTTAACAAATCTATCTCGGGAAGTCTTCTGGAAAATTGGAGTCTGAATAAGTATGCTTTCGCAATCGATTTCAGAGATAAAATAGTATAGTAAGAAATATACTCCTGACAAGTTTAAGAACAATGTAGCTTCGTATTAATTTAAGCTTCATTTTTATAGAGAAACGAACAATTCCTAACGTTACGAGATACTAAATACATTTTTTGGTAGTATCAGTTCTTTTTCTCATTATTTGGTACAATATTTCGAAAAATATGATTATAACGTTCTACGATGTATATATTGGAGCTTCGATATATTAAATCGGAACATAAACTATAATGCCACATATGGAATGTAATTTCTAGTGTATACTCCATAAACCCATACCCCATAGCCAACGCATACCCCGTAATTTCTAGCTGTTATCAGATGAAAGATCAAATCTATTAATATGGAAACGTATCGTGGGAACGATCACTGTTATATAGCAACGCTGTTATATAGCAACTCCACGAGGAATTTCTAACGTAGCCGTAGCAAGAAGCAACGTGAAATTGTGCAACCTTTTGGAATTCCGATTTTTTAAAATCACGCACAGACAAGACAAAATGAAAATGTATATCATAGGATTTGTACGTCGGGCTTCCTTTCTTTCCACTCAACCCCCAATCAAGAGGCGGGTGAGTCGGAGGTAACCCGGCAAATCGAGAGAGAGAGAGAGAGAGAGAGAGAGAAAGAGAGAGAAAGAGAGAGAGAGAAAGAGGAGAAGAGAACCGGGTCCGGGTCAATAAGACGCATGAGTGAGTGAAACAGAGATGGAACGAGAGAGAGAAACCAAAGGAGCGAGCGAGCAAACAAATGCGTTGGAGAAACAGAGAGGAACAGAGACCGCGCATTCCCAGGGCTAGGCAACGTAACGAACGAACGAACGAACGAACGAATGCAAGAAGGGGAACGGTGAACAAGGAAAATGGTGGAATGGCAAGAAAAAGAGAGGCACCGATGACGAAAGGAAGGAGAAAGAGAGAGGGAAAAAGAAACATACGATGAAAGAGAAAAGGCACAGCAGGCAACGCTGGCTTCAAATTCTCGGCTCGTGTTGGTACCGCGATGTTCGTTCGAGCGAGGCAAGCCGATTCCATCCGAAACTAACCGATCTCCCTCGATTCCCTCAGTGTGAAAAAGTAACCGAATAATTTTACAACGAAACGTCAAGATTAGGAAATAATAATAATAATAATGGGCTTTGTAAATTTACATAAATTCCGCAAAATACAAAATGTTTTACGTGATTTTGGCAACTAACCTAAAGAAATTTATAAAAAGAAATTTTCGAAAGTTTCGAGAAAATGTAACAAATTGTAGATATATATATATATATATATATATATATATATATATATACAGAATGGATTGTAAATCGAACACGAAATTGTTAAATTAAAAATAGTGTGAAAAAAACGAGTAAAAATTTGAAGATTATGAAAACGAGTATACACGTCGCATACATACAAATATACATGTATAATTTGCTGAGCTTACATTAGTATTTCAGTTTAAGCAGCTTCGAAAGTATTTGTAAATTCATAGATGATACGAATCGAATTAAAACAGAAGAAATTAGTATTTTCCAACGAAAAACTTTCCAATGGAAAATAAAAACGAGTGTTCAAGCTAAGGAATATTAAAATCTTTTTTCAAAATTTCAAAATTTCAAAATTTCAAAATTAAAAACAAAATTTAAGTTTTTCAATACGTAATTTCCAATTTATGTTACATATATATCCACGCCATATGTGATAATTTAAGTATAAAACATCTAGACGAAACAATTAAATGATTGTATATAAATGTTTATCCCCCGTCCCTAAAAACGAGGTAAAAAATAACCAAACGACTCACTAAAATAGAAAATGAATTCCACCTCTATCCTTTTTTATTGTCTTAATGTTGGACAAATTTGTAGGCTATTTAAAGCACAAGTAAAATGATATTATTTCAACTGCTTGTTGATCAATACCATCAAGAATGACTTTATCATTCTATTTGAAACATTCTTTCATTTATTCGTCTATATCGACTTTTAAGAATGCGATACGAAATTTTAATATACGATGTAAGAAAAGGAACATGATATATCTACTATGGACCAATGCCAAACGCGCGTATGTATGTACATACATAGAACATACTTCATACCATGTATGTAAAAGCATTATATTTGCATTTATCCGATACATCTGTATAAAAAAAACAATGTGAAATACTTAATATCTTTTTTCACGTAAATGTATATTTTCTCATACATGCACATATGTACATACATCTATAACGTTCTCTCGTTTTTTCTTGACATCGAATAAATGGTAATTGCGAGCTACACGTATATAACGTTGAACGTGCCTGTCAGTATTACGCAAGATCACTTTCAATTTTATTATTCCTATATTTGAAACTGCTCTTGCGTTTCGTTACAATTCAAGTGGAATATTTTTACACAGAAACCTAAATCCCTAACGAAGTAATGAATAAATTAAATTTTTTTCTAAAAAGAGATTAAACTATTTACACTAAAAAAAAAAAAAAAAAAAGAAAAAAGAACAGACACTTTACAACATTGTAAAGTGGTACTAATAATACAAAGTTTACTTTTTTATGAATTAATATTCAAAAATACGTCTTTCAACTTATTATTAAATGCAAGGATTACTAAAAATCTTAGCTTGCTATCTTTAAATGATAGCAACCCTGTTTAGCATTTTTTTAGAAATTTATTAACATGTCTGAAAGATCTGTTTCAGATCATTCACAATAGTATATTCTCTTTCACGCATTTCCTTTTTTTTAATATTTTCATTAAAAGATGTTGCTAGACAATTCAGCATACTTATTCAATCCAATAATTAATCGAGGTTCAATCATATTCATTGATTACTTGTTAAGAGATTTTTGTCACTTTTTCGAAAACGTAATATTGAAATAAAGTAACATTTTTTTAAAATAATGGATATTTAGTATAATTAGTTAAATATCAATAAATTAAAAAAAAAATACGCGAATAAATTTTAAAATGATTATTTCAAATTTTCATATTTTAAAATTTACTGATATTTTTAGGGATGATTAATTGAACAAAAGAATTTATTCCTAATAATACTATTCACCAATAGGTAAGTATTTCGAAGTCGATTCGATTAGTTCTGGCAATTACCGTAAATATTCTTCTAGCTTCACCCACATACATACTTGGCTGCAATAATACATTGAAATTGCCCAAATAAAAACTGGTCAAGCAAGTAACTAGGAGAACGAGCAAATGTAGGTGTAGGGAAGAAACTAGAATTACTCATATTTCTATCTATAGCACTTCCATCGTAAATTTTTTCGTGTTCAAATTTTAAAACTAAATTTTTTTCAAAAATTAACAACTTTACAATTAGAAAATTAACAACGTGCAAATTAGAACTTTATCATTGTAAAATATTATTGTATATGTGTGTCAGTAGAAAATACATACTGTTAATCATATCTATAATAGAATTACTATTTTTCTCCATATTGGAAAATTAATGAATTATTTATCTTACGTTGCTAAGGATATTTTTAAATATGAGTTACTGCTAAAAATATATAAAACGTTATTACCATCGTATAATTAAAGTTTCTGCTAAAAAATTTAATACTGCAAGCTGGTGTAATACTTCGAAACAGTTGAAATATTAAATTACTTTAAAACTACGATCTTCGAACAGATGTACACCATCAATTAGGAAGTATCAGGAACTCTTATGTGGGTCAATGGTCCACGGGAATATGAAAGTATGTCTTATAGCAGTATAATAATTACGATGTGGCAAAGATAGCATGTTTCGAAAGAGTAAAATTTATTGACCTGAAGTACGTAAAATTTATCGACTCGTTAAAAAATAAATAATAAAAAGATGTTTCCGTTCAATTTTTATTTGGTGTAAATGCTCGTTCTTCAACACTGCACGAATAACAAATAAAAAAAGAAATAATAAGGAAAAATATGTTTCGCTACTCTATAACGATTATAGTAATTGTTTCATAATTATCTTCATATTTAGAAACTGAAAAATATGTTTCGCTATTTTCAAACATAGAGATTTATTTATCGTCATAGAAATATGCACGTAGAATAGAAGTTTCTTATTTGTTTAGAATATTTTTGTATAATTGATTAGACACAGATATCTTCAATTATTCTACACGTGAAAAATTCCAATGCTTATTTTTTTCTTTTTAAGTGCAAAACCATAAACGTTATATAAATATCACCGATTTTAAGATAAAATCCATATGGTTACGTACGCCGTATCCAAATTAGATAATAAAAATCTTCGATTGAAAAATTTCAATTAAAAAATATTTTAGTTGAAAATATACAAGTGAAACTGTCTGAATTTTATATTCGTTGTAATTAAATAAATTCATCAAAGGCTATATATTCCACTATACTTACTAATCTTTTGAAATGTAATCTTTTGAAATGTGACTCATGAATTCAAATACTATGAAAAATTGTTACGTCCATGTATTTTCAAATTTTATCAATACTATATTGAAACATGACTATCACGATTGCATTGATAAAATTTAAAATATACATTGCGAAATATTCATTGCAAGCATATATCTAATAAAAAAAAAAATTCGCATAAATAGCTATCTTAAACATATAATAAGTGATAAAACTAATCCCACTGATTATTAAGTCTTACCATTATAATAAATTCTTTAAATAATTTTACGGTCTCTATTTGTTTTATATTATATTTTACCAATATGATCGTAATGGTTTCATCACAATGCTGATGAAATTTCGAAATATTTTGTACAATCCATTTATAAAAGCTCTCTACAAGTGTTCGATCACTTCCGTACTTTGTACTTTTTTTGTATTTTGTAAGCAACTGTATTTTCAAATGCAAAATTAAATAACACTATTGTCTATATCTTTTACAACTGTGTGAATTTTTTTAAATTCTTATACTTGTTTTCACTTTTATTTACATAACATATTACATACAGCGTGACTGTTTAATTTGATAACGCTTTGTTTTGCACAAAATTTTATGTAAAATTTATAACTTTAACTACGTAAGCAGAATATTAATAGCAACTACACAGAAGTTTTATAGTATATAAACATTGGTTAAATGTTGATACTCGATAATCGATTATTAATATACATAACATGTAGAGATATCGTGTCGTAGAATAATGCTCTATATCACGCAGACGTCGTACAAGTGTTAGCGGAATAACAGGGTAACGACAATAAAATTTAATATATGTAATCAATCCATCATATCGTAGTGAATTAATTTCCACTACTTTCAAAACAACGCAGAGCAAAAACGCCAGTTATTATTGAAAATATTAGAAGACGCCTACTTAAATTAAATTAGAATTTTTTTTCAAATGATTGCAAGAAAGTGAAAATTTTAAAAAATTTGTATCCATAGAAACGGATAATACGAGTGCATTTTTAATTTTTCAGAGAACAATTTTAAATTATCCTTTTATTATAGTACACAAAAATTATATTATTTCGATACGTATTGATTTCTACATTACTGATAATTGCTGAAAAATTTGTATATTTGTAAATTCAATATGTATATTGCAAAATCAACTTTATATTTCAATTTTATAACTGTGTAAATTCTGTTTTTATAACCAAAATAGATAAAAAAAAATGACTATCAGTAAGCGTTATTTTTTCACTCGTACCTCTACATATTACTTCATTCATAAAATCATATTCATTGACACGTCTGGTTTATTTTTTCTTCCAATTTTTTACGCTGCAATGTATATAAAATACCATTGAAAAAATGATGTTCGATACTTCACTGCGATATGAACAAATGCAAGCTATATTGAGAATACAGTGTATAACGAGAATACAGTAATATAATGTATTCACAATTAGTTTTCACATTGTCCTGACATTGATCCATTAGTATTCTGTAATAGTGACTCAATAATAAACGTATCCGTAGTATAAAAGAGGTGATTTATGTGGATAGTAGTAATATTATACTGTCCACAGTATATCTACGTATAATATGGCTGCGTCAAATATATGTACATAAAATCAAGTAACTGGTTTGCTCCTGATTTCATAATATTGCATATTATGTGTCAAATGGACTTTTTATATGTAAATTTATCACATTTTTCGAATAATGTAACATTGATTTCAAATACAAAATGTATATAAAAAATTATGCAACGCTAACTGGGCATTCATACTATATTTCGTCATAGATATTTTATATTTTGCTGGATTCTTATGCTTTTAAATACGATTCTAATTATAGCAAAAAATGATTTAGTTAGAGAAAAAGAGAAAGAAGAGAGTTAAGTTAATTTAATTGCAAATAACATTAAAAATATTTTACTTACTAAACGTGTTCAAATCAGAATCTTATCTGTGGTTCATCGTTTGAAATACGGAGAGAACGACCGTTCTCCGATATAACTATCGATGCATATTTAGAATTTTGATAAAAAAAAAAAGAAGAAAAAAAAAGTAGGAAGAAAAAGTCGGTAAAAAAGTTGGTGATATTTTTATCATTAAAAAAATAGATAAAAAAAAATACTTAAAATACGACACGTAAATTCTTTTCTTAAGTAAATTTTCTTAAATTTTATAAATAAAAGAATTTTATAGTAGATGCAAAATATCTACATTGGCTACAAAAAATCAATAAATATAATCAGAATTAAAAATATCGAATATGTTACTAAAAAATAAAAGTTACCTTTATATATATAAATACAAGAGTTATTGATAAATTTCTATCAGATGTGTAAACATAGATGGCAGTATTGAAAAATTACTAATACTGTTTTATAAAAATTTTAGCTTCAATAAATAACAACTGTTCGAAATACATATTAATAAATCTAAAGTGTATATATCTTCAAGAAAAAAAAAAAAAAAAGTCGCGATTCGATAACATGTTGTGAATATAAGGCAAAAGAGATGAATAAGTATAATATCACGTATACATCTCCACAGCTACATGTAAGCTCATATTACGCGCACACAACAAGTACAGTGACGTTTGCGTATTGCAAACATGTCTTCCGTACATTGATTATATTCCCACCATTTTATATATAATCAACTTCACTCATTTCAATATAATGAACTAGTGTCTCACTTATGTTAAACCGTAGATGAAAAAAAATAATGATGACAAATTTTAGAAATCGGATGAAAATATTATGTTCTAAATGCAATATCAGTCGAGGAAAGAAAGTAAAAAAAGTTATTTTGGCGCCTTGTACAGAACGTACGTTTCATTGATGATATGGCGCACACAGTAAAAACAGACGCTTAAAAGACGCTTACGTGTAAACATACTACGTGCCATAATGCTCATTTTTGTCCTTTTATGATACTTATACGATTCGATTGCCACAGACAACGTTAAATTTATAATTAATTGCACTATATTCGTATTATTACGTAAAAATGAATCAAACAGAACGTACATATGCCACTGTCGATTCTGTGCATATAACTTTAATAGGATAGAGAATTGGATGCGAGCGGGAAATCAAAAGCATTACAATATATCGTAAACTACGTCATGGATAGCAAACTAATGACTAAAAGTCCCTCTCATTTCTTACAAATTTTACAATTACGTTACGCTTATTGCCATAATTAAAAGTTTAAACGGGAAATTATTCGTTAGAAGTTAGTATGACGACTACTATAGTGCAAGATCCCATATATGCCAATGCATGGCGCAAGTAGCCAAACAGAGACTGATCATACGCGGACTATAGCCTTGACGGACGATTTATGATGAAACACTCGTGACAGAGGCCACGCCGACATTTTACATTATGAATGTAGGATATTTACATTTTCACGACAGTTAAAACTGTCACACGACGTTTCCTCGCGTATCTATACGTAATGATAACAAAATACACGAGAACCTTCCTGCTAAACACATCTCTGGGCAGCCATTTGCTATGACGGCTGTGTAGAAATAAAAGGTATATGCACAGTACGGAGCACAGTAGCACTTCACTAAATAATAGCCCGTGTTACGCTTATCATACAATGATGTCAGGTTATTAATCAATTGTTGGTCACCAAAATCTGTCAACACTCGGAAAGAAAAATATTTAGATTTTTCTTACCTGGACGGTCCTCTACAGCTAAAAGGATTCTCAGCTTCGAATATCGCGACCCCACGCCACTTGTGCGGCATATGAAAGTACATGGGGAAAATCTGTATTACCATTGGCTTATTTCAGATAAGCCGCAAAAAGTAAGCCAATCAGCATCAACCTTTTATGTTTTGAAGCGTTTCTTTTTACCCCCCCAATAAAATGTCTGCTGGTGAAAAGGGCGGGAAAAATCATGCGTGGAAAACCATCTATACGATATCATTCGCTTTACAGTAAACAATATTTTGTTTTTATCCTCCTGAACAAATGCATTTTTAGCAACGAAACGTACTTATTACGTTTAACTAGAACAATAATGCCTTTTGATGTATAAATGATTTAAATCATTAAGGTTAGAATTTATTATTATTGTAGATGGCGCTAGATTACGAAAGCTAAATGTTAAGGCGCAAATTACAGTATCGCCAACGTGATGTGTGGAGTATAATGCATGTGTGCATATATTATATACACAATATATCTTTCTAGCTGAACGAATTATTTTCTACTATACAGATTGATGTGTTTGAACAATTAAAAATAAATAATAATAAATCAGTTCTTTTGTTAAATATTTTAAGATACGTATGTTTAATATATTTATATAAAAAAATAATTGCACATTTTTTTTATTAGTAAAAAACTATTTATGAAAAGTTTCGTTAAGTTTGTAATGTTTATCAGTGTATCATGAAATATAATATTGTTACCTGTTTTTGTTAAACATAAAACACTTGTCTAAGGGAAAGATTAAAATATTATAATTAGATTTTAGAAATATGCACATATGTGACATATGTTATAAATTTAAAATATAAGATTACCCATATGAAACAAATTGTATATTACATATAAAGATATACATCTAATCTTTTCTACAACAATTATAATTTTCAAGAAATGTGTTAATTTATTCATGAAACATATAGGTATGTTTTATATTATGAACATATTATATTAATCATTTTCAGTTATTATATATGTAACTAATTTATTAGTTTTACCGATATGTATATATGTGATAAGCATGCAACATATGAATAAAAAGAAACTAGAGTTTTCCAAATCAAACATTTTATGCTTTTTTTTACTGATATCTTTTTTCATTACACATTTTTATCTTTTCTACTCTGTATTATAATGTTCAGAAATTTTACATTAGGTAATATCTCTGATTTGATAATAAATTGAATAAAAAACTAAATTAATCCAAGAAAGGAAAGAAAAATAACATTAACGACATAAAATATAAAGTATAATTATATACACACGTATAATTAACTACTTTAATGAATCTTAAATGTTATTCCGCCAGCGATGAAATTTAAAGTTAGAGTTCAAAGTTGGTTAAACTGACTTTACTAGCTAGGAATTTCTTAAAGTTAAACCATGTCGTTCGTGCATATATACAAGCATTTATATATTTGCATTATATATACATATATACATATATATATCTTCATGCAGATCGTCCGAGTCAATGTGAATGTGTAAATAATAAAACGCGGTGAAATGCTGTAGCCGTAGCACGGAATTTTAAAGAAATCTGTATAAACATAGACGTATTGCGGGGAAATAATAGTGTTACATGTTTGTCTTGTAGCGAGATTTTTGGAAACGTTTTGCAACAGATAACATATAAATAACTTATACATTAAAATTGTTTGAGTGAAAGAAAGTGAAACATTATACGACATCGTTTAACATTGAGGTCTTCGTAATACGCAAACTCTGCTATTTAAATTATCGATTTGTGTACTTGAATCTTTGCATCGAATAAAAGTCTTTCTGCGCCGGCAAGAACGAATCACATTTGGAAAATTATCAGTAACAAATGAAATTCAACGGGAAATTATGAGTGTGGAAAATAAACATCGCCAAGTGTATTTTACTTTCGGGCATGCCGTTTTTTGACGGAAAACGCATACATCGAGAGATTTTGAGGTTGTTAAAGTTCTAAATACTCTTCATACCGATTTAGTTGATGTTAAGAATAAAAAAAAAAAATGAATGGATTCAGTACCGGTGAGGAAGATTCCAGAGGAGCTGCTGATCAAATCTGTTGCCTTGTAGATGAGGGTGAACGATGCACTCGACCAGCTGGCAACGCTTCTTATAGCAAACGTATTCAAAAAACTGTAACTCAACGACGATTAAAGCTTAATCTTGATCAAGTGGTAAGATTAACAACAAAAACTACACACATACTTGTCATTTTTTTTCAACCATACATCGAGTTTTAGTTTTTCCCTATTATTTCAAATGTAATATGTCATTTATGAAAAAGTAAATTATTAATTTATAGAGTCGCATGATTTTAGTATTTATAGTACGTAAATTTTCAAGACCCTTTATGAATGACTTTCTTTTAGGTCATGATTGATGTCTATTTATTAAATATTGGCAATGCATTTATGTAATTAAATGTTTCATCTACATCTACATTATTAATAACTGTTCTAAATGCTGATGATTTATGTAATTTAAAGAGTTAATAATTTAAATATTTTAAGACTATTTAATATTTTTTACAAATATCTTATATTTATGCCTTAGATATAACTAAGTATCTTGTATTTAAAAAAAAAAATTAAATATCAAAATCTAATATATATAATTAGGTGATAATATTATGTCATCATATATCTTATTTATCATTAGGCACGTCATATATACATTTGTGATTACCATAAGCAAGTGATACAATGTGCAAGATCTAAACAACAACAGCGTAGACGTAAGGATTCTGAAGAAGATTCGGGTGAAACGGATAATGATCTCCCCGAAGTTGACCTTTTTCAATTACAAGTGGGTACACTTAGGCGGTATAAAAGACATTATAAAGTTTCCACACGTCCAGGTTTGAATAAAGCTCAATTAGCTGATGTAAGTATTAAATAAGATATTCACAAAAATATAAAATATTGAATAGGTATAAATTTTAAGTATAAGTCCTTATATTTTTTCAGACTCTTATGAAGCATTTTAAGACTATCCCTGTAATTGAAAAAGAGGCATTAAGCTTTTTTATTTACACAGTAAAAACTAATGCCAATAAATTGGATCAAAAGAATGGTTTAAGTAATGATACCACATAGCCTAGGCCTCATTTAATAAGTTCTGTTATTATATTTTATTAGTGAGATCAAAAATATATGTATGGATTTTTACTTGTTAATAGGCATAGGTATTTTATAAGAGCTATGTATAAAATATATGTACAACAATACTTAATAAAATATTGTTTATTTACTCCATACATATTTATTTTCTTATTATATAAGGAAAATATTTATATAAATAAAATAATTAAACCTTTATATAATTTATTATTCATTCATTTACTGCATTAAATCTTTTGTCTCTAATATTTCGATATTTTCTTCTTCGCTATCTCCATTCAAATCTAGAATGATTAACAGTTATTATTATTATTATTATTTCAAGAAAATGTTATAAGTAATATTATATAGAATACCTATATTTTCTATAATTTTATTTTCTCCTTTCTTTATTATAGTAGTAATTTCAACTTCACTGATTTCTTCTTCTGAGGAGTCTGACACATTCCATGTATTAGGTCCGCCTTCGCCAAATGATATATTCTGAAACAGTTTTAAAATATTAATTACATTATCCATATGAAATTTTAATTAGACCTTTTAATGGATATAATTAATAAATAAATATTTACTGTATTTGATATTAATTCAGCAGAACCTATTCCAGGTTTTATAATTGTACAATTTTCAGTTTTTTCCTCTTTTTTCTCCATATCAACTTAAAAATATAATCAGATATAAATTTATGTAAGACTGTACTAAAATTGTATATTTATTATAATCAAAGAACTAGTTACCATCTGATTCTATGTTTTTTATTTCACTCCATTTACGTAGTTTAATACTGATACATTCACTGTTCATTGTAGTCAATTTTTTTGTCATTATACATTCCTTAAAACGATTTGTGTTACGATCATCTTTCTTATACCTAAACACGTATTTGCAAAATGAAAATAATTTAATTAAAATTAAAAAAATCAAAGTTTTACCTTGCTTCCACATCATAATTTACTGCTTCTCTTATTTGTTGCACCAACTGAACAGCATAATTTGTTGCATAACTAGAAACAGCTGATATCACGTCTTCTACAGTCATAGTTTTTGTCAAATAATTAAAATGTAAACTGCAAAGTTCTCTATAAGAGTTAATACCGAGAGTAAGTTGAGCTACGCCAACTCTTTCTTCTAAGTATGTTGGATCCATGACTGTACTTCCACTAAAAAAATATAATTTTATAAAAAATGCTGTTTCTCAGCATGCATTACTAAATTACATAATTTAAATAATGAACCTTTCATATGTTATAAAAGAGACACACACTGGATAATGATACAACACTAAAGGTAGAGGATCCTTTTCAGAAAATGGATGAACTATAATATCTTCACCGTTTGAAGTTACATCAGGTCTATGGAAATGAGAGAGAGCTGCTAATGTTGCAATAGAAGCACAATCAATTAAGTTCCCATCATGATTAATGACATTGATGTCAACCCTTAAATTCCATACCTGTATTAATTGTTAAAATAAAAAAATATCTAACGTTATTTTAACATAATAGTCAGGTAAGTATTAATCAGTTTCAACATTGATAAAACATTCTTTACCTTTTTATCAGCTATAATACATAAGGATTCTAGATCTATACATTTGGAATCTTGATAACATTTTTCAAGTTGTCTGCTGATCAATATTGAAACCTCAGATTGTCTAGCATTATCAAAATGTTGTGCGGCCATTGGGTTAAGTTCAACATTTATATGCAACATTCCTTCATTAGGACGAGAAGTTTTAGGTTGATGAATATCACAAGTTACTTGTGCTACAACTCTATAATAAAATTATTATACAATATATAATTGTTAGCTAGATTTTTAAGTAAATATCACATTATTGAGCTCAAGGTTACCTAGTTTGACCAAGCAAAACCATACAACTACCCCAATTGGATCCAAAGTAAATTTTAACATTCCGTGCTTCTAATAAACTTCTGCCATCTAATCTCTAAAACATATTTTGACAAATTCTTATCTTTCGTATCTGTACAATTTATAAGACAGAATATTTAGAAATGCGTACCGTGCCTTGTTCCACTGATTTATTTACAAAATTCTTTTCACAATTTGTTAGCAAAACTTCTTTCATGATTCCAAATATTCATTTATAAGGAACGAACACGTGTAAAACGTTCAATAAAAATATAACCTTTAATTCGAGTAATACCATACGAATTTTATATTTTGTTATTTTATCATTTAAAAACTGCTTGTGATGATGTACGTATAATATAAATTAATGTCTCTCTTATTAATAAGTTGTAAATAAATATTTTTAAATACTACTTTAAATGACTTCTTTTTTTACTATCGATACGTCATATGAAAACGTCAATTCATCTATCGATATTTTATTTTTTAAATGATCACTTTAGAATTACGATTCTAACAACAGGATAATTTTATTAACCCTCATATTTTATTATTAAATCATGTCAGAGATTAGAAAATAATAATTAAAAGATTTAGTAATTTTCCTAAATTTTTCTAAATATCAAGCCCATTCACATGTGACATGTTTTTCCTTAATTAAAAGAGAAAATTTTTTTCTCTAATTTTTATATAAGTAAAAATATCTATCGCAAACGCAATTCAAAAATTATATGTAACTGCCAACGCCTTTTATATTTTGTGTTTTACGCAGTTTGTGCATATTTTTAGTAGACGAAAGTCATAATTGACATTGAAGCACTTTCTATCCATTTACATAAGATAAAGAAAGAAAAGGTATATTAAATTGCCGCTATAACGTGTAATTTCATTCCAATCAATATTTTGTCAGGAAATATATACATATATCGATGGATATTTGATACCATCTGTCCGACATATGAACTTCCCTTAATATCTTCTTTATTGAAGAATCTTTCATCTCTCTCGATTCTTTCGATATTTTAACGTAGCTTCGAACACAGAGGTTGAAAGAAGAAACAGAAACGCTTGCTAACGAAACGAAACAGGTTGAAAAATTATTGCAGAAATAAATGATATTAAAAGGTTGATGTATTAGTGCAGGCGCTCGCGCGTATTATATATGTGTATACACAGCGCACACAAGTGGCCATGCCCGGTCATATCTGCTTCAATCAGCTTGGTTTATACGATCTGTTTTTTAACGTTCAGCCTTGCCGTCGATAATCTGAGCCCTATGGTTCAATAACTGGTGAATATTGTGTCTGTGGGTATCCCGAGTTATCGACGTGCTTTAATATCGAGTGTTTATACGAAAGTTGCAATTTAAATATCGTGCAACGTTTTGTACATAACGTTGATCGCGGTACGCGTGATACGTATAGATAGGGCCGATCTGTGGAATGGATGCTTAATAAGTTGTGTCCCGCGTTGCTTGTAATTAAAATCCTTCCCTAAGTCTTTTTGCAACATTTGCTTACAGCTATCATTGGTAAGTTTCGATTACCGTCTACGTCGTGCGTATAATTTCGTTCCGTTCGCTGCTCTTCCGTTCCTTCGAATCGTAATTTACATCGTTAGATGTGGCTTTTACATCGTGTGTTGTTGTAGCAGCGATTGCCTTTGTACGTCATCTGTAGGTAAATATCTGTTACATTACGCCTCTTTCGTCGCTGTTGTGTCTAACGCGTTTGAACATCTCGTTATTTTTCCGCTTTTTCTCTCGTCCAGCCATATTCTCTTTTGCGATTTTTCATATTTTTCGACGTTTCATCTCTCCGAGATGAATGTGCCTGATGTATGCGTGTCTTTTTTCAATTTACATTCATAACGAAAGAGTTCGATGTTCGTACAATTTCGCAGGTTTTTTTTTGTAATTCTTCGTACGAATATGGACTTGTGTAAAAGTGTCGTTTAATCGCGTGAAACATGCATTTTAAATAATAACTTGTAATATACGTAAAGGCTTAAACGCGCCCTCTTCACGCAATAAAAATTCCTTCAAGTTGCAAGATTCGATGTAAATTACGTTTAATATATAATCGATGTAACAAATTAAAATCGAATTTTCTTTTTATCAGTAATTAATTTATTAGAAAGTAAAAAAATATATTGTATATTATATTTATTACATAATTTATAGTATTTACATAATTATAGTACTTAAACAATTTTGTATATTCTCGTTTCAACAGAACTGGAAACAAGTATCTATGATGCTGTTTTATTAAGGTCATGACAACAATTTATGTGCTTTTTAAAAATTATATTTGTGGTAAGTACGTACAAAATATATGAATGTTTACATTCTGTGTAATATAAAAAAAAGATTGAATAAGAATCATAGATTTTCTTTGCTATAAACTGTAATTATAGTTGATTTGTAAAATTTTGTATTTTAATATATCCCTTTATTAAATTTCATTTTTATATATAAAGCAACTAAAAAAATAACAAATTAATGATACCATTTAGATTATTGTGGTTTTGGATAAATCATTCATTCCTTGGTCAAGTTGTAAAGAATTTCATACAATTATGGAATCAAATGACAGAAAAAATGTTTATCTTACGAAAACGGGTGATAATTCTTTGAATTCTGGAATGAGAGATACAATGATTGTTGGCCAAGCAAATATGGCACCAGGTACTGTTTTAAAATTTTTATTAAAAATTTACTTATGTAAAATACAAATTTGATCAAAAATTTCAAAGTTGTTGGAAATAATCCATAGGTATACAATTAAATTATGGACTTTTATATGCCATTTTCTTTGATTTCTTAGAATGTGGTGAACCTGTAATGAAACCTGGAAGTGTGTCCAGTGTTTCAAACAATCAAGCAAAATGGTCAAATACTCAAAGTAAGAATTTTATAATCAATGCAGTTCCAGTGAAGAACGAGGTAAGTTTATTTAATGATTCATGCAATAAGAATATACGTATTAATGAAATTACATTGTATTTTTTAGATTGTTCATCTTGAAGATGGAGCGCATTGCAATAAAAAAATGTATTATTATGATAGACATTACACAGGCCACGAAGAAACAGAGAGACCAACACGTAGAGGAACCAAACGATACAGAGATAAAGATGCACCTAAAAGGGCATTGTATGTGTTTGTAATATTGCTTGATACCTGATGTTTTGTTTACAAGTGTCATTTTAGGTCTGCCTTTTTCTATTTTTGTCAAGAATTACGTGGAAAAATGAGAGAACTGCATCCAGAAATGGGAGTCGGTGATATCGCTAAAGAACTGGGCAAATTATGGATGAGTACAGATCTTCAAACTAAATCAAAATATATGGCAATAGCAGAAGAAGATAGAGCCAGATATGAAAGAGTAAATAAATCTCTTATTCAATATTTTTAATTATTTTTAAAATAAAATTTTTATAAATATCTTAATTTTTAATTATTTAGGAAATTATTGCATATAATAAAAGAGTAAAAAATTATGATCCGGAAGAAGTTGGACCTGTATAAGTTTTTGAATCTATTAAGAAAGAAGGGACAGTGTACTTTGCCCTACATCAAGCACTCGCCAATTAAACAAATATAACAATTTTACTAATAGTTTAGTATCGTCAATCGTTGTATATATTATGTACACTGTTGACATTAACGAATCTGAAGAAAAATTAAATATAAAAGTGTTTAATAATATTTGGTTACAATTCTTGAAAATAATATTTGAAAACAACTGTTTCACATTTATTTGATAATTGGGTATTATTTTTTGTGAATAAGGTGTGCTAATATATTTACAAACTATACCTAATACAAGTAATAATATTAATATCAATAGTAATAATACCGAAAATGATAATGAAGAGTACGACATTGATAATAATAATAATAATAAAATAATAATAATAATAATATTACTATTATTATTATTATTATTATTATTAAAGAATGATAATGATAATCTATATTACTATTAAATATGTTATACACAATTGAAGCACAATAAGAAGTAAAAGTCAAGCAGAGTGAGCTTTGTACAGTGCACTTTTCTTGTCTAATTACGCATTATTCATGTTTATAATGATAAAATTAGATATCAGGGACTATTTATATCTAAAACCCTGTATAGAACATATATTCCATGTATTTTGTTCTTTTTCCAATAAAGATAAAATCATTTAAAGCATTTATAATCCTTATATTCTTGTTTTATTTCTAAATTTTTATTTAAGAGGTATAATTAACATAACTTTAATTTCATTAATTTATTTCACTTTTTTTGTGCAAAATTACACACCAATTCCCTTGATCATAATACACTTCTTTTATTACAAGATCTGGTACTTCTGAACATAATTGTGATAATTCATTTTCTTCAAACACGTGATAATATCTAAGATAGTTGCCTCCTCCTTTTCTTTTCCATGGAACAAGCATATCTTTACATGTAAATTTTGTACGGTTTTCGTGTACAGGTAATGTGACACCATATTCTGTTAATTCTTGTGTACATGAACTATTATCTTTCTTTTTAGTTAAATTATATCGCAAATAAGTTGTCTGGATAGAATCCTTTTCTTGTTCTTTTGCCCATACATAAATTAAACATTTTCCATTTGGTCTAAGAACTCTTGCTAATTCAGAAATTGCTTGTTTCCTTCGTTCACGGGTCGAGAGATGATGAATTACTGCTATACATATTATTGCATCCACAATATTATCCTTATAAGGTAAGTGTAAACAGTCAGATAGAGATACTTCAAAACCTTTATTTCGACATATTTTCATTAAATTGTAACTTCTGTCACACCCAACCTATATCGTTAAAAGTTTACTTTTATGATAGATTTATTATTACCAAAAATTAAAGGATGAATGCATACCTTAAATATATATGTATTTTGATAAAGGTATTTGCCATTTCCACATCCTACATCTAATAAGATATCACCCATATTTAAAGTTTGAAGGAATTTTGTTACATTGGGCCATTGTTTATGCCTTGTTTCATCAAAATGATTTGAGATTTTATTGTAAACCTGCATAAAAATAACTTATAACTTATAACTTATTGAATATAAATAAAATCATGTGTAAAAGGTTTTTCGTAATACATACATCATGTACATAAGAATTTTCTATTCCTAGAGCTATTTTACTATCGATAAGAGTAGTAGCATTATTTTGTTTCGTATCACAATATTCCGAAAAGTTGCAACAACAATCACCCTTGTGTATTTTTCGAAATGTAAAGGATACTCTTGTTCCCCGTGGTTGGGTAGTCACTCCACTTGAAGTTTTTACTATGTCATTATGTCTGGGGCAAATTCCATGGGACCATGCATAACGAGCTTCTCCTGACATAATTAATAATGAACGTGGAGGTAAAAGAATAGCAACTTTTTCATTTTCTCGTTTAAAATCCATTATACATGGGGATCCCAATGATAATGATAATATGCTATCTTCAAATGCACTATGCGTATCAATATGTGGAGGAATACCTTACAATTTAAGAATATTACTATTATATTTATAAAAAAAGATTAATTATTAAAGGATAATTTTGGTGAAATATACCTTGACCAGGTAAATAATGATTAATCGTCAATTGATCATATTCATATGGAACATCATGATATTTTTTGAATAGTGTTTTTAAAAATTGATAATTTTTAGGTATAGGTGTAACAGGCTTATCTGGATCTACTCTATTTGAATTGTATTGAAATTCATATCCAAAATGTTTAACTTTCCTATGCTTTAAGTCGGATGATTCTAACATTTGAACGAAAAAGATATTTACATTGGTTAAATTTATGTAAAATTATGTTTGATAGTCTGCAATATATTTTTATAACAGTAAAAAAATTTCTATTACCTTCATTACACCAATTAATTGTACTTAATAACATATTTTCTTCATCTTTTGTTATAAAATTCTCTACTAATTTAAGTCCCGAAGGAAGATTTGAACTCCATTCATAACAATTTAAGTCAGGAACTAAAACAAAATTATAATATCAATATTTTACATGTACATATGAGTACATATTTTAATTAGTTAATGTCATAAGAACATGCAATATATTTTGTATAGATTTCAAGATAAATTATATACCTGATTCTGTGAATGTTGCATACAATGGTGTATTTTGTCCATTTATATTAATGTTGCCATGAATTTTATTATATATATATGTAGCATTTTCTACTGAATAAAATTTAATAAAGCAATACGATTTATTTAGTGGCATTATTAAATCATATTTGTCAATAAATGGATCTATTACATCTTGCAAAGTTTTCCTTTGTAACCCAGTCACTAATCCAGCATTGCAAATCATTACATACTGCAATAAAGTGAAGTGAGAAAATATAAATGAATTACATAAACAAATATTAACCTGCGTAGGATTGTCACAGCATTTAATATCCATATCTCTAAGAAGCCTGTGATATGCTTTCCTTTGTTTACGATGGCTCTTCTTGCTTAATTTTTTTTCCATTATTTTCAATTATACCAAAGCATATTGAATTATATTTCAAAAGTATGTATTTCCTTAAGATGTATATATTTACATTATTAGATATTAATGTACAATATAAATGCTTTCTTTATAACATGTGAAAAAACTTTTGGTAGTTACTGCATATTTTTGATATCTGTGATAGCCTGTATACAAAAATTAAAAAAATCAATGTAATACGTATGCATCCAGACTTTATTTGATACAATATTGTTTATATACAAAGAATTAAATTTTAAAAATAAAATAAATAAACTGGATATTTATAGGTTAGCCTTTCTCTTAAATATTTCAAATATCATAAGAGATGCAGCAAAATAATATCTCTTTGTAATTAAATAGATAACATCGATTTACTTAGTTTATATGTATATTAAGTACATTTAACTATTTTCCACATTAAATAAATATGTAATAATACAGCTGAAAACTTCCACTTGAAGTGGAACTGCAATGCGCGAGTATAAAACAATTTTATCGTAAGATATATTTATAAACGTGAAAACAGGTTTAAATAAATCAATAAACATATCATCAATACATATATACTATGAATAAAAATATAACAAACGGAAATACAATTATATTCTTTTTCCTTTATTAAACTCTGAACGCGCTATACGAAAAACAAGGAAAACAGTAATGTGCGACAAAGATAGATGCAAGAAACAAAGATAGCATAAAGTGCGACAAGGACAGTAATAGCAATTAGTTACACAATTTCACCGCTACGTGGCACTAGCATTTCAGTATCCAAGATCAATTCAGCAAATTAATTTACCAACTTTTATGTTTGCACCTCCTAAATTAGACTTTTATCCTTCTTCCTATATTCCATTTATCCTATAAGATGCACGAATAAAAAAATTTACAAATTACACTCAATCGATGAAAAAAATGTTTAGAGATAAAGAAACTTCTCTTCGGCGAGACGTATGAATTTCTCCAATTTTCGAGAAGAAAAGTACCCTTACATTTACACTTGCTGTATAATGTAAAAATAAATATTTTTGAACGAAAAAAACTCAAGATTGTTAAAGTCGAGAGACTTTATTTTTTAAAATAAAGTTAATCGTTCTACAATTTTTTTTCACGAAATTATAACAGTTTAAAGTATCAATAATTTTTCATCTGGTGTATAAATATTTTCATTCTTTTTTAAGAATTTCTTATGAATTTTGTGTATTTGATTAAACCAGAATTTTTCATTATTTATTCCCAGTTGACGTTTCGTGCGAAATGCACGCGTATTGAGTTCAAATTAGTTAAAGATCACAGCGCCAACGGTGAATACGCAATAGACTTCCTACGATTCTCGAAATAATCGAGATTTCTCACGATCGATTTTTAAGCGGGAAGCATGAAGGAAAGAAGCACACCTCATCTGTAAAGAAAAAAGCATTATCCAGAAGTTCTCAGGTAAAAGTTTAAATCAATAGCTATTAAATCTGTGTTTGTGTTGTTATTTTTAAATTAAAATTTGCACATTTGGCTTCAATTCATCGAGATTTACCAGATTACTGAAAAAGTGTATGATTTTTACTCCTAAAAATTTAATCAAATAATTATTACATATAATTTTCAACAATTAAAGAAATAATAGCATATAAACATTTAAACAGAATAGACTAAAAGTTATTTATAATTTTATATCAAATTTAATTTCAATTCTAATCAGTGGAAATGTTGTAACCTTGACTAACTCATTGTTATATATATATACATACATACACGTATTTTATTATATGCTTTTACACATACATAGTTTTTATAACTTTTATAACATTTATATGATGTATTTATAACATTTTCTACTTGTTTATTGATTCTTTAACTTGATACTGCGTAATTCTAATACTAAATTCAACAATAATTTATTAAGAATATACGTATTTAATAGTTAAAAATAATAATTTTACTGCGTAATGCAATAAAATTTTTTATTTCACAAATAAAGTAAGGCGTAGGAGTCCTTGACGCTCGAAATTCAAAACAACAACACGCATTAATACTTCATTAATACTTCATTCCATTTATATTTCATTAATAGTATCATTTAATTAATACGTTTGTGTTTAACGATTTATTGAGCGATTTTCAAATTTGAAAAATAAGAACATTGTACCTGTTAAATGCATCTGATGCGCATATGTCTCATGCGCATCTGCCTGATGCGCATGTATCTCAGGTTGACAACGGTCATCAATACAATTTTCAAACGTTGCGTTCGCGTCAGATGCACGCGTTTAGAAACCGGTCGTTTCACAGTAAAAGTGGAATTCCCTACAAGTGTCAGCGTTTCTCGACTTTCCGACTGGATGAAGTATATTCCTTATACCTCTTGCTCTGGAATGACGTGCCACGCACGTCGAGATATTTAGCAAAATTGCAATAGTTTCTCAGTTTTAAGTATATGGAAATATAACCCAGGCAAAACAAATAACAAATTTATTACTTCTTAGTAATTTCTATCCAGTGATAAACCAATGAATTTAAAAAGGAAGACGAATTATTGTATACAGTTTGGTCAGTTTGGTCACTCGTTATGGTCCGTGAACCAGTTACTAGCGCAAGAGGTTAAACATGATTAAACGTTGCATTCGCAATGGTTCAGGTCTGTAAATGTTAAATAATGTAAAAATCGCGTATGGAAAAACATGCTTTTCTATTATGTCCGCATAGATGTGCCCGACGTGTATAATTGTCTGCGTCTGATTCTTATAGGAAATCGCGTTCTATATGGTCTCGCCAACGTGTCTGGACCAAGAACGTTCGTCGTGCGATCATGGTTCACCGTTTCCTCGACGGATGAAGTGAAAGCCATGATCGAGGCTGGAGTAGAATGTAAAGAAGTCGATGCGATTCGAGAGAGGGAAACCGCTTTGGCGTCCAGTTACTCCAAGGCAAGCTGAAAGGAATGTTGAACGGTGTGCATCGTGACACCAACGAGTTCTCACACTGAGCATCTCTGATCTCAACGTCGCATCATCGGTGAGTAGACCACCCTCTTTTTCCACGATCGAACTGCAAACCCGCCGGTCACCGCGAATCTAAATTCAGCTTCGGTCAACAACCCTCGTTTCTGATATGCGTTTCTCAAATGCGACAATTCGTTACTGGTAGGTAGGTATCTTTATATAATCTTTGATATCTCTATCTTTTTCATTTGCTCATTTTCCCTAGTTTTAGACTGAAATGCATGCAATTCCTGAATTGGTGGAATTTGATGCATTAACGGGGAAATTTGGAGACACGGAACGAGTGTAAGCAAAAATGCATAAATTATTGCATTCGTTATGATAGAGTCGAAAACCTCTACAAAAGGCAAAAATTTTCTTTGTTCTTTTTTGTTGTAAAAATTTCTACAACTCCGAGTATGCATCTTACCTCCGTAACACGAATTTAAAAAAACGTCTCGCAAGCCGATGTAAGTCGATCAATTCAATAGAATCACTGGCTCTGCGATTGTTGGTTTATATTTTAATAATAATAATTGTGCACATGTATCTTCGCCACAAGAACAAATTATTGTGAAAAATCAGAAGAACAACTCGAGGAGCACTTTTAAACAATAATTGCAGAACTGAAGCAATTGAACTTGAGAAATTGAAGCAAATCTGAGGCCGCGTTTCTTCTTAAAATGTGTCACTTTCATATCTGTTACACGCCAGAGAAAGTTCTGTTATCAGCAAAAAATATTCACCGAACCTTTATTTTATTAATAGAAGGAATATTTCATCGCAATGTTCTTCACAACAATAACGTAATAAAAATCGGATATAAACGGTCTGTAATGCAAAACAAGTGTACAATCATCGATTAGATAGTTTTATATAACGATAGTGATATAACTTTAAGGTTGTTTAATACCTTATTGTTTAGTTACGAAAGGTCGTAAAGCCTTGTAAAGGAAATTTTTTCTGAATATGTCTGCGTATATTTATTGTTGCGTATGTACGTTATAACGTTGCATTTTTAATCAAATATGTAAAAATCAAGGAAGAATTGTAAAAGAGATGACAAATAAAAGGGAATTAATGTTTTTAAGTTTCATCTTTGCAACGCACTTTCTTTTTTTTATTTTTAAATCGTCATGAATTATTGACGGATGCATTTATAAATATTAATCAATGATTGTATCACTGATGTTTTTTAGCATTTCCTGATCGTTGTGGATGACATCTACGTATTATAATATTCTAGAAGAGAATTTAGAACGCTCATACATTTGATATATTTCTCAATAATAGAATTTTTTAGTGAAATCGTCTAAACAAAATGAAATTGAACTTCCTCTGACACAAATTGCACAAATCATCAATAACTTTAACCAATTCTCCAAGTCCAAATTTTGAATAGTTAAACAACAGCTCTCACACGTAATTTTCTTGATAGAATTTCTTTTTTTTGACAAAAAGATAATATTTTCCAAAGTCTTTGTAGCAAGTACGGAAGGTGTAACCGCGACTTGCTTATCTTATTCTGTATATCAACCAAGCGTGTTCAACGAAATCCAAGTGAAAGTACATCACAATTTGCGTGAACGCGTGTATGGTTCTGCCAGCACGTGCTTACGTTTCTTATTATAATTGGGGCATCGTTTACATTGCGTTATATTATCCTGCTCTGTGGCCCCGCGTTATAAAGTGAAACCCAGAGACCCTCGGATTTTGTTAGAATTAGCATTACGGAATGTTGTTTTTTTTTTTACCAATTAATTTCCTTTGTACACCATACAAGCAAACGGTGTTTCTTTTTACCTTTCATTTGTTCCCTCGATTATAGATAAATTAACCCGAAATATTAACCATTCTTATAAATCTTTTTGTCTTGTAAATTTTTGTTCAGTGTCATTTTGATATATTTATACATAACACATTTATTTTTCGTTGTTTATTTTTCTAGTGCAAGTAGACAATCGTAATGAATTATGATATATATCTGAGATCTACGAATTCCATAATAGTTTTCCATAAGTACTTGTAATATTTCAATTTGAATAAAGTACGATGTTAGATTCTTGACATTGTGAAAATTGTGAAGATGCGTTTCTAGAAAATTCAAAGAGAACGCGTACAGTGCAGAACGTGTGCAATTCTGCTTTTTAAATTATCTTCGCAAAAACACAAATCTGCACAAAAATCCGCTGTCTATTAAAAATAAATATCTTTCGTTCCGCGTTGTAACATAATACTTACCTTTTTAAAAAAACGATGTCCTATATTATTTTAATCGAAATTTGACTTGTACCCAGATATATTTAATCCAATCTAGACTCAAAAGTTACTTTACAAAAAAAGTATGTCCTTTACAGATTTACGAGAAATTCTATTTCGTGTACCAATATTTTTGCTCGTGTAACGATACTTTCGGAGGTTCAGAATAGTTCGATGAGAAATTAATTTTTTTAATTGCAAAAAAAATCATTCTCATCCAGCTTGCTCCCTCGGCTTCCGTACGAAGGGATTAACGATTGATCGGTAAATTAACATTCCACCGAGATCGTTTGCTTTCTAACGCAGGTTATCACGTGCTCCGGTTATTACCACGCGGATATTTGTGTATAGACACGTGCACGTTTGACGTCTACTCGTGACCACGATCCATTTACATTTTACAAGGACTGCGTGCGGCACTTGGCGTGCAAACGTTCACTGCTCTCTTTCGCGAGTATTGCACTCTCTTGTCCCACGCGAAAACGCGAATTTATATAATAGAATTCTCTGCTGTTCGGCATAGATCGGAGACAAGTGCAGGGATACGCAGGGTGACGTCTAATTTTGACAATGCCAGGTGTCTCCTGGTTCAACGACGAGGAATAGGTATTCTGCGAGAAACAGAGAGGGCATACATTATTAATATTATAATTTATGTAAGTGTAGGTTTACAATCGTGAATTTATTATTATCTCTGGACTCACAAGTGTCGTTAGGCACCATTGTGCACAAGATCCCCAATATTTTTAGAACAACCATTTATTTTTTATCACTGAAAGTGATTTCAGATGCAACGCTAATGCAACGAAAATTAGCGATTGGTTGATTTGGGTCACGTGATTCGGGAGGGGGCGTGGGGTAGACTTCGAGTAAGAGTGGCGTTGTCTGGTACTGAGCGATCGTGCCTGTAATTTGTTTTCTATCGATTCAAATGTTTGCATATCGATAAAATTTTATGACAAAAAAGTCGTCTTCATTTCCTAGTCGGAACAGTTGCCTTTCAGTGAGATGAATCGTACTGGGATACAAGTCGTGCAGTTTTTTCGTGTTACGTATCTATTTTGAGTTTATCGGCACGCTTTACGAGAGATATTGAAATTATTGGAAAGGCATACTTCGAGAGAGTTCTCATTCTTGACCTTTGAAACGAAGTATTTATAATTGGAATAAATTATACAAGTATTTATAATTGGTGATCGATGTGATTCGCGACGTGGTTGTTTTCGTTACAATAGACTTCGACTTGAATAACGTGAAATTTTTATCCGCACGAGGATGAGATCAAGTAGGAAATAACATTTGAACAAAGCGTGGCACAATGACGTTTCTGCTCGTGCAAAAACATTGTTAAAATTGAATATTTTGCCGATTTGAAGAGTGAAAGGATTGCTACTTTCTCTTTCTCGCTTGCAGCCGAGGAAGAAAAGCGGAAGTAATAGATCAGATTAAGCTATCCGATATCAAAGTTCTCACTCAGTTCTTTATACTTGACATTTTTTCGCGAGTTCTCTACCATCGATGCGTGGTATGATACTCATTCTTTCTTTGTCAATGTCAAGCTACTAAATTGACGAGAAATCAATGTCTTTTTTAACTGATTATTCACCACGGGATCGAGCACTGTAATCAGCTGAAATTAAATTTTATTATTGTTAACACTGAGTTGAGATTATTATATAGATTGTAATTACTTTTGTAATTTTCTTTTTCACAATTGATTTCTTTTAAGAATTTTAGCAATTAGACTCTGATTTAAAGTTGATATCCTAACGTCAAAACACCTTATTTTTTTTAACTTGTTTTAACTAAAACAGATTTGACTAAATATTTTTTAACAGCTTGAATGTCTCGTAAAAAATATTTAAAACACCAGAAGTCTTATTCTTTAGAACATATTAATAAAGTTATACTTCTCGAGCAGGTTATAAGAAACTGAAGATGGGTAATCTCTAACTTGCCGCAAGAGACGCTGCTTGAAGTGAAATCAAGCTTCCGCTCTATCGAGATTCATCCGGTGTTTGGTAGAAAACCAGAGAAAAAGAATTCAGGTCGGTCGCCGCTCGTAACGGGAAGTAATTAAAACAAAAAAACGTTCGCTTCGGTTCCGTAAACGGCAAGAAAGAAAAATTTTAACGCTAGTCGCGTTACCGGTCCGAAAATGTGCTAAATGTGGAACTAGACTCGATGTGGCAACAGTAACGGAGAGACATGGGACAACGATTTTCTTTCTTTGAAAGCGTTTGCCTCGCGTCACGGTGAATCAGGCATGATTTGTTAAAAAGTTCAAGAACGCGGCGAATCATGTTACAGTTCCCTTATCGAGCGATAAGGGAATTTTTATTTGGGAGACTTATCGACTATTGTGCAGAATTTGAAGGAATATTTCTCAAGAATATTTCTGCAGATTTTTACACGTTGCGTGAGAAAATATACGAAATATTCAAAGAAGATCGTAATAACACGTAGAAAGAACAATTTTCTATTTAGATTCCATTTCTCTTTGAACTATGCTCGTGAAAATTTTAAAATGCATAAAAATCCAAATACTGTACTGTGTATTCATCTGCTTGATTTTGAAAACACGCACTTTTAATCAGAAAATTACCATCTGACAATGATTCGGGTAATAAAATGGATAGAATTTGGAAGATCAGCTTTCTTGATTCTAAGTCGAATTAATCAAATCAATAATCAGCTTCAATCTGTAGCCTCTGAGAGTTCGGAATAAACAAACGCAGAAACTATTTAGAGAGAAATTGCACGCGACGGGTGAACACAGGTACCTATCGTTGATTTACGGCTCGTTGTAACATTGTGTCCCGGAGAAATGAAGAATGCGACGGAGATGCGTCGAGTCGCGGAATTCAGAATGAGTTATCTAAACGTTAGATGTGAACTGGCTCTTGACAATTGGAAGATTCTCTCGGGGATTGTTCTCGCAACAATCACGCTGGCTGGGAACTGCTTTCAAAGAACGATCGTTCGCAGGATAACGCGACGAGTTCTTAATGTGAGAATCGCTGTTATAACCACCGAAGAAGTTCCCTCTTATTGAGTTACGATGTCTGCAGTGAAAAAAAAAAAAAATCTGCAAGGAAAGTGGTTCCTCGCGCATTCCAGCAATCTGCACTTCTCTCTCTCTCTCTCTTTTTCTCTTTGTTTAATTACCTACCGGCTAAACCGAGACTTCTCAAACTTTTTCACTTTGAGCAAATATTTTCGCGACCCTGGGTATAGAGGTATATAAACTAGGAATGCGAATTAAATTCATTTGCTGATAAGAAAATTTATTCGAAAACAATTCTTACTAAAGACAAAGCCAGATATTTGTACTAATTTTCTAGTTTTGTAAAAAATTCTGCGATCCCCAAATTTAGTTACGCGACCCCACACCCTTTGAGAAGCTCCGGGGATAGAAAAGTCTTCTCTTGTTTTTCACATAGAAATTTTACGAAAAGTGAATCTTCTTTCTTGGGATTTTGTCAATTTTTTTAACCCTTTTGTGTGTTCAATCCGGATAAACTAGAGTTTCGTACGAATAATCGATGATAAAATAAAACAATTGTTTTACTTGTTCGATGTTCAAAAAGTATATGTTTTTAATTTAAGATGAGTGGATTTTTAATTTGTGCCATTCTCATTCGGCGTTCATTAAACTTTTAGACTTTGGATAATTCTAAACATTCAAAGAGTCAAAGTTCGAGTTATCAGCATTCGTAAAATATACACCAGTGAAATATCATAAAAGGCGAACGTTTGAATTGGAATGGAGGCAATAGAAAATACAAGATAAAGAATGTAATAGATAAAAAAAACGTCGAGATTATACTACACGACGTTTAATTTATGTGATTTATGTACGTTGAGAAATTGACTGTCGATATTCGGATTTAAGAAGTTCGTTGATTCCTACGGAATGGATCTGCCATTGACGCAGCTTGTGTTCCTCGACTAAGGAGCCAGAAGTCCTCGGTGCGGTACCAGTTGTTCATGCAAAAATATGCGGCCTCGGTTCGTGGATAAAAATGTTCACAATAAAAGTTAGAAGAGTTCTCGACCGGCCATGATTCTTGACCTTGCGAGGAGACAAAATACTCGTATCAGAATTTTTTACCGTGAACTTGAAGGAAAGAAAGGAAACAAATAGTAACTGCAGTTTGTATACGAACGAAAATCGATGCAATTAGTATGGTTTTATATTTATTTAAAAAATTAAAGCAATTAAAAAAATAATAATCGATAAATTTCTGGGTAAATCTCTGATAAAAAAAATAGGCCCTTTTAAGTTTTTGATTCTCGAATATGACGAATGTCCATTTCAGTAAATATTTCTCCTATCATTTAAAATCTCAAAAATTCACAAATCGCAAAACGCAAAAAAGTGTAGCAGTTTTTTTGCGTTAGATTAGCAAATCCGACATAGATTCGCAATCAATGAAGAACAGGTAATAATAAATAAATTATTTAAATTTATACATGTAGCATCATGTACTATAAATATGTAGTTACATGCATATGCATGTGTAGAGAGTTTCTATCGCTCTATTATTTATAGAAACAGATATACACATTGCTAATGTAATTTGAATGGCAAATAGCATACTTATTCTCCAGGAATAGTGTCATTCGGTTAAAGAATAATTTACTGTGACTGTTTTAACAAGTTAAACTCTCTAATATTTATCGCCAGTTTGGCAAAGCTGGATAGTCAAATAACTCAGCCTCTTCTGTTTCAAATCGAAATTTGTCGAATTTATTTTTCATTCTCTTAGTAAACCAGAGATATGCATTACGTACGTATGAATATGCAAAAGTTTGCCATTTTTTTCAGACCATCTTTTATATCTTCCTTCTGAGTCTCTGAAGTAGAGTCTCATTAAAACGACAAGAGACTTACGACACTGCGTACTTTATAAATATCAAAAGCAAATAATATCACCACTGTTGCAATAAAAGCTCTTAAAAAAAGAAAAAAATATCATACAAATCGAATAGTGTGAAAATGATTTGCAAAAATTGGAATTTTGCTTTGAAGATAAATTTGCGAGGAGATTATTGAAGATTGAAGACGATGATGTTCAAAAGATGCTACTATTATTTAATATTACTGAAAGGCTCGATATTGAAAGTAATAGTTTTTTTTTTAACTGATCTCAATGAACAAATTTCACGTGTTCTATAATTAATGAATTGTTTATTCCGTTCTTGACCAGTTGATCGTTTTCGTAAGGGTGAGTTTGACGAACCAATGGCAATCTATCTTGAGGAAACGCACAGGCTCAACCATCTCCAGTTAACCTTTTCTCTGAACGATGGAAGAAGTACCATGCATGGGAAAGTACTTTCCTAAGGATTCTCACAATCGCAGGACGTTTAGCCGTCGCTATAATAAATATTACGATGTTCCACGGATTCACGCTTAATACCGGCAACGCCTGTTGCATTTAATCGATCGTAGCACATAGCGATTTTAATCATCGCTGTATGAAATGTCGTTTTCTCAAACAACATTCCGTTCGCACAAAGATCCTCCGAAACGATATAGATATAGATATTTAATATAATTATAATATAATATAATTTTTATAATATTACAATATATTCTTAATATATTCTTATAATATTATAATATAGTTATAATATTCTTCGAAACGATATAGATAGGTATTTAATAAGCGCGGTTCTAATATTTCCAAGATTTCACAAATCTTAAGAACAGAGACTACGCTCCATTCTTTTCTTATTATTCTAGAAAAGAGTATTTCAATATTATTTGTAGATGTCATTTTGAAGTAATTCGCATCAAAAATTTGTATATTTATTTGTTACGTGAATTTTACACGTCCCAAGTTTTGTCATAAATTCTTACATCTCGCGTCATTGTTCTTACATAAAAGTAAGACTGTCCCGAGTAAATTGCATGAAAATTGTGTCACATGTGAGAGTCACATTGCGTGCCACCATTGTATATATGTTCTTATTAACAGCAACAATTTAGACACATCATAATGATGCATACTCCTGACGTGACTTCGTTTAATTTCTAATTTCTGTTAATACATTTTATTTCGAAATCTTCATTTAAATAAGAAAAATCTTAATCGATATCTTAGTTGTACAAACCACTTAATCGATATCTTAATTTTATACAAACTGACTGTCCAGAGTCCTTTTACGTCATATAAAATTCTATGTCCTGATCAGAACACTCATTAGGCAACACTCGCTCTTTTTGGCTTTTGATTTTTTATTTATTTTACAGGGCCTTGAAATTGGGCTTGATTTTATATGTTATGATTTGACTCTGTGTAACAAAATATATATATATATATATATATATATTTCCAGAGGCTTGTCACTATTAAATATTAAATATTAACGCATGTTAACTTTTCTTATTAACATCTTGCTAATATTTTTCTCTTAACTTCTCATCGATTAGTTGTCTACTTTTTAATCTAATTTTCTTTGATTTTCATCTCTCTACATTTTATCTTCTTAAGCAGTTCACTTTGTCTTTATCATTCGAGTCGTCTGACACTTTTGTTGTTGCAATATTTTCTTAGGCTATCTCTCTGCAATTATTTATTAGATGTGCTATTTTCCAGTCAAAATCTATTCTGCTCTCGCTATAAGCTTTGGATAGATAGCGTGATAAACTTTTGCATGGTATTTTTTTATAAACTGAATTATACCTAGAGCTATTCTGTGCCATTGCATCTGTTCTTTTTTTCTTTTACTGGCAATTTAGTTGTATCAATTGCTATCATTTAACTATATTTTCCGTAATAATAAATACTGTCAGTCAATCTTTTAATTAAATTAAATTATATTGTCATAGATAAAATGTGATAAAACTCCTCGTATTTGTTTAAAACAACTCGTCTGCAACTAGTATTATTTTTCCAAAAGATTTTTCCCCAACAACATATACATACGAGTACATATCTATATTAAATAAATTAAATAAAAATTGGTCGTATAGAAAGAAAGTGTCTAAGTAGGAAAAGGATGCTTTCGATCGACGAAAATAGAATTGGGGAAGGTGTAATAGCGATCATTGGGACCGGTCGATGGTCAGCCAAATGACCGTGATCTTGGATCTTGGCCAGAAATCCCGTTCTCTCCGTTGATGACCGGTTTTAACGTATTCAAGGAAGTGACAGTACGTTGTATGTAATTATATACGACCGTGGATAATGTATAATTTTAAGTCGATATTAAACCGAAACAATTTCACGCTACTCTCGCACAATAACTTTGAATGGACAAGATACTTGTCACCGTTTTATCGTAACGTTCTTCTTATTAAAGAATCCTTTTAAACAATTAATAAGTATCTAATTAATCTTATTTTATCTTTTTTTATTTAAATTATTATTAGATTAATTTTAATTTTATTTTTTATTACATTGGACGATGATTAGTAAGATTTGCAATTTAATGGAAGATTAAAAGGGAGATGTGAAGTTCTCCTGAAAATTCAAATTCAAATTGTTGCGAGCAAGAGAATCGTAATAAGATATCTCCAGTCGGTTAGAAATTAAGATTCTTTCATGCTGAAGCTTGACTCAACAACAATGTTCGATAGAAAGTGATATTGGTCAATGCATTGGTTAATCACCTGCGAGTTCTTTCAAATACAGAAGAACCTACAAAAGTAAATCAGCTTGTTCCATTTCTCAAGTACTAAACTTATTCTTGATTTTTTAATCGTCAGTTTCTCTTCCAAATTCGCTTATCGAGATTTTATTCTTTCGTTTACCTTGGTAAAGAATAAAACGCGAGATCTAATTGAAGAGAAGGACTTATTAGCACAGGTTGTTTTAGTTTCCTATACGCGAGTTACATCTCTAAGCATTGGGTAAATTTGGATAATCTCGCCGTATATTACGTGATTCCACAGGTTGGGCCAAACATCGCTTCCTGCTAAAGTAAATCCGTAATTTTTTTATTACATATTTTTCTTTAACGATTAATAAATAATTTTTGAAACATGATAAAAAATCATGTTTGAACTTAAATTTAATTTAAAATTAGTAAGATTTTTATAAGGTTTTTTCTTATACTTTGTTGTTTTATTAGGAAAAAAGGAACAGGTGGAAAGAAACTTTTGGCCCACCCTGTAGAATCCAAGATTTATGAATTCTATCGGAATGTCACTTGAGATTGAGATTAACGTTTAAACAGTTCAATTTCACGCGCAGACTTTTTTCATTCGATCGCAGGGAGTTGTACATCTTCTATCCTTGAATGTCCTTGAAAGATACGGCAACGATGACCAGGCGGCCAAGAATGAAAGAATTTCTAGTCGTTCCATATTATTACGCAGTAGACTCATCTGATTAGTTGCTCACGAATACAAATTACCGCGTGGGCTCCACCGCGAACTTGGCTCGACCATTATGTACATTCATGGGATTTCCTTTCTAATTATCGTATACCGTGTCTAGTACGTACGAACGAGCCCACCTCCGAAAAAGGTAAACTGAAACGTTTTTCGTGTAAATTCGTATTTGATCTCTCTCTTTTTCTCTGAAAACACTCTCCTTTCAGAAATACATAAATTAAGCACCGAATTGATTAGCTGCTGGAAGTTAATGGCACTTGATAAAATAAGAAGTAATGGAAGTTAACAGCGTACGTCAAGTCGTGACTCCAAGCCGGTTACAAGGATAATTTCTAATAAGCATTAAATGAGAATTTCGCAAGACAGACAGATATTACAGGGGGAAATCATTAGAAGTCGGCTCCAGCACGACTATTTTATTCATTCCTGCTGTATAGTCAAATTAAATTCCGAGGTCTTTTTCTTACTCAATGCTGTTGCATATTTACAGTTCCCTCGAATCAAGCGTTAAATTAAAGCTCCGATCAAAATTACTCTTCTTTTCAGATGTAAAGAGAAAGAAAAAAGAAACGATTACGTACACAATTCGCTGATGGATACTAGGCATTAGCCGCAGCTGTACGATTCGAACGTGAGAAGTTAGCGATAAAAATGGCGAAGTGGCAACGAGAACTAGGGCAATGACAGATACGTCAACGGAAGTTTGTGGATTAACGTTCATCTAGGTTCTCTCTATACGTTCAACTCATGCGGAAAGTTTCACGTGATCGGGCGACATAAATCCGCGGCTTTAAACCGCTCCAGGGAGATATGTGAATGCCTCGGAGATAGTCGGGAGGGCTGTCCCGCTCACTTTTTCTTTGCGAAACGCACGCGGTGCCGCGAGTATTACGCCAAACGAGGAAATGCAACGGACACTCAAGGCTTGTCTATCGATACCCACTGGTTTTCATCGAAATCCAACTCGTCGAATCTCGTCAAATCTCGCGAGCTTCGACGCTTCGCGGTGAAAGTGAAAGTTTTTCCGAAGGATTTTTAAAATAGGATTTGAATAGGAATTCCGATCAAACGTAGGTACGATCGTACGCGTGTCACAGGTTGTGTACATTGTACTCTAACCCATTAAGGAACAACGTTGGATCGACGTAACACTTCGTTCGAAATTTCATCTTGCATTTGTTTTGGATTCAGTTTCACATTGAACTCTGTTAAATTGTCAGTGAAGCGTAGGATAGATCTCTAGATTTTGTTTCCCGTGTTTTGCAAAGACTTCAGAAGTTCTGTCTTACCAGAATTAAATATGTATGTACAACTTCTGAAAAGGAGTCATTGTCAGAATAGATTTCTAAGATTTGCATCACTCGAAAGTCATCAATGTATTAATGACTATAAAATACTCCGCAAATTAAATGTGATCTTGGTGGAGAACTCGCAGAGCTACTTGCTGATTTGATGTTTCTTTTAATTAATGATAATATGCTGATGTGCCTCCCATACTTAGGCTGAACTTTTTTAGAATCACCAGAATATATATAAAGCCGTCATGCGAGTCATAGTGATTTATTTCCCGGTTAATCAAATAGTTTTCAGAATGTTTGTGACAAAATTTATTCATTTAATCTACTAATATTGTATTATACATAATATATTATAATATAATATATTATTATTGTATATACATTTATTATAATACATAATTAATATTGTATATTCTTCTGCATTTTTGTAGACTCTTCAAGATATATGAATTTCTCTTTTATGTTTTAAATGTAGAGCATTTATTCGTCAAAATTTAATACTGTGATTAAAACATAAAATTTCCATCAGAGATATTAAAGTAAAAAAAATAAAGTATAAAGTATACAAGCTTTTACTTATACATTTTACGAAAAATCTCTAATTTAAATCTCTAAAAATACACTGTTTCATATGTGTAAAGTGTCCAACAAAAATTACAAATTGGTCATTTTTATCATTTTCGTATTAAATAAATAAAAGAAAATAAATAAATTCGCCATATAAGTTTTCTGAGTCACTGTGTAGGTATTATCAATGACATGGTGATTATACCTCTCGTGTCGTTGCCAATAATTGTTCTTACATTGACGAACACGATTTCTCAACAAATTAAGTGAAATTGCAATTTGTACGTACATACAGTGGTAGTTTTTTTCGGAGCAAGAAATCCTTCGATCTCGAAGAACTTAGAGGACCGTTACACGCTGTTCAATGGAAGAATTATTTATTCAATATTCAAGACACGAGTAGCGCGGTGTTCGTCTGAATCATCAAGTACCTAATACTCGATTACTCTGTCAAAAAAATATGTTATACCGCGTTGAAATTCTAATAAGAATTTATTGAAGAAGATAATCCATGAATATTAAATTTGACAGAACGACACTGACGTACGAAAGATCATTTATTTGAAGAAGCAGCGATTTAATTAGAAATCAATTGAATTTATTGTTAATTCAATTCGTCTTCGTTTGCATGCTCAGCTTGGATTTCGTAACTTGGATTACGTCAGAGAAACCACTCCGTAATAATGCAGTTATTCACGTTACAATAATTTATAGAAACGCAGAATCGAATGGAAATTAATTTCGACTCGAGACGTTATACCGTTAATTTCCAATGTAGATGTACGTTTTTAATATCTCTTGACTAACAAACAATATTTCATCTTTTATGACTTTCATAAATTTGCAAAAATTGATTCAATTTACGAGACTGATTCCGAGTCTGCGTTTTATTACAACGATATGTTGCGAATTGTAAATTTTTGAAACGCGACAATCTCGCGCATGGACATCTATAAATCTTCGAAAAATCTCGCGAAACCTGATTTATAAATGATATCGACGATTGTAAATTTCCTGACAATTTTAATCATCTGGAATACGATACGAGTCGATGATGAAAATAAATATTATATAAAACGTTGTGCTGTCAGGCACAAACTGGAAAATTCAGCGAACCTTCATAGAAACCCTCAGGATTTGGAAAATCCTGCAAGTTTCAAGCTTCTTCAAGAATCTATGCTATCTTGGAATATCTCTGAAAGATTTTTGAAATTTGACAGGTACCAAACGTATTCGTACAGTATCAAATTCTATTCGCATTTGTATGAACGTAATTAAAAAAGCGTAAGCTGTAAACGTAAATAGAGATTTGTTCCACGAATCGAGCATCGCAAAGAAGGCGAACGTTAATTTGACCGTTTTATATGTTGCAACAAATCATGCACGTTCCGTGAAAATCTCTAAAACTTTCGAGCAACGTGAAAAACCGCACTTTATTCCTGCAACACTTTTTACTCTGCGGTGGTATGGTATGAATGTAAACCATAACGTTTCTTCGAACGTGTTCTACTTGGGTATGCGATATTACAGTTGGGCGTTGAGGTGCATTTGCGAGACCACTCCTTGTTGCGGATGTTATAGAGTGACAGCTTGGACAGGGTCCTTGAAATCCCATGAATAAAAATTTGTTGATTCTAAAAAGTCTACTCATCAGTAATTCATGAGTTCAATTACAACACGCGATATGTAACAAATACAATTAACAAAATTTCCGTAAGATTTCTCGAGAAGATAATTCTTTCATAAGATAGTTTTGAAATAGCTGAAGCAGCGAGATTTATTTCTAAATTTCAGTATTTTCTTTAAAGAGTAAAACAACGTGTTCCGTGAAACTAACGCCGACAGAAGGATATGACGAACAGCTGAAACACGCGGATTGTCAATAATTACTTCGACTTTCCTATTAGTAGAGCGTTTCGCGATAGTAACGCGCGAATCAAGGATCGCTCGCGCTTTTTACTGCAAGCGTGCGGATTATACCGTGTACCTTGCCGCAATATCTTGGGAGAATACGAGTGAAAGGAACGGGTTATGAACTCACGATACTTCTTCTAACACTGATTTCCTTTTATCGATTTATCGTAAAATATCCTTTTCAAAATTTATCCGCGAATCACCGCTTCTCATCCAGACAACAATGCTTCAATGAAAATTTTCACTAAAGATAATTGACAAAGCCTTGGTAGAAAATTGCAATTGAAAGTTTTGAAAATTTTCACTGAAGATAATTGACAAAGCCTTAGTAGAAAATTGTTAATGAAAGTTTTGAAAATTTTCACTGAAGATAATTGACAAAGGGGAACCTAGATAGAAAAATTGTTTCTTTCCATTAAATACCATAGAGAGTGCTATTTTCTATATTTCTGCGCATTATTTTCCAAACTTCCAACAAACGTGTGAAAAAAAAAATCACCATCTTATCACAATGCTATAGTATATGAATAAATTTTTTTAAATTGTAAGAAATTATAAAATTGTGAAATTTGCATACGTGTTAAAGAAACGTTGACCCTTTGACTATCAATTAATTTAGAACGTTCCTTTTTGAGGGTTCTTTTTTCTAAAATAAAAAAAGAAAAAAAAAACAAAAAAGAATAAAATAGAGAAGCGTAAATTTCTTTCAACAAGTAAACTTTCGTGCGGAAAAAGAAATTGTTATCGTTTCCAGTCTGACGAATCGATCTAGAATTACAAATTCCAGTCATGCCTGTTGAGCATCCAAGCTAGGAACGGTATTGCCTTTTACTATTGTTTCACGCTAACTGATTACCAACAGCACGCCGCTCTTGCGCAACAATTTCGCTGGCTTCTCAACGGTACGCGATTCTTCGTAAGCATGTACCGTGCGCATGATGAGATAACGCATCGTTCAGGATGTCATTCATACGTTTTGTCTCTCGCCGCGTCGCAGGGGGCGCGTTGCACGTTACAACGTACCGTATTAAGTAAAGCCTCGTGGCTCTGTGTGTACTAACCTTAATTGCGTAAACGCGCATAGAAATTCGTACGAAGATTAGACACGTAAAATAGTATGACTTTTTTTTTTTGCAAGTAGCAAAACACACACGCGCGTGTGTGTTCCTTTAGAAAGTAACTCGATCTTAATTAACATATTTATTTCAACTGTTGTTTCAAAGACTGATGTAAGCCTATCTGAAAATAACGAGTCTGCAAAAGAAAAAAGAAGAAAAATACCATTTGCATATTTTACATTTCGAAATGAGGTAAAACGAACGAGGTGAGGTTTTTTTTGTAGTTTTTTTCTGTGTTGTTCTCGCGGATAACTATTTATCTTGTCGTGATTAAAAAATCGCGCATCACGAATTTTGGCGAAAAGAAATTGGATAAAAATGGACACGACTGCGTTGTGAAGCGTTACATAAATGATAAAAAAGCCACGTTTTTTTTTTTTAAACGAACAGACGAAATACAAAACAAAATTCACTTGATCATCTTGATCATGCTTATTGTTAATTTATCGAAATTTCAGAAATTGCAAAAAAAAAAAAGATATGTCCGTTTTGCTAATGAAATTGATAAATTATCTTGCCGGGATGAACATTTATCAATCGTTTTTTAAATATTTTTTGCGCCTACAATATTCGTGAACGAGTGTCAATTTTAATAAATAATGGGAATTTCTAAAAGTGGAAGTTCCAACGCGTTGAATATTCCCGACGTAGATATAATTCAATAAATAATCTCTTCTTTTTTCTCTCATTTCTACCATTATTTCTGCTGACTGATGTAACTGATACTTTTTTTTTTCCTCCATATTTACAATCTCAGCCACAGGCATAATAATATTCCACCTATGATTAACAACCTCTCACACCTCGCGCGGAGAATATTTGTTCAAGACAATTATTGCACAAAATCCATTATGCTAATGGCGAGGGGTACAGCGTCGCAAAAGTACGCCCAGCAGAACCATTTATTTATGCATTCACCATGATTACTTTCTTGAAATCTTCCATTACCACGTTTGTGTTATGTAAACCTGTTCGTATTATACGGCGAGATTAGGTCTTTTTTTTGTTGTTGTCTTCTGAAAAATGAATTTCAATTGCGGTTTAATTTTATAACAGGAAGAACATTGTGTAACTTGCAATTTAATCTGCATCCGTAACCGTGAATAATCGGAGACGTGTATTAAATAGGAAGATAGTATTAATTTTGATTTAACGTAAAATCGTTTAAACGAATTTTCAAACTTGATCAAACGCTTTGTTTCAGATTGAAAATTCATGCTACGACGTAGAATGAAAGCAGACTGACTATGATGCCGCCGAAATATTTGATTATCGCCATATCGTTAATATATGGTGAGTATTCGTTCGATCTACATTTTGATGTCACACTTATTTAATCTTAATGGAGTATTGACAAATCGTCGACAATAAAAATGTTGCAAAAATTTTGCACAACATATAGGTACATACGTTCATAGCATCTAGATTGTGGTCACTGAAAAACTGAATGATATAAAATAAAAATAACTTTTACAAACACATGGTTTTTTAGTTTTTTTATTTTATTTGGAAATATGATTGATAGATTTTTTTCAGTGTGAAAGAAAAAATAAACAAGAAAATAAGAAAGATTGAAAATGAACAAGTTATGAACTGACTTTTCAAACCCTTCAGTTTTTCGGTGGCCACCCTTAATTTCAAGAAACTACGCTCCTTTGCACTTCGAAAATTTTTTTCATAACTTTTTAGCTTGTCTTTGAAAGCCTATTTTTATACACAGCAGAAGTAAGAAACAATTTCCATAGCGGAGATGGTGAAACTCGAAATATTAAAAATAAAGATACACGTTTACTTTGATCCACGTTGATCCAGTACTACACGTGTCGATCAAAAGGTTTCAACACGTTTCTTTATTACCAAATGGCTACTCGTTCCCACACTTGCCACGTACCAAGCAGAGAAATACACGTATGCACGTATTTACTACTCTTCTGTAATATAAAGGACTTCGATTTGTAGGCAACGCCGATTTCGTTACAGCATCGACGGCTTCAAGCTTCGAACACGCCGTTCGAGTGTGAAATTAAATATGATTCAGATGTAAATTTCGCGACCGAGACGAATGTTCTGCTGAACGAAGCACAATTTTTGAAAAATTGTTCGCCACTTTTGCTTTCATTCCTATTTCGCAACGTGAAGAAATAACGCAGAAATATTCGCATAGTAAATTACGCTACATTTCGCTTCAAAATAATTTATACTTGTTAAAAATTAGTCTCGTAAACGTGGTACTGCTTATATGGTTCATAAATTTGTATTTTAGAGTCTTACAAAAAGAAAATAAAAGAAAAAGATTCCTTTGATGAAATTTGATTTCTCTTATGAAATTTGAAACTAAAATCACACATCACTACGTTATGAACGTCGTAACGTAACGCATTACATAAAGACATTACACGTTACACTTTACGACAGTTCCTCGAGCAATCGACATTTTCATGAAATAAAGATAAGCAATACCAAAGAGCTACTTGATTTCACTTTTTCAGTTACAGAATGCGCGACTCAAGTTTACAAGAGTCAGTCAGTCGAGACTGCTGTAGTAATCAAACCACCGGCGATTGTAAACGACGATTTCATTACACAAACCGTTTACGGATTCTTGGATTTCACTACAACAATTGGAAATACGGTGATGGTGTTCAGCCCACAGAGCGCGCCTGCAGGTATAATTTTGCAAATTCTTTTGCTTGAGAAAAGTCTCCTTACTTTCAACAAGTATCATCTTTTAATTTAATGAACTCTAATGTTCCAATCATTTTCAACAGAGCCATAAATTGTTCGAGAGGAAATATAAACTTGTATTGCCCCATACAATAAATTATGATAAATTTTAAATACAAACTCAGTGGTCTTACGTTGTAGTTGTGTATATCAAGACCACTGAAGAAATGTGAAGAATTATCAAATTCATTGAGAGAAACTATACCAAGGTCTTGAGCTACGGATGTCCCTGACACGTGTAGATTTGGCTACATCTTGTCCATTGTGAAGTCTTTTAACTCAGCGCCTCCTATATGTCATTTTATTGTTCAGTTACAATCACGAGCGGAAGGATATCTATTGTTTGATGTTCGTAGTCCTGAAACCTTTAATTTGAACACGAAAAAGTTACTCAACAATGCATTCGAAGCTTGAACTCAGATAAGATTGAGTTAATCAACGTTCAATTTCATTTTTCATTCGTTCATTCTCGATGTGAGAACTCGATGACATTTGACGATTTTAATTGCTCGTCGGTATCGCCTTGCAGACGGTGAGAAAGAAAAGAAAAACGTCGTTTCCATTATCCAGACGAAACCGAGCGAGACAAAGGAAAAGGCGGCTTCTGCCATTCAACCGAGCAAGACGTTCAAGACAAGTTCCGAGGAAGAAACGAAGAAACAAGCTAAAGGTGCAAAGGTTGTGGTGAATTCAGTGATCGAGCAGAATGTCATCAATTCCGAGGATAATGGTTTACGAACAGCAAAAAATCAGGTGAGAGATGAATTAATGATAGTCTTCCTAAATGTTAAAAGGAGAAATCGTGCGTTTGTCGATATAGTCGGGCAATTTATTAAATACAGACGAATCTTGAATTTTATCGCTGCGAGAGTAAATAAATGTAATATAATCGAAACGAGCACGCATAAAATAGGAAGTAAGGTGCTTTCCCTTCTACGAAACAAACTTTTCCGGTTTAAATCGTTTATTCATGCTTATCTATCTATGCCCGTGTCTAAGTACGTACAGGCAACCGTGTAAGAGATTTCTACTTTCAAACGGTCACGTAAACTTAAAATAAACGATTACACTTTAAATCTGATGTTGGATGAACGATTTACTATTTCTGATCATCGCACTCTGACGCTTGTTGAATTTACAGTTTGAACGCTTTGTTAACAAAATAAAAATTGAGATGGTATTTATGTTATATAGGTATAAACTTGTGTCATGAAAATAATGTGAATCATTTTATACACTCCACTACTTACTACTAATAATAAACTCAATAAACACCCTACTATTAATAATAAAATCTAGCGTTCAGTATAAATCTTAAACATAAAACATTTAATATAAATCTCTTGCCTACATTATTACAGGAACCAAAAACTCAAACACAGGTGATGACAAAAACACCTGTGATATCATCGCAGATACAGGTAAAATCGAAGGATGAGACGCCTGTCGTCAAGAATAATCTCGCGGAGCCTGAGTACGACTTTCTGTCGAAGCAGCCTGCAGAAGTAGTTGACGAAACGTACAAGGTAAATGCTATTCGAGCAAAAAATATTGATTTTTCCATAATTTTTTGATAATGGAAGTTTTACTATGCTGTTAAACTCGTAAGCACGTATTCCATTAAATAGGAATGAATAATTCTACGGTACATGAGCAACAAATTACAGGAAAGCCTTCCGTTCCAACTCATTGATCGTAGTAGTAACTCAATAGTAGTGCGATTTTTCACCGATCAAGCCTTCCTCGTTGCATATTATTGACATTGACACAAATTGTCGTCGAGCTGCGTGTGAATGTATGATAAGGTGACTGAACCAGAAAATCTAGTTCTACCTGCTACAAATCAATCGATTCTGAAATATATTTTCCATGAAGAGTGTACGTGGAAGTGTCATTAAGAACGGTCAAAGATCTATCAAGCGCCACGTAGCTATAAACATGACATAGCTATCACGATAGTTATAATATATTCTTGATGCTATTATTTGATTAAAATAAAACTGTTTGTTTTGTAATGATCGATATATTCGTCAGATATACATATGTATGTATTCCTATTCATCTTTGGATTATTACACAGCAATCGGCCATGAGCCGCGTGAAAGTTAAGTCCCATCGTCAGATTGCATGATAAACGAGATTTCACCGTTGTAGCACACCGATTTAAGACTTGCGTATGTTTAAAGTTCATTCGGATAAAAATCTTTATGCTCGACACATAACGGAAGAAGGAGGAGAAGGGGAGCAGGGAGGAATATCGCTTCTAATTCAAATGTTACCTTAAATCTCAAAAATTTTTAGTTTCTAGCTTTTTAAAGCATTTTTTTTTTTTTTTTGATAATATAACCGTCTCGATTAACATTTACTTCAATTTTGCAGTTAATTAATCTGAGACCTTCTTCGAAAGCCCATGGTAAACCAAGACCAACAGGTAGACGAGAAAAAGAGAATCCAACTGGTCTGGTCACGAAGCTCGGTGGCACTATCGTTAAGGATGGATTGACTACCGTTCACGAGACTAGCGTGATCGGTACGTACATAAATGGCAAGTACGCTCAGGTACTTCAGAGCTCGTCGAGGATTCTTTCCGGTACGCCGCCGATCCCCGAAGGAAAAATTCATCCGTCTAGTACGCAAAGAATTCTAAAAACTATTGGACCGCAGCAGGGAAAGCTAAAACCGCAATTAGAGCCTACACCGACGAATCAGAAAGAAGAGCCATCGTTGCCATTGGAAGTCTTGTTTAGTGCTTCGCCTGGTAAAATATAGAATCGTTGTTTGATCGAATGCAGAAAATTTTAAGTATCTGAACCAATGAATAAATGGTTACGTTGCTAGGTTCCACGGTAAGAAGCACGCGAAAAAACTCAAGCCCGAATTTATCCCGACCAAAGTTCCGCAATAAGATCAACGATGACTACGATGGCAGTGGCGAAGTGCAACAAGCGAAACCAAATAAAAATCGAAGCAGCACCACTTCACGACCAAGTTACAAGTTGGTATCGTAACATTTTTGTTTAAGTATGTTCGCTGTAAGCATGTGTCTCGTCGTGTTTTCACGTGATCTTTGCGCAATTAATTTCATCAGAAATCGAAGCCCTCCAACGACAACCACAGAACCACCTGTTACTCGTCGTCGCAGCAGCTTCCGGCCAAACAACCAGCCAAGTCTACCGTCGAAGCAAAGTAACAAAAACAGGAGCGAACAACAACCGGCCAGTCCCAATCCTGTGCCCAAGTTGAAGCTACCAAGAACCCAAGGCCGTTGGTCTTACAAGACGACTCCTAAGCCGAGAATCGCCATCCGAAAGCAAGCCGACATCGAGGAAGAACGTTCTATATTAGAAAGCAGTACAGCCGAGAGCCCGGTGAACGTCGACGACAATAAAACTGCTGCATCTTCCGTTTCCACTTTCACAACGACGTCAGCGGTTCCAGCAGGTCAACAAGTTAATGCTCAGAGAAAAATTCAAGAAGGGGTGAATGACGATGAATTAGATCCGAGCGAAAGCGAGGACGTTGCCAGTATCAGCGTTCAGGATCATCCTGAACAAATTTTACCGGTTGAAACAATCAATCTCGAGATTTCCACAATTGCTGATATGAGCAACGTGTACTTTGAAATTGCTACTATTAAATCACCGTATACTTTTCAGGTAAGAAATTATTTGTTTTTGCATGTACTGCCTCTTGCAATATATATAAAATATTCTCTTTTTATATATAAAATATTCGTTTCCTTCGATAACAGGTTGGAACATTGAAAAATACTCGCTACGTGACAGTAACTTCAACGATAAAAAAGTCGTTTCAAACGATAGATCCATCGAGCACGGTATCGCCATCGGAACCTCTGACCGAGAATCTTTTGGCAAATACCGCGGCAGCGTATGAAACGACACTGCCGTTAGATTCGGCGGTGGCAACTCTGCCAGTTATATCTTTAGAATCTGGCCAAGCGACTCCACCTTTGGAGACCTTAACCGAGACCTTCTCCACTACCCAAACTCTTCTCAAGACTCATCTGCTTCCAGTAATATACGGCGGTAACACGACCAAACTGACGCTCGTGCAAACGTACAACATCGCACGCGTGGTCACTGCTACGAAAACTTTGCCGCCGATGGACATATATCAGTTCATTCCCAGTAAAGCGTTAAACGAGTTCAACTCGAAGCTGGACGAAGCAGGTAGCGAACTTCATCTGGAGTTAGATGTCGGTGACGAAGACAGGGACGACGATGACATTCCCAAAAGAGTGGTGGCTCCTAACAGCGATACGGATTCCGACTTAGAGCCCTTCAAGTCCATTTCGTCCTCGAAGGTAAAATCAGAAACACCGAGCAGCAGTTCCATTGAACCACAACTGACGCCCGATCAGCTGGCTCTGTTGAAGTATTTCGGTCAGCAGCAGCCACAAGTGATCACCACTTCTCGGCCGGTTGTCGTTCTCGACACGCTCTACGAGTCTCATGTTATCCCAGTAGTGAACAACGGCAACACGATTTACTCGACGTTATCTAGGCCAGTCGGCACTGTGCCACGGACGTCTTATGAATACGGCACGTCCACAATTGCGCCGGTCCTGCCACCGCAATTACCGCCGCAGTTGCCACCGCAATTGCCGCCGCAATTGCCGCCGCAATTGCCGCCGCAATTGCCACTGTTTCCACAACAACCGCAATTCACAGTGACGAGCGCCCCTCTGGTCACGCAAACGCTCGCTACCGTGTCCGACTCGAAAATTTTGAAGCTGACATTCGGAGCGAAAACGGCGTACACCACGTTGTTCTCCAGCAGAGTGGTGCCAACCGAGATCACCACGTACGTTACGACCACCTTACCTGTACAACCGTCAGTCCCAGCCTTCCCAGGTTACTATCCTCCGCCTGTCGGCTATCCAGCTTTTCCCTTCGTAGGATAAGGCCTCGTCGATTTGCGCCAAGCGTGCAGAGTTGTTCCAAACGTATCGAGAGTCGAAGAATGTTATTTTCCAAGGAATACAATTCGCGAAAGACGAACAAAATGATACATTTGCATCGAATCAATCGGAAGACGCTAAAGAAAGTGATCGAAAGGCACAAGATGATGATGATGTTGATGATAGATTTGATAAGTAACATATAAATTGTTCAGAAACATACAAATAAATGAGAAATTACAATTATTGAAGGGTAAATAAGGAAAAATAAGGAATGTGATATTTTATCGAGAGAAGATCAATTTTTTAATACTCTAGTCTATCGAACAAAGAACAAAGTTCTATGAGTTTGATTGTGTTATTCGTAATATAATTTCTAATCTAATTAAATATTAGAAATTAGCTTAAATTAAAGTTATAATTGTGAATAAAGTATGTTGGCCATGTAAACATTCCTTATTTTCTCGTTTTACCCTTCAATGATCAAATCAAAGTTTGGAATGTACAATTCAGTTGATCAATTCCAATTTGTCTTTTTGCCGTCCAAACATTTGGTACCTTAGCATAATCTTATTTAAGGTATTTAAAATCTAGAATTTAGTATTAGTATGCAAGGTACAATCTATTACTCTAACTTTCGAGGAATAGAGTGTAAATGATAACACGAAATATAAAGCGAAAGTACATAAGTAGGTTGTGTTTCTCATCTTTAATCGGCACACGCGTTTGCCATTCTGGTATGCAATGTGTTAAAACTTGCTTTTTGTTCATGCATTACGAGTGACACGCATGTCACATTGTAACACATGAGCAATTGAATCAAACAAAAGTAGAACAAATGCCCTAAACTTTTCATTGCAAAAATTTCAATATTTGTCTTAATGTTGCTTATTATAAATTTAACACGAATAATGAGTGAAAAGCTACAATGAAAAGGTACAAGTAGAAAGCAATATTCTAAAGTCTTTTTTTTCTGAAGAAGAAGAATTTTTTATACAAGATCAAACATTTATCATTTTCATTTCGTTTACGTATAATTATATTTATCGTCATGTATGAATATCGTCAGAAACACAGAATCGTTTAACATTTCTATTTACTTAATTAATAACGATTTATTAATTGGTCGATGAAAAAGACACTGTATATAAGTTTATGATGACCACTCTATTGGTATATATACATTGAAAATTTTGTAAATAAAATATATGAAAATAAATATGAGTTTTTTAATTTTATTATAGAAAATTTAAGGACATAAATAAACCTAAGTTTTTATATTTAATTATTTTATTTTATTATTATACATAATTAAAAAATTGAATATTAACATATATAAAATATGTCGATTAAATCAAAATAAATTATATTTTTCATTTAGTTTAATTTAGTCGGAAATAATGGTAGAGAAATGAAACTGTCATTGTTCTATTCTTGCTCACATTGCTTGCCATATGTTTGCGTTGGATGTAAAGCAAGAAGAACCAAATAGCTCACAAAATGTCATAGTCTTTGATAAAATATGTATTTATAGAACATATGTATGTAAAACAATGTTGAAATGTTGTGTAAAACTAAGTATAAAAAATAATAAGTAGAACATCAACGTAACATGATTGACAAGAAGAATGGATCAAGTTTAGTACCATTCGTTTAGTATTCTGAAGTAAGCAATCTAAAAATACAAAACGTATGGAAATACGTAACGAAATTGAATTCTAAATTTAGAACGAGCATGTGGACTCAATTTTCTTAACCCTGTGATGTGAACACAGCAGTACAAAAATTCTTTTTCGACGAAGAATACATTCGATATACACTGAGAATACTCCATTTCATTTAAAAATATTTGCTCTATGTAAAGATTTAAAGAAACTGTTGTTGAATGTTTGTTAAAAAGAACACTACATATTAAATATTACGACTTACGAAGTAAATATTGTAATGCCACTTTAATAGTCTGCAAATGTTAATGCATACGCTGCACGATACATTTGATGTTTTGCATTTATATTTTTGTCAAAATAATGTATGAAGTTTCAACAGATTGTAATATTAAATATTAAATATTACAGTGTGTATTTTATTTTTAATAAAATTTTATACGTCTTTTCATACTACGAGTATTTTGCAAAGTTTTACTTTCAATTTTCTATAAATGCACAAACATCCGCAGTTTAGTAATTAAATATGTACATTATTATGGAACGCAGGAGGATATGCGATGAACAATTGGCATGGAAATTAATATAAATTAACGTTTGAATGTGACATATTGTTCTTCCTTCTTAATAGCTCGAATCAACGTTAAACTTAGAGCAGCTATTATTATCTGTAAAATTTGATTTACAAAGTACAGTAATTTATAAACATTTACTACTCATCTTTTTATAAGATATATTTGATGCCTTACATGGAGCATACATAGAGCCAATGATAAGCCAGCCAGCCAGCCGGATCTTCCCTCCAAAAACCATGAAATTTCTTCGACACATCCGTAGAAGAAGGCATTACCAGTAACCGTGTTCCTACATTCAGTAGGTAATGGTTTCCTCAAGGTTATATAATCCATTGGACCATCGGCACCGCAGCAACCGATCTATTTAAAAATTATTCGAATTACTTTAACGCTGGTTATTTTGAAACAACGTAAAAATGTACGTTTAAGTGTACGTTAATATGTACGTTTGTTAATACATAATATAATACATTATCTTACGCTTTCTTGAATTAATTGTAAAATATACGTTGCCCTTTCGTCGTGGTAGTTATTGATAAGGGAAGTCATGGATCGTCGTATAAGAGGCTGAATCTTACTGTCGTAGGTGGAATAATCGAGGAGAAGTGCTGTGCCAACGAGACCGAGAACGTAGGAAAATAATTGCAGTCCCACGTACTTGAAAAATCGAGACAATTTTGCTTAGAGTTCGTACATCTTTGTAACCGATACTCTTAATATATATATAAAATATATAAAATATTTAAAGTAAGTACTCTTAATATAAATATAAAATATTTTCGTCTTTATAAAAAAAACTTAACTTAAAGACGTATTCTGAACTTAGTTTAATGACCATGAAATAATAATATGAAATTGATTAATCAGACTAATATATCTGTGGCTTACAACATAGAGACCAAGAATATGTTCCATAAGAGCGACTCCACAGCCGATGAATGTGATAATTATGATAAATATCGAAGCCGCAAGTAAGATGTAAATGCCGATGTAAAATTCGTATATTTCGAGGAATTCAACCCATTCCTGAAAACCTGGATCCATCCTTAGCCACATGCATAATCCAAACATTGAGCTTCCAAGTAACTAAGATATACGCGTAATAATATTTTTCAAAATTATTTCAATAAACTATTAAATGTTAAATTTAAGCCAATATTTGCTATATTTTTTTTATATTTATTCTATATTTAATTTTCACTTAAACTTCTATACCTCGTTAAAAAAAATAAAATTAAAAAAATTATTACATGAGAAAGAAGAATATACGTAAGTTACATGTTCCATCAAATTTTTCATTTCTAACGTTTAGTTCTCAAGCCGTAACTGTCTCATATTCGTCACGCTGATAAACACAGATATGATTACTATGTCGTGATCTGACTCACATTGATTCAAATATAAGGAGGATGTGCCTCTATTGTAGTAAGAACCATTTCAAATTAAATTGCCTGTGCAAAGTTATTTACGTTAAGTATATAACGTTGTACATATTAATCAATCAATTGCACATGACAATTGTACATGACGAATTGATTATTGACGATAATGTAAAAAAAAAAAAAAAATAAACTTGATAGAAATTTCATAATTGAAAAAATTATTTTCAACGATATTCTTTCAAAATATAGTCGGTTATCAAAACTTTTGTTAGAAAGTTTTCATAAATGTCTTTTGACATTTGTAATTTAACTTTTATACGAATAAATCGATAACAAAGCGATTAATGTTATCGGTTAAATTAGATCTACGTTTAACTCTAAGTGCATGTATTTTTATACTTACCCATATGATGGCATTCAAGCAAAAAATCGTAAATTTTATACACTGAATTCGTTGCTCTAATTGGGGCCCGGAAGTTTTCGCAACCATCGTTCCACAGTTACTTTTGACACTCGTATATTTCGAACAAATTATTATTAATGAAAAAGCACGTTCTTTCTGCAGAAATCGTTTTAAAAATTAACAAAACGCGGTATGAATCGTAACATAAGTGATATGAACGTATACGGCAATGTATAACTGATTCTTCTGGCTAGTATTCTCTTTATCATCAACAAATATAAGATAACTGGATAAGCGTACCCTAGATAAAAAGAATCGTTGCAGGTGAATCATTCATTACAGAAAATTATCATTAAAGTGGCCGGTTTTGAAAAAGGCATAAATATTCGTTTCTCTTCCACGTTCATGTTGCACATATGCATACTTGGAAATGTGTAACAAAAATTGTTATTACATTATAGGTATGTAAAATTTTACAATAATAATAATTTCGACTACAAATAATAGACAATATATATAGATAAAAATCTTTTCATAGCGAATAAATGAAACTATTATACAACTTGAGAGGTTCACGAGAAATATCGTTATAGACGTTGGATCTAAAATTAGATGTAGTGTTCTCATTGTATACACACAGAGAATTCATACCTCCCTTTAAAACTGTGCGGACGACAATGAATGTTTTAATTGGATAGTGAATTACGCACATGCTGAGTTGTCAAAAATCAAGTAGTTGAATTCACAACTTCTGATGAGGCAATTAATACTATAACAATAAATGTACATGCTTATTATTTATTAATGTCAAATATAATGAAATAGAACGTAGATATTAAGCCTCATTTAACTGAAGTTAATTGTCTTGATCACATAACATTTTCTTCTTTTAATATATTATAGTTGATACAGTGCCTTGTATTCGTAGCGTAATTAATATTCACTAATCTCTTAAACGGAAATGATGTTCAATAAAAATCTCTTGTATAATTTATTTCTAACGAATGTGTTCAAATTTTAATACGAAAAATTTTAAAATATCATCCAAATTATTCTAATACAATATATTATTTGGATTAAATAAAGTTTTATCTTGTACATTTATCGATAACTACATAGGTCAGTCACATGTAATCATACGCATTAATAGTATTTAACTAGTGTATATGCAATTCGGTCATGATAATTCGTGATATGGAGCATTCCAGCTCAACATCAGAAATGGTTTCTGAAACGAATATGTATGTACTTAGAAAGTGGGGATGTAGCATCAAGTTTTACTGCTGTGGAAGTTCGACTAAGTAAGCCGAACTAAAGCTAAGGAAGCTACTGTTGCTTCTGACGTTTAAAATCCTAATAGTTTCATTGATTTGCCAACTTTGGATAATCGTCAATTTTTTTTTCCCTTGTATTTAAACGAGTTATGCAAGAATTCATGCTTCTCCAAATTTTGATTGGTTTTTCTGTTTTGGCGACGGCAATTCCGAAGCCGGAAAATGAATATCCATCAGGAGTACTTAACAAGGTTTGTCTATTAAATGATTTAGATATGCGTACAACAAGAAACATTCATTTTCAGTTGTTTAAAAATAAAAACAATTTATTTCGTAAACAAATCTATTGTCTATATATTTGATACATAACCTTGTGGAATATGTTCAAATGTCCTTTTTCATTTTTCAAATAAATAACGTTTATTATTATTATTAAACATATATTTTTAATTCATAATATTTGTTTCAGGAACCAAGCAATGAAGAACATTACATCAATTCTCAACATAATTCTGCCTATGACCATGAAGCTTTCCTAGGTGAAGAAGCAAAAACTTTTGACCAGCTTACACCCGAAGAAAGTACAAGGAAATTAGGAATGATAGTTGATAAAATAGATAAAGATAAAGATGGTTATGTTACTGGAGAAGAGCTGAAAGACTGGATATTATATACGCAAAAACGTTATGTACGAGATGATGTTGAACGTCAATGGAAATCTCATAATCCAGAGGAGAAAGAGAAACTTCCATGGACAAAATACTCAGCAATGGTTTTTGGAGATATAGATAAACAGGAAGCAGAGAACTATGAAAAATCTAAAGACAATACTTTCTCATATATTGCTATGCTTAAGAAAGAACGTAGACGTTGGCAAGCTGCAGATTTAGATGGTGATGATGCACTTACAAAAGAAGAATTTGCTGTTTTTCTTCACGCAGAGGAGGCAGATCATATGAAGGATATTATAGTATTAGAAGCTATAGAAGATATTGATCAAGATGGAGATGGCAAAATATCTCTTTCAGAATTTATTGGTATATATTTCACTTTTCTTTCTTGCGCTTGATTTGTACATACAATAAAAAAAATTTTTATGTTCACCCTGTAGGTGATATGTATGATGGTGTTGAAGGTGAAGAAGAACCAGAATGGATAAAAAATGAAAAGGAACAATTTTCTATGTATCGAGATAAAGATGGTGATGGTTTTCTAGACTTTGAAGAGGTGATATATATTTTTATATGAAACATATGATCGTATTAGAATAATAAATTTCAGTTAATCAAATATTTTAATTTAGGTCAGAACTTGGATTGTTCCAGTTGACTTTGATCATGCAGAAGCAGAATCTCGACATCTCATATTTGAAGCAGATACAGATGCAGACCAAAAACTTACTAAAGATGAAATCTTGGAAAAATATGATATTTTTGTTGGTTCTCAAGCAACTGATTTCGGTGAAGCATTAGGCAGACATGATGAATTTTAATAAAATTTCATATACAATTTTTAAATAATACTCTTATAAACGAATGAAAGGCAACAAGGAACATCAAGAAATGTATGAAGCATTTACTATAAATATTTATTTTTACTACTAGAATAAGAATTTTTTTATAACGGCTAATTTTTACTTATCCCGTTTCTTTTAATATTGTAAACTAAAAATCATTAGATTCTTCGAAAGTGTAAATATATATATACATATTAGTCATTGTAATAAATTACAAATATTATTTCACTTAATAAAATATACTTTGTACATTGTATATATCTAATGCTTGTGATAATTATTTCTTTATTCTTTATATACAAATAAAACTAACTTTGACCTGTATATCTAGTTTAATATGAGATTGGACAATAGGAGCAATATCTGATAATGATCATGATAACGATTATCTTCATCAGATAGGTTTTATAAAATATTGAAAATGATCAGTAGAATGAAGTGGTCCGAGTAAAACATTAAATGAATCAAAATGAAGGAAATTAATTTATGTGTGTTTTTAATTATCTGTGGAGGATCTTTAGTATTGAGTAATTACATTTGACATTAAAATTTTGCAAATATAAAAAAGAATAATAAAATTACATTTATGATTTATTTTGTAGTTAAGGCAGATGAAACAATTAGATGTTACAATTTCACTTGGGTAGCACCAGTGTTAAGGCATAAAAATTGTTCTACAGTCAAAAATGCTCCTTGTATTGAACCTTTTCTTCCCACAGGTAAAAGTTGCTTGCTTTTGCAGTTGTCTTCTATATAATAATATGGTAATATATTCATGTATTTTTACTTATACTTAAATAGAAAAATTATAATAATTGTGACATTTATTGTAATATTTATATTTTTGTAGTATATTCAAAGTCATAATTTCTGTCTGCATTTCAGATGAACCACCAAGTCTAGTTGATTATGAAGAATATTGGAATTCAAAAAAATACTTATGTTCTGCTGCAACTGGTGATGTTTGTATAAAGTATACTTTTAGTTATAATAATGACAGTAAGTATATCACATTATACAAACTCATACTAAAAAATATAAAATGGATATTGTAAAATTAAAATAATTGCAGTTGTTAATACATCACTGTTTTGCGGGAAAGCAATAGAAGATAAAATAATACCTATTACATCAGGATGTTATGAACAACATGTAAGTATTTACAATTATTTAAAATTAATAACTTAAATATTTAAATTGTATTTGTGGAAGACAAAGAAAATTAATGATTTTGTACTTAAAAGTACAAATATTAATTGACGTTGAACGCATTTAATTCATGTTAGAAAAATTATTTAATTTTTAATTATTGGAAAGTAGAATTGCCTTTTTTTTTGCAGCAGATTCTTCAATTTCTGTATTCACTACTTAATTTTATATATCATTAATTTTTGTTCTTACATTTTTATAAATCTTATATATTGTGAATATTTCTCTAGGTTGACGGTTACGTACTAGAAATGTGTGCTTGTGAATCTAGAAAAGGAAAGAAACCTTGTAATATATCAATAAAAGTACAACACAACATTGTTTTAGTGATTACAATGTTATTAGTTATATTTTGGGCTTGACTTGATTGTTCAAATTATCATAAGTGTATTCGATGTCGAATGTTTTTATCGTATGTGAATATACATGTATCATCTATATTTATTTATTTTACGTATTGTAGCAACGTATTATGTACAATGCTTATGCTATTATATTATTTGTAATATATTTTTAAATAAATATAGAAACAAAGGTATTAATGAAGTTCAATTTTTCTTAATTTAGAAAAGAAAATGTTTTAATCTATCCGTTACAAAGTAAACGAACTGTAATAAAATAACGGATATTTACGATCATGAATATATGCAAATCAAAAATTAAAAAAATAACATCATAAATTCGGAAAAATTAAAGGAAACTTGACAATAAATGTTAGTATATTATTCTTTAATAAAAGTCGTGGGAGACAACGTTAATAATATCAGTATATATTTTAAATTAAATTTAACACTTTTAGCAGTGAATTATCAAATAAACTATGTAGCAATGTTAGAAACAATTTTTCTAGTAAAAAGGCGCAACGTGTTGTTAATCTTACAAGAATTTAAATGATACTGTTCATTTTATTTTGCAAGGCGTGTAAAAAAAACATATGATATAAAAAAATGAGAATTTTTTAATATGAATTATTTTAAGATTCTATATGTCGAAGCCATAACGGTTCGGTAATTGGACATATCCGTTTATCTAGGAACTTTTCGCAACAGTATTATATACATACGTGGTTGTATGTATACAGAAAGGAAACTATTTATGTGATCCGTTTATGAATCTGCTGGTAGTGCAGACTACGAACAAATACAGTGACTGATTTTGTATTAACCGCATGATATATGCTTTAAAATTGTATATATCACTTGAATATAATGTTTTCTTTGCAATATGTTTAGAAACCGTTTATTTTAAGTATAATGTAAACGGAGATTTGGAAGTGATACACTTGCCGACAAATGTAAGCATTGCATCCTTATTCCTAACTTTACAAAGAAACATTTGTTTTAGGTTATTAAACTATCTTTAAGATTATTTTCTATATCAATTGTAATGTTAATAGATTTATTTCTATCAATGTTTTTGTTCTGTTATATAGATTTTTCTTGTATTTCTTTTACGTACAATCTATAAACAGTTTTAAGTTATCCAGTTTTTCTCTTTTTTTTCAAAGAACGTGAATTCAATATTTATCACAGAATAATTTGTTTTTGGTAGTACAAAATAGATTTGTGTTCGATGAAATAATTTTTGGTACAGAACTTCATCTTTTATCGTATAATTAAATACAAATATCAATGCATGTGATTTTAATAATACTTGTTTTTTTTTCTTTCAAAGAAACACCACAATATGGCAGAGCAACAGCAGTCACCTTCTGGATTTAAACGTATGTCCTTAGACAAAATTATTGAAGCTATGACTTCAGATTTAGAAAGTTCTAATGGTCATTACGTCCAATTCGGCGTAAATCCACAACAAGCTACATCTCATAATTGGGGAAATTATTCTTCAAATCAAACAAGACATTATATTGCTAGTCAATCTTCTCATTCTAATCCACCCACGATGCAATCTATACCTCCAATGGGTGCTCCACTTTATATGCAAGATATGTCAAACTTCGATTCTCCGGCAGATTCGATCTATTTTCCATCTCAAGCAGTAAATCATTTAGGTATAAATGAAAATAATGATTTAATTGGAACTATCGATGTTGGAGGAGGCAATTACATTAATGTCATTTACGGAAATGCCTCACAAATTATGGCAGAACAGTGCCAACTTTCAAACATGACATCTTACAGAAATCAAAATATGATTGATCGAGAATACGGTCTCTTTAACGATAGACACATGAATGTGCCATCTGAATTGCCAACCCAAAATTTCAATGGAAAACAATTAATTGAGAATTTAGTTGGTAATTGGGTACCAAACCAATCTGGCACATATAGTCCCTTTGGTGGTTCTCCAAATGTAACTCCAGTACTACAGCCAAATATAGATATTAGAGATTCTGAAGAACTACCTAGAAATTCAACTGATTCTCAGCACAAGAAACCTCGTGTGGTAGCAGAAGTGAAACCTATGCGACCTTCTTATTCTGATGTTCTAACAAAGTCTGCTCCAACACCCCCATCTCCTTTAACAGTTCAATCTATAAAACCCAAAACAGAATCTGTAAACAAGAAGGTTTCTAATAAAAATTCAAAGAATAAATCTAAATCTTCGACATTAAAGAGACAAAATTCGTCTGGAAGTGATGATCATAATTCTCCAAAAATGCAAATACCACGGAAAGTACTAGAAAAAAATAATTCAAATCTCCCAAGGCGTTGGGTATCATTAGACAATCTTGGTTCACCAACTGAAGCTCACGAAATAAATAGTTTTGATAGAGCAAATCAATTTGAAAAGAAAAAAGTTTCTAAAATACCTAAGAAAACAGAAAAAGGAGAAACGCTTAATAATTCAAAAGTTCAAAATAACAATCCCAAATCTTCTGGGAATATTCCTAAACGTCCCATACAAATAAATAATAATTTAAATATAATAAACACTTCCAGTCAAACCATCTCTCCTGAAAAACTAGAGAAAAATCAACAGGTTGTGAACAAAATGAATAAAGAAGAAAAGAAGGTAACAAAAGAAAAGAATTCTAAACGGTTTCAGACTGAGAAAACACAACAGATTAAAAAAGCTCAAAGAAATCGAAAAAGAGAAAATAGGGAATCACCAGTCAAAGATTTATATAAAAATTTAAATAAATATGCCAGCCACTGGATTAAAATAGGTTTAAAGATATTTCATTGGTTGCTACACTTAGTATCTGATGTAGTTAGCATGAGTGCTAATCTTATGATTCTTCTGTAAGTAATTCTTAGTGTTAAAAATATTTTGATTTAATTTTGTGTTATACTATTTTAATATGTTTTATGTTATAATGTAAATAATTAGATTTATATTTACATTTCAGTGGAAAATGTGGATGGTATCATACCATACTATATTTAAAATACTCGTGGGTTTATATGGCTATGACATTTTCAAAAGTTCGTATTTTGAATACTATTGGCAAACAATTGGATCATTGGTTTGGTAATAGTAAATTTGCATTCTGGCGTAAAATAAAAACTAAAAATGAAGAAAAAGAAGAAAATAGTAATTGGATACATGGTGGTCTTGAAGCCAATATTGCATTACCTAGTACTGGTGAAGAAGCTATGAAAAGATTATTAGCTTGCAAAGGAAAGGATCCTTACAGTATACTTGGCGTTACACCAACATGTTCAGATGATGATATAAAAAAGTACTATAAGAGACAAGCTTTCTTAGTTCACCCAGATAAAAATAATCAACCTGGTGCAGAAGAAGCATTCAAAATACTTGTTCACGCATTTGATATAATTGGTGAACCGGTATTGCTTTTTTTTTACATTTATTAATTTAAAAAAAATTTATATTTTTCATGTATAATTTATATTTTTTATTATGTTATAACTATACTCTATTCTTAATATTTTAGGAACGTAGACAAGCATTTGATCAAACTAGACAAGTCGAAGCAGCTTGGGGTGTATTGAGTGATTTACTCTCTCAACTTCATAGAAAAATGGAACAAGCAGCAAATACAATAAGATGTACAAATTGTGGTTTAAGGCATAAAAGAATTCCAACACAGCGTCCTTGTTATGCGGCACGATTTTGTGCTCAATGTAAAATACGTCACAGTGCAAAAGAAGTAATTGTCAAAATGCTATATGGAAGTAAATATGTTGTACTCTGTTCTTAAATTAATCTTTTTTTTTTCAATTTGATTAGGGAGACATTTGGGCAGAGTCTCGTTTAATGGGTTTTCTTTGGCATTATTACGCTTGTATGGAAGGAGCAGTATATGATGTTACAGATTGGGCAGCTTGTCAAGCTGGTAATTTAAAACACCTAAGAGCAAATACACATAGTGTTCAATATAGAATTGTATTAGGTCAACGACCACCGTCACAAACGCCCAATAATGGCAAAAGACGTCAACAAATAGATCCAAATACCAGGTACTGATATTTTATTATATTCATGAATATTTTGTTTTCGATACTATATAACTCTATAAATAATTGAATAGTGAAGCAGATTTTGAAGACTTTTTAAATAATTTATACAATCACAATAAGACCGGAAATTCAAACTCACCAGATCAAAGTTCTTTTGGAGGTGATTGTAAACGCCGTAAAACTAAACGCAAGAAGTAAAAAGTATGGCAAGTTACTTCCTAATTTTTAGCATCCATTATGTATAATTATACAGTAATATACATAGTATCCTAATGAATTCTTATACATTCTTTCCTTCATACAAATATAAATAATATTCATTAATTCTAGCACAATATTGAAATCATATTAGGAGGAATTTTAAAAAGTATATTTATGTAATTTTGGTCACCAAAAATATTTTTTTCATTTTTATTATAACGAAAGTTTATTTTTAAAAACATATTTATTTATATAAAAATATTGCAAAAGTACAGTTTATTTAATAACATGGTGACGAATATTTATTTAACCATAGAAAACTTTGTTAAAAAATTTTAATTGTTGATTTATCTATAAAATTTACTTGTACTATTCTAGATTCAAGAAATACGCGATCCTAATATATTTCGAAATACATACAATTACAATCGTACTAAAATATAGTATGTATTATATTAAAATATTCATATTTAAATATTTTATTAATATCAATAATTAAAATTTGAAAAATAAGGATTAATTTTTAATCCATACAAAATGAAAATCCTTAAAATCATTTTTACGTTACATTTATAAATACTAAATTTTAGTATACTAAAATAATACTAATTGTAGACTAAATTATGACGAACAAAAGTTATACAAAATAATAGTTATCAGCATATAAATGATCCTTCAATTTAATCCAAATACAATAATACAATACTCAAATATTAATATTACATAGCATTTTAATATATAGTGTAAAGTATAGTTACAGTAAGTTTAGCAATTTTTTCTGAATTTAACAAAACTGAAAGCAATGGAAGGAATTAAATCGCTTCAAATAATGTCTATAAGCTAATATCTATGAAATGTAATAAGCATGTATTATAAACACGAAATAATTTTTTATTATAAATTCAGCAAATTTTTATACGTCCTAAATTTTATTGTTTTTTTAGTTACAATTAAAACAATAGCTCGCACGTGTTTGCAATACTAAGATGTTTCATAATGTTCATATCAAAATTTATATAATTTTAGTTGCAAAAATAGTTTTAAATTTCCTTAGATAATGTAAAAAAAATTCAATCAAATAATTGAGTTACATTAGTATTGTCTAAAGCTAAAAATTTTCGTAAAAAAAACGTAAAAACTTTTATAATAGACCTTTACAGAGCAAACATTTCATATTTAGGGCCACCGTATGAATTGATTAAGTATTTGTATGAATATTACAAAATATTATGAAACTAAATTATTTAAATGTTTTGTCGTTTTTAAAATTATAACAGAAAATAGTCCACGAAAAAAATTTACAAATTAATGGATCATTCTGATTATTTAATTTCAAAATATTTCAAATAATATGATGAAATAACTAGGAATGGTTCAACTCATAAATTATAATTAAATATGTGTAAGCAATATGCTTATTTTGTTATATGTATTATTGAATATAATAATAAAACATAGTTGCATATTTTATTAGCAATGCATATGTTCAAAATAATGAATGTTGATATAAATTAATAAATTTTGTTAGTTATTATTTATTAAATCTTTTATATACATTATCAAATATTGGATAAAATATTCTGTAAATTGTATTTTTTTTAAATATTTAAAAATTACTTCTAACAGAACAAAAATTTATATTTTTCAAATTTTTATGTTTATAAGTTTTAATGAAAACGATTCATAAAATGAAATATAAATATCATTTACTCCTATAATTTCTACTTTCTTTTTTTATTTATATAATTCTATCAAATTTTAATTATTATATAAGTAAATATTTTTTGTAACAATAAAATACATAAAATATTTCACTATTAATATAATTTTTTAAATAAAAATTAAAAATTTTAATTTGAAAATTTAACCGTACTAATTAAAATATTTTAAAGAAATCAGAATGGACATTCTAAAATATCATTTTTTACTTTTTTTTATATTCTGTAATAATTTATAAACACAAGTGCAATTCTAAAGTAATAATTAAAAAATAATTTTGAAAAATTTTGTCAATTCTTCCGTTCATTTTCTTTATTTTATGAGATATATTTATTTTTATTTTGTTAATAAGATCATAGGTTCTTGTCTTCTGACGCTAAATATGTATTTGCAAATTATAATATTTCATATTATTTATTTTAAGTCATTATAATTAATAAATAAAAACTAAATAATTGGCATATGTAAAATAAGACTGATTTTTTTTCTCTATGTTACTCATAAGTTATGTATTAGGTAGAAATTTTTAAAAATACTCTTCTCCACATGTATAATATTCTTTAACATTTCAAATAAGGAATGTTGAAGCATTTATTAGCTGTACTACAATTAAATTGAAAATTTAAAATAATTATGATGTACATATTTCACTCTTACATTATTTGTAATACAAAATGTATTATAAATAACCAGAAATATCTTAAAAAATAATGTTAAAATACACGAAAAAAATATATTGATGTGTATGTTAGTAAGAGTTTTATTTATATATTTTATTTGTATAATAATGAAATTATGCAGTTCTTTGTACATGCAGATGAAATTATATGACTGTATTAAGTGAGTTTTACAATAAAAATACATGTTAAATATGGAGCATATAAATTTTAGTATAAATATAACAATATATTATTGATCATTACCTTTCTCTTATCTACTTATTCTTCGTATTCTTTTTGTTATGAAAAGTAAATAAGTATATCATTTACTTTCAGTTTTGTATCCTCTTTTTAAATATTTTAGTTTCTTTCGACTACGTATTAAACTTAATTCATATATTTAAAAATACTGTTATTTTTATTTTACTTAAACATTTTACATTATAAAACATATCATTGTACATTTATTCTTCATTCATTGGTCTTATAAATATTTGTATTAAGTATAGAAATATGAAAATTGAAATTTTATATATGAATATAATTTTATTTAATATAGTAATGAAATTTTGTTAACAACGTACAAAAATAACGTCATTATACTTATATATATTTATTAAATCTTAATCTAGCATTCCTTCTAAAAATGCAAGAGCATCAACATTATTAATTGCACTTTCTACATCTCTCTTTTGTATTGTCTTTTTTTTCATCTGTGCTGTATATTTATATGATTCTTTAACAAGAGAATCAATAAAAAGTTCCTGTAATAAAACGTTAAAATTTAATGATAAAAATACAAAACGTTATAAAAATTATTTTATCATAATTGAAGTGTTTTAATTTAATTAAAATAAAGTAATAATTTAATATACACGATAGATCTTAATACAAATTACAATTTCCATATATTACGTTTACCTAATCATCATTTAATTATTAGAAAAATAAGGAATATAAATGAGATGTAAGCTCAAGAATAACTATAGTACAATTGATAAACACAAGTTGACTGATTACAAGCTTCTAAACATTTTGAAATTATTTTAACGTAAAAATATTATTATGCAATACCATTTGATTCATAAATAAATGAAATATAACTTTACAATTACCGTAGATTTCGTAATTAGGAAAACGGCTTCTTGGTTAACCATAGTCACTTCAGGATCCAACTTTATAATTGTTTTTATTCTACCTAACGGCAATTTTACTAACTTTTCCTTTTGTTCTTCGTCAATACGAGCATTATTTTCAACTTCTTGAAAATCCTGAGGATTTTCTTTGTCACTTACACTTCCTTCTTCTTCAAAATTTGCCATGTTACACGTACGTATATATATATTGATTTGCACAATGATGTGATAAAATTTCGTTGTATTTCGATTATTTCGTATTTATCATATATTGTCAGAAACGCTAATTTTTCATTTTTTTTTCAAACTTGGTCTTCAACATTTTTATGTATTTATCCTTGGGTCTTCAATGTTAAAAAATTTAAAATAATGAATATACATTTTTGCAACGTCTTTAAATATGATACTTCAACTGTAGTTTCTAAATTCTTATGGCTTACGAGATAATATATATCAATTCATATAAATATTTTTAAAGAAATTATATGTAATTAACTACAGTTAAATAATACGATAAAATCGAAAATTTTTGATCTAATAGTTCGGATAGTTAGCTTTACTTTTCATTATTAATTGTTACTGTATTTAATGTAATATGTTACTGAAATCTTTTATTTTATTATTGAAAGTAAATTAATTCAAATACACGTATAATTTCGTATTACGCGTTATTTAACGTTTGGCGGGTTGTTTTGGTAGTCTAGTAATAACAGATGTGACTTCCTAATGGTGGAATTCTACATTTTCATTGTTCAATATTAAACTGAAAAGAATAATATTTTCTTCCGTGTGATTTCATTTTATTGAATTTCAATGTATAACATACGCGAATGCGAAACAAATAATTGAAAAATGTATTCTGTTAAATTTTCGTCAACATCTGTTCTATTTCGGAGGACATAGTTACCAATCTAAAACATTTTAATACAACGGCAAATGCCTTTTCAATTTCCACATGGACATCGGGCTTTTATTTACGACTGATAATTTGACAGTCGTTTCAAAATTGATGAAAACTTCTTGAAATATGGAAGAGAAATCTTGCAAAGAGCAATTAACAGAAAATACAGGTTCTTAAATATATATTACAATCCGAAAGAACGAATATATAACTTATCATATTTATTTTATTACAGATATCAACCAAGATGAGTTGATTCTTCAACAACAAAGACGAATCGAAATGGAGGTTAATATACGTTATTGTTACTATATAAGTTGATCTTTTTTTCTTGATTTTCTAACAATTATTGCTAATTTTTTTTTGTTTATAAAAGAGTTACATATTTTGTTTACCGTTTTTGAGAATTGTCATTAATTGTCCACGCGTATTTTTTGCCTTTGGTTTTAATAAACATTTTGTTTACTAGATTGTTCTACTATAAATTGTAAATCAAGTGTTAAATATTGTAGATAGTTTGTATATAGACAGTATAATTTAATATTTGTAGTCTGCATCTCTTTATTTTATATTTATATCTAAAATGTGAAATAAAAATTATTATCTTCCAGATTTCTGAATCTATTGCTTTGGTTGGAGAGAAAGAATCTATAAAAAGTTTGGAACGTGAATATTCTGAAGATGAAATATACCTTTCAAAAGCTAAAGCATTAGGTCAAAAATACTCGTATATTAGGAGAACTAGACCAGATGGAAATTGCTTTTTTAGAGCCTTTAGTTATGCATATCTTGAAAAGTTAATTGGAAATAAAGAAGAGTATGAGAAATTTCGGGAACTTGCATTAAAGAGTAAAGATAGTTTGGTAGCATTAGGTTTTCCTCAGTTTACAGTTGAAGATTTCCACGATACAGTAAATATATTTCATTATAAATCGTATACCGATAAATTTATATATTTTTTTTAATTGTTCTGAATATATAAAAAAAATATTTCCTTTTTTTGTATTACAGTTTATGGATGTAATTGATAAAGTAGGAGAAGATACAGAGTCGAGCTATATTGAATTACATAAACTTTTCAATGAACAAGGATGTTCTGATTATGTTGTTGTATATCTTAGATTAATTACTTCTGGTCAATTACGGCGTGAAGCTGATTTTTATCAGCATTTTATTGAAGGAGAACGTACTGTTTCAGAATTCTGCCGTCAAGTAAGTATTGATACTATGTCATGTCATTATTTACAATTAATATTTTATTATTGATTTATTAGTGTTTTATGATATATGCAAAATAATACAAATTTTATGATATATGCAAAAACTCTAAAAAATGAGTTATTTGTTAGGATGAGAAAATATATAAGATGATTTAAAAAATCATGGTACAAAAAGAAGCAATTTTTAAAGTAAAAATGAAAGGGGAATGAAGCAGATTAAAAAATGTAGGTATATTTAACGAAGTTTCAAATTTGATTTTACATAAGAAATCACTTTCTGTATAAATGTACCACGATTTCGCAATCACCTTGTATAGCATATATATTTTTGTTATATGAAATGTATTTTTATAATCAATATTAATTAAATGATTAAAATTGTTTATTTTTATAGGAGGTGGAACCAATGTACAAAGAATCTGATCACATTCACATTATAGCTATGAGTACTGCTTTAGGAACTGGAATACGTGTCCGTTATATGGATAGAGGCGCTGGGACTGAAGTAACTGCACATGATTTTCCTGAAGGTGCTACCCCAGCTGTTCATTTACTGTATCGTCCTGGTCATTATGATATTCTATATCCTTGATAAATCATGTATTAAACTGGCATACAACTTTTTAAAAAATCACATGACAAAGATTAATTATTTAGCAAATTATATCTTGTGTACGTAATCAAAACTCATAAAATTCTTGTTTGGTTAAATGTAACGTTATAATTGTAAGTAATTAATTTAAGTCTTATAGAGTATTCAATAAAATTATGAAATTTTATGTAAAATAACTGTGTTTTTTTAACAAGTGCTCATTAACTTCAATCATAACAACGAATTTAACATAATTTTTTTAGCATATTATTAATATGAATTATATTAATAAATCCTGTATTCTTAACTTTTTTACTCTCAGTGTTGATTTACCAGCCTTAGATGTTTATGTAAAAACTGCCATAAATATTTCAGATATGTTTGCTTATGTTCTTTATAAAATTCATAAAAACGTACATATTAAATTGATTCTGGTATTCGCATGTACCTCGCATTTTCGGAAACAAAAACAGGGTTAAATTTTAAAACAGGTGCAACAAATTATTAGATTGTAAGGATGGTACATTAATATAAAACATTTTTACAACGTGTATTTTAAATCACTAGAGACATATTTTGAACATAGTATAGATTGTAACAACAATATGAAGAATATAATAGTGAATATTTTTTCCAATTCGCTGTGCAATTAAATAACATTTGTAAAATTTCGTACATAAATTCAACAAACTTTACGATTTAAAGAAATTATACAGTTAATCAATAATAACATAATATAAAAGTACAAAATACATAAAAAATTATATATTATAAATAAAAATGAGTATTTATTATAATTTATCTTTGCATAGCGCGTACTTGTTCGGTAACTTCTTCCAAAGTTATAAAACTTCGGTTAATAGATTCCATTTGATATTCTAAATGACTAGTTATGAGAGCAGCTTTCTTCAAATTAGCTTCTGCGGTTTCTAGACTGTGCTCCTGTTGTGCAAAATTTTTTGCACTATGCATTAATATCTACAAATATTAGCAGTATTAACATTACAAAATATACTAGAATTACATGGAATATATGAGTAAAATATAATACATAGATAAATGTAGATTGAAATTTTACCTCACTGCTTTTTGAACCTCTTTGTATTTGTCTTGCGAGAGATGCAATATTGTTTACATTAACTTGTACTCTATCAGCTAATCTCATTTTCGATTCAACAAATAAGCTTCGAGCACTTGTACTTGAAGCTGAGGCCATAGTGTTTAGATTGTTACAACTATTAAAAAAATATTTTCAAGTTCTTCTATAATAATCTGTAATCATTAATATAGTTAATAATAACAAATAACAGGTATATTGCTTCAAAATTGAAACTATATTTAAAGAATTAACTTTAAAATTAAGTAAAAAGATTAATCATATTACAGAAAATAATAATATTGACAATATGTTAAAAATTTTTATTTGATATGTTGTAATAATTTAAATGTTTTTTATTATAAATTTATTTTTATTACATTTTGAGATATGTACATATATATTATTTAAGAGAAATCGAATATATTATTAATTGTGAGAAATCGATTATATTTAATAATTTATAGTATTATAAAATTGCTTTAAACAATACAAGTATAAAAAATATATCAAGTACCTTTGTAATATTAAATTTGGATATATAATTTTAAGCATCACAACTTTTTTTTAATTAAAAATTGCAGATTATATGTTCGTCACTTTTTAACAAATAGTAAACAAAATGATGATTCAATCAGCTGATACGTACTTATATGTCTACTTATTATATACCTAGGTACAGTTTTTTCAGATGCTTTTTCAGTTTGAGATAACCTCAAACTTTACAAAATATGAAAACACGTGATCCACTGAAAATCAGTTGTGTATAAATACATATAGTATGTTTTTAAGAAACTAGAGTGATAGAAGAAATCAGTACATATTCTTCATGTATTTTCTCAATGTTAATAAAAAGATACTGTAACGTATATAACGTCACGTATTATTCACGTATTCTTCTAATTATTATTACAATTAAGAAATTTAATCTTTTCTTGTGATCAAAATAAAAGTTGCAGAAATGAATGATTATGACGATGTTAGTTTACTCGCGCAACAAATTAGAGAAACAAATAAACTTTCCGACGAAGATAGACAGGTAACATATTTAGTAATAATTATATCAAACAAGAATTATTACATAATTTTTTTATTATAGCTTTTAAAAGCTTTATATGTAAAATTAAAAAATTCTCCATTACCACAACATGAAATTGAAACCCGTGCTGGATCTCGCCCTCCAACATGCGAGGAAATGAAAAAATTTGAAGAAATAACATCTGTTAAGAAAGGATGTTACAACTCATCAGAGGATGAAATAATTGCCCATAATTGGAAAGAATTTTGTATGGTCTGTTTATTTAAAATATTTTTTATATAGTTAAATACTTTATTGCTGAAAAACTTTCTTTCATAATCATTGAAATTGTCTTATTATTCCAATACAGTTGCATAACTGGAATCCTATAAAAGTTGAACCATTTTTACTTCTAAGAGAGGGAAATGAAACATATATTCGCGGCAAGAAGCAAAGAAAAAGATTTGTTCAGTTTTTAGCAGATGGTTTGCCAAACAGGACTTTATACAGTGTATATCATAGGTTTAGAAATTTGTATGCAGATCGTTTCCAAAGAAGGTAATATTTTTCTAAATTCTGCTTCATTCGTGCAGTATTCATACTCTACTAAATATTAAGAATAATGATGTTCAAAAATTTATTTTATCTATTCAGTATTTTTATTTGTAACTATTTAATTATGTGTTTAATTGATTAATTAATGTTTAATGCATAAAGGTTTCATCCAGACGAAGATAAAATGATCTTGGATCACCTAGAGCATAATGCGAATCTTGATCAAAAGCGGAAATATACAGACTTAGCGAAGGTTTTAAAACGAACTCGAATTTCTATTTGGCGTCGTTATAAATTACTCAAGAAAAAACGTCTGGAAAGTAAAAACTTGTATTAGCTTTTCATGATGATTGTATGTTTCCTAGGCGAATGTCAGATGTGTTTGAAAACAGTTTCATGCTACTTATTTTAACATCATCAATGTTCAAATAAGTTATCAATTACAGATTTTCATTCTAATGTTTCTAATTTAGCAATATTTAAAGATCGAAATTCTGCTACAAATCGGCGTGGACATGATATTTGTCTTGAGGGTTAATATATTGCTTTGAAAATTTTATTTATTTTCTATATTTGCATATTTAAATTCGTTCAAACATCATACTTCATTGGTACACACTTTGTTATATATCAATATTATGAAAAGATTATACAATAATCAAAACAAAATTCGTTTAAATTTGATGGAATTTGATGGATACTTTAAAGTTTATTGTTTTAATCAATATGAATATTTAAATTAATTTAGTATACTTTCAAAAAAAAATATTTTGTATGTAAACAAAGAAATGAAATTAGTTGTAACTAATATTTTTACTTACAAGATAACATAATAGACTTATTAAAAGAAATGAATAATTTGAAATTTGAATTATTTATATGTCTTGATGGCACAATATATTATTATTTGTATATTTGAAATGTGATAATTGTGAGCTTTATAAATACATGAAATAAATTTTAAAAAAGCTTGATAATTATTGTATAACTTACAATTAATTTTACATAAACTATATGGTTTAAATACAATACAATACATATATAAAGGTTTATAATGTATATGTAATGTATAAAAAATTAATTGTATTCAATAAAAATAATAGTTGTATTTAGTGAAATTTTGTATTATTATTATCATAAAATTAATATGAACAGTAAATATAACATTAACTTTTCTAATTAAACATAATACAGATTGCATAATGTGACTAATTTATATTAGGAATTTTCAATTTTTACTTATTTTAATTTTCATTTGTAAATACTGACTATTGATTTATACAGTTTATACATGTTTGATATTTTCATGAAATCCAAAATAAAATCTACGATTTATTTAGTGGTATATGTTTGCTTTTTAAATACATAATACAAACAATAAAATGTTTAAAATAATATAAGGATAATACACACACAATTGTGAGTACACAAAAAGGATTTAACTTTTTCATACAAAATTATAATACTGCCAATATCAGTACAATTATTCCTTAATTCAATTTTTTAAAGAAAAAAAGTAAATAATATAAAGTATAAAATGTCATATATCTTGTTTTTTTGCAATTATATATAAAAATATAATTATATTTAAATTTGTACATAGAGCGTTCCAAAATCACATTACAAAATTATTTGCTATCCAAGTTTTTTATTTTTAAGAATCAAAGATTCTGAATCGAAATGATAAAAAAAATACATTTATTAATTTAGAACCGTTAAAAATAATTCTTAAATCTGTATATTTAATAAAATGTGTATTATGTAAAATAAAATATTATGTGTTATGTAAAATGTATTACATATAATTTTGTTTAAATATATATTTAATTATTAAAACTTGGGTAATTTATGTTAAAAATATAACAATCTTTTTTATTTATGTTTCCATTTATGTTAAAAATAAAATTTTAAATTACAAAATGATATAAAACTTATTAATTTGCTTCGACACAAAAAATTTGTTTATTTCTACGTTTATATGATTTTGGGACACTTTGTAAATAAATAAATATGTTTAATTCGTATAATTATACTATCTTTATAATATTATTTATGAACATTAGACTATTAAAAAAATGTACACATGAATAAAAGATATCCACAATGAATGCCGTTTAAATAAAATTTTTGTGCAATAAAGCATTAGTTCACAGAATTTAAATATATGAGTATTTAAGTAATTTCTTTTCTGTAAAAAAGCTGCTGATATATTTACACAAGAATGTGATTTCTACACTAATGTTACATCATATACTTTATGAATCGTAGTGTATTCTACAGGTATTTAGTAATCTGTACATATACAAATATATATGTATGTTGTATACTTGTAGATATACATACATATTTATTATAAAGCAAAATCATTTTTTAAAGTAATAAGTCTTATTTATTAAAACATTTGTCCTATCACAGCAAGTGATCGTACTGCAGATTGCACATTATTTACATGAATATGATGAGCAACTGTGTGATGGTGGTCATCTACAACCATTTCTCCATACTGAGCTCGACAACGTTTTTGATGTGCAAATAAGCTACCACTGTGACTGTAAGCAGCTCCACACGTTTTACATACATATGGTTTTTCTCCAGAATGAGTATAAGTATGTTCTTTTAATGTACTAAGTCTTTTAAATGCTTTACCACATGTTTTACACAAATAATTTGCCTCTCCAGTATGTCGAGTTAAATGTCGTCTAAAAGCTGAACTCACAGCAAATGCTGCACTGCATACATGACAAACAAATGGTTTATCACCTGTATGAATCCTAATATGATTTGCTAAACTGGTTGTTGTAGTAAATCCGCTATTACAAGTTTTACACACATGTGGTTTAATACCAGTATGAGTTCTCATGTGATAAGTTAGGGAAGAATTACTTGGGTACACTTTACTACAAATGTGACATAAGTATTCTCGTGGAACTTTTTCTTTTGGTTTATGTGTCCTCTGGTGAAGAACAAGGCGAGCTTGACTAGCACATACCTTCCCACAGATTTCACAAGTAACTGGTTCAGCTTTTGGTTTGTGTATCGATACATGACGTCTAAGACCTTTTTTTGTTGCCATGATTTTATCACAATGTTGACATTTATATTCACCAGATTCATCTTCATCACTTTCTTCTTTTTTAACATTTTCATTCTCTTGTAAAGTATTTTGTGTAGTACTCGGGAAAGAGTCATCATCAGAATCAAAAAATTTATTATCATCTACTAAATTGTCCAACAAGCCATGACCATGTTTTTCTGCATGTTTTTTCAATGTATCAGGCCTAAAGAACCATTTTTTACATACAGTACAGGAATATTTCTTATCTCCATGTACAAGAGTATGTCTTTTCAGATTCTTTAAAGAAGAACAATACTGACTACAAATTTCACATTTGTACAACTCAGGTGCATTTTCAAAATCATAAACTTCATTCACAGTACCACTTTCATCATCAGTATCATTTTCAAATTTCATTTCTTTTTTTGGTTCCTTATTATCCTTTTGTTCGTCCGTACTGATTTGTTTAATCATATTATTTACTTTTTCTGTGTGAGATTTTAAATGACGTACAAGATTTTGAGGTTTAGAAAAGCATGCATGACACAATTGACACGCAAGAGGTTTTGATTCATGTATTTTTTTGTGATTTTCCATGTTTTCCAATCTGTAAAACATTTTTGAACAAACATTGCATTTGTGTTTTTTTTCATGAACAAGAGAATGTTTTTTTAAACCTCTTTGTGTGTTGTAACATTTTCCGCATACTTTGCATTTAAATTTTAATTCTCTAGAATCTTGATCATCATTGCTTGAATCATAATAATTACTATGAACTTCGTCTTCACTATAAGTTTTATTAGGCACTGATTTGACTTTCCTAGTAGAAGTACGTTTCTGTAGAACTTCTTCTTCCTCTTTGACATTATCATCTAACATATTTTCATCAAACAATTCCTCCTCTTGTCTTTTATCATCTTCTTCTGGATTTTGGTTGATATCTTGATTTTCTTCTGGCTTGTTTTCCATATCAATAGTTTCAGGGATATCATTGTTACTGTCTTGGATCAGAGATGTTTCATGTATATTATTCTCAGAGACACAAGACTCTTTTTCAATCTCTTTAGATCCTTCAAATCCAATAGAGCAAATAAAAAGTTTTTCACTTTGCATATCAATATGACTGGTACTTAAATTAGATTCATCTCTACAATATGAATCACTAGTTTGTATGTTATATTCTTGAGAATTTGATGGTACATGCATTTCTTCTTTGACAAAATAATTTTGATCAATTTGTTTTTTTGATAATAATGTTCTGATCTCAGATTCAGTTTGTGTATATGTGTCCTAAAATATTCAAGAAACACATGAAGTTACTGTATCATATGTAACAAATTAATACTTTATGTTATATTTACCACAATAGTAACTTTAGATGGTTTATTATAATACATTCTTAATTTCGCATCAGAATGTTGACATTGTTGTCTAAATTCATGAGCAACACTTGCTTTGTAAATACAAATGTCGCAAATCAATGATGGTAATCCATCTTGTTCATGAATTTCAATCGATCCACAAACTTGTATCTTTTGTGAAAGGCCAGAAAAGTCATTTACTTCTTGATCCGTACAAAAAATAGGAGACAAATTAGTACCCTCTGTAAGGCAAATTCTGCATATTCTGTCCATATTCAGCGGCAAATCAAAATATTCTGTCATTATTTGATGAAAGTAAAAAGCAATTTATCTGCAATATACTTCCTGCAAAAGAATTCATATGAAAATTATACAATGATTTCAACACAATTTTCTTTTTTTTTCCTCTCTTTTTGAAATATTTGTCATTTTGTTCATTATTTTATTTTATATTGTCGTTTAATTGGAAAAAGAAAATTACATTTTATAACAAACATTGGGTTTTTATAAAATTTGAACTAAGCATACATAGTATTTATTTCAAAATTTTATTTGATATATAGATAACAATATCTTAATATGTTGCCGATAATGAAGAATGAAAATTCATTGTAAAATAACAAGTATTCGAAAACATTGTGACAAAGTATATGTGAGACGCGTCAGTACTCAATAACGTATACATAACGAAAAATTGGAGTGTGCATACAAGATAAAAACATTTTATTTGAAAAATACTAATTTCTTTTTAAAGGAAATGAAAAAAAAAGAAGTTTAATATACAAAAATGAGAGGTTCTCAACCTTCGGATCTTTTGTGCACCGTGAAAACATGCCACGATGTTGAGACAATGCTTTTAGCAGTGATGCCCAGATGAATACATTGAGGCTTGTTTGAGAAACCTCTATCACCCGGAGATACGCTGCACGATTCTCAAGAAATTGTCACTGCAGGCTAAAGAGTCACGTGTGTTGCTGTTGATTGTATATTGTTCTTTTCAACGTTATTATTTCAAAGAAAAATCCGACACTTCTCTATTTTTTTGTTCAATGGCTTCCTTATATATTTACAGAAACGTACTACGAAAGTTGAGAGCAATCTGAAACGAACGCACAAAATGAGAAGTCTAGAGACTTAGTGGATTGTTGGATGGGTCAATACAAAGAAAGGCTACACATGCATAGACGTATACTTCGATAATTGGCAGTACTTATTTCACGTAATAGGAGGCAACTGTGCAATATGAAGTTAAATTTATTTTTTCTAGCGAGCTGTATAATGAAAATTTGCTAAAAAACGTTGTACTTCGTTAATTTATATTTGTGAAATAATTCGAGTACTTTGCATATCAGTAACATTAACGCTTTTATACTAAATTTGTATGTTAGAAATTAAATATTAGTTCGTTAGATCATTATTTCTGTACAAAGTACACAATTACGTGTTATTAAGAAGATAAATTTTGAATAATAATTTTGGTTCAATTTTCATTAAACTGACATCAGTTTGTTCTAAATTCGAGGATTATTTAAATTTTCTATTTATTTACTGGTTATAGACTGTTCATCTCGATTGGTCATTTGACATACCAGTAGATTTATACTTGCCCTGAATAATTTTAGGAATATCATAATTATAAAATTTTATGAATTCGTTTATTATGTAGTAGGTAATTCGTAGATTCTATCGTGTGAAGTTTTTTCATTCACTAATCTGTCAAAAAGTATGAATGTTGAACCATCAATGAGATACACGCATCTATTCTTATTCTTAGTTAATGATTTCGTCATTGACTTAGCACAGAACGGATCTGGTGCTGAATTTATGTTTCGGGTTCCAAAATAATGATTTGGAAAAAAAACAGTCTTTTTTCTGTGATTTATTATGATGGATATATAGAAATTATATTCATTCGTCGAAATCGATAAAATCAGTGATTATGAAAAATGTTGCATTGTGTAATTAAAGCAGTCACAACATTGTACTATAGTAATACTATATATGTAATTACTACACTAACGATAGACTGACTTGTACAAAAAACTATAAAGTTTGTTTTTTAAATTAAATGCATGCAATCACGAACATATTACAAAAAAGCATATTTGCAGGACATATTTGTAGAAATCTAAGGAGAGTAGCACATCATTCACATTCTAATGTGATTACTAATTGTGTATTAGAAATAAAATCAGCTCTTTGTACTGATCGCAAATAAGAAATAATATATAACATATGAAGAAAAATGTTATGTGCAAAATAGTTGGTAAATGAATTCAGCATAACGTATGCAAGTTCATCGCCCATGTTCGTCGCATTGATATAGTGGGATGTGCAACAATCGTTAATGACTAATACTACTTGATGAAATAAAGAATCATATCTAAGCTAACGTGTAATTTTTAACTATCCACGAATAATTTTTTTGGCAAATTTCAGATAATAGTATTTGAGAAACTAAACATTATGTGGACGAGTATTTCGATCTATCAAGTATAATTTGCAAATTCGTATTCATGGATTTCTTGGGATATAAGAAGAAAGCTGAGAGTCTAATTTAGAAAATGCAATTATGAAAGTTTACGAATTAATTCATTTAATTAGCTTTCTTTTTCCAAATAAAAATTCTGCGCCACGTAGCGGTGAAACAATAGAACTAATCGCTATTACTGTTCTTGTCACACACTGTCGTTCTCTTTGTCCACGAAGGTACTGCCACCTATGCGTGTGTCAGAGAAGTAGTGCTAAAAAATATAATACCACAGACGAGGTATGTGAAGTCTATTCATATACTTCGTCTGTGATCTAGTCAATGGTTGCGTCATTCGTGACGAATTACGGGCAAATCCGTCGGTAAAACAGTACAGGGACGTCTCGAATTACTTCTTCCCGTTTGTGCCTCATTCGCTCAGTCACGTCACACAGAAATTCCGGAAAAAATTTCAGCGAAAATGGCACTCGCTTTTGGCATGTGTGAGACCCCGGGATGTAAAACTATAGCCAGTCTTCAGTGTCCAACTTGTTTAAAACTTGGGATACAGGGCTCTTATTTCTGCACTCAGGTAAGTACCTCCCTCTCTATTTGAAGGTTAGTTGGAGGAATAAATACATATATTAAATATTATGTACACATTCTGTGGCATTGGTTAATGATAATTGAAACATTAAGTTTCGACTGTACATGTTTAATTTTTGGAACAGTCACGGTATAACCATTTTTACCGTGTATGTATTAATGTAAATTTTACATGTGTCTTGTGTACTCGTAGGCCAATGTACAAATATTATATTATAATGGTTGACACTGAAAATAAGAGAAAATTACTTATCTCACGCGCAGGTTTATGCCTGATTACTATACTTACATTTCGTTTCAGGATTGTTTCAAACGAAGTTGGAAAACACACAAAGTCATTCACCAGTTAGCAAGTGAGTTTAGTAATTAATGATTATGTAAAAAAAAAGTATTTACATTAAAGGAAGAAAGAAATGTATCACTGCAATAAAAAATTTAATCAAATATATATACATATATATAAATGTCACTTTTATTAGAGGGAACAGGTGGTGATAAATCATCTAATGAATATAATCCATGGCCTTTTTATCATTACACTGGCAAATTACGTCCTCACAAGAGGGAATCTCGTCGAGAAGTACCCGAACATATCAAACGTCCAGATTATGCTACACACCCAACTGGATTGTCTGTGAGCGAGCAGTCGATGCGAGGTTCTGCGCAAATAAAAATTCTTGACGACGAAGAAATCGAAGGGATGCGAGTGGCTTGTAAGGTATAACAATTATGGAGAGTATGAAGAAATTTCTTTAACACGTTGACCGACGACCACTCCAATCGAGTGATCGATGCTGTTAATTCTTTATACTTGCAGAAATTTGTTTTTTTGTTAATTGTGTGTTTATGTGTATTTTTTTTTTTTTTTTTAACAAAGAAGAAAACATAAATAAAAATTACTCCCATAGCTTGGGCGAGAAGTTTTGGACGAGGCTGCACGCACCTGTGATGTAGGTGTTACTACAGCAGAGATAGATAAGGCAGTTCATGAGGCTTGTATTGAAAGAGACTGCTATCCATCTCCGCTGAATTATTATCAATTTCCAGCTAGTTGTTGCACTTCTGTTAACGAAGTGATTTGTCACGGTATTCCTGATACCAGACCACTCCAAGATGGAGATATTTGCAATGGTACTGTATACTTAAATGTAGATTTAATATAAGCACGAAAAAAAAAAAACTATTATAATCTTTGTTTCTTGCAGTTGATGTAACTGTGTATCATAATGGTTTTCATGGTGACTTAAACGAAACGTTTCTAGTCGGTAATGTGAAACCCGAAGTAAGGAAATTAGTCGAAGTTACACATGAGTGTTTATCGAAAGCTATAGATATCGTACGACCTGGCGAAAAATATAGGGAAATTGGAAATATTATACAGAAACATGCACAAGCTCATGGATTCAGTGTAGTACGTAGTTATTGCGGTCATGGAATTCATCGTTTATTCCATACCGCGCCAAGCGTACCTCATTATGCTAGTAAATATCTTTACTTGTAGTCGTTACGTTAGATCGATTGTTTCAGCTTAACTTGTTTTCGTTTCTGTATAGAAAACAAGGCTGTGGGCGTCATGAAACCAGGACACTGTTTCACTATAGAACCAATGATATCTCAAGGCACATGGAGAGACGAGATGTGGCCTGATACTTGGACAGCAGTTACCGCGGATGGCCAGTGGTCGGCACAGTTCGAACACACACTGCTTGTTACCGAAACTGGTTGCGACATTCTCACGAAACGACTTACAAATGATGGGAAACCGTGGTTCATGGATCGATCATAGTAGTACTTGTCGTCGTAAATTGTCGTCAGTTTATGTCATTTCAAATTTTGTGAATACGTAAGCACTATGTACTGCTTTAATTATCTTTGATTTCATTCGGTCCATGCGAGGTTTGTTTTGTTTTTCAAGATTGGATTCCCCTTTCTTATAGGTAACTAACTCCAGTCATGTATTTCTTCTAAGGTATTTTTTACTGTACGCCCGTTTTCTTATTTAATTTTGTAAAAACGAGGAGACAAAAGCGAAAACGACCCTTGGAGAAAATAGAATCTCCCCCTAGACTTTTGTTTATGACCAAAATAACTCCTGTACCATATGGATAGATTACCTCAATGATACATATGTACATACATATAAATGTATAATTCAGATTGGTGATGCGCAATGACTGAAATAAAAGATTGATTCTGTAAATCAATGGCAATATCTTTTGTCCATCATTTTACAATCAAGTACGAGTACATTGACAAACTCACCTAACAATAAATAATAATAAATAAATTATTATCCTCCGCGTGACTGTTTCCAATGTATCATCGACGAACATTTGATAAAAATTCTAATTTTAATCTCAGATTCTAATTATAATCTCGAGAAAAAAAGAGAGACGTTTCGTCGGCGTACTTTGCAAAAACAACGTAAAATTTCCCGCTTTAGAGAAATTCCCCCATGCGTTGCCTACAGTTACACAGAAATCCCCGTAAAGATAAAGCTGATCGGTAAATAATAGGACTGTAATAAATAATCGCGTCCAACGATACATGTATATACACAAGATATTTCATAAGAAAAATTTATACTCCAGTCTTGGAACTCAAACGCGATCCAAATTCAACGTTCGATCGATCGTAAGACGTTCTTCCGTCGAACGATGCGTTTGCCTGCGAACTTCCAGCATCCGCTTCGTCGTTCTCATATTCATACTCGACTTCCGTATTTTCCTTCGGCTCTTCGTTCTGTATCTCAGTGTTGTTGTAATCATTTTCATCAGGCACCATAATTCTTAATGGTCGTTTGTTGCTGTATGCATTTTGCCTTTGACGTTGCTGTTGCTGTCTATCGTACTCTTTCTGCCGTTCCTCGTACTGTTGTAACTGTTGTTCGTGCTCCTGTTGTCGTTGCTTCTGTCGATTCTGGTAATATTTCTCATTGTAACGACTTTGATCGTCATTGATTTGTTCGTTTGTTTTATACTCTTCGTTCTTGTGATTAGGAGGCATAGTTTCGTCGTTATGTACATTCTCCTGTTGTTGTTGTTGTTGTTGTTGTTGTTGTTGTTGTTGTTGTTGTTGCTGCTGCTGCTGCTGCTGCTGCTGCTGCTGCTGTTGCTGTTGCTGTTGCTGTTGCTGTTGCTGTTGCTGTTGCTGTTGCTTTCGCAGTTGTCCGATCAATTGACTGTTAACATTTCCAGCAGCTGCCAGAGCTGCCAATTTCTCTGCAGCCTCTCGATTAGGCAGCGTCGTGTAGAATTGTGTGGATATTCCATCGTTATTCGCCACTTTATTGAAATACGTCGTTTCCTTTTGATTACTGCTTTCCTCCTCGTATTCGATGTTATTTTCCAACTGTTCGTTTCCATCGGCGACGTACGCGAGATCCTCGTTCTGTTGCAGGTCAGGGTTCTCTTCTTCTTCGTCCGACAAAGTCTCCGATCCCACATTGTAATTTGTATTGACTCTCCCAGCGACGTACTCCTGGTTGAGCAAGACCTGTTGTTGTTGCTGCTCTTTGTTATCTTGCTCGTCGTAATTGAACGATTGCATCTGGGGCTGCGAGAAACCAGTCACGCCGGTAGGCTGGAAGAGTTGACCAAGTTGCTGCTGTAGTATGTGCTGCTGAAGTTGCGGCTGTTGACCTGGAATTATCGATCGTTTATCACGTTCATTGAACGACGTTGTTTGGCCGTGTCGATGTTCCATATTGATAAAAGATAACGCGTGTGCAATCTATCAGAAGATTTCTTTACTAAAAGTGATGCACTTTGCCCAACGTGCTCTAATCTAGTTTATCATGATACATATTAGTCTATAAAAACAATTGGAAAGAAAAGAATCTCACCTGTTTGATACTGCTCTGGTATTTTTTGCGGGAAGCTGTTCAGAAGATCGTAGAGTTGCGTCGCCGAAAGGGGAGGACCAGCCGGAGCTGGATGACCAACGTGTAGATCAGGAATTTGTTGATTGATGATGTAGGGTGTCTGGCCAGCGGTGCCGGGGAAACCAACGTGAAGAGAACTGTGAAGATTCGTTTGCATGGGTAAGTTTGGCTGGCCGAGTTGAATGTTCGTCCCGATAAGGCCTATATTCGACGCCGGATGATTGTTCAAGAAAACATCGTTCGTTTGCAAGTCGGGATTCACTAGTGTCGACAGTGTCGCGTATTCCGGGGGCAGGAACGTTGGTAGAACGGTCTGATACTCCTTCTGACTGATGTCATTGCCTTCGGTCACTTCGTACTGATGTTGCACCGGCGTTGGACTGGTCACGGTCTTCTGCGGTGCTAAACTCGTACCGATGGTCGCTAGATTGAAATTTGGTAGCAGGGAACCTACATAAAGAAGAACATAAAACGAAAGAGAAGAAACGATAGAATGGAATGATATAATCTAGAATAGAATAGAAGAATTTAATGCTGAAACTGCTAAATTATTATACTATTGGAGTTCGGGAATAGTTTAATCTACCGGATCCAGAAATACTTCGAACGAACCGTGTGGATTAAATTTATAAGCAGCGTCGGTAGCCTGCTGACGTTGAATCTCATCCGTATTCGCTCCGTTGCTAAAAGGTTTGTCCATAGGACTGAGATTCGGCGCAGGGATGGTGTGAATCGGCCCTTTGTCGTCGTCGATGCCACCCTTGTGCGTCGGCGATAGAACAGCGGCTTCCGGTCTGTACTCCGGACTGTATTCCGGCATCTTGTTCACCGAATGGAACTCCTTGACCGGCGGACGTTGCGGGAGGACCGCGTGATTGCTCAAAGGAGCTCTTATCGGGATCTGATTCTTCCAAATGGCAGGAGGCATATTGAACATCGGTGGCCAACGAATTCTTAAACGAAAGAAACAAAAATCGGGGGGAAAAAAAGTCGAAAGTTCGACGAAAGGCGAGAAACCTTGACGAAATGTTCCCGATATTCACCTGTAATTCGGTGGTTTCTGGGGCATTCGTTTCGCCGGGAAGTTCCCGTTCATGTGCATCGCGTTCCCCACGGAGATCCTATGGGCGATCGGCCATGGTTTCTTGAACATCAGCTTAGGAGGCTGCGGAGGTGGTAACGGGGGTCTTCTGATCTTATACCTGGCTTCAACGAGACAGGCACACGCGACCAACAACCAGCACAGCCAATTCGTCGCCTGAAAATTTGGTTTATAATGGGGTGTGTCTGTTACTTGAAAGAGATTGACAATTGATCGTTTATCAAAGTAATTGAATCTCCTCTTGTATTATCACTGAAAGTGATTTTAGCGGGGGTAATCCAGAAAATCGGGCCTCTTCAGGTGCAACGCTAATGCAACGAAAATTAGCGATTGGTTGATTTGGGTCACGTGATTCGTGAGGGGGTGTGGGGTAGACCTCGAGTTGGAGTGGCGTTGTCTGGTACTGAGCGATCGCGCCTGTAATTTGTTTTCTATCGATTCAAATGTTTGCATATCAATAAAATTTTATGGCAAAAAAGTCGTCTTCATTTCCTAGTTAGAACAGTTGCTTCTGGGCCTTTCAGTGAGACGAATCGTATTTATTATTTATTATTTATTATCCTCTTTCTAAGGAACTTTCTAAGGAACTTTAAAGAAGCTCAACATGCGATTGAATTTTAACGTACGTATGTGTTTGAAGCTGATTTTGAAAAGTTATTTGAGAATCTATAATGATCGGCGATCAGAAAAGCGGACACGCCGAAACCGGAAACCGCCAGACCTGTCTTACGGTATTCGCGCATCAACGCGTGCGCTTAGTTTCGTTCTTCGCGGTTATGGTCGCGTGTAAAGTCAATGCGTGCGTTGTAACGTAAGCCAGTGGTCCTCAAACCTTCTTGAATAAAACATAACGCGATTTCTCCGTTTTTTGGATCAACAGATAAAACGTTGCGCAACCCAGTCACACACCGGAGATCTCTGTGACTTAAATTATAAACTAAGGTAACAAAGCTAAATTCAATACATGTTATTGTTCGTACAATGATTAATTGATCCTATATCTAAATTTATAGAGAGAAAGAGAAATCAGTTACGATTTTGCAGCAATGAAGCTGGATTGTTAATTCCATTCCGAGCAAAGCTATTTTTGTATTCAAGGCCATTCGCAACCTGTTACGTTGCTGAACGGTCGTGACCGTGACAATGGTGTTCAGTGTGTCGTTAGCCGATCGCGTGTGTATATATGTATATATATATATATATAGTTTGAGAAACGCTGGCATCGGCAATGAAACCGAAGAGAGAAGCGCCGCGAGTTGTTAGCGGTCAAAGTGGGACGATGTGCTACATCGACGTAGAAAAAGCGAGGGTAGCAAGAAGCTAAGAGAGGAGCGGAACTCGAGAAGGGAATAGTCGAGCGTGGAAGTAACGATCCGACTCCGATCGATTAGAAACCGAGGATCGTGGATGCAACTTGTTGCATCGCGACGATTACGCTTCGTTTTCGCTCGATGCCCGCGATTTCATCTCTCGGGTGCACGAAAGATCGATAATGGGAGAAGATTCGCCGTGAAAAGTCGGACGCTCGTTCTTGTTTTTTGTTCGTAACAATTCGTAACATAATAATAAACGCTTACGGTCAGCGAAAAAAACGGTATAAATTTAATATAATGTATTTTTTTTCTTTTTTCGTTATACATATAATTACGTGCGAACGAACGTCTTTTATTTCTCGCGATCCTTTCTCGCGATTAGGCGAAGAAGATTTCTCGAGAATGAGGGAACAAATGTATAGTTATTTCACGTTGTAACGATAATGATCAGACATCGGCCGAGTATTCTTTTTTTGTCATATAACGGAACTAGTTTCTACATTGGGTGGACACAGACCTATTAACTTGATTTTTCAATCGTAACTATATATGTACCTGTATATTCCGTCATAGTACAATAAGAAGAATACCGTGGCATAACTAATACTCGTGATATTAGTCAAATTGTATGCCAACTGGAAACGGTTCTAGTTAATTTAGCAACTTTGAAGCGAAACTGTTGAAATTAAAATTATACGGTGGAAGATGTTTCATCAATATAGGGATTACACATTGTTCTAATAATACACAAAAATTATTACACAAACCAATAGAAAAGTTGTAGACGAGTTGGACATTAAAATTATTTGATTATTTTGTACTTGATATTTTTTCAAAGTTCGAACAATACTATTTTCACAAAAATTTACGCAAAAGATTAAAGTGATCAGTGAAAAAAATATAATCTATAATTTAATAATTGCATGAATACTAGAAAAATTTTAAACAATCGTAAGTTTGTAGATCTTCCATCAGGTCGAAGAAGGTGCAACTCAATCAAACCGAAGAAAACTAGACAATTTCCATCGAATTCTATGAATGATAATAAATTTTATTATTATTCAAGAACAAAGTACTTGACAAAACGTCCATAAGTAACAATGATCGTGTGAAAACTTGAGATCTTCTTACCTTCATCGTTTAGCTTTCCAAGCGACGAGTTCCTCGACGAAGAAATTATAATTGTCCGATTTATCACCTGTAACTTGTCGTTTTCACTGGAAGGAAATGAAAAAAAAAAAAAGATAGGAAGCAATGAAAGAAAAGATACGAAAGGAAGAAGAAAATATGCCGGAAGTTACGATCACAAATAATTGAACACGAATTGACACGTACGTACGATGATTGGACGTTGAGGAAGCACTGCGTGTTCTGCACGCAATTAGGTCATTGTCCTTCATTTATACTCGCAACCGGCGAACGTATCATCGAAGGCCGAAACGTTGTGCCTCCTACCTTGCTCCGATGGATAACAGCTGCTTCGAAATGCGGAACATAATCGGGAAAAGTCATCAGGTTCTACGGAAATCCACAGGAATTCCCTATTCTACGTTTGTTCGTCCGACGATTCCTGTAAGTGCAACGCGATGAATTGCGGTGAATTGCTGTTAATCGTACCATGTAAGTGAATATCTTTTAATCTCTAATTATTCTCGCAATGTCTTTTTCAACTGTTGGTGTGTTACGATCTTTTGATGATATTTTCCTACGTTGTAAAAACGATACACACTTTGATGCAGTTGTTATCGTCGATTTCGCTATAAACTATCGTTGACGTTCGATCGACTTGAATTCTTCAAAATTTTCTTCAGTCAAATAACTCATGTATCAGCTACTTCTTCGAAATACCGTATTTTTAGTACATCTTACATTCCTTTCTCCCGATGTTTCTTCCGATGTGAAGAACTGAAAGAACTCATGCTGCAGTGAATATCTCTCAGAAACGGTACTTCGGACCAAGCCTTGGTCTTTAAGATACCAAACGCAGAATCTTCAATCAAAGTCTCTAGCTTTGCAAGTTTAATCAACGTCAAGTAGAAATCTACAAGTTGATGTTTACAAATAATTAAAATTGTGTATGTTCGTCTTGATCGTAAAGAGCGTGGTATTTTGGTAAACTTGTTGAACGATCGACGAAAGAGGAATTCGACGACAGGAAAGTCGATTTGCGAGTGTATCAAGGGCCCTTTACGAGTCGACAGATGGACAGAACGATCGAAGACCGGTTAAACACCGTTTCTCTCCATATCCTGCTGCTGGATTCCCGCGTGAGGATACACCTGTGTGCGTGGATACGCGCGGGCCAACGTGTGTGATCCAGTGACCCACTATGTTCATCGTTGCTGCTACGTGAGTTTATGACTAAAATTATGCGACCGTGCCATTCAATCTTTCTCACCGGAGCAAATGGTAACTTTCGCATTCCTTCGCGAATTTCTGTCTTTTCTCTCGCGTGACAACGAATTGGATCAACAGGTCTTTAAAATCTTTAATACCTCGATATCTTTCTTCAACACCTCAGTTTCACCGTTTATCTCTCTATATTCGTTTTTAAAATCACGAGAGTGTAATCAACGTGTGTTTAGATTTATTATTAAAGCGGAGAATTAAAAATTATTAGTTTTATATAAGCGTTCTGCACGATCGAAATTAAAACGTAAGAGGCATCGATTTTTTTTCAGTCGTTTTTCCGGTCGTTCGACTACAGTATCGTTCTTTTACAGTAACTTTCAGCAGAAAGTATTTGGAAAGAACGGGTACCATTCAGGATTGAAGGTTCGTTGCACTCGATGGGAAGCTTGATGAAAGGAGATCGAGGCTGGATGTTGCCACAGACGTTTTATTTTATGAATATTGTTCGTTGTTCTTTACGTTCGTCGTTATACGAATTAACCAGTGTGAGAACGAGGTAACTTCTCTTCGAATTTTCCACCCGTCCCGTATCTGTTAATCATATAAATATATTTTTAATAAATAGATATTTATAACTTGCGAATGAAATTCGAGATAGAAAATTAAAATGATATTAATTTATTAAACTATTCAACGATAACAAACGATAGCAACAAGTAATAACAACGGAGAAAATTTATTCAAACTTGTGAAAATAAAAAAAAAACAATATCGAATTCACTTAACAATCTTCCACGATTTGAAAACTGTATATACACTGTGAAAGACTAATTAAAACAAAGTTAGGTCGTGAAACGAGTTAAAAATATTACGATACTCATAATTACGAATTCTAACAAGCGTCAGAAAAAAGAGAGGAAGGAATAAAGTAGTAAATCGCATTATGGCCTCCTTCGCTGCATAAGAATCGATATTAGCGTTCCTCGAGCTTCATTTGCATGATAAAACGTTGTACACTTTCATGCGACACGCTCGTCGTCTTCAATCGTCACGATTAATGTACCAACGCTCTGCCATTCATCTTCGCCAACGAAACTAGATAAAATATTTATTATCGCGAAAAACGAAGATCGTACAGCTAGTCACCGATTCAACAATGAATACAAAATGTCCTCCAACTTGACTCGTGCTGGTAACTATTCAACATTTATTATTACCTTTTTATTACTACGCATGTCGTATTGCTTTCTTTTCTTTTCCAGAACAATTCGAGATTCGGAATGACTTCCATTGAATCCATGGAATTTCTTGATTTCCTTTCATAACGAGGCGAAAGCCGAAACTGAGACGGACACACTCACACATACACGCGAATATACATATGGATAGATTGTTCCTAACACTTCCATCGTGTACAGAGATTTTCTCTCAGTCTTTGCGCAAAATTCTGTACACGAATTTTGCATGACAATGTTACACACACCAACATTGTTTCCCTTACACTCACTATAGTTCTGGATCTCAAACGTGTGGAATATGTTCTGAATCCATTCACATACGAGTAGATTACTGTAACACAAAATATTGAAAGAACGTGAGACAGATGTTAGATAAAGTAAATTTGAATAAAAGAAGAGTACATTTAACTGTAAAAGCAACGGAAGAGAAGCGATAGAATTATTTGGAACAAAAAGGATATCAAAGATGTTTAAATATAGACGACCCAGAACAAATTCGAAAGACAAAATAGACGATATGAATGACGCAAGATACGAGAAATTGTTACTTATGCGAGTTTTTGTCTAGAACGCGTGCCAGAAGCATTCTACAATCTAGAACTATGAAATCTGAACGATATATCGACGATTCAAAAATAACAAAACTAATAATATCGACGTACCCCTGGCTTGAATAACTTTAGACGCGTCATCTATGATTAATAAAATGTTTAGAATGAAAATGTTTGACGAATGTGATTCCAATTACCAACCTGAGTTGAACTATTCTCCAGACTTAGCCTTGTTGCAGTCTCATACGTTGCGCGATCTCACTCACGGATCTCCTTCTATGCGAGCTGTTTCTCCTTCGGTACAAGCCGTGAAAATTGAAATTGGCGTACGGCTGGAACGTACCCTGAGTCTGCCAATACGGCAACGAGTACGAATTCAACAGCGGTATTTTCAAAGGTCCTTGCAGCGGATAAGAATACGGCAGCAGTGGCAAATTCTGGATGTTCGCGTGCGGATGCGACTTGGGCAACTCTGCGGATATTTTAATTGATTCTATCTTAGGATCAGTGTCGATTGATACGCTCGAGTACACGGACAGATCATTGCTGTTCGCATCTCCGTTGAACTCAGAGTTCCCTTTATCTGGAAGAGAGTATTGAATGTGTATCGGCGGGTACTCGACGCTCTGTTGAACAGACAACGGACTGTTACGGTTGAACGGTGAAGCAAGAGGCGGATAGATTGGATAGTCATGTTGTTCTTTAACGGGATCGTTCGACGAATGTTGCTGAATCGAAACGTCGTAGCTGGATGGCAATTGGTGATTTGGTTTCACGTTGTAATCGTCTTGATTTGAATTTTGATAGCTGTGCGTGTTTCCTGTCACTGTGTTTTCAACATCTTTGACAAGCAGTTCCGGCGGTGGACCGTAGTAATTGTCTTCCGAGTGCGTCACAGCGGGTGTTCGGATGTCCAAGTCCACGGTATGGTGATCGTGATTGTCTGATTTCGTTGGTTTCACGATCAGAAGGCCCGCTTGGTCATCAACTGTAAACGTAACGTCTGTCAACAGTCGTGTCTAAACGATAATCTTTCGTCTCATGAAGTCATTTGGTTGTTCTAAACCAAATTCATGAAACGAACGGTTGATTCGTTTAATGTTTTAATTTAATATCGTGCCAATCGTATTTACAACATGAATGTATTAATATTAACGTCTGTACAACTTTTTCAATTCGTAAACTTCTATTATTTTTGATTATTGATTTGATCAACTGATTAAATTAGCAATTAATTAATAAACAGTAATTAATATACATCTCAGTTGATCCAATCTGTGTACAATTCATATACTTGAAGAATTAAGAAATGTAAGCTAACAGAGGGTTAGCACTGTCTAAAAATAAGTAGGTCGAATAGAAACTTGTGGAAAGTCATAATATTCCAGGATCAATACATTTTGACTAATGCAAATTAATAAATCTATCTTACAAAAGGATCGTTCCTGAAAGGATCAATGATCTCGTTGAGAGAAAGTGAAGTGATTCACCCATTGAACAGGTCGGACAAAAGCGAAAGTGGATGAACTTCGAATTTTCAAGATCACCGAGGAAAGAGAGAGAGCGATAGAATCATTCTCACGGAAATGAATAATTGTAGACGTAGTCAGAGAGACAATGATCGTCGAGACGCCGAATGCATCAAAAAATACGACAACGACACGAGCGAGAGAAAATTCACAGGAATGAAGTTTAAAACAACGAATATAACGAGCTCAAGATGCCATTACGAGAGTTCTTCCGCGAGCCATCTCTCTTCTTGACTCGCGCTTATACGCGCAGGAAAGTTCCAGAGATTAGGATCTTGTTTGAAAGTGAAGATTGCTCTTACTTTCTTTATTTCAAAACGGGTAACTCTACACGTCCTCTTCGACATTCTACGCCTCTCACCGAATATTTTTACGAGAACATGTATCATACGTTCGAATCAAGTATATAAGGATGTAAGTGCATTTCGCGATAATAATTTAATGGCTGTTACATGCGTGGAATTTCCTTTTCCACGGTAGAAATTCTAGAGAAGCAAAAGGTATTAAAATCGGTGCTCCGGCATTCATTGTACAACGTGATCGTTATTTACATCGAAAAGTCTCACCGTTCGAAGATGATTCGTAATTCGAGTTTCCTTGATAGCCGTGGTGGGACTCGTCATATTCCTCGATTCCGGGCGGCGGTCCCTCGTAACCGTCTTCGTGACCTGTTTCGTTTTATTGCTCCGTTTAATTTCCAGATATTTCGAAGGTTAAGATTAATCATTATCAAATTAATCGAGCGACGTAACTGTTAAAAACGGAGCGATCAACGCGCGTTAAGCGGTCGAAGTTTAAAAAAATTAGAAAAGGACTCACCAACTTCCGGATGATGATCGTACAAGTATCCAGGATGCGGTGGCTGCGCGTAAGGATGCGCGGCGTTCTTGACGATATTAGTACCCAATGCTGTGATAGCATCCCCGGTTTTAGTAATAAATTTGGTCTTGGACGCGATAAGGTAAGCTCCTCCTTTCAGTAGCTGACCTTTCAAAGCAATCACACCGCCAGTTATGGCTTTTACCGCTTGCATTAACGTGCTAATGATCGCCTTTTTGAAGTCCCACACGTCGAACGCCTTATCGCTGTACTATCATAGAAAAATTCCATTAACAAGGCACGTGTTTGCGCAAATTAGTCGAGATGCGATTTAATCTTTACTTTATTGAGTATTATATGTTGCACGATACAGCTGAGATTATTATAAGAAAGCTTCTACACTAATATGTATATATAAAAAAAAAACAATCTGCACTACGCTAACGTGAACTATTCGTTACTTTTCACACAGCTGACGTTCCGCGTTTTAGTTAATACGTAAAAAAACGCCCATGAGAATTTTAGAATTTTTGAATTACAATTCAACATTTTCTTTATCGTTGCTCCTACATTGCAAATCGAATTCGATCATGACAGGTTTGAATGGTCGGTGATGACATATTACGGTCGACCTGTTTTACTCGACGTGGATCACTCGAGCATCGTAATTTCACGATGGAAATAATAAATTTCTATGTGACTGCACATTCGCGAATCGATTAATGTGATAAATTTATAAAACGATTTTGTGCTCGTTTGGGAAAAATTTGTTCTACTATCGAACAGATGAGAAAAAAAAAAATTCCTCCTGGTGAATTTCCATTCTATCCACGAGGGAATTTCGTTCAACGACAGTTTGTCATAATTTGACGTTATTTTTACTACCATCGTGAAATTGTTTTTCGAAATAGTATACGATTAACTAAGGAGCGTGCGAAGATAAGAACCAGTTAAAGATTTCCCTCCTTAATTGTAGTCTGCACGACCCATATAATGATTCTCTTTCGTGCAGTTAATATATCGATATAATCGTTTGCACTAACAGTTTCTACATTTGTTATCCTATTCTAATCCTAATTCTAGCGAGTATTTGATTATAGTTCACGGGTTCGTTTAAAAATGCTCAACAAAACTTCACGCGTCCCGATCTTTCAAATTTCTCTCTCCCTTTTATTTATTATTTCTTTCTTTCTTTTTTTAATATAAAAATTTACATAAAATCAAAACACAAACGATGTGAAGAATTCACTTTCATCTGTGACGCGAATTACATATACACCACAAAGGCAGAAGCCTTCATAATCTTGTCTCCAAGTACCAGTATTCCTGACTTCCAGTACCATCCGCTCGTTTCAGTATGCACATACATGAACTTCCGCCAGCAGGTATATTCATTTCAGGAATTTTTTTTTTTCATAAAGAAGCGTTTCCTCGAAAAGGTATATCTTTTCTCGTTTCCAAAAAAATATGTAAACGCCGATACGACTCTGATCCGAGCCGTAACGAAATTAATCGATCGCGTATATATATCTCAATCGAGCCCGCTCGTTTTAACTGTTAACGTTCAAATCTCTGCGAATCTCTACATAGTTACCGAGTAAACTTGTCCATATTCCGGCTTTGGTTTATCGTGTTCGCCCGAGTTCGAGCTTGATGAACTTGTCTGGGCACTCGACTGGGCACTCGACTGGGCACTCGTCTGGGAACTCTGCGCCGAGACCGACGAGGATCCTTTCGAAGCGCTGCCGGAAGCGCTCACCAGCCCGTTGATTATCCCTTTAGCCAAGCCACCGATCAAACTGCCGGATCCTTTGAGAATCGCTCCGGAATCGGATCCAGACGGCTGTGGGTGTCCTTCGTATTCCTCGTACGATTCAGGCGGATACTCTGCCGGCGGGTATCCGTCCGGCGGAGACTCGTACCCATCGTGACTGTACACCTCGCGCTTCGATCCTGATCGTTTTATCCTGTCCTGCATGGACGCGATGTATTTCTGGTTTGCCAGCAGCTCGATCATTGCTCGATTACCGCCGACTCGATTTACGATGTCCCTCTGTAGATTCTCTGGCAGGAGGCGATAGATCTCGAAGATTTGTTGGTCGCTGAGTTTGTCAATCCCGTGATCCTTAGCCGGATTCTCGAGCAACTGCCACTGTTCGTCGGTTGTTCCTTGGTCTGTCGGCGTTCTTCGATAAGGAGCCAGTCGCTCGAGTTGCGCCAGTGCACGTGCTCGTAACGCTTGCTCGCTCGAGTCTGTGCTCTCCGACAGAACCGCAACGATCGAGCAGCCGAGTGCGAGCAGTGACAACAACTGAAATTTATTGAAACATACATGTAGTTTACATCATATTTTAGTTTTCATCTCTACCCGAAATCAACGGCCATGCTAATTGCTGGTGGCAACGAATCAAATGCGCAGAGGAGGATTGAGAAATAATTTCAACGTATTTGAAGGATATATTGGATCAATGGTATTCGTGATGTGGTCAAAGTGGTGTAATGTGTCAGTAAATTTATAAATCAGTGAAGCATGTAACGTTAGAACGTGAATGTAACAAGTAGAGCGATTCTTGGTGAAAGTCACGCGAGACACACGGCTTGGGAAGATGTCCATGTGTGTGATCGTCGCGATCTTGACAGAATTGCTAGTTTCACAGGCTGTACCGAAGACGACTGACGACGAGTGACAACCGAAAGGATGAAAAACTTCGATGAAAGAAGTCAATCTTCGATGTTTGTTTTTGAATAGGAATTCTTTACGCTTTATGAATTTTCACTATTGTACTCTTCGTGACAATTTTCACAGCAACCATTTTCTCAATATCTTACGCTCTGATAGAAATTCGACGATTTTTCAAGAATTTCTCTTCCCGAAATTTATCCCAAGAATCATTTTAAAAAAAATCCCAAATTTATCCCAAGAATCATTTTATTCTGTTAAAAATAACTGACGTTTGATCAAAATAATAAATCGACATTACGCAGAATCGAGCAGAATCGATTCCATTTGTGTGCGTATCTGTAACGAGTCGTGCCAAAGTGATAAGTATAGAGAGAAACCGCGAAATTCTATTATTTCCGTATTTTAGATTAACCACTCGAAGGGAACGTGAATTTTCTCGGTCGGACGAAAGTGATCAGTGCGTCCTTGCACTTGATGGTGTCAACGTTCGACCCAGTTACCATCCTCCAGTTAACGTCCTCCTCGCATTACAGCCGACGCGATTTCTAAAAAGCGTCTAAAGAATCAATCCATTATAGACACGTCACATCGAGCGATGAACGTCCAGTCCTTTCGAAAGAAAGGTGAAATGATCGTAGAATCTGCATATCACGTAAATTATTTCCTGTTGTACCGGATCGCTCGAAATTTATACCTCGTTGCGGCGCGGCGTCGTTTCGTCGTCCACTCTAACTTTCTTTGCACTCTGCCGCGTACGATGGACCCATTCGAATCGCATTTCATTTCATCTCGTAATCGGTGCTAACTTTCACAATATTTTTGTTATTTTTATTACCACAATAATGAACACGTAAGGAATTTTTTTGTTTACGCCTGTTTCTTAAATTGCAGAGTCAAAAAGAAAGTTAGTAATGTATTTAAAAAATGTTAAAAGAACGTTATTAATATATTTAAAAAACAGAAAAGTAATTTGAAAAGTACTTTCGAAGAGAAGGATATTCGAAAAATAAAAAAATCCGGAAGACTTACGTTAAAAAGAATAATTTTAATTATTCAAACGAACAAAACGAAAGAGGCGGAACTTCTCACGAATAAACGACTGCTTGTTAGTGACAATACAATCGTTATGTTTCTTCGCACTTTTACCTTTTAAACACCACGAAATTCAAAGTGTGCAGATAAAGTGCAATTTTTCCCATTGTCGTGTGTATATCTTGGAAAGAACGTCTGTGTCCATGAGAGATTATGAGTAAACATTCTTTACTTTCACCGCAACGATTCTATTTTTAATCGTGGATAGGAAGTGAACCGTAAAGGAATCATCTCATAGATTTTATAAATAAAATTAGATTAGAATGACGTTGATCTTATCAAGAGAAAGTCTTAGAAATTTTGAAACATGATTTACAATAGAAGCTCAACAATTTATAAAACTTTTTATAGTTCCTTTTCATTACTCATAATCTTTTGTTCATTATTTAAATAACTGGATTCAATTGACAAAAATTCATTTAATTACTATATATCTGACTGAATTTTTAAATTAATAAGAACAATTAATTCAGCTAGATATGAATCATAGATCGAAATTTCAAAGGTCTCTTTTTTGACCAAAATCGTGTCATTTCGTTAATTGAGACTAAAGAAGAAAGAACAAGACTCTGACAGGAAAATTAGCACTTCACGCATAAACCAAAGAAAATTCGGTACACAATGATCTTGAAACGCGTACCTTCATCGTTGACTTTCACGGTAGATCGGTAAAAGGATCACGGCACTCTCACTGAACTCACTGGCCATCGCCATCGAGTATTTCCTCTCTTTATACCGACTCCCACCTTTTTAGTTTTTACAAGAGAATGTTGTGCACCTCGTGAATACTTTTTCTTCAAAATTTGGTAGCGATCCTTTTGTCCTTTCGTATGTAAAAAATGAGATCTGTATTTGGACGTCAGATTGTCATTCCATTTCTTCTCATCGATGATACTAGAATATTAAACAATTTTCAAATATATTCTAAACAGTTGTCTTTGAAAAACTAAAATATTGTTTAATTTTATTTAAAACTGTTTTATAGATATTATTAATTATTAACTATTCCACGGGATGTATAATAGAAATATATTGGATCATAGAACGAATTATTAATTGTTTTGTATACCATTCTATTTAAAACTATTCTTCATGCCTGTGTCTCACCATGTCTTCCTTCAATTTGACGTGCACTTTGGAAATTTGCCAATCATGTCGATGACTTACTTTCTTTCGTTATACCCAGACAATGATGGTGCCCGTGATGCGACGAAAATTTATAGTTGTATGCCGTATTATGTTAAAATACAATTCCACAAGCGTAACAAAAACGAAGAGGAAGAAGCGAACATACGTTCCTTTTCTTATTCATGTTCCTCAGTCGAAGCACGCTAATGAAAGCGATTTCAGTGAAATGCAGGTACATCCCTTGGAATAATAAATAGTCGGTTTTGTACGATTTTCATCAGACGACTCAATTTTCAGGTTTTCATATTTTCCTCGTTCTCTATTCATTGTACATGAACAATATAATTGACTACCCGAGCAATGACATAACTGAGACCTCGTTAGGCTTACGTTGATATGTATTCGACTGGAAACTCGACGTTGTTTTGTGTCTTGATAAAACAATAGACAGTGGATAAAAAATGAAATTTAAATCGAATTATTTTAGAATTAGATTTACAAAGTATCTAGAAATTAAAGTGATAAAATTAAAACAAAATTTTCAATCAATATGATGATCGAAAATCAAATCAATCAATCGATATGATAACATTTATAGAAAAAAATTTATTAATATAATACAGTATGAAAAGTATTTCTAGTCTAGTATGTATATCTATATCAAGTTGAACTTCGAACTGAATACACCGAATAGAAAGCAAGTAAATCGGCGGAATTCTATCATTATTTGTATCCGGTTATACATATGAATATGATTCTTACATTCTTACGTAGTCGGAGCACGAAAGTCATCTAATTTGTGACAGGATGATTGTATCGGTCGATTATAACTTATTGTAATTTTTTTTTCTTTAATTTCACGAATAATGCTATAATAATTATTTCTATGTTACATTTATGTATATATTGATTTCTAAGAAACGAGGTTTTCTGAAATGAGAGAAATCGTTATACGATGACACAGCGATAATAAGTAAAGACGAAATAGAATAAAATAGAATAGAAATAACATATAAAAAATAGAACGTGAAGACACGTGAAATGTGAACGTTAGAAGTTTTTATCGATGACAAAAAGGTTTCAGTGAAAATGATAAATGTGAAGAAAGTAAAATAAATTAAAAAATAGTTCCATTTGTCAAATATTTAGAAAGCTAAATATTTTCACCTATCTCACGAACAACTGTTTTTAAAGTATTTGCATTTGTATTTTCCAATTGCATTATACATATTTAGTTTATTAAATTACATTGTATTTTATATTAAAAGAACCTACGATAATCTACAGCAATATATGCATAATATTTTAACTCCTTTCCTCATTATTTAAATCTCTCAGTCTCAAATGATTGTAAAAATTTATCAGCGCGGAATTTGACACGACAACAACAACTTGTTGGAAGTAGAAATGAATCCTGAACTATCCTACCCTCATTATTTAATGCCCAAAGTTGACGATATGTGTACCTCTGTTTGCACTGTGTATAGTATCCATGAGCCAGCCCATTGATCATCCTGCATGATTGATCTCGTTTCCTATTATGAATTATATTTCTTTGAAAATAAATTTATTTTCTTCATATATCAATTTGAATTAAACTAATATAAAATGCGTACTTACAGACATTGCTCGATGCGTACACTTTGATTCAAATTATTATCGTTTAAAATATACATCCATATCCCATCGCGCGTTAGACCTGATATAGGAACTATAATTTCTTCCTAAGGCAACAAGGAATTGTATTGATTTACAAATGATTAAGTCAATAAAATTGCAAAATTAAATTATTAATCGAGTCGTTAATCTATTGCTCTTTCTGTCCGATGATTTACCATACTGGGACAAAGCGGTTCCGTTTCTGGTTCATTCTCGTCTCGTGTGAGCGAATCTACCTATTGAATAAGAAAGATGCATAAGAAAATGTGTAAGTAAGCTTCAAAAAATGTATTATAGTTTGATCGTAATTCGCTAAACCAACACGCTAATTAGAAATACTATTTGCGACTTCTGATTATGTATAATTTAATTAGCATATATTAGAACAACGTGAATTGTTTGTAACGTGTGAAATTTCTCGGAAGTATTTTTTTAAAATTTTTACAGTATCTTGTTACTTGATTGTAACATGAAAGGTGAAAAAAGATCGAAGAATTATATTACATATCTTATTATGGAATGTTTGACAGTGAGCGAATGTCGAATGAGTTCGATTACAAAATTTTACGAACCTCATCCATAGACGAATACCCTCGAAGATGAGGATTTTTCTTTAATTCTCTTGACACTAAATCGCTTGGATAATTTGATGCATTTTCGCAGTAGAGTTGATGCTTGCAAACGGGAGGTGGTCGAAACACTGGAACAGTTTGTATTGTTTTTGCTTGATTTCGTTAAGAAAAGATATTTATTAATAACATAGAGTTTAATTATATTACATGGTTCTGCCTCGCATATAACAGAAGATCTTGACAGTAGAAGTATAAGCTGTAAAAGATTTTAATTAATATAAATTACGATTAATGTAACAAAACGTTTAATAAAGCAAAAGTTAGATAAAAATGAATTTGTTATGCAATGATATGATAAGTATTTAGAGTATAAAATATATATAATTGTATAGACTTGAATCATTTGAATTGTTTTCACAATTCGATTACTGATAAGGATCATTAAAGATATTGTAGCGCTTCGAAAGATTTGAAATAAATGATAAACGCGGACGTTTAATCTTATCTGTGAATTTTATTGACTAAAAATCTTTATTTATGTCACAGTTTTTATATTTAATGATTTATAATGATTTTAATAGAAGATCAAGCTAATAATTTGTATTTGTACGTTATAACAGAATATCAAGCTAATGATATATATATAGAAAAAAATATTTCTTACGATAAAAGAATGTAGTAATAATCTCACCAGTAAGAATCCGATTCTGTTTAATAACATCTTCGAATGAAAGACTGATTTAAAATTGTACAACTAACAATACAAATTTTTTATTATTTTAATGTGTTAACTGTTTATTAATCTTTTGATTCAACGAGTAAATGAATTAAAAATTTAATTGAAAGAATACGAAAATGATTGAGAAAAAACGATTTTTAGTGTACTTGCGGTTCTGTTAATGATTTAGCTTGATTCTATTTTATAATTTTATAATTATCTATTTTATTATCTGTTGTATAATTTTATAATTTTATGATTTTAAAAATTATAAGTATATTTTAGATCCGTTATCAATACTTCGATTTTAAAGAAATAGGTTCACTTTCGTGGCTTTTCGATAACTAATGTCGTATTCACAGTTTTGTATCGATATCTGCAAATAAGATTACGATCGCTTTATATACTTTATATGCCTTTTTTCTATCAATGATTTCAATTGATCTCGTTTTATTGAAATTAACAAATTTGACAATGTATTTCAGTTTAAATAAGGATAGATGGAAGAAAATGATTGTAAGGAATAGTAACAATTTATGATGTCACGTATTAAAATATGTAAGGGAATAATAAATATTAAGAAAAATCAAGATGCTTATATGCATATACTTACTTATTGTTGCGTATTTAAGAATACAGAACAATACATTCTCATGAAAGAGAAATTTGGTTAGAATTTAAACAAGTAAAAAGGGTATTCTTCAGATAATTTCAAAGATAAAAATTAACGAGTTATATATTTAACGTAATAATGTCAATTAATAATTGATACGTGTAATTATTAGGGATATGTTCTGTTTACTAGATTTCATGTTTCTTTTTCCGCAAATAAAAATTACTAGTCGCATATTTCCTTAAATATCCCTATTTACGGCAGGCTTACCAGAAATCACTAGTGTGAAGTAAACTGCAGTAACTGGCATTAAATTGCTACAGTCGGTCGGTTTCGCATTGCGTCCAAAGAAAATCGGAAAAATGTCGAAGAGGAATCCAGGAGACGAATATAGAAAAGGTTTTATTCATTTTATTTATAATCGTATCAGTCGCATTTGGTAAAATAACATTTATTTCGTACCTTGCAGAAAACGGGTAGCACTCTGTACTTGATTTGTTTTCGTTATTGATTTCATGTCCATAATCTTTAATCTTAGAAACACCAAGTTTTAAATATGTAGCCTTGAAAATTTTTTTATGAAACAGCCGTAGAACGAAAATAAACGTTGAAATAGTACTTTTATTATCTAAATCTCGTTTCTTACGTTTCATGTGCCATTTTTGGGTGCACGCATCCTACAACCATGTGCCAAAGGATGCATCACAATAGTAAAAATGGAATGAATGATAATCTTATGTAATAAAATTATCAAGTAAATATATATCGCATTATAAACGTATGTTACATGCGTACTTGTTTCTTCATTATCATTTACTGACTTCATTTGTTTGGGTTTAATCCAGAATTACAAGAGATTTGTGCTAAGCATGCCGCTTAAATATTTCCGGTTAAAAGATACAATGTTGTTTAACTTGATCTGAACTTTGCCAGTGTTTGACGTTGTCAGGGTCAAGTGTGTACAGAGCAGAGGACTCCAGAGGAGATGACAGAGGAAGGGATCGTTCGCCGATTAGATCAGATGACCGTTGTGAGGCTAGTAATTTACATCAAAGTGATGCAAAGAAACAGAAGCTGGCATTTGGATTTGGCAAGAAAAGTGGTACAGAACAGAAGAAAGGTATCCAGATAAAGCTGGGCTCAACATCGGTAAATAATAATGTATAAAGTGAAATATATATACATACATATATATATATGTATGTATTTGTTTTTCTTATAAGAATTATGTTTTAGAAACCTACAGTAAAGGCAACACCAGTTCAGAGGCCAACAGTAGCATCTGTATTTAATGCAGATGAAGAGGATGAACCTGAAGAAATGCCAGCAGAAGCAAGGATGAGGATGAGAAATATTGGAAGAGAAACACCAACCTCTGCTGGACCAAATTCGTTTGGTAAAACAAAGCAAGGATTTTGTGATTCAAAGAAAATATTTGAAAAAACGCTCAAGAAAGCAATGGAGGAAGCAAATAAATGATTCCTTCCCTGATGTGCTGGGCAATTGTTAATTGTACATTAATTTTACAAAAAAAAAAAAGATGCAACAATCCTTGCTACAGTTATATAGTAAAATATTTTTATCAATTTTACGCATTATTGGCAAAAGTTAGATCTGAAGTTTTGACTTCACATGTAACATCACATTTTGGAAATTAATCAAATATTAGCCATTTGATAGTATTTGCTAATATTAATACTGCACCCAAAATGTACTATTTCTTTATGTATCTCATGAGGAAGTATGCATGTGTAACAAATTTAATCTATGCAATTTTTACATTGTTCATTACTAATATATTGATTTTGAATTATGTAATAACAAATTTAAACAAATGACTTTAGGGATCATAGGAAAATTATAGAATAATTTATCTTGTAACTTGTAGAATAAATGATATAAATAAAGAACAGTTAATATCGATTTTACATTTTATTTTATTCAAAATTTACATGATAATTTATTTTCTGTTTTGCTGACCTTGTTTATTTCCTGTTTTGCTGACCTTGACGCAGATCCTAAATAAAATAAGAATATAGTGTAACAAATTAAAAATATTTATGATAAAATTAACAATATGTAAAACTATATAACTTTGATAACTACCCTGGGGAAATTACGAACTGGAGGTGTCCTAATACGACGATTTGTTTTAGATCGGTTACGAACTACTTTTGAGTGAATAGCACAGGAAACACAGTAGTGCAATTTAGCATACAACTTTGGAAGTTGGTATGCAGAGTAAAAGCTTGCTTCTGTGATATCTCTGACAGCAGCTGCTTCTACGATGTTACGGATAACAAACTTCTTAATTGCCTTGTCTTTTGGTACACAACGTGCACAATTAGTACATCTGACAGGATTTACATGGCCACGGCCATGCTTGGCACGTCCACCATTTCTGCGTTTGCAAGTCTGAAAATAAAAAAAGTAATATGGTATATTGATGTTTAATCACGTGAATAATTCTTCATTGCACTTTGTTCTTTCAATGTATAAATGTCAGTGATACATGGGTTACACAGAAGTTAAATATAAACATTTTGTAACACATAATACTTAATATTGAAACATTATGTTTTTAATGCACAATCTGTTTCTAGCATTTACGAACTATAATTTGTTAAAAAATTTTATGAATATACACAATGTGACAACCACATGGTTAACAACCATTCAGCAGTTAGATATTTCACAAATACATCACTGTTAATGTTGATTACATTATATAAATTACATTTTATTTTTTTGATAATATTATATATTAAAAAAAAAATTTATATATTAAATATTATATATTAAAAGAATATTATTCGTAAAAGAAATCACAAATAAATGATAAACAAAAATTAGTTACCATCTTCTTTCGCGAGTGACGAGGAAAAGAATGTTGTCGGGAACAATATTTGGTGGCGTTACGTGAGTTAGTGAGTCAAATCAGCATACTTCCGTTTGTATCAAGTTGGTATTCTTAGTTTCAAATCGCGTTTGAATCGTTAGTACCCGCGCGCTTCGAATTTTCGTTAATTTAATGCCGTTTTTTTGTTTATTATTAAGTGTTAACAGTATGTGTGACATTTGGCGAGTGCGATCAATTGTGGAGAAGAGAATTGGCGAAGAGAGTAAAGGTAATACGATATTATAATTCAACAATTTCGAACATTATTTTCGCAATATCATCTCGTTTTCTAGATATTAAATTTTACATGCCTTTGAGTGAATAAAATGCAATCTTAATCATTTAGGAAAGTTGAATTTATTAATATAAGTCGTCTCATATGAAATATCGAGTTTTTATTTGAAAAATATACATTGGACATCTTTGAAAATTATTTTTAATCGAAATGAGCATCATTTGCATTCGCGATATCCTTCCAACGGGACTCTAATGAAAAAATAACTTTTTCGAAGATGTCTTGGTTTTAGAAGCAATAAACTCTTCGAAGGCCTGAATTATAGAGAATATTCTGTCTCTGAACATTTTCTAATAAGAATAATTTTTGAAAAGGTGAAAAATCTGTTGGAGAGATATCTGACGAATAGGGAGGGTGAAGAACGCATGATCTAATTTACGATCTAATTTAAATTCATACAAGACATTATATACATTAAACTTTACTGTACTTTACTGTATATACTGTAAACATTCTAATTAGAAAAATCGTGAATGACTGTGTAATTACGATTACAACTTCTAGTGATATAATATGTGCTTACACTTTAAACGCATTACTGCATAGTGACAAAATGGAGAAGTTTTGTATAATATTACAAAGTACAAAGTATAGGAGTATGTAATATAATTTTTGCAGTAAAAGGAAACGTTCTGAAGTAATTTTGTCTAGTTTTATTATTTTTTTTATACAATTTTCGTGATTATACCATTCAGAACATATATACTGCGTACTATTTTTAAATTTTCATAACCTATTCTTTTCTATTTGTATTTTTCGTAATGTAATATTTTGATTTTTATATACAATGGTAGAAGAAATTATTAATTCTGCTAATAAACCAAAGGTATGTTAGTTCTGTTGATAATGCTATTACTGCTAAAATGATAACAATATCATGAAATTCAATTAGTTATTGATGAAATAAATACAATAATTGAGGGTACAAAAAAAGTTTATATTGATTATAAACGAATGAAATGATATTGTAGAACAAAACTACTAGACCACGTCCAGTTTATTTATGGAATGTGTTAGATGTACAAAAATGGTTAAGGAGGCATTGCAGCGATTATTATCAATTGTATCATGAAAAATTTCTTTACGTGAGTATTTAGTTGATTTAAATAGGAATGTACGCAGCTAACATTTTTGTATTACTTTTGCTTTGATCATCACAAATCAACATTCTTTATGTTTGTTTAAGCATGATATCACTGGGAGGGTTTTGCTCAGAATAAATGAAAATATTCTATTGAGACTTGGAATTGATAATGAGCAACACAGAATGGATATTTGGAGAGAAATAATGAAATTACGTCTCAAAACGGATATGTTAGAGATTAAAGATATTGAACGGCGTAATAATATGAATTTTGATTAGTGAATTGCTTGATATAGAACTATAATTTTTACAACAACTTATACAAAATCTTTTCTCAATATTATAATGTTATTTTACTATAATATGTTATTTATAATGCAATTTTTTTGAAACCAAATGTATTAAATGAATGTACTTTATTGTAGATTATTAAGATTAATACTGATTCTATTATTATGAGTTAAATATAGATATGATATAAATATAAATATGAGATAAATATAGACATATGGAAACGAAATGCTAGGAAACAGAATTTGGTTTTGTAGTATCCTTTTATTTTTATTTTTTAAGGAAAATAATACATTTTATTCTATAATTCCTCATCATAAAACAGAAATTATACTGATCCGCATAGAGTGTCTTTAAGATTATATAGTAGCATTTTATTCAATAGAAAAACAAATTCCTATATTACAAATCTTTTTATATGACATTTCATGTTGCAACAGAAGTTCATTTATTGACTAGAAACATTTTGTTACTTCTGTAATACCATCAATTACATTAATTTTAACATTGAATTAAGTTGATTAATATTTTAACAGTGATTAAATTGATTTTAATATTTTATCATTTTTATTTATCATCTTTATATGTCCATAATTGTTTGGACAAATAGTTCAAAAATCAAATTCTTCATTACCCTGTTCGTTACTACAATTTTATATAAAATGTGCATACGGACTAATGGAATAGCTACTTTTTGTTATAACCAGATCTTTTGATAATCACATTGATGGCAATATCAATATCTTTTTAAAGTATCTATTTAAAACTTTGAGAGATAATTCATGTTTATCTTAAATACTCTTTTCAGTTGTTAACTTAAATGTAAATTGTCATTCGCTCGAGAAATTTTTATCTTTTTTCATTATCGTGGCAAAAAAAGTCTCATTTTTACATTTAAAAAAAAACGCTTAAACTTATAATAACGTAGTAACAGTAACAAAAAGACGTTACTTTAATAAATGTTTCACAGCCTTACATATTTTGTGGTACCTCTTTATGAAGTTTTAATAACTGTGATTCCTGGAAAAAGAGAAAAATTGATAAAAAAGGAGGAAATCTAGGAAAATGCGTCACAATGCAGAAAACATTAGTAATAGAATGTTTCTTTCGATTAATCTAATCAGTTTAAAAATATTCATCGTTGCATCTTCTTTACAATTAAGCATTCCCGTCGTTCTTAGTTATTTTTCGAGAATCGTTTTATGAAACAGTAGTTCATTGAGAAACTGTTATGCGTTAAATGCAAAGAAATTGAAAGGGTGCAAGGGACATCCTGCACATAGCACATGTATACATACTATGAATCTAATAAATGCTAGACAAGTGTTCACCACCTTTAAATCGTAGAAAAACTTGAGCAACGATTAGAAGAACTGAAAAGGAAACGATTAATTAGACACGTTTTGATATTCACAAATTACTGTAAAATTTGTGGAAAAAATTTATCTCGTACTACTATCGTTTTTATAGAGAAAACTATTATTGCCCTAATTACACTTACTGCTTTTTACCTTTCTTTGCATATCACATACGCGAAACGGATCGTGCAACTCTTGCATTTCAAACAAAGTAGATTTCGTCTCGCTAATGCTATTCAAATTAACCGATAAGTACGTAGTTCGTTTAAATTCTGCATATTATAAACATAATTCCTTCGTGTCGAGGGCTTGACTGTGTTTATGCTTTCCGGGTGAAAAAACGTACAATTCTTCGTTCCTGTTCGAACAATGATTCCCACCGCGAAAATAATAGGTAATCCCTCTTTTGTTCCGTACATTCTTCTGGTGATCATCGATAAACGATTGAGTTGATTCTCTCGCCGATATACCTTTGTAAAAGGACGGCACGGTTGGATAAGTACCAGATATCGTACGCTTCCATTCGTATCTGTAACATTCAAAGATAGTTTTGTTATATTTCGTGGTATACTGTCAACATTTATCAGAGAAAAATTTTTATGAATTTGAAATTTTGAGATTTCATCAACGAGACACGACTGTCAGATATTTATGAAATCAATTTGACAATGTATATAGAAGTAACAAAATATTTGTTACAAACATATCTTTATTAAAAAATTACTAGAAGCGCGAATAATTATCTCAAGCTAAATATAAAATTTCATAATGCATATAAATTTTAAATATGGTTTCACCGAATACTTGTTAGTAGTAATATCTAGTAATTTATATATTTATATATATACACATTTGTTTAGAATTTGATTAATATAATTGTGTTTAAAGATTTTTCTCAGTGTATGAATAGTAAGTAACTTTTTCCATAAAATCTGGAGAGGAATTCCATGTAAAATACATATATTACAAAGAATACCTTATAGAAGCTCGTGTGCTTTGTGTTTTATCCATGTCCATGGTGTCAATTGTTGGATTAGCTGACCATTTCCGTGATTTAAAGGGACATTTTTGTTGAAACTCCCTTCTAAATTTTTCCTAAAAAGTTGATTTTAAACTCAGAGATGTAGAAACACTCCCACTAGATAATACTCACGTTATATATCCCATAAATAAATGGATTGTAACAACTATTTGACATGGCCAACCAGTCGAAGAAAAACCATATGTAATGGATATATCTGTATCTGTAATTATGATTCTCAGTAAATTTGTCGCGTAAGTCTCTGCAGTGTAAAGTCACACGTTACTCACTCGTTGATTTCCGAATAAAAATATTGGAAAACGTTGTACAGTTGAAGCGGTAGCCAGCAAATCGCGAAAAGTGCTACGACGATTATCAACATTTTGATTACCTGAAAACGCAACGAGCAATTTAATACAACTGTGTTAAACGATGGAAATCCAACGAAAGTTAATCAAATTTTTTAATTTAATTAAAGTAATCGCGCCATGCTGCGAAAAACGCGAGATTAGGTTAAGTGTCAAAAAAATTTCAGAGATTTTCTACACATAGATTGATGGAAATGTACCCGCATTTTGTTCTTCATTAAGTTCGCGTCTCGAGAATCCTCGGCATTCCCTGGGGCTTTATTCCCCCAGAGTTTCAACGCCATTCTTGCATACACGCAGGAAATGATCGACAGAGGCGTGAGATATTGCAAAAATACCAATAATCCTGAATAAATGAACATCGATCTGTCAGACAGGTTCACATGTATACAGAACGGTTTGAGGTGATCTGTGATTGAACAAAGAAATCGATTAGTTAAATCTTATTAGTCGGATCTTATCCTCGGTTGTTGTTAGTCGAACGATCGTGTTGTTTACCGTTAGAACCATCCGGTACCATAATGACCCTTCGCGCGATTGCCACTGGTGTGGCTAAACTTCCAGCGAGAAACCAAATTCCAGCGATTATAAATTTGGCGGTCAGTTTGCTTGGCCTCGCGCTGTTGAGTGAAAGTGTTACGTACGTAAAACAGTATATTGTTAGATATTATGTATATCTGCTTGGAAGTGTTTGTTATTCAACTGAGGTATTTGCTATTCGATTTAGGTAATTTCTCATTCAATAGATTGACGAACCTGAGGGGCTTTAAGATTGCCCGATGTCGATCGATCGCGATTGCCGTTAATGTAAAGACCGAGACGTTGACAGAAAGTACTTGCACGAAGGGGCAAAATGCGCACATAAAATGAGGCAGAATCCATCTTTGCAACAGGGCTGCTTGAAACTACAAGACAAATATTTTTTGTGGTTAGAGTAATTTGTATTATTTAATACAGATTTTTATCTGAGCATGTACATCACGTTGTAGCGAATAAATATCTTACCTGAAACGGAATGGCGAATAAACCGATGACAATGTCCGCCAGTGCCAGGTTCGCTATGAAAAAGTTTGTCACGTTCTGCATGCGCCTCGACGTAGCTATTATCCACATGACGAGAGAATTCCCCACTACCGCTAAAAATGATATCGTTCCGTACGCTATGCTGAGGAGCACGAGTACAGCGATTGGGACCTCGTATTTGTCTTCTGAAATCCAATCGATCCTATCTGAGACAGTAAGGATGGATTGTATTCGAAACGAATTGAATACAAAAGATAATGTGAAAACAATTTTTAACAGTGACATCGATTTTAATGTGTTGACACAGTGAAGAGCATAACTAAACTAATAACGATGAAAAATTGTCGATATTTTACTTCTTAAAAAAAGAATCACGTAATAATCCACTTAGTCTTATTTTAAAGTATCTCCTTGGCAATCTCTCTAATTCTACTTTAAGTCTCGAGTCCGTTCTTTTCAAATATATTTTCATATTACGTAGCAAATGGAAACGTAAGAATACTTTTTTCGAAAATTGTCAAAATTTGAGTGTTCCTAAAAACATTGAAAATTTTTCTTCACGATTAGATCCATTACGGTCAATCTTGAAGATTAAAATCCTCTTTACAAATGACCTCTTAATGTTCAATGTTCAATAAAATGGCGAAAAAAAATTGTACAAGTTGATATAAAGCGGAGACTTCCAGATTATGGTAGTCTTAATCATGAAAAAATTTTTCAATGATTTTGAAGACGTTTAAGTTTGTACAATTATCCTTGCTTTCCCTTTTCTTCAAAAACTTTTTTTTTCTGAACAATTGGATTGTTGTAGAATTTTCTTTCACGAAGCTGTAAAAATTTTTTTTTTTATACGAATACTTTCGTCTACCTCTGTGTATCTGAAGATGAAAAGTTAACTTTTAAAAACTTTTACCTTTTACCCTTTGATCCTACATTTTATGCTCCGTTTTCGCTCAAACAAGGGCGTATATATTGTTCAGCTTTTTTCCGAGGAACGTTCACGACACTGGTATGAATATTTTCGCGTACAACTTAAAGGTGAAATAGCATCATGAATAAAAACATTAGATTTTGTATCTCGATGGTCGCGCGAAACTGAAAGGGATAAGAACTGCGAAAGAGATTCACTTTGTGTACCTCTTTTAAGATGTACGGGCTTATTCGTATTTGTAACGTTGCCAAAGTATTATACAACGAATTTAATTCCTTTATTGTTATAAACGTCAAAAAGTGAGCTCACAGTACACAAAGTGAAAGAGAGAGAATATGTTATTCAAATGGGCTATTGTTACCCGTTTTTCAACGGATAGAAGAACATGATAAAACGGCATATTTCACGAGGTTAAGAGGGCGCGAGACAGCATAAAATAGCATAGTAGATTTAACAGAGTAAAATCTTTTATGATGTAGCTCGTTTGTAAATTATAAATTCATTCGTTCATTCATCTCATTAAATGAAATGTAAAATCGCCACTTTAATACGAATTTAATTTAAATGGCCAACGTTGCGTTTTTATTTTTTAATCCTAACGCCAACGTTGTTGCGTTTTTATTTTTTTTATCCTAAAAGCTCTTTTGCATCGAATTGCATAAAAATTGCGTAAAAAAATGTTTGTAGTAAAATTTTCCCTTGCAGTGCTTAGTGAACTGTTGTCACAAAGGGTAGATTTTGCGCTACATTAACAACATCAATTATTATATTAAACTTTGGGCTGCAATTTGTTTTTGAAATTTTTTTCTATGAAAACTAAACAATGAACAGCGTGAATAGTAAAATTTTAATCAGTTTTAAATTTTATCTCACTATTCGTTAGTACTCATTGGCAAGATTACTTTTGACGAAAGATTTCTTCGAAAACGAAACCTCAAACGAAAGAATTTCTTCTACTTTCAACTTATTTTATCACTGAAAACGATTTTAGCCAGAAAATCGGTGCAACGCTAATGCAACGAAAATTAGTGATTGGTTGATTTGGATCACGTGATTCGTGAGAAGGCGTGGGGTAAACCTCGAGTAGGAGTGGCGTTGTCTGATACTGAGCGATCGCGCCTAATTTGTTCTGTATCGATTTAAATATTTGCATATCAATAAAATTTTATGGCAAAAAAGTCGTCTTCATTTTCTAGTCAGAACAGTTGCTTCTGGGCCTTTCAGTAAAAAGAATCGTACTGGGGTATAAGTCGTGCAGTTTTTTTCATGTAGAATAATCGTCTGTAGGACAAATTTTATAACTTTTGTTTTATTGTAAAAATTTTAGCAATTGCTTGATCTTAGTATTAAACTATTTTTATTTAATTTTTGTGTATACTTACGATTTTGAATATACGTAGCGTATGCTACGTACATATATATAGAACTCAAAGAAAGCATTGCAGCTTTAAAGTAGCTGCAACGAGCATTACTTTATCTAGTATATTCGAAAACTTGTACTATGGTTTGGCATATTATAAATATCATTATACGAAATTCTGCTTTGCCAGAGCAAATGATAGATTCGTTTGATACATTTCCAAGAATGAGATATATCAATAACATAATTCTTACCAATTAACATAATAACATAAGTCTTACTAATTCGTTTGATACATTTCCAAGAATGAGATGTATTAATAACATAATTCTTACCAAAATCATTGTACATTGAGTCGTTTGGGTAAGACAGGAATGTCGTTGATGTATCATTGAACGTAGGTGGCCAAATATTCTCTCTCAGTTCATTTTCGTCGTACCGTGAGATATTCATGATGATGGATTCAATCTGCAACGAAATTCACAAGTTGTGATTATTAATTAGCAATTGTTAATTATTATAAGAAATTTTCAATTTCGCGTCACGATAAACAATAATAATAAACTTGCGGCGTGACATTTTACTATTGTTTATTAGCCGACGTCGCAAGTTATTCGTTAATTTTCGTGACAAAGATTATTCATAGTGGTGCACGAGGAGGGCGAAAAAGCGGGAAACAAGCGATAAAAGCGGTAATTCAATACGTGAACTCGATAAATTCCATTCTTAAATCGAGCAGCGATAATGCCGAGAGCATGATTTATTGAATTGAACGTTTGCTGCACGGAAATGGAAGTTCCATTGGCAAAAATAATACAGTTTACTCGCGGGGATACAGTTTTTTCTGTGATCGTTCGTCGAGATAGAAAATATTAAATTTTCAGCATTGACGGAGAAAGTAATTAACATTATTTCTATTTCAGTAATTTAAACTCTATAATATGGTAGGAATTTCTGACGCATTTCGAAACGAGCAGAATTTAACGAGGTAGTAGCAGGTTCTTTGTTTGATACGAAACAACGAACCACAATGTCGTACTTTTTCATTCCTCCGACAACAAGCTATTGCGTATGCTCAGGAGCCTTATTAATTTCATCATAATTTCAGGTTGATAAAATTAGGTTGCTTTATCAGATACAAAAATTCCGCGAATATATTAATTTTGCTCGAGAACTTTTAAACTTTCTTTTTGTCACAGGGGAGGACATACGTGTTAAAATTTCGTGGAAAATGATTTACGTACTTATCTCTAACAAAATAACATGGGAAAAAGTCGGAATTATGTTTAATAGTGCTTGCATTTTCACGAATTTTGCGTTTCCATAACTTTTTTATATATCTTGCTGTTTGTTGAGTGTAAAGGTAAAATTAAAAAAAAAAACTTCAAATGCTTCTAATATATAGACTTTTATGAAATTTCATAATACCCCATAGTCGGGCAATTTTATTTTATTCTAGCTTTGTAAAGTAGATATCAACTACGTTTTAATATTTCATTGAATGGTTTTTACTAATTAATTATTCGTTCCAGTTTTGGAATTATATCACACACGCTTCTACTAGTTTTTCTTTGTATATTTTACTTTTAGAATTTTCACTCATATTCTTGGAATTGTAGAGGATTTTGAGATTTTACTTAGAAGTTTCTGCGAAATATTGAAAACTTTCAGCATTGCTCGAAATCTGTTGTAGCGCTGTTGGAATTTTCTAGCGACGTACGAAGATCTTTCAGAACGTTTTAAGGTCTCGGTGCTTTGCTCGAATTTTCCAACAATGTCATGCTGTATTACTGTAAAGTCTTCGTGAAATGGCGTATATTTACATATGTTTTAATAAAACCTGGTCTTGGTAAATATTGTGAGTTTTATTATATCAATTTTAAAGCTCCCTTTACAATTGTGCTTACATATTTGCGCCGTGGCAGCATGACAGTATTGATATTTCACCAAAGTGAAATAGCTAACTCCATTACTTGATGAAATTGGGTTTTGTCAGTTCGGATAATAACGATTCTTTGTAATAAATTCCTCCAATATAACAGCTTTCTGTGGATACATATTCAATTATCTGGCAATAGGAATTCTGATTTATCCGTTCCGTGTGCATCCTCCAAAGGAAAATTGATATTCGTGTTTATTTCCTAAATTGCATCTGCGAGCGTACAGCAAAAACATTAAAGGCAATGAAATGTGAGTGGATAAAATGAAATTGCTTTGTTACAGCTCATACATGTTTATATAATTATATTGTATAATTATATTAGTAATATTAATTATATTATATAATTATATTAGTAATATTCAACCTTGTTTAATATTAATTAACAATCGATTGAATTTCGACTGAATCAGAAATATAAATGAAATATAATTTCGTCTTGCAGTAGTCGAAAACCTGAATAAATAGTCCATAAACGAAATTACATTTTGTGTGCAAGTAGACGCTTGTTCTAACTTTGTTCTAACTTGTTTTGCTACGTTCATTTACGGGTAATAAACATTCCCCGGTATAATTGGGAGTTGTACCAGTTTCTGCTATTCAGTTTCATATTGCGTTTCATAGTGGTTCAATCGTAGGTAACGTTACCTCAAAGAGCCTTTCGAAACTCGCATTTGTGAAATCGAAATTTTCATGCTGCGATAGCAGCGAAAAGAAATCGAGCAGGTCGGAGTTATTAATGTTTATGTTTACTAGAACTTCTGGGATGAGATTTGGACCTAGGGAACTTGGACCTCTTGAATTGAATTAATATCATGGACGTTGTGAGATCACATGAAATCTCATGAAAGTCTAGAATCCTCGGCGTATTCGAATTCCCGTTCTTATGGAAAGCAATTTCAAAGCAAGATTTCATTTGTCTCTGATGATTAAGCGTCGTAAAGTTACATCCGGGATGCGTTTCGCGCATAAGCACCGTGCCAACAATGCATCAAGTATGCATGACTTGCACACGCACGTGTTCACACAGATCAACAATCAAATGTTTTAATAAGTTTGACACGGATTACCATACCCGATACGGATGCGATATATGCTTGCGAAACTAGTATGTCAAGGCTTCTATTTCGTCGTGGAATTCAGTTCAAAATAATTTCAATTGAAGCAAGGAATCGACAATGTCACGTCATAGCAATTTGTATAACGCTCACGTTCTTTAATATTCTCTAATATTCTTTGATATTTTTTAATATTCTCTAATATTCTTTAATATTCTTTAATATTCTCTAATATTCTTTAATACTTTTTAACATTCTCCGACATTCTTTAATATTCTTTAAAAAGAACAATTTATTTTCGCCGAATTTCGCATTTTCTGGAGCGTGTTCTATGTCGCGCTAGAAAAACAAAGACTTCTGTTTTCCGCGCAAACAGTGCATTCCTCCTATTTCTTCCTGTCCATTTTATTTTCCTGTAACCATTTTGTTTTCCTTTCCGGGTTTTCAATTCAATCTCAGGCACAAAGAAAGCTTCAATTCTTCAATTTTCCGAAAAGTTATTCTTCTATTCTCCCGAAAAAACGAGAGAAAAAAGAATCTGACTTCTGTCGGGAACAGCATTTTTTCCAGCAAATTAATTTCACGAGGTTCATTCCGACATCACGTTGGACATGATACACTTAATTCTTGTAGTCCAGTGTAGATGCCCTTCTCACAAACAGATCTTAAAAGATACCTCTGGCAGGCTTAAAATTTAAAATATCGACCGGTCCATGAGTTTCTTATCATGCGCCGTCAGATTGGATTTTCCACTTTGGTTCTCTCGTAGAAAATAGATTAAGGTCCAGTCCTACATGTCGCGTTTGATATTTGCAACGTGAATACTTTTGAAAATAAGATACAAGGAAAAAAAAGTACGACGAGTTAATAATCTCAAAATTGTGAAATAATCTTGAAAATTATAAAAATTGTTACAAACTATCGTTGTTAATTATTATATTTTTAGGTTGTTACGGTGATTGTTACATTTAAGTTGCTACGATGATTTCCGTTTCTGATTTCGAGTCGTTCTTTTTCCAATCAGCTCGCATTTCTGCAGCGATGTCTTGAAATGTGAAATCTTGTCACATGCTATGCACTTGCATCTGCGTGTGACATTTTGTATTGCATCTCCATATGTGTTTTTGAATTCTTTGAGTGTTTAGTTTATGCCAGAGTACCATAATTTTCTAATCAGTAATAAAATAATTGGTTTACTTACTGAAGGTTCAAAGAGGATAACATATTACAATATAACACAATAAAGATACATGTTCAAACATAAGTGTGTTCTTAATTTGTTGTATGTAACTTCATTTATTAAACTTTTGGACTTTTGGTAATTTTAGGCGTTCAAAGGGTCAAGTAACTTCCATTTGTAATTAAATCGTGAGTCGTTAAAAATTTTCTAATTCATTCAGTTCAAGAATTTTCAAATTTTCTAGTTCGACAAATGTATTTAAATGCTTTGAAGTTTGAACAAATGAAAGTACTTGCAGATCTATAAAGTTTCAGTGAAAAATCCCAAGTTGCCATTCTGATAGTTTTAGCGTTGAAAGAGAAAAGAATTTTCGTTATCTTCGGTTATTCGATCACATACGTGCGAAATATTAGAAAATTCTTATTTGGTTGTTTCGTAACACGCTTTGAATAAACGGAAGTACTTGTAGACCAACGTGAAAAATTACGAATTGTTTATTTTGGTCGCTCTGGCAAAGTCTCTTTATCGTTTTTTGCGCTCTTCTACCGTATTTAATAAAATATTGGAAAATTCTGCTGCACAATACATTTTATTCGTATTAATAAATTTTATTTGTGGTATATAATACATTTATAATGTAGTATTTTTTTCTTATGAAAGAAAATATCGACGAGTACGGAAGTAAATGGTGGGAAGTTATATATATCGGACCTATGTATGTACATATATGGCATACTGATCGAACATTGGTCCACGGCGTAATGTCGTGGGTCACAAGAGACATCTTGACAATACCTGCTGTGCTAGATTATATGCACTTTGTGCTTGATAACGCGATTATTAATTTCGCCGCTGGAAGAAAATATTATAACAATATTCTTCAAATTAGCGAGACGGAAGTGAGACGAAAGTCTTTAAGAGAGTCTGCGAACTCTCTGTGAGAAAGAGGCTTGAAACTGACTGGTGATTTCCGAAGTAAGGGAACATGTAATATTCTTTTTCTTTTTGGAGTTTTGGATCGTTAGTCATTTCCCATTACGTGACAATAGTAAGGAGAATTAATTAATGGATGGTTGGACGAAGAATTTTTCTGTAACAAAGAGGCTCGAATCGATTGGCAATTATTTCTGAAATAAAGGGATAATACTTGGCACTTTTTTCTCTCTTTGAAGTTCTAGATTATTTCCCGATCGTAAGAGCATTAATTGGTGGACTGAAAATCACAGTGAAGAATTATAAGAAGAACTTGAATCGTTTCCTAAAAAATACAATCTTTTTACCTTCCTGCCATAAAAAGGATACGGATTAATTTTTTATAATAATAGATTATTTCTCATTATTTTATGAAATTTTAGCTTCTTTACCCCACTGTGAGTCTCCGCCCTTAAAGCGAATAATTCACGAAGAGCTTACGATTGAAGTTTTCTTTGTGTAAGAATTTTCGTGAAATGTTATTTTTCCTAGTTCATTGTTATTTGTTACGTTACAGTTACTAGCTAGAAATTAAAAAATGGGATGTTGTCATGAAATGTTTTCGAAACGTTTTGAGGAAAAGAGTCCTACTTAAGTGATCATTATTATGCAAAATATCTCGACATTTAAACGTAGGATTGTACGATACTAACCTAATTAACTACTTTTTTACAACAATCTCACTCATCTTTCTAGTTAAATTTTAGAATTTCAAATAATGGCCACGTTAAACGACCGTCGAAACGCTTTTTCACGATGTCGTTTGTCACTTTGAACTTTGTAACGCAACTTGTAACTACATACCCTTTTTTCTTATCTTGTTATAATAAAACTGATTGTGAAAAACAACGTGAAAAACAACGAGAGAAATGAAAAGAATAGAGAAAAATATTTGTACGTCACGAGATTTTAATGATATTCTGATATGCAGGGACGAGTGGTGCGTACAAACGTGAATGAGATGATTTTACGTGAGAAAAGAATGATCAACATTTTTTTCATCTGCAGTTTCGTTTCCGAGAAAACTGAGTTTTTAAACTCTATCTAATTGTAAGTATACTTGGATTTAGCATATAATTTCCAGAACTGAAAGAAAGGAGAGATTATTTCTGCGTGTAAAAATAAGCAAAAAATGTAGAGTAAAATTTTCTCATTTTCGAAAAAAGTCAACTCGACGAAGTTATTAGCGGGGCAATTTTTAACGAAACATATTCAACGTTTATTTCCTTTTCTCGAAAATAAAGTTCCAAATGAAAATAAAAAGAAAATGTTATTCCATCCGTGCAAAGTAAAGGGATTATGTTCTTTATTACATTCTTATTTTATTTCCTCTGTATAAAGACCGTTTTCTTCCGATTTAACTCTCAGCGGCAGGAAATTGCAATTAAACGAGGAAAGTTTATCTCGCCAATGCATTTTTTTTTTTTTAAGAGTCTCGAGGCAGAGTTTCGAATATACTTATTTACATTTAAGTGAAAGAGTGGACGATATTGCAGCCGGCGGTTTAGATCGTCTGAAGCATGAGTTTTCAAGACGTTTTGTCACTTTTGTTCACGAGATACGGGAAAAGTTGGAAAAATGACAAATTAATGAACTGCGTCCGTAAGAGATCGTTTCAATTGTATTCTCAGAAATATGAATTCGCATGAAAAAATCAACCGCAACCCAAACCTAACCTAAACCTAACCTAAACCTAACCCAAACTTAAACCTAACCTAAACCTAACCTAAACCTAACCTAAACCTAACCTAAACCTAACCTAAACCTAATCTAAACCTAACCTAAACGTGGTTCTTTGTTCCTCGCGCGTTTGTTATGGCTTATAGATATTTACAATTTTTTTTCAATTTGGGATTTCACGAAACAGATTAATTTTATGAAATTCGCTACTAAATTTTCGACGATATTCAAACAACTAATTGATAGATATACGAAGAGTAGATTTTACGATTTTCGCTTGTTCGAACGTGTATTCGTTCGCTTCATTTTTTTACAGCTCAAGAACTCGAAAATATATATACACGGGAATCACGTGTACCGTATTACAAACGAGAATAACGTTCAATCTGTCGGATTTATAAACGTTCATCCGGCGAAGGTCACACGATACGCGGCAAATTTTTCGTTTTGCACGTTTTGTTGTAACATCGTTGGAGGTTCGTGTCCTAATCCACGGACGTGTATTCTGCCGATAATTAAGGCGAAAAGAATCCAACGATATAACGATTGTAATAAAAGCAGCGACGAATATAATTTTCGATCGTGCTTTCTGTTCGAAGTATTTCTTATCAAAATCGGTAGATTTCTACATTAGCGACTTTTTCCAATTCTGACGATTTCGCTTTTCGAGAAGTTTCGTTTCGTTTTTGAAACGAGCAAAGAGAACTGTATAACTTTTTCGACCTCTCCCGGTTGATTCCTGATCCCTGATTTTAGCGATAGAACGAACCTTTTTTGTTGAAGAAACGATAGCCGAAATGGCTGAATTGAGAAAAGGTGCCGAGGTGGACATTTACCCCCGAAATTTAATATCGTAAAATCGGGAAAAACATTTTTAATATTTATGACAATATTTTCAATACTGTTGAATTTTACAAAATGTCCGCGCGTGTAAATAATTGTATTATTTTATTATTAAGCTAGGAATTTTGTTATTAGAATAGTAGGTAGGAATAGTAATAGTAGAAATAGTAATAGCAGGCAAGAACTTTTTTATCAAAATAGGAATTTTGTTGTCAGAGTTATTAAACAAAATTTAAAAGTATCTCCGTGTGTGCAACGTGTTATTAACATTATGGCACTCTGATAATGCCGTTGTTTTCTGTGTCCTTGACTCAGCATTTTTAACGACACGTTTTCACTTGTGATACATGTACAAGTCAAAATCCACGTTTGGAATTTCATCGACTGCGTCTACGATCGTTCGAAAGACTCACGGACTGAGAAGATTTATAAAAACTTCTCGGTGGAAAATGCTATTAAGATTATCGAAAAGATAGAAAGATTTAAAGCTTAATAAACTCGTTAAACAAACTTGATTAATGGGGATCCGGAGGAAAGTCGCGAGAAGCGTTAAGATGCTTCCTTCAGTTTTGAAAAAGCGATCTTTATTGGCTCCTATTCAAAGGAATAAAAAGTCTAGTAATTTCAAAACGAAAATTAATGAGTTTACGACGATGATCGTGAAAGTATTGTTGAACAAAAATATAGGGAAAAATAGGGAATTGAGACGAGATTGCTACTTTGTCCGTATCTATTCAACGTAAAGACCACATTTTTTTTGCTTTGAAAATTTTGTCTAACTGGAGAGAGTTCCAGACGTTTTGCCACTGCTTTTATGACTGCTTAAACACAAAGTTTACTAACAGTACTGCAATTTTCTAAGAATGAAATCATTTTCTTCCTCGTCTGCTATTAATTTTGAAAATATTCGTACGATGAAAAATCGTCGATAATATCTTAAACTGTTTAAACAAAATCGCACGACAATCCAGTTGGCCTCGTTTCAAAGTACGATATCTCTGCTTTATCAGCCTTCAGTTCGTTTTCTCTGGAGACGTCACGTATCAAGTGGAAAAGCAATGTGATTTGTCGTCGAAAATTGTAGAAGCTCGAACGCCTCTGAAGTCACTGAAAAAGTTTTTTTACGATTACATGAATCGTAAAAATGATTTTGAAGATCGACGTCTTCCCTTCGCTTCAATCCATTAAAACTTGCTCTGCGACTTTTTCTCGCCGCTTGATTGATCCTTGAATAGAGTCAAACGACAAAAACCGTGCAGCTGGTTCTAAGAGGTCGTTGTAAAGAAGAAACTCCAATTTTCAACATCATGGTAGATTTAGTCACGAAAAAGATTCTTTAAGAAGTTTTCAGAAGTATTTGAATTTTTGAGAACAAAAGTATCCTTGCTTTCTCTCCTGCTACGTGATGTAAAAACGCTTCTGTAAAAAATTAACACAGGATTGTCAGAGTGAAGATTTCACGCCTCTTTTAAAAGAATTATTTACAAATTAATTAGAAGGTGTTTCAAGTTTCAAATACTATGTATTTGTTACGCGTCGAATATATAACTGAAAGAAAACCCGTGCAACATGCACATCGTAAGTCCTTTCTTTCCTTTTCTAAATTAAATAAAAAACACGAACACAAAAACACGAGTGTGTTTTATGTTTAAATTACGCACAAAAAAAGATCAACGAGAATTTTTCCACGTATTTGCTTTTGTGGAACTATCGATTACTTTTTCCACGAAGCAGAAGTTGCGAGCAAAAACGATTCGAATCGAATCGACTGGTATTTTTAAACCTTCTTTTTCTGGAGCACGCAAGCACAACCATTGTGCTGTATTAAGATGTGTATTTTGTGCATTTTAAAATTTTTACGAACATTACTAGAGAAATGGAACCTAAGAAAAACTTTTTTAAATTATATTCTATTCTTATATTATGTTATATAGGTATTTTTGTATATTATAGGCATGTGTGCACATATTTTGCTTCATAAATACATAAAATCCATTATGAACAATCTACGATTTTAATGATCAACGTATAATTATATGCAACAATGGTAGTGGTGTCGAATGTCGATGTAAAATGAGAATCATTAGAGAAAATTTATGCCATGCTTTCCGTTTCCAAGTTTTTGGAAAATTGCTTCGCATGGATACTTTGAAGAGTTATCGTAATGATGGAGCCACATTCTTGAAATACCTACTTAAAATGCAAGAAGATCGAACATATTTGCGAGAATAAAATATACGATACGAGAGCGATATTTTTCATAGAGATAGCAATTACAATTCTCGAGGAAGTTCCAATAAAAGTTTGATTGGAATTAATTAGTACATAAATTGATATGATTCTTTTTCACAGCGTCGACGAAGATTTAATTAAAAATTCCTTTTCTTCGAATTATTTTAATCTTCTATTATTTGTACAATTATATTTTTGATCTGCTGTAACGCAGTAACAATTGCATGCATGTTTGATTCAACTGTTTGGAAGTGTGCTCCATTAAATTTATTACATTCTAATACCTTCAAAGCGGTCCGTTTAATTCAAATTACAAATTCAAGAGAAGAACATGCGCCAACGTAGAATTAAACTAATTAAAATAAAATACTTTAAACTAATAAAACTAATTGGAATCGGGCAGTTTCGCCATTTCCATTATCCGCATTGTTCGCATTTTACGAAAATGTAATCTGGATTTCAGAATAATTTCAGGAATCACCGTGCTCGAAATCACCGTGCGCTTCCACATGCGGTAGTTTCCACAGCTCGTCGAAAGATAGACGAGTGACATTTATACTCTCTGCCCCCTGCGATTTCATTTAAATATTTTCGAGAATTCACGGTGACTCTCGCTTTCTCATCGATCTTGCGGGACCTACCTACTTTACTTTGCAGCCCAGGATATAAAAATTGCGAAGTGTATAATAGAAGTCCAGTTTCTCTTGATTTATCGGTGTAATAAACACTAACAATAATTATAATCATATATTATTAATAATTATATTTATGTAGTAATAAGTCATACACTTCGCGTCATTTCTTACTGAGACGAAATTCAATTTCACTGATATCATTATTATGTACAGTAAAGAGGACAATGAAAAGCTTTTTGCAATTTAAACTGATGTGGCTTCGTAGGAAAAGATCGTACAACGATCCACTTGATCCCATTTTAAAGCACGAAGCTTTTATTATTTCGACAGTCGGGGGTTCGTTTTTTTTCAAAGATGACGATTTTACGTCATGCACCAGGGTTGAAAAAGTGAGAATATTTTTTTCTCGAAAATTGTAGAAATTCAATTCGTGTGCGAGAACGTGAAAAAATTGTTTTCGTAACTAGATCGATTATCATTTTAAAGGTTGAAGTTCTCCCTTCGCAACGATTTTATAAATTACACGCACAACGTGCAATATAGATTGTGTACAATAAATATGATGGAAAGACTCTGTTAATATTTTGTATTATTATACCATAAAATTAAATTCAATACGGAATACACTCATTTACATTTAATTTTAATTTTAAATTTAAATTAAAATACACATGTACTTTGTGCAATAAAGACTCTGTTAATATAACGTTAATATTTTTTTGTAAAATATGTATATACGATAAATATTGAATGTTAAATTTAAAAGACATTTGAGCGGGATTGTGTATGTAAACTAACGCATACTGCTGTAATTAATACTAAATACTAAATTATAAAATAACACACTGGTTTTAAATAGAAGTCAGAGTCGTGTGAAAAAAAAAGATGTCAAAGTTCTTTGTTGTTGGTTCAGAACGAAAATTTTAAGAACAGGATTAAACAAATGTGTTTCCCTAGACGGTAAATTAAAATTTTCCATTAAAGTTCGCATGTTTAACGGCACGCCTCGATCTAATTTCTCTTCATCATCAAGTTTACAAAGAAGGGAGACAACAGGTTGCGTTGAAAAACGAAACGATATCTAATTACTTTGTTATTTCTCGCAGCGTATTAACTTTGACATCGTTCAAAATATTGAGAAATGTATACCTCGCGAGATTGTTACTTCTTTTTGTAGCGTAAAAACGCGAGTTCGCCGAAAATTGGGAAAAGAAGCACTGGGAAAAAGAAGCGGTACAATATTCATTTGCATTCAATTTTCGTTTCGAGCAAAAATATGATACATTCTGTTTATTTTCGACGGGTCATCGAATTCTTTTTTTCTTTCTTTTTCTTTTCATCGGCGCACGGAACATCGTTTGGAGAGATTTTTTAGCCAAATTTCGCAGTTATTTCGTTCGATGGTAAAATAAAGTACGGTTTCGTTCGTACTTAAATTTCGTTGCTAATTGCGTTTTGATTTGCTTTATACGTGTCTCCTTACACAATTTTTGCGAAAGTAAATTATATGCCTTTGAAATGTTAAATGCTAACTGTGCAGAAAGTGAAGTTTGATTAGATCCTTAGTTACCAGCCGAGAGCAAAATTAATAACTTGGATTAATAACTATATAGAAAATAGAAAATAGAAAATAGAAAATCATAAAACAGAAGTCAACATGGAACGGAAAGTCAACAAAATGTGTGCTTATCGTATTCTTTTCCGGTGTGCTTATCGTATTCTTTTCCGGTGTGCTCATCATATTTAAATTCTCGTATTCGTGTACGTTGGAATGCGAGGGGGTAAAAACGCGAGGCAGTCTTTTTCCCGCGGCCCTGTCTTCTCTTACACGAACTCAGCAGAGAAGTAACGTAAAACTGATACGCTATTTCTTTTTTTCTCTCTTTTCCTTTTTCTTACCGTTAAACGCTCGGAATCTCACAAACGATCTTTCCACAGACGTCGAAGCTAATTTTCTTCTGTTTGTCTCCGGTTAATTAAAGTACCTGCCGGTACCCACCTTTAATTAAATCAGCGGTTAATTAAAGGGCAACGCTCGCCAATAAGTGAGTCGCGACGTAATCGCGAATGGGAACCCGAGATACTCGATACTGCAGTTAGCCAACGCGATAATGAAACGTTGGATTACTCTTTCGAGAAGCATCCGAGATGCACACTTACGGTGCAGGAATCCAAGTCGCCGGGAGTCGTGGAGATTCAAACAAAATTTGATTCCATCCTATCGAGAGTCTTCTGTTAAAAGAAAACAGATCTCGAATGAGATCTTCGTTCATCTTCGAAACTTCCATCTTCTATTCTTCTCAAACTTGTTTAACTTTCGTTTAAACAAGTCTACTTACACAGAGTGGCGTCGAAATTTGTAATCATTCAAAAAAAAAAAAGAAGAGAAAAGAAAAAAAAAAAATGTCCGATTGTTTGTAATCGTTACAAGCGTAACCGCACAATCGAACACGTGCAGGAGACTTACCGATCGTTCAGAAGTGATTCGAGCAATGTGCCCCTCCGGAGGTCAGTGTTTCCGCTGGAACGACCGCGAACTATCATTCGTGAGATCTGAGCGGCATTGGTTTCCGGTGAAGCGAGACCTCACCTCCCAGTGGAACAATCGAGCTTTCACGCTCCCGCCGTGCGATCACACTTCCCTGTTTGTACCTCTGTCCACTCGCTGCGCCCTTTCGACCAACCGATTGACCGAGTAACTGGCAAAATCGCAGAAGCGTCGTCCCGGTCGACGCGAAACGGGAAGCATCGCACAACGAGCAAATTCGAGACACGCGCCGGAGTGTCGCAGCCAAGCTCGAATAACTATCGAATAAATAAATCCCGGTAAAGGAGAGAAACTGTCGAATCGATCTTGCGACCAGTCAATCTTGTAAACGTCGGAACATTTCGAGGATTCCTTCGCGGACAGGTATCGCGGCGGTCGTCTCGTTTCCACGCGTCGCGAGTTCCAGTTGCGTCGGGCTCGCAGTCAGCCGTTTCAGCATGCTGCTATCGCGCAACATGATAACGAACGATCCACCGAGCGCTGCTTTCCAACCCTCAGGGATTTTCCGATCGTTCCATCTAGCTTTTTAGAAAGACGCGCGAACTCTGTTATCGCAGCGCGATAAGTGAAGGCGAACGAGTGAATATTTTAGCGCGACAGGTCGGAATTTGGCCGTTCGAACGGATGTCAACAGTTGTCGCGGGGCTGCTTGGTCAGCTGCGTTCGACGTTCCGGTGTTGACAGTCGGCCGGCGTTGCGACAAAGACCCGATCAAAGGTGCCTGAAACACCCTCGCCTCGTTTCCTTGGATCCGTGCAATGCAACCTGATCGTTGATTCTTTCACGATTCCGTGTGTTTCGTTTGAGGCAACCCGACCACTGTCCCTCGCCCCTCCCTCCCACCGGCTGATCGTGAGCTTGCGAGTCGGCAATCGCACGAATATTTAATTCGAAGGACCGAAAGATCGAAATTTTTCACCTCTGCTCGTTCTAAATTTTATCGAGTTTCTTTTATCCTCCTGTCGAACTTTTCTCTCGTGAATTTTTCGCCAAATAAATGCCCAAACGTTAGTCAAACGGAAAAGTTTAATTTAGCGTACGAGTGCTTTAAAAAAGCCACATTTGTCCTTTGTTCAGTCACTTGTGAGTTAGATCGTGCTTCGTTTATTTTAATTACACACATCGAATAATTGCGGGCACGCGCGTTGTTTTCATAACGCGTAATCGTTGGCGGGGGAATTGAAACGGTTGGCTACTTATCACGGGGTCGGGATCGCTCGGTTATGTGTGCGCGCTTTCCGAGAACTCGCGACGAAATGCGGCCGGTTTTCGCGATGAATGTTGTAGACTTGGGGGTGGGGATGCCTACCGTGGGCGCAACAGACTTCGGCGAGGCTTTTCCTCGTGGAAGGAGATCATCGTGGAACCTGCGCCGTTGCACGTGACTCTGCCGCCTCTTGCGAATCTTTTGAATTCGTATGGCTATTGTGTATTGAACGCGTGAAAGTCGCCTGACACTTCTTCGAGAGACAATAAACGAAAATGCACTGCGAAGTTTCCCTTTGTATCTCGGTGTACCGTCAGTCACACAGGCTTGGTGGAAATTTCACGAAAATTAGTAGAAATCGAGCTCACGATGAAATTTGCACTTCTCTCGATGGAACAAAGGGACAGCGTATTTTGAAAATTATCAATTTTTTTTTTTATTTTTACTAAACGAAATTTGAAACAAAAATCTTTTTGCGTGAGATTCTCTCGTTGCCAACATATATAGATAACATGAATTGAAATTTTTACGATATATTTATTGTCACGAAAAAAATAGATTCTATTATTAGAATACAAATGAGGGACGAAATAGTAGCACATTTGTCGAAAAACGAGACGCAAAGAGGAAAAGAGATTGTTTTAATGAATATTTAGTACTTAATGTGAGTCGGTTGGTTTTTATATATATTTCATTTTTAGATGTTAGCTTGGTTCGATTAACGATTCTTTAATTTTTATCCCGATCTCCTTTCAAAGAGGAGTTTGTAATTTTGATTTACAGCACTCGCGAGCTTTTCGAGTGCTTAACTAATTTTCTTTCTTTTTTTAAATTGGAATAAACAGAAATTGAAAAGGAGGGAATATCAGAACGACTTTTCAATTTATTAGTCAATAGAAGAGGGAAAACAAAAAAGGATAAGGTTTAAGTTAGTGTGTGTGTTCGTGTGTAGGAATGGGTCGCAATGCGTCGAAAGTCCATTGTCTAATTAATTACTACCCTTTGATTTATTGCGGTCGCTAAAGTAACAAAATTAATTAGTGCTGCTATGAACACGTGCAGCAACCAACGTACCAATAATATTTATAGAGATCTTTTCAAGGAAAAAGTTGATTTACGTTCCGAATATTTTAGTCGGATGTTTCACTGCAGCAACAATAATAAAAAAATCTTTTTCGATACAGTTCTGAATATTTTAATTTACGCAGTTTCTGCGCAGTTCTCTACTCTGGAATTGTACGTAAATTATTTGCCACGTAATTAATGATTTTTAGTTGCAACATATTATACAAACGTACGAGGTATTTTCCATTGCAACGTATTACACAAACGAGTTTGTACATTAAGACAGCGTTGCATGAAATAATTATGACATTTGCCTAATTAATTAACAACGATGGCTTAACTTGTATCAACTTTGGTCTCCTGTCAAATTTTAACGAAACAAAAATTATTAATCCAGATATTTTCCACAAGATTATTTCGCAGATCGTAAGTGTTTTATTTCGTTCACAATGGGGTCGTAATGAGGCACAATCTCAGTCTGGCTGTAAAGCCATTTCATTAGATTCGTACGTTCTGTATCGTTGCTCCGCGCATTGAATCATACCAAGGTAATTTACACTTCCAAAGCAGCTTCCTAAGACCGAGGATTAATCGTGGCTCGATGTAAATTAGATCGTATAGTTCGTATTGGAGAAACAACTCCATCGGCGAGCAAATCGTCGTTACGAAATAATAAATTAATAATTTTGTAATGGCCAATCGATAACATTGTGATTATCGGTTATATCGTCGGTCATAAATTCATACTTCCTCAAATACGAACGCAATGAGCATCAACCAGAATAGGTTGCGGGCTAATTAATTTGATCGACGCGACGTATTGTCTTCTTTTCCGAGCTGTTTCGCGCGTTTTCAATTTCGATTTTAACGATGCGACCCACATACCCTCAACTTTTAATTGTCAAAGTGTCGCTCGGTGGCAAAGGCTTGTTAGCACGTGCGAAATGTCAGAAAAAAAAGAGAGAGGAATTTTTTTCAACGCTTAAATTGAAACGGAACATCGCTCGCTCCGTGTGAAATGTTCGATTTCGAGTTATTCGTTTGCTCATAATCATATCAGTTGCTCGTCATCGTTTTTGAGCGTCGCACGTAGATAAGTTAAGGACACTTACGTTTATAAATTTGCAATAAACAAATGGTCTCATCCTCGGAACAAATGATCGTAAAATGGATCTCCTTAACCATTAAGTTTAGGAACTAAATGTGGCTTGATACTTTTTTTTACTTGGAATTTAATATTCTTTCGATTTATGACGAAGAAAGTACATGATCCGATTAAAAAGAAAAAAAAAAAAAAAATAGAGATGACTTTGAAAATTTCGAAATCCTTCAATAGACACAAAAAAACACGCCGTATTTTTCCTCCCTTAAAAATCAAACTACTTTCGTATCAAACAATTTTTCATTAGCATAATTTAGAAATTATTTTAGGTGTGCGAGTTACATGAATCACCCTGTACAACGTGCATAAGTATTTAATACACTGTGTTGTACGAATCACCCACGATATTGCTAATCACACGTCATATCATACATTTAATTAATTAATTTATTTATTTATTTGAGATCCAATTTTCTTTCCAATTTTCTTAGCCAGGCAATTATATTAACGTTATTTATAATTTGTAATTATTAACGTAACAGATAAAACTTTGAATTAAAATTTGCATAAAAAAAATTTGCAACTCGCTTTTCCTTTTAAATTATATTACGAGTGTGGCTCGATGTTATAAGACAAGTTTTAATCTACTAATACGTAAGTATACAGCGTAACCATACACGTGACATTTTGCGACTAAAATATCATTTATAGTGCATAATGGACGAATTATTCCGCTGCGTAATACGTCGGCACCACGAGATATCCCACGCGTTTGATTATTAAGATCAAAGACTACAGGATCAAATTCTACAATAATTGGAAGAGAATTCAATTTTCGAAGCCTCATGACTGATATTGATATTAATCATTTGTTACTTGTTGCATCTATTATTATTCATTATTTATACTTATTTTTACACTATTACATTATTATTAATTATGTTTCATTATTACCAGATTACGGATTCTCATGAATTTATGAGAAATTTCAGAATGGAAAAATGCAGTCCAGGCATCATATAAAAACATACAGTACTTATTGTAACATGTTATAATATATTAAAATATCGAAAGTACTTAGTATAATACTCTTATTATACGTACTTGATGTAACAAAGTAATTATTATAATAATTTCTGCGTGCGTACGCTTCGTTTCCCTAATTATTTCGCATAAAGATCCACACAGTCCAATTACTAAATATCGATATTGGTAAAAATATCAATACATCGGATCATTGTGTCATTTGATGATTAATATGCATTACAAAATTTTCGAATATTGATTTTTTCCTCGACTCTTGAAATTCTTCTGTTGATAAGCAAATATACGACATACGACATAATTGCAAATAAAATGCATACACGCATGGCGTAAATAGTAAATTAAAAAAAAGTCGTTTAACATCGGGCTCTTAATTGTTAAATACTTGCAACGAATTCTTCGCGCGGGACTGGAAATGATGTCTCTAGGTAAAAAACTAGGTTAAAACGCACGTTTGCAAGTTTATACAATTCTCCGCGACGTGTTCTCCCGACTGGAAGAGTAATTTTCTTTTTGGTCGAGGAGAGACACGACAGTTTTACTGCTGTATAAATTATCTTGGGTGATATAATAACTTCGTTTCGTGGTTTGTAACAAGCTTGTTAACCAGCCCTCATTTGTCATTCTGCGACTGTTGGGGTATCGCGATTAGACGTTGATTAACTGACCTGTGACTTTCGTTGGAAACACGGGCGAAAAGGTTTTCTTTTCTTGTGCTTGGGATTTCTTTACAGTTCATCTAACGAAACAAGACGGTTCGACGTACTTTCGTAAAAGTCCAATTTTCTTCTGCGAAATTAGAAGAACGAAATTTTTTTTCTTTCAAACGAAATGGACCATGTGAAAGGAGGGAGCGAAATGGAATTTATTTTATTTAAAGTACACAGATGGATAGCACGCGCATGCATAATGTGTCGTAAAAATATACAGCACGCGGTACATGCGACAGAATATTTATTTATTTATTTTTATATTTACTTTGGGTACGACTCAATCGATGAAACTTATTCTTCCGTCGTGCGCCACAATTTCATATTTTCGTTATAAATTCTCCTCGAATGAAGAGCGATTCTATGAGAAAGTTCGTACCTCTGGACTTTATATTGTATCGCTTTAATAATACCGGTTACTTCATCTTTTCAGTCTTTTAACAATAAACGAGTAACTTACTTCATTGCAAATAAATATTAAATTTTCAATACGTTTTGTATTAAATTGCTCGCACAGGTTATTAACTCGGCTAATAAATAAAATTGCAAAATATACTAATACACGTTGCCCAAGCAACAAATTATCATTTTGAGACAGTACTTTCTCACGCGGCGATTGCTTTTTCTTGTAACATGATTTCCCTCGGTAGCTGTAATATTATCCAACGAGATAAAAAGGTTATCTCTGCGAAATTACTTTCGACGTTAATCGATCCGTGATCTAGAATTATTGCAGCGATTTTCTTGTGACGTTTTATTGCTTGTGTATTATCATAATATCCTGAGAGATTAACTATCGTGGAAGTAAGCTCTTTTGATTCGTAGCTTATGTCTCTATATTTATAACGCCTCTTGCATCTTTCCTTTGATGCACAAATCCCTTCCCTTCATTTTCGTGCGGCGTCATAAGATCTTATTTATACTTGTCGTTTATGAAGAAAATATTCTATAAACGTTAAATGTATAAACGTTCTATACGTATAAAAAGAATTTCTTGTCGTACGTATGAAATACCAAGGATGATTTTTCCGAGAGAAGATACCTGCAGTTTTAATTCATAGTTATCCTCAATTTCCTGGAGATACTATTCGCCGCAGTTTCTAGATTTTTTCGTTTTTCGAAGATTACTTATCTTTAAAGGATCTCTAATCCCTTGTACTTTGAATAACTCGGGATAGCATTTGAATTCTTACTGAAACTTTATCTTATCGTTATATCGTTTCGAGAAAAAAAAGTCTTCACTTTGCCATCTTGAAACAAAATGCATTTCCTGAAAGTAGAGTCTTCAAGTTTTAAAATGAGCCCAAGTTTCTTACTGTGTTTCTTACTTTTCACAAAATTGTAACAGTTTCAATGCTGGGTGTGCCTTTCTAAAAATCTTTGGCGATAATTTCTAAAATCTTGTACGAAGAACGACATTTTCGATAGACATACGGTGAAACAATTAGGTTGACGAGCTACATGCATCTGTGTCATACATATTCATACGCGCCGCGTCGTTTAGTCATACACACGCACACACGCACGTGTTTATCTATGAATCGTATTACGCCACACTCGAAATAATATTTACGACGTTGTGATAACCGTGCATTTGTGCGAGGTGTGCCCGACACACAGTGTGCTTTGTGTTGCAATACGCTTTCTTTCGTGAACACTGTGTAACTGTGTCTTTGTTTAGAGAGTCATTGTAGGTCGACGGTTATTAACCGTATCCTGAAAGAATCTTCTTGTCACTAAAAAGCGAAATCTTGTGCGTGATATGTACAAGTCGCGAAATTCGTTTCAACTTCCTGTGCAACAAGAGTAAATGACGCCTTTGAAGGAAAACATTGAGAAAACAGTCGAAAAAATCAGATATTTTTATAATATCGGGTGTAAGGGAATATTCTGTCGTTTGAAGGACTGATATTCAGAGTTTTTTTTTGCTAGTAGATGATGATGACTGTTGAAACAATATTGGGCCAGTTTGAAAGGTACTTGTCCTGTTATATTAAGCAGTAGAAATTATTCGAGTTAATTAATTGACTATTTTTTGTGTACATTTAAGCATTCGAGACATTATATATTGTATGAATATCAGAAAGGAAACTAGTGTTGTGCAAGCGGTAAAAAACTTATGTTTAGTGAAATTAAATATAACCTCTAGAACCTGCCAAAGATGGTTCGAAAAAAATTTCGAAACTGAACGGTGATTTTTTATTAAAAGATGTATTAAAATCAGGAAGACCTAGAACTAAAAGACACTAGAAGAATAAAAAACTGCACGACTTGTACCCCAGTACGATTCGTCTCATTGAAAGGCCCAGAAGCAACTGTTCTGCCTAGGAAATGAAGACGACTTTTATTGACATGTAAACATTTGAATCGATAGAAAACAAATTACAGGCGCGATCGCTCCTTACCGGACAACGCCACTCTTACTCGAGGTCTACTCCACGTCCCCTCACGAATCACGTGACCCAAATCAACCAATCGCTAATTTTCGTTGCATTAGCGTCGGTTGAAGAGGTCCAATTTTCTGGGTTACCCCAGCTAAAATCACTTTCAGTGATAATAAGCTACCAAAACGTTGACAGAAAGTGATATCTAATAAATAAAATTACATAACAGGTTAACTTTTATGTAAAAAACAGAACTTTTCTTCATATCTAATACTTCAGATTATTCAGCGTTGAGATCTCCTAATTCTTCATGTTTGAATGTCTCTTGAGTTAGTTAAAAAAATAATAATGGAAATGAATAATGGAAAAATTACAACTATCTGTTCGAGTGTATTTAATGGAAAATTCCTGTCTGAATGTTACAATTATTCTTTGAATAATTTTACATGGTGACGATGGGCCATTCAGTGAGAAAAACTTCTAGGAATAAAAGTTTCGCGCGTTAGGAAATAATTGCAATCCTACTCTGTTGTGTTTTAACCGTGATAACTTTTGCGTTTTGCGGGGTCATTTTATTTGTCAGCAGCTGTTCCGAATAGTGAACATTATCACACTTTTGATATTACATTTGCAAAACGAGACTGGAACGATTTCTAACACTGAACTTTTTCCCAGTAGTAAAATTTGATTTTCTCCTTTCTACGTGCACTGGACGCGTTCAAACAACTTTTACGAATATACTACTGCATTTTCTACATTTTGAGGTCTCATGAGCACCACTGTGAAACTCGACTCGTAATTCCTATGTATTCTCGTTTCATTTAAGTCTAATATTCAAAGTTGAATAAAATGACTAAAAAAGAAATCATACATCAAACTTTTCGACTATCTTCAATCTTCAAATCTATTGTAGATTCAGCAAATCGTGAAAAAAATTCTTCGATACTTTTATGTACTTTTATGACAGTTTATAGCATTTCCGAGAAGGAAATTCTTCACTCGCGCTGTGTGATATAAAAATATTTTAGAAGAAATGATCATTTTATTTTAGAGTAAAGTAGAGGCTTCAAGATTTGAAATAAAAAGTTCAAGCGTGTTGTTGCACGACTTTTTTTCACAAAATTGTTAGAATTTCAATATTATACAGTGTTCGAATATTAATGGAAGTTACACCATTATTAATATACCATAGTTTAATTAGATTCTATCCCTGAAATTGACGTTGAAGTTTAGGTATTGATTAGAAATTGTTACATACGTACAATGTCTGAGTTATAGTGATTTACGTAAGCTAAGGCAGTGGTTAATCGACAGTGAAATTAACGATCCTTTTGTGTGGTATCGCGCGCTGTCCTGGATTTGGAAATATACACGGATATAAAGCAAATTGAAACGATTGTACTCGATACTACAATTGACAGCTAATTGAAGGTCGCAGAAAAAGAAAATATCGCGTATTTTACGTATTTCACGTTCTCTTTGCAGGAGAAGCAATTTTTAAAATTTGATCTATCCCGAGTGGCAATTAATACCAGTCGTGTTTTTTATCTTGACTTGTAATTAAACGCGTTGTCAGTGTGCGACTTTCGAAAGCATTCCGAAAATATCGATCGTCGCGATATTGCGTTTTACAAAATCTCCGGATCCGTACGTTCAAATTAAAGTTGCGCGTTCGAATCGGTAAACTGGCATCGAGAGATCGGATAATCGGATAATCGCGCGCAGCTTTGAAGCTCTTTACAGCTTGATTGATAATCGCCGAAAGCAAAATTCACGCGCGAAACTGTAAACTCTGAAACGCTTGCTGTTGTATTTGAAAAGGTAAGAAAGGGTAAAGTAAAGATATAAAGAGTAAAAGAGTGAAGAAAAAGACACTAAAAAGCACTGGTCATTAGAAACACTAAATCAAAACACTAGATGAGTTAATTATAAGTGATGAGGCAATTCCTGAACGTTCATCAGCTTCGATCTGCGATATTAACACTACACGATTGCGATTTTCTAAAGTAGCGGTTGTAGCAGGGGGTGACTCACTTTTGCGATTCAAATTCTAATGTTTACAACACATTAATATCGTATATCGTCAAGAGGGAAGCAGATATTGAAAATTCTAATGAATAATGAAAGTTTTTTCATAAAAAAGAAAAGAAAAAAATAGCAGAATTCTTACATTTTCCATTTTAGTTTGTATATGAAATAATAATTTCATTTGTACTGTGAAATAATGACCTATCTGTGTCGCCAGAAACTTTAACTTTCATAAACCTGTTTGACGCCATAAGAAGGGATGTTTATTGTAACATTCTGGAAGGGATGTTTTTGGTATTTGTGATTATGACCATCCCAAGTATCTTTTCTGATGTGCAAATATACAATATTATATTTAATATTATATTACTTCACTTTATTTTTTTGGAGGAAGGTTTTTTTACCCTTATGTTTAGAAGAAATGTTTTGAATCTCATCATGCGAAAGAAAATGATTAGATATACGTATATGTTTAAAAACATTATTTTAATTGTTTTAGAACTTTTAGAATGTACAAATCTTTAGAATCTCTTCGTAATAATACAATAAAGTCGCTTTAATTTCTATTCTCATTTTTTTGGTACAGAAATCTTTAGAATTTCTTCGTAATAATACAATAAAGTTGTTTTAATTTCCATCCTCATTTCGCACTATTTTTACAAAAAAGTACCACTCGTGCATGGTCGTGCGAAATATCGCCGGCCTGTGCAGTGTTAGAAGACACAATTATCGAGTCGCCGGTCATTTTGTACACGCTCGAAGGACGTTTCACCGGCCCCGGCGAAGTTCTGTCGATCTTGAACTACTTGCTCGAAGTCGAAGACGTCCTCCCGTCTGGATGACGTAGCCAAAACCGAAGGATTAACGCGATGGACGCGTTAAAGTTCTCGAAAGACAGAAACGTGGTTTCCCATGCGCCGTCGGGACTGACGGTTGCGGGTGTGTCACGTGGAATACGGTTCTCGTCGACGACCTTGTCAACGCGTCGCTTCCTGAGGTAAGGATCGAGCTTGAACAAACCGGGACCTCAGCTAGGAAAATGAGGAGGGGCACGCGAAACACGCGTATATAGGCGTTTGCGAGCCGTGTCGCGTCGAGCATAATACCTGCACGTTTCGTCCGAGCCAGGGCATTTCTTTGCACGGGCCAACTATACTTTCGATCGATCGACCACTGAGAGAAAAAATGAGAATCCTTCTTTCGCTTGTAAGTATTGGCTCGTAAGTTTGATTTTCGTATCTTTTGCAAGCGAGATCTCCGTTTTGTTCGGAGATTGGATCCTTGTTGATGAAGCTCGAGTCTATCGGGAGAGGGAGTGTGTGTAATTGTAATTTGTATCATAATAATCAAATCTCTTTTTTCTTTTTTTTCAGAGAATTTGGTATTTCATTTATTTTAGTGTTTTTTTTAATTGTTAGGAGAAATTATTCGGAACTTAGATGTTCTTGTTATCGCTTTATTTTTTTCTGAACTAAGAACTGTTGTAAGAAGATTTCTAATGTTTTCCTATTTGTATTTTAATATGTAAGTATTTTGTTTCATTTTGAGAACATGCACTTGTGTGCTTAATCGACGAAAACACAGTGTAAAAGTGCATTTGCTGTAGAATTGAAATAAATTTAATAAACAAAACGACAAAATTTTCTAATTTTCTTTTAATCGTATTTTGTTATAAAATTGCATTTTCATTTCATATTGTTTCATAAAAAATTACAATTCTTGTTTTTGTTCTAAAGTATTCTAAAATGCGATGGAATTGCGAATATGTTTTTGTTTTGTCTAAATTTTACTTCAACGGCAGAGCTGTTAAATAAAAAAAAAGCCATCTTTACCACGAGTATACTCAACGTAGAGGATAAAAAATTGTTTGTTAGATTTTTCAGGCAAAAAATTTGTTTTTTTTTTCTTTTGAGATGAAACGCAATTTTTGAAAACATTGGAAACGTAAGCACTATTTATCAAATATTTACTATAAAAATCGAAATTCCTGTTTTTACCAATCTCTGTCGTTAATGTGTTGCGCAAGTGTGCATGACTCAGAAGAAACAGTTCCATCTTCTTCCTTAACAACTGACCATTGTTTCCTATCAATATTTGCCATTAGCGAAAGAGAAAGTGAGTACTCTAAATAACGAATGAGGGTAAAGAAAATTTTTCAACAATTTATTCCTTATCGATCAAGTTCGAATGATTAATACAGGTTGGACCAAAAATCACTTCCTACTAAAATAAATCCGCAACGTTTTTGTTATATACATTTTTAAATTTTTTCTTTACAGATTTCTAAAACATCATGTTTGAACTTAAATTTAATTTAAAATTGATAAAATTAGATTTTTCTTATATTTTGATTATATATGTTTTATTTTAAAAAATCAAACGTGGGAAGAAACTTTTGACCCACCCTGTAGAACATCATGGTCGAAAGGTATCATATTTTCCCTGACATGTTTTGGTTTAGAAACTATTGGGAAAATGTGCACTGTGCTAAATGTTTCAGAAATCTCGCCAAATAGAAAAAAGTAAGTGCATGTTACGTACATGCTTCGTACCTACATCTAGGTAACAAAGATTGACAGTGATGATTCATTACGGCAATGCAATCATTCTTCATTTATCTGTCGACGAAGTAGATAACCGTGTCGTAGAAAATCTAACCGTAATTTCATGAGAACAGTGCTATTCATTTTTTCACTTTACATGATATTTGATAATTGTACTTCACTTTCTTACTGTAAATCTATTTCTCAATATTCAACGAAGTAAGTTTTGATCTGTCAACAATACAATATGTAATATAATGCAAATGTGTTTCTCCGTTTTATTAATTTTATTTATTTATTGTATACATTGTATATATTATTGCATTTGTTATCTGCATTATACATATTATGGGCTTGTGAAGTGATCCATAAATTGTCACTCACATCAGTCACAATTTAGACAAGTATTAAATTTACAGAAACTGTGGTATTTATTATTATTAATAAGATTCAATTTCCAATATAATACTACTGATAATATTGTGTCCTTAATTTCAGATATTATCCCTCGGTTATTTATTCGTACTCGGCAGCGGTGCGATCGAGCCATCCGAGCCGAAATTAACAACCAAATTAACACCGGTGAACAGTCCGTCATATGAGAATAACGTCAAAGATTTAACAGCTGCCGCGAGCGATCGAAGTAAGTACTATTGGCTTGTATAATTTAATGGAAAATCTCGTGTTGTTACACATACGAATCGACGTGTCATGTTAAAACTAGAAAAATTAAAAATAATATGAAGGATAATGCGAAATTATAAATATAAAATATAAAATATTATAAATATTTTATAATAAAATAATACAAAATAATATAAAATATAAATAATATATAAATATATAAAATATATAAAATAATATAAAATATAAAATACAAAATTAAAGATAGAACGTTTCTCTCTCCAATAAAATCTCGATATCTGCAACGTTTTTTTATCTTTCAATATACAGTAAACAGCATAATCTCAACGATAATAACGAAAAATTGATAATTAGAATTGACGATATTACGTAAAGAAATATTGTCATATGCTCGGTCTCATCTCAAAGCGCAAAATCTATAAAGCTCTCGTGAATTTATTTTTTTCGAACATGATCACACATGTAGCAGTGGATGGGAAAATCGTAAAAATTCAAACGTGTGTAAAAGTATTAAAAAAATTTCTTTCGCGACAGAGATCCACAACGATCCTTTGAAACTCGTTGCACGATTCTTTTTTTTTATCATTTCGACGAGATGTTACGATTCCTCGACTGTTTTTTTTCTTTTTAACGAAATTACATCAGTTTAAACGATCGATTAATTTTTTACGTCAACTCGATTTATTTTACACGTTTTTGCGTCTTTCGTAATTTATTTCGAAGAAATTCAATCGGCTCGCGTGAAATATTCTAGGAATAAAATTCATTTTCGTCGCAGTACGTGGAATCGTAATCGCAAGAAAAAAAAAAAAAAGAAAAAGAAAAGAAAAGGAGCGAGGGAAAGAGAATTCTAGCATTATTTAGTGCATCGCAGAGGATATTCGTAACTGCATAATTACGCGAATCCTCGTGATCTCGTCGTTGCGGCGAAATGACGACTGTTTCTAGGCATTGATCGATCGTTATCCAATCTTTTTCAACGCATTAAATAAGTGTGTCACTACCGTTCCCACGATCCGGCACTTCAAACGGACTTCATTGTAAGAAAAAAAGTGACATTCGATATAATAACATGCTAATCCAACGAGACTGGCTGAAGGTCCTGCCGACAGTCGCCGACGTCTTTTCTAATAACCCCGCCGTGTTCTGTATTAGATCACTGATATAATGACTCACGTAACGGAACAACAGAATTTGCATGGACGCGTGCGTTTCTTCAATTATTCGCACGCTCCAACGACGTCTGACGGCATTTCGTTCGTTTCCATTTCGCGTCGCGAAGGGAAATAAGTTTCATTATATCTGGGGATTATTAGAGAAAGAGAGAAGATGATGTGGATGAAGAAGTTATGTATAATGTTTTATGTACATCCACATTAATAATATAATTATTTATGTTATAATTTAATCACAATTATATATCTGTTAATTATAATCACAATATCTATCAATTATTTATACAATGTATTAATGATATAATGAATGTATTAATTAATATTACTTGATTTCGTTTAAATCAAACTGAACAATTTCGAGTGCGATAAGCTTTTTATACGAGAGATTTAATAATTATTACTAAATTATTTTATCAATTAATGAACAATTATATATATATCTGTTAATTATAATCACAATATCTATCAATTATTAATACAATGTATTAATTAATATTACTTGATTTCGTTTAAATTAAAGGATCAAACTGAACAATTTCGAGTGCGGTAAGCTTTTTATACGAGAGATTTAATAATTATTATTAAATTATTTTATCATGGAATTTATTATTTTATCAATTAATGAACAATTCGCGACATAAATAAATTTTATTATTGTGATTATATCTACGATCAGCAGTATACGCGGTTAAATATCGAATTCAAATCCGGCAAATGATATTTAAATGAGACGCTAATATTCCAAATAGCGATACTCCAGATATTAATCGTGTAAATTTATTGCCCGGACGTTGTTTACACACATCCATATAATTATACACGTCTCCCTCGTATGTTGCATGCATTCATATACCAACAATTATTCTCAGGGAGCGGTAATTTTATTAATCACCGCCGCAATTGAATTTTAACGTGATTTGCTATACACATTTCGGCGTGATCGATCATTCATGAAATCATCGTTCGATAAGGTCGAACCCCCACGCTACGTCACTTCCGTTACTATAGATCGATGTGGACAGAAGACGTGCATGTGTGAAAAAGCGTCCTACTATTCACTGGCGTTCGCCAAGGTTTTACCGATTACTTATTCTTTTGCACACAGTGTGAGACATAAGACAATCTTGCCGATTCGTACACACTGTTTCTTATAACGTCGAGCGGGACGTCGATTTTACGCACTTGTGGAAAATTGGGAATTGCAACTTGAATGTTGAATATTTCTTCAACTATTTCCTTATTGAATATTGAAACTATAATTTTGTGAAAAAAAAAAAAGAAAAAATCATACACTCTGGAATCATACATCGTTTTTTTTTTATTTAAAAATATTTTTATATATTAGCGCGAGTGATCAAAACGAATGATCAATTTGAAACGAGCTCAAGTGTTCCGATGCTTACGGATGACAGAATATAAAATATTCAAAGTAGAGTGTATTATAATAATATATTATAGCGGACGAAATAAATTTCTTTTATGTTATGTTTCTTCATTGACTTTCATAAAAATTTTAAAATACCTAAAGTTCGCATCCTAGTTATTCTAATTAACGAAATATCGTTGAGGCTATTCCCATTTTTCGGATTTTGTTTGTTCAGGAAATTTTTTCTACTTTCGAGGATTCTGAAATTTTCACGCGTGGCAAATTGTCAAAGATGTCGAAGATCGTTATCGTTGAAAAGTGCTCTGCTCGACAGAGATTTCGTTTCTTGAGTACACATTCGTTATCGTTTCAAATATTCCATTAGAATTTACCTCGATCTCCTTGTAAATCACAACAATAGAAACCGTAGAAGTAACCGTAATAGAAATTTCCGTCGTAGAAACCATTCTCTTGTTCTGACAATGAGTATTCATCATTTGCATGTAAATCGCTCGAAACCAATAGCATCGATCCGTCGATTGTGTAATTAACACAAACAGTGAATCGAAGATACGGAAGAGAAATATAATAAGTACATTGTTAATATCATTTTAGGTTTAAAGATGTAAATCAAAAATACCTGATGACTTAATGAAGCTTTGTTAACAAGCTGAAGCTATGCATTAACATCTTTAACACTAGACTAAAATATAAAAATATAAAGTATAAAATTTGTAGTGGAAGAATTAACGTACAAAGAACAGGAAAAGATTTATGATAGAAGCTTCTATTTATATATTTTACTAAAAATCATTCGAGTCCCTAGAAATGCATTGTTATAAATGTATAAAATTTCTATGGAAAATATGTAAATATATAAAATAATTATATATTAATATTATATATAAATATATAAAAAATAAGTATATAAAATATATAAATTGGTCATTTTGATAGTTCTAGCGTTAATATTGCAATATCATAACATTTAAAGTGATGATTAAGAGATAGAGATAAAAACCAATTTCGATAATATGAGATTGAATGTATATGAATCTTTAGAAAAGAGATACAATATATCGTATCCTTCCTCTGTGATCTATAATTGATGAAGAAGTAAAAAGTGGTTATTGTCATTAAAAAAGAAACCGAGAATTTCTTATCGTCTGCGATTAATATCGATTAATAACTCAGCGAAAATGTTGATTTTCTCAAAAGTTCCGTTGATTCCAGCGTTTCACCTTGAGAAAGACTATCAACCTAGAGGCGTACCATATGGAAGTTACCTTGGTCTTGGTGGTTCGATTTATGGCCCTGGTACGGGATATCGTGGAACAGGCTCGAGTCCGGGATACCTAAATCCAGGCTATAGAGGCTATCAAGTGGGTGGGCCAGGTGGAGTTATTGGGGGCGGCCATATAGGGTGAGATTCGCAATCCACAAGCGCGTCACTGTCTGATTTCGCAAGAAAGAAAATACCTCGATTAGAAAGAACAAATTAATTAGTGAGGATGCGTTGAGATCACTTTCCGACAATTTGTTAGTGAATGACGAAAGATCTTAGATCGAGAGTGTAATAGTTGAATCTGAGAATCGTATTTTCGATTTGAAAATTTTCTCGAAAATTCAAATTTCAAGTTGTTCGAAATTTATATTTAAATCTTCGATAGTGTGCTCAATATAAATATGTAAATTTCGTTGAAACTTTGCTCGTCGTTCAAGTATAAATTAACTTTCTAATTTAGATTTTTATAGATTTCAATGACAACAATCAACTAGGTTTGACAATAATTCTTGTATCACCTGTTGATATATAATAATATATCTAAATCTTCGATAGCGTGCTCCACGTACAAATACGTAAATTTCATTCGAACTTCGCTGTCGTTCAAGTTCAAATTCTCTGATAAATAATTTTTATAAATTTAAGTTACATCAGGTTGTTAAGTTTAGTAATAATTCTCAATGTCACTAAATGATCACTTGTCGATCACTTTAATCCTTTCCCATCGAAATCATCGATGCAATACCCAGCTGTCCTTAAAGAATACGGGTTCACGTTCACATTCGTTTAATAACAGAAACAGTTCTCGAGAAATTTGTTATTTTAAGGAAAAAGACACAAAGACTAGAGAGAGAGAGTAGAAATCACGATTGTAATCGATACAGTGCCCTTGTAGATCAAGTCAAATGCTCACGTTTCATCAGTCTTTTATATTAATATTAGGTATGGCTATTACGGGAACCTTGGATACAATCCGGGATATAGAGGCTATGGATATCTCGGTTACGATGGTTACGGGGGTTACGGTGGATACGGTGGAAGCTCGGTAGGGAACTACGGTGGATACGGTGGTTATGGCAGCGGATATGCCCCAACTTACGGTTCTGGTATCTACGATGATGGATATTATGGGTATGGTGGACGTGGTAGTTACGGACGTTACGATGGTTATGGATATGGGACTGGATACGGTGGATACGGTGGATACGGAGGATCGAATTATGGATCCTCGTACAACGTGAGGAGCAACTACGATCCGTATTATCGTAACACCAATTACGCAAGCTACGCTGGTAATCCATCGGGATACAGAGGTTATTCTTAAACCTTTCTTCGCCTTTTCTAACAAAGAATACAATGCGAGCGTCACAGCAGTATTGTATTTGCCAATACTGGTTCAACTGTGCACGTGGCGTGCAAAGTTTCATTAATATTAATGACAAGCTATTAATCCGTATTAACGTTAACGCATAGATCGTAATTTTGTATTGTTATTAATTCTTCGAAATGATGTATTTATATTTTATCGATGATAATAAATACAGTTTGGCTAGTAAAGCTACGGTTTGTCTACTCTGTGAGAACAGAGAGGTATCTTTTGTTTTTGGAAGAACTTTCCCGTTCGAGAGAGGATCGAGGGTTTAAAATGTATCATGATTATTTTTATTTCATAAAAATACATGATTCATGCTTACAAGGAACATTCTAGATGAACGCAATATCAGTTGTATGTACAATTATGTATAATTTATTGAAAATTTCGGCGGCCACGTGTCTTACACCCCGATGTACAAATACAATAGAATTATCCTGTTAAGATATCGAGCATGTACAGTTAAATACGAAGTTCAACGAGATAAGTTCGACATTCTGGATCCTCAGTTGTTCGTGAGAAATATTTCATGTAACTTGAATCCTATTTTCTTTTTGGAAAGTATTTGATGTTAACAGTTTTTCTATCCGTGACGATCGTTCTGTACGTGCCCAATAGAAATTACAATACGTATTAGCACTTGCACAATCAATATTTAACCTCAAGCATACGTTAAACACGAGAGTGTAATGCGGACGATGTCGTTTCTCGCGATGTTCGTACAATTCAGGCGGGAAGAGAAGCTTCGAAAGAAAGTAACAATTAATTAACTGTTCAGTTAGTTTCTAGCTACTCGCGCAATCAACATCGAGCGAAACGAAACGGTATCCTAGAAATTAAATACTAAGTGATAATAATTAGAAGATAATAAACTAAATGTATATATTACAACTACGAAGAAGAAGAGCTACGGAAACATTTAGACTCGATACATAAATATCCTTATAAGACGACCACTCTCGTATTCTTTAATGTTACGAAAAAAAACCTTCAACATAGCGCGGAATATTATTAATAATTTACTGTTCATCTGTAGACAATGCTGCGCTCTGCGTTCCATTTCATTTTTGTCTCTGCAGCGAGCAGCAACGTCCTATTTTCCAGACTTAATCGTTATAAATTTGTCCCGTAAATCCCCATCCGAGTTAAAGAAGAGAAAAAAAAAAATAAAAATAAAACGAAGGTAACAGAACTGTTATACACCAGCCAGTGTGATACGTACATCTGGATAACCATAGACGAGCGTTCTAAACGTAACCTGTTACCAACACTCACCCTGTCACCTTCCACTTAATTACTAGCAAGAACGTATTAGTTAGTAGCCTATTTTACCACGAGATAATAATCATTCTTGTTTCTCGATCTTTGGCCATCCCTCAGCCGTCCAGCAGCTGACAGACAGACAGACGGTGATCTTTCGTTTCGATTTTTCACGAGCGGTTCCCTCGAGATGTAACCGCGGCCGAGTGGCGAACTGAAATCTGCGCGTTGCAGTCGCACTCGTCACTTGACGTACCGACTCTTCGCCCTCCTTCTTGTCTTCCGGTCGCGTGCTGAAACATTGAGAAAACCAAGTTTCGCCTGCCGCAACGCCTCGCGTAGATTCTCTATATTGCCAAGCTGATTCGCGTTGATAAGCTTCGTTTCGACCTTGCCAGTTTGGAAGCCGCACGCGTCGCATGCATACGGGACAGGCATCGCCGATGGGAACATGTCCTTCATGCTTTGACCGTCCGTTTCATCCCCGCCGGGACAGTACGGTACGAATACCACCGGGATGAAGCCAAGCTGACCGACTAGAGGAATGGATGTCGTGCTCGTGGTGGTAACTGTATGGTTGCTAGGCTCGACAAGGTAGCAGGGACAGGTTAGAGGGTCTGGCCGTATGGATTGCTCGTAGGGCTTGGCGTCGATCGGGTTCGGTGGTTGAACACCGATCGCGCTGAAGTCCGAGGTCGGTCTGTTGGATTTCTCGGACAGTTGATTTACCTGTTTGACAAGCGCGGCGTCGTTCCCTTCGTAACTCGTCTCTATCTGAACCACCGGCTCGTTCACTCGTTGGTAGGGATATTTACGATTCTCGCGGAAGCTCTGTTGCATTAATCTACCTTGGCCGGAATATTCGACACCGCTTGAAATGTCGTGTGGAATTTGTGGCACGATTTTTTTAACGCCTTCGTAGTTACTCCGTCCTTCCTGTATTTCGGTGTATTTGCGCGATTCCTTTTGCTGCGTTTGCAGCAATGAATTAATTTCGTCCGCCTGTTGGTTCACTTGACCCGCCTGGTAACTTGGTCTCCTGAATTGACCTCTGAGCTTATACGTATCCGCCGCCCCCAAAGGACTGCTTATTTTCGTTGGATACGTAAACGCTGTAGGCTCGAGAGTCTTCTTGTAATTTTCATCCGAGGTGCCGTTCTTTGAGTAATCCGATCTGAACTTCGAGCCGGAGGTTAGTCGTTCCACTTGCTTCTGTCCGTAAGACGGATAATCGTAGATGGTCGTAGGCGTTGTAGGTTCGTAATACTTTATGGGGTATTGAAGTTTGATCGGTCCTTCGTATCGAGGTCGCGTTGTTGGTCGAACACCAGGCACGTAATCCGGATCACCAGGCCATGGACCGTCTGGACCGGGTGAACCTGTCGGCCATGGACCATCTGGACCAGGAGGCCCATCGCCACCTATTCCCCCTATTCCTCCAACTCCGCCGTCAGGACCTCCTGGTCCGCCAGGACCTTGAGGGCCATCTGGACCTTGAGGACCATCTGGACCTACACCGCCAATTGGGCCTTCAGGTGCAGGAGGGTATCCCGGATATGGTGGATACGGGGGTTGACCTGAAATTTTAAACAAAAATTCGTAATTTCGAAGATAAAACGTTGCTTAGATTAAAGATAAGATAAAGAGATATAAAACGTACCTGGTTTTGACGTTTGGGGATGTCCAGGTTTACCAGGAGTTCCTGGATAAGGTGGCGTTCCAGGATGTCCTGGCTGTGGTGGCGTTGGTGGCGTTCCGGGGATACCAGGAGTACCTGGTTTGCCAGGAATTGGTGGAGTTCCAGGAGTTCCAGGAATTCCAGGAGTTCCTGGGATGCCTGGTATACCCGGAGTGCCAGGATATCCAGGATAAGACGGGACAGGTGGCGTGCCTGGAACACCAGGTTTCCCAGGCTTACCAGGCAGGCCAGGTTTTCCGGGTATTCCGGGATATCCTGGTTGAGGTGGGATTGGTGGAGTTCCGGGAGTTCCAGGAGTTCCAGGTATGCCAGGAGTTCCTGGGGTACCTGGACTGCCAGGATATCCTGGTTGTGGTGGAACTGGTGGAGTTCCAGGGGTTCCAGGTATGCCAGGAGTTCCTGGGGTACCTGGAGTGCCAGGATATCCAGGTTGTGGTGGAATTGGTGGAGTTCCAGGGGTTCCAGGTATGCCAGGAGTTCCTGGGTGCGGCGGAATTGGTGGGGTGCCGGGGATTCCAGGTTTTCCAGGCGTTCCAGGTTTGCCGGGTATACCTGATGTGCCAGGATATCCAGGATAAGATGGGATAGCTGGTGTTCCAGGAACGCCAGGTTTTCCAGGCGTTCCAGGTTTGCCGGGTATACCTGGTGTACCAGGATGTCCTGGCTGAGGTGGGATTGGTGGAGTTCCAGGAGTTCCAGGAGTCCCTGGAGTTCCTGGGGTGCCTGGACTGCCAGGATATCCTGGGTGCGGTGGAATTGGTGGGGTGCCGGGGGTTCCAGGAGTTCCTGGGGTGCCTGGACTGCCAGGATATCCTGGGTGCGGTGGAATTGGTGGGGTGCCGGGGGTTCCAGGAGTTCCTGGTGTACCTGGAATGCCAGGATATCCTGGGTGCGGTGGAATTGGTGGGGTGCCGGGGGTTCCAGGAGTTCCTGGAGTTCCTGGGGTGCCTGGACTGCCAGGATATCCTGGGTGCGGTGGAATTGGTGGGGTGCCGGGGGTTCCAGGAGTTCCTGGAGTTCCTGGGGTGCCTGGACTGCCAGGATATCCTGGGTGCGGTGGAATTGGTGGGGTGCCGGGGGTTCCAGGAGTTCCTGGTGTACCTGGAATGCCAGGATATCCTGGGTGCGGTGGAATTGGTGGGGTGCCGGGGGTTCCAGGAGTTCCTGGAGTTCCTGGGGTGCCTGGACTACCAGGATATCCTGGGTGCGGTGGAATTGGTGGGATGCCGGGGGTTCCAGGAGTTCCTGGAGTTCCTGGTGTACCTGGACTGCCAGGATATCCTGGGTGTGGTGGAATTGGTGGGGTGCCGGGAGTTCCTGGAGTTCCTGGAGTTCCTGGGGTGCCTGGACTGCCAGGATATCCTGGGTGCGGTGGAATTGGTCGGGTGCCGGGGGTTCCAGGAGTTCCTGGAGTTCCTGGTGTACCTGGACTGCCAGGATATCCTGGGTGTGGTGGAATTGGTGGGGTGCCGGGAGTTCCTGGAGTTCCTGGGGTGCCTGGACTGCCAGGATATCCTGGGTGCGGTGGAATTGGTGGGGTGCCGGGGGTTCCAGGAGTTCCTGGAGTTCCTGGTGTACCTGGACTGCCAGGATATCCTGGGTGTGGTGGAATTGGTGGGGTGCCGGGGGTTCCAGGAGTTCCTGGTTTACCAGGGGTGCCTGGTATACTTGGTGTGCCAGGATATCCAGGATAAGATGGGACAGCTGGTGTACCAGGAACGCCAGGTTTTCCAGGCGTTCCAGGTTTGCCGGGTATACCTGGTGTACCAGGATGTCCTGGCTGAGGTGGGATTGGTGGAGTTCCAGGAGTTCCAGGAGTCCCTGGAGTTCCTGGGGTGCCTGGACTGCCAGGATATCCTGGGTGCGGCGGAATTGGTGGAGTGCCAGGCGTTCCAGGAGTTCCCGGTGTCCCTGGACTGCCAGGATATTCTGGGTACGGTGGGATTGGCGGAGTTCCAGGATATCCTGGATGTGACGGAATTCCAGGAGTTCCGGGAGTTCCTGGTGTACCAGGATAACCTGGTTGTGGTGGTATTTGAGTTGGAGGGTATTCGGGTGAGACTGGTGTCCCTGGAACAGCAGGATAACCGGGATATTCTGGTTGAGCTGGATATCCAGGATATCCAGGCACACTCGGTGTTCCAGGACTTTGAGGGTAACCAGGCTGTGGTGGATGCCCGGGCTTGCCTGGTTTACCAGGCTTCCCAGGTTTGCCAGGCCTACCAGGCTTACCTGGTATGCCAGGAGTCCCCGGTATACCAGGTATTCCCGGGCTACCAGGATATTGAGGCGATGGCGGGTATGGCGGAATTCCTGGTCTACTAGGAGTTTCTGGGGTTTCAGGTCCTTCAGGATATGGAGGTTGCGGTGGAACTGATGGATGGCCAGGTTTTCCAGGTCTTCCTGGTTTACCTGGTTTTCCAGGTTTTCCTGGGTGTCCTGGAACGCCAGGATGTCCTGGTCGCGGCGGAGTTCCAGGCGTTCCTGGGAATCCTGGGTAACCCGGTGTCCCTGGAGTGCCAGGATATCCTGGTTGCGATGGTGTTCCAGGGTATCCGGGATAGCCTGGATATCCCGTTGTTCCGGGATATCCTGGTTGTGGAGGGGTTCCAGGATGTCCAGGATATCCAGGTTGTGGTGAAGTTCCCGGCGTTCCTGGTAATCCAGGATGACTCGGAGTCCCTGGTGTTCCAGGATATCCTGGTTGTGGTGGTATTCCAGGTGTGCCAGGCTGTCCAGGTTGTCCTGGTGTTCCAGGTGTTCCAGGATGACCAGGTTGTCCCGGTATTCCAGGTGTGCCAGGATAGCCGGGTTGCGGTGGAGTTCCAGGTTTTCCAGGATGTCCAGGATACCCAGGTTGTCCTGGTATTCCAGGATATCCTGGTTGGGATGGTATTCCAGGTGTACCAGGATACTCTGGTTGTGATGGTGTCCCAGGTTTTCCAGGATAACTAGGTTGGCTTGGTATTCCAGGGGTGCCAGGATACGCGGGTTGTGGTGGTGTTCCAGGCGTTCCAGGTTTTCCAGGATATCCAGGATGCCCAGGTTGTCCTGGTATTCCTGGTGTTCCAGGATACCCTGGTTGTGATGGTGTTCCAGGCGTCTCAGGTGTCGCGGGTGTCCCAGGTGTTCCAGGTGTTCCAGGTTTTCCAGGATATCCAGGATGCCCAGGTTGCCCTGGTATTCCTGGTGCACCAGGATATCCTGGTTGTGATGGTGTTCCAGGTTTCCCAGGCTGTCCAGGTTGCCCTGGTACTCCAGGTGTACCAGGATACCCAGGTTGTGGTTGTGTGCCAGGTTTTCCAGGATATCCAGGATGCCCAGGTTGCCCTGGTATTCCAGGTGTTCCAGGATACCCTGGTTGTGATGGTATCCCAGGGGTTCCAGGTGTTCCAGGTGTTCCAGGTGTTCCAGGTTTTCCTGGCTGTCCAGGTTGCCCTGGTATTCCAGGTGTGCCAGGATACCCAGGTTGTGGTTGTGTGCCAGGGGTCCCAGGTGTTCCAGGTGTTCCAGGTTTTCCTGGCCGTTCAGGTGTACCAGGATACCCAGGTTGTGGTTGTGTGCCAGGTTTTCCAGGATATCCAGGATGCCCAGGTTGCCCTGGTATTCCAGGTGTTCCAGGATATCCTGGTTGTGATGGTATCCCGGGGGTTCCAGGTGTTCCTGGCTGTCCAGGTTGCCCTGGTATTCCGGGTGTGCCAGGATACCCAGGTTGTGGTTGTGTGCCAGGGGTCCCAGGTGTTCCAGGTTTTCCTGGCTGTCCAGGTTGCCCTGGTATTCCAGGTGTGCCAGGATACCCAGGTTGTGGTTGTGTGCCAGGATACCCAGGTTGTGGTTGTGTGCCAGGTTTTCCAGGGTATCCAGGCTGTCCAGGTTGCCCTGGTATTCCAGGTGTTCCAGGATACCCTGGCTGTGATGGTGTCCCAGGGGTTCCAGGTGTCCCAGGCGTCCCAGGTGTTCCAGGTTTTCCAGGCTGTCCAGGTTTTCCAGGCTGTCCAGGTTTCCCTGGTATTCCGGGTGTGCCAGGATACCCAGGTTGTGGTTGCGTGCCAGGGGTACCAGGTGTCCCAGGTGTTCCAGGTTTTCCAGGCTGTCCAGGTTGCCCTGGTATTCCAGGTGTTCCTGGATACCCTGGTTGTGATGGTGTCCCAGGGGTTCCAGGGGTCCCAGGTGTCCCAGGTGTTCCAGGTTTTCCTGGCTGTCCAGGTTGCCCTGGTATTCCAGGTGTGCCAGGATATCCAGGTTGTGGTTGTGTGCCAGGTTTTCCAGGGTATCCAGGCTGTCCAGGTTGCCCTGGTATTCCAGGTGTTCCAGGATACCCTGGTTGTGATG